>CM045731.1:13622500-13735000 GCA_024760905.1 Plotosus lineatus | reverse complement strand
GGCCATCGCAGGGCGGAAACACGCTGATGGCTTTGCAGCCTACTCTTGTCGAAAGTCAGCAATAGTTCTTTTACATACCTCACACCATGGACAGTGAGAGACATGGCCGGCCTTTGATAACCCAGTTAGCTGCACTGGGGGATGTATTAATATGTGGTAGGGTAATTTAGATATGGTGATAGAAATAATAATTCTATGGCTGAACTATCTGAAACAGGTAACTGTCAGAATGAAGAACCATCAATACCATCTGAAGATATAATGCCAAAAATCTCAGCGATCTTCCCGAGGTCATAAGTGACTCCGCACAAGTTTGGATTATACTCGCCACACGGATTGGCCGATCCTTACAAAATTCTATCAACAAATGCAGGACAAATAGATCGACAAATTCTTGGTAGGAAACTTGTTTTCCGATTAAAATTAGAAAAATGGCGCCCGAATACATATGCCATATATGACCCCACTCGGTTGCTTGAAAGTTAAAGGCCCTTTCCAGGTCAAAAACTAATTGGAATCTATGTATATAAGAAAAATGTACTTCCTCCCAAATTTGTTTAATGATGCTTAAGATGCTGCAAGTCTTGCACCCATATAATACTTTGAATGGGGAATCCCAATGGGGTGACCTCGCATCCCACAAATAGGAAAGGATCTATCCCAAAGCAAATTCTATGCATTATTATAAATGAACAATAAAGTCAAGTCCTATGGTAACTTCTTCAATGAGAAATCCCCAACAGAAATCCTCATGTAGAGAGGATGTGTAAATCCTTCTCTTCTTTGTCCACCACACATGAAGCTGATGAAGATGTGACTGGGACCACTTCCCTAGATAATGCTGTACTGGAATCTACACAAGTCTTAATACGGCAGGACCCATCCACAAAAATTATCCATTAATAAATTGTGAAAGCCTTGCCAATTGGTCTCCAATATAAATAGATAAGTGAAGAAAGAACTCACCACCACCTAAACTTTAAATCTTGTTCCACCCAACTTGAATTGTGACAGGCATCGGCAGTATTTCTGGACATCCATGTAATACGCCTTGTATACACACACACCCTTCATCCCTTGTATGCAGGCCTTGGGGGGCTTGTGCCTTTCTGTGGCCTTGCCTGTCACTCTTCACCCTAGCCTTTTGTTCTGGACAGGTTCAACACTACACGCCTCACTATTTTTTAATGCAATAACACATGCCAGCCTTGGGCATTTCTGTGTGGAGTTTTCATGTTCTCCCCATGCTTGTGTGGGTTTTTCTGTTTTCTCCACATTCCAAAAACATGCGTAGTAGGCTAATTGGCTGTTCCAAATCCCCCTGAGTGTGAATGATTGTGTCAGTGTTGGCCCTACGATGGCCTGGCAAGCTGTTCAGAGGGTGCACCTCCCTCACCCATAGTCAGCTGAGATGGGCACCACCTTCCCCATCACCTAATTAAGGTTAAGTGACTTAGAAAATGAATGACTGCTAGATCATGCTGAAGATGTGAAAATGTATTACACCTAGATCCAGAACATCCTGCGATAAAAAAACAAGGAGGACATTTTGATGATGCAAGGTGACTGACATGCTGGACTGGGTGCTGATGCACTGAAGGGCAGTGGTGGCTTAGTGGATATAGGGGTGTGTTACTGATCAGAAGGCCAGAGGTTCAATCACGACGATAACGTGATTGGACCTTGAGCAAGACCCTAAATCCTCAACTGCTCAGATGTTAAAAAAAAAAAAAAGAAAAAGAAAAAAAAAAAAAAAGAAATTGTTATGAGAGTGTCTGCCAAATGCTGTAAATGCAAATGTAATGTAAATGAAGGACTGTGGTGATGACATCTGCAGGAATCTGCTAGCTACATCAACATGACAATACTGCAGACAACTCATTCAAGAACACAAGTCATTTTAATGGGTCGCAGTGTTTAGCACGTCCACCTTACAGCTGGAAGGTCCTGAGTTTGGATTCCTTGTCCTCTGTGTGTAGTTTGCATGTTTTCACTGTGCTTACATGAGTATCCTCCGGGTGCTCCCACAGTCAAAAGACATACACATCAGGCTAATTAGCTGTTCCAAATTGCTTTTAGATATACGAATGGTAGCATGCATTGGCCCAGCAATGGACTGCCAAGATGTTCAGAGTGTACCCTCTCTTTGCCAGAGCCTGATAAAGAGTAAGGCTAAGAAACAGGAAGCTGGGGTCCCACTAATAACTACTCCTTGTAGAAGGTTCTGAAACTTTGGTTGCTGTGGGAAATATTCAGGAAATTCATTTTTATATTGTATTTTACGACTTCAAATAATTCATACTATTATGTTTCTCTTAAATCGTCCAAATAAGAGGCTCTGATTTTTCTTTTGATACAGAGAGCCGGTTGACATGATAAGTTCATACTTATCAACTGAACTTGATTCAACTCAATTAATTAAATTATAATTGGTTAATTAGCAGAGAGAATGTACTATATAGAAAAAGAAAATGTGCATAACAATGAATAGGAAAACAGGTGCATCAATGTCTAAAGCCAAATTATCAGATGCTCTTGGTGGCCTTGGGAGGAAGACACAAAGGTAGACAGTGAGACAGGAGGACATCTAGTGGTTGGAAAGAAATTTTAGGTAATTAACCAGCAATATCCTGCACAGTGGTTCCACTAAAGTGTTCATTTTTAAAGTGAGCACCTCTATTGTTTAGGATTTCCTCTATTATTATACGTATTATAGTTTATGGTTGTTTTAAGACCTTTTGATTTCCTTTTTATACTTACACCTACTTAAATGACCCAAGGAATTCATGCAAAATTGGGTGTGCTAACAAAGTAGATATAAAACAAGATAGTGTTTGACAGATTGAGGAAGAACTGCCTTTTCATTCTAAGGAAATAAAGGAGATATCAGTCCCATTTCCTTCTTGAGTGGTGACGAGAATGAACTAATGAAAGCAAGGACCACCGAATGGGATGATGAGGAAAGGAAGAAGACGTCAAGAAACTCCAAGCTGACCTGAAGGACAATTATGGAACAGGGTCATGTAACCAGCAACAGTGGGTGTGTACGAACATGCCAGGACCCATTTGAGGAGAATTCAGGAAGGTAGAGGAGGACAGGGAATCTGACAATGACAACAAGAGCCTGATGGGTAGACCGAGCAGGAAAACGGAGAAAGAATGTAGTAAAGGGAAGCTGAGTTGACAAAGCACTCAGGCAACACATGACAAGGATAGTGAAGACGACATGGAGAAGGCAGAAGGAGATGAGTACTGTATAAAAGTAAAAGTAATATTGACACTGGTCACTCAAATCAAGGTGGAGAGTGCCCTCCAAGCACTGGGAAAGAGAGTGGATGAGGCAAAGGAAGACACAAGAGATGACATCAGAGCAGTAACAAGAGGTGACGTAGGTGAAGTGACCCAGGATACAGACATATAGTGGAGTTGGATCTTCGAGCAAGCCAAGGAAAAATTTAACAAGAGAATGCTGACTGATGCCATGATAAGCCAGAGTCGAATACTAGCAGAGCTGGTGGGATGGAACAGCAGGACACAACTCATAAATAGAAGACTTTTCAGGTGCTCCAAGACCAACTCAAACAAACCCGAGAAGAAATGCAGGTACTGTGACACCAAGAGCATTTCATTCGGAACCAAAGATGCAGGAGACCAAGTACAATGATACAATGAGTTTAATTGAACTATTCTACATGCCCAAAGACTCCGATCTCATAGCTGTAGTAGAATCAACCGGTCGTGGATGAGCATAGTGCAAAACATGATCAAATAAATCAACAAATAAAACAAATCAAAAGAAACAACATGACTGAGAACTCCTGAGCTACCATAGCATATTAGCTCAGGATAGAAGTTGAGCATGTTCAGTTCTACACTACTGAAGACTCCGATCTCATAGCTGAAGTAGGGTCGGCCGGTCATAAATGAGCATAGTGCAAACATGAACAAACAAAACAACAAATAGAACAAATTAAAACAAACAAGCAAACAATTTGACTCTGGGAACTCCGCAACGCCGTCCTCTAGGCAGCGCCATCTTAGAGATGTCACTCCAAGACATCACTGCAAGTTTAATGCAAAAGGACATGAAGCGTAATAAAGTTTATCCTTTTGGTATCATTTCTTAAACATGCTACAGAACATAAAATCTCACGCACAAACATTCTAAACATTCACTTAGGTACTGTACTGGAATAATAATTGAAAAGACTTTAATACTAGTGCTTTACAATAATATATTCTGTATAATGTTTATATTTTATCATCAATAAATATAACAGTAAAAATTGAAAAGTTTTTCTTAATCATTACTACACTTTACGACATTAATACTGTATTAATGAGTAAGACTGTCTCTAGAATGTGTTTAAGAAGCATATTTTAGCACATATAATAGATACACAGTATTTTACTTCCGGTTGCTCATTCACGCATGTAGTATGATACATGGGGTTTTACTTCCGGGTACAGAACTCACGGATTATCTTCATTCGTGGGAGGGGCCAGAACCGAACCCGCGCAAATATTGAAGGCCTACTGTACTCACTATCCCTCCTCTGTACATGTCCAAACCATCTCAATCCAGCCTCTCTGACTTTGTCTCCAAAACCTGTTACCAATGCCCTCCTCACGTCACCCTCACTAATTTTTGCTACTTCCTGGTCCTCGACGTTCACCCCTTCTACTCTTTTTTCTCTCTCATTTTCCTCATTCATCAATTCTTCAAAGTACTCTTTCCATCTTCCCAGCACACTTCTGTCATCAGTCAATACATTTCCCACTCTGTGCTTAATCACTCTAACTTGCTGCACGTCCTTTCCATCTCTATTTCTCTGCTGTGCCAACCTGTATAAATCATTTTCTCCCTCCTTACTGTCCAACCTAGCATACAAGTCATCATACGCCATCTGTTTGGCCTTTGACACTGCAACCTTCGCCTTATGCTGCGTTTCCCTGTACTCCTGTTTACTCTCTTCGGTTTTGTCAATGTCCCACTTCTTCTTAGCTGATCTCTTCCTTTGTACACACTCCTGCACTTCCTCATTCCACCACCAAGTCTCCTTATCTACTTTCCTTCCAGATGACACACCAAGTACTCTCCTAACTGTCTCCCGGCTCACATTAGTTGTAGTTGTCCAGTCATCCGGAAGCACTTCTTTGAAGACAACATGACACTCTTCCTTTTTCAGCTTCCACCACTTTGTCTTCTGCTCTGCCTTTGCTTTCTTTACCTTCCTCACCATCAGCATCATCCTGCATACCACCAGCTTATGCTCTTTGGCAACACTCTCACCCACTACTACGTTGCAGTCACTGACTTCCTTCAAATTACATCGCCTACACAAGATGTAGTCTATCTGTGTGCTCCTACCTCCACTTTTATAAATCACCCTATGCTCCTCTCTCTTCTGGAAGAAAGTATTCACCACAGCCATTTCCATCCTTTTTGCAAAATTGATCAAAATCTCCCCTTCTGTGTTTCTGTCCTGAATACCAAACCTCCCCATCACTTCCTCGTCCCCTCTGTTGCCTGCACCAACATGTCCATTGAAATCTGCACCAATGACCACTCTTTCACCTCTGGTGGCAATCTGCATCACTTCATCGATCTCACTCCAGAATCTCTCCTTCTCTTCTCGCTCACATCCTGCCTGTGGGGCATAAGCACTAACAACATTGAACATCACACCTTCAATTTCCATCTTGAGACTTATCACTCTGTTTGGCACTCTTCACTTCTAGAACATTCCTGACAAACCCCTCCTTCAAGATAACTCCTACTCCATTTCTCTTCCCATCCACACCATGATAAAACAGTGTAAACCCTGCTCCTACGCTTCTAGCCTTGCTACCTTTCCACCTGGTCTCCTGAACACACAGTATGTCCACCTTCATCTTCTGCATCATGGCAGCCAGCTCTCTACCTTTTCCTGTCATAGTTCCAACATTCAAAGTCCCTACTCTCAGTTCTAGACTCGTGCCTTTCCTCTTCTCTCTCTGCCTACGGAAACGCCTTCTGCCTCTCCTTCTTCGACCTCTTCTTCTTCAACATCCTTTGGCAGCAGGAACGACATGTACAGTATATACTGATTCAGCCTATGCATATGGTGTGTGTAATGTGTTTGGACCGATTTGGGCACAGAGCGGATTCCAGAGAGCTGATGGGACAAACATTGTACATGGGCTAGCCATTTCAGAACTACTGGGTGCAATGATGCTCCCTTAAGCATTGACAGTAGTGAAATGCAAAGCCCACAGATCCGGTGGAGAATGGGTGAGCAAAGGCAATGCAGCAGCAGATGAAGTAGCTTTGAAAGTTGTGACGGCGGGGGCATTTCAGTCAGACCCAAAGATGCAGTAGACCAAATACAATGATAAAATTACTTTTATTGAACACAGGACAGGCACTGGAGTACGGGAAATCGTGATCACCATAGAGGTGAGGAAAAACACAAAAACAAAATTTGCTAGGAGAAATATCAAAGCGGGAACTGGTCAAGCACGGAGTTGGGAACCAGGAGCCAAAGAGATTACGAGGACACGGGATCGCATGGAGGGAACAATCTTCTGATGCTGGGGGGGGGTTCGCTCATCTTTATAACCCTTTGATGGCTGAGTGGAATCAGATGCGCTCTCTGGATTCTGCCTGTGTGTGATAGCCACGCCCCTCGCCAGTGCTGCAATGCATGGGGAGAGAGAGAAAGGGAGTTAAAAGCCGCTAACTAGCACAGACCATAACAGTACCCCCCAAGGGGCACCACTTGGCGCCCAACCAGACTTGTCCGGGAACTGACGATAGAACTCAGCCAACAATCTGGGTCCAGGATTAGGGAACAAGGAATCCAGGAATGTTCCTCGGGCCCATACCCCTCCCAATATACCAGGTACTGGAACCCTCGACCCCGCATGCGCACGTCGAGGATGCGATTCACTGTGTACATCGATCACCCAGCCGGGGAGGAGGTGGTGGGGGGTCGGTAGGGGGGTGAAGGGGGCTTTCTACCTCGGGCTTGACCAGGAACACAGGGAACACGTGCACTTTGAGTGAGGCTGGGAGCATGAGTCGGACAGCACTGGGGTTTATAATCCGCCTAATGACATAGAGCCCGATGTATCTGGGGGCCAACCTCTTGGAGCCTATCTGCAGGGGCAGGTCCCTGGAGGAGAGCCAATCCCGTTGCCCAACTGTGTAGTGTGGCACTGGGGTCCAGTGGTGATCGGCAATCCTCTGATTTCAGGCTGCTGACCGTTCCAGGGCAGCACGAGCTTCTTTCCAGACCCTGCGTGCTCTGCAAAAGTGTGCCAGGACGGATGGGACCACCACTTCGTTCTCTTGGCTGGGGAACAGGGGAGGCTGGAACCGTTGATCACCATGAAGGGGGACATCTTGGTAGCGGCACAGGCCGTGGGGTTCTGTGAGTATTCAATCCACGGGAGGTGTATGGACCAGGAGACTGGGAGGTGGGGGGCGACACAGCAAAGGGAGGATTCAAGGCTGTGATTTGTCCAATCCACCTGCCTGTTCGATTGAGGCTGGTAACCAGAGGTCAAACTGCAAGAGACTCCCAGGGTGTTGCAGAACGCATTCCAAACTCTAGTTACGAACTGGGGGACCCGGTCCGAAACAACATTCTGTCTTCTTCTTTTCCTTTCGGCTTTTCCCTTCAGGGGTCGCCACAGCGAATCATCTGCCTCCATCTCACCCTATCCTTTGCATCTTCTTCTCTTACACCAACGACCTTCATGTCCTCCTTTACCACATCCATGAATCTTCTCTTTGGTCTTCCTCTAGGCCTTTTGCCTGGTAGTTCCAGCCTCAGCATCCTATTACCAATATACTCACTATCCCTCCTCTGTACATGTCCAAACCATCTCAATCTAGCCTCTCTGACTTTGTCTCCAAAACGTCTTACATGTGCTGTCCCTCTGACGTGCTCATTCCTAATCCTATCCATCCTCGTTACTCCCAAAGAGAACCTCAACATTTTCATCTCTGCTACCTCCAACTCTGCCTCCTGTCTTTTCCCCAGGGCCACTGTTTCTAACCCATACAGCATCGTTGGCCTCAACACCGTCTTGTACACTTTTCCTTTCATTTTTGCCGATACCCTCCTATCACACATCACACCGGACACTTTTCTCCAACCATTCCAACCTGCCTGCACACGCTTCTTCACCTCTTTTCCACACTCTCCATTGCTCTGGATTGTTGAGCCTAAGTACTTAAAATCCTCCACCTTTCTTATCTCTGCTCCCTGTAATCTCACCATTCCTCTTTGGTCCTTGGCATTCATGCACATGTATTCTGTCTTACTGAGGCTAATCTTCATTCCCCTCCTTTCCAGGGCATACCTCCACCTCTCTAGATTTTCCTGCACTTGTTCTCTGCTCTCACTACAGATTACAATGTCATCTGCAAACATCATAGTCCATGGGGAATCTTGTCTAACCTCGTCTGTCAGCCTGTCCATCACCATAGCGAACAAGAAGGGGCTGAGAGCTGACCCTTGATGCAGTCCCACCTCCACCTTGAACTCTTCTGTCACACCGACAGCACACCTCACCACTGTCTTACATCTCTCATACATGTCCTGCACCACTCTAACATACTTCTCTGCCACTCCAGACTTCCTCATGCAATACCACAGTTCTTCTCTCGGCACCCTGTCATATGCTTTCTCCAGATCCACAAAGGCACAATGCAGCTCCGTCTGACCTTCTCTGTACTTCTCCATTAACATCCTCAAGGCAAACACTGCATCTGTGGTGCTCTTTCTGGGCATGAAACCAAACTGTTGTTCACAAATGCTGACTTGTGCCCTTAGTCTAGCTTCCACTATTCTTTCCCATAACTTTATCGTATGGCTCATCAACTTTATCCCTCTGTAGTTGCCACAACTCTGCACGTCTCCCTTGTTCTTAAAAATGGGCACCAGCACACTTCTCCTCCATTCCTCTGGCATCCTCTCACTCTCGAAGACCTTGTTAAATGTTCTTGTCAGAAAATCTACTGCTACCTCTCCTAGACACTTCCATACCTCCACCGGTATGTCATCAGGACCAACTGCCTTTCCATTCTTCATCCTCTTCAATGCCCTCCTCACTTCACCCTTACTAATCTTTGCTACTTCCTGGTCCTCAACAGTCACCTCTTCTACTCTTTTTCTCTCTCATTATGCTCATTCATCAGCTCTTCAAAGTACTCTTTCCATCTTTCCAGCACACTTCTGTCATCAGTCAATATATTTACCTCTCTGTCCTTTATCAATCTAACTTGCTGCACGTCCTTCCCATCTCTATTTCTCTGCTGTGCCAACCTGTATAAATCATTTTCTCCTCCTTCCTTTCCAACCGAGCATACAAGTCATCAAACGCGCTCTGTTTGGCCTTTGACACTGCTACCTTTGCCTTACGCTGTGTCTCCCTGTACTCCTGTTTACTCTCTTCGGTTTTGTCAATGTCCCACTTCTTCTTAGCTGATCTTTTCCTTTGTACACACTCCTGCACTTCCTCATTCCACCACCAAGTCTCCTTATCTACTTTCCTTCCAGATGACACACCAAGTATTCTCCTACCTGTCTCCCTGATCACATTCGCTGTAGTTGTCCAGTCATCTGGAAGCACTTCCTGACCACCCAAAGCCTGTTTCAACTCCTCCTTGAAGACAACCCGACACACTTCCTTTTTCAACTTCCACCACTTTGTCTTCTGCTCTGCCTTTGCCTTCTTCACCTTCCTCACCATCAGCATCATCCTGCACACCACCATCCTATGCTGTTTGGCAACACTCTCACCTGCTACTACTTTGCAGTCACTGACTTCCTTTAAATTACATCGCCTGCACAAGATGTAGTCTACTTGTGTGCTCCTACCTCCACTTTTATAAGTCACCCTATGCTCCTCTCTCTTCTGGAAGAAAGTATTCACCACAGCCATTTCCATCCTTTTGCAAAATCTACCAACATCTGTCCTTCATGCGTTCCTGTCCTGGATACCAACCCTACCCATCACTTCCTCGTCCCCTCTGTTTCCTGCACCAACATGTCCATTGAAGTCTGCCCCAATGACCACTCTTTCACCTCTGGGGGTACTCTGCATCACTTCATCTAACTCCCTCCAGAATCTCTCCTTCTCTTCTCGCTCACATCCTGTCTGTGGGGCATAAGCACTAACAACATTGACCATCACACCTTTAATTTCTAACTTGAGACTCATCACTCTGTCTGACACTCTTTTCACTTCTAGAACATTCCTGGCAAACTCCTCCTTCAAGATGACTCCGACTCCATTTCTCTTCCTATCCACACCGTGATAAAACAGCTTAAACCCTGCTCCTATGCTTCTAGCCTTGCGACCTTTCCACCTGATCTCCTGAACACACAGTATGTCCACCTTCCTCCTCTGCATCATGTCAGCCAGCTCTCTACCTTTTCCTGTCATAGTTCCAATATTCAAAGTCCCTACTTTCAGTCCTAGACTCATGCCTTTCCTCTTCTTTCTCTGGCAACGGACACGCCTCCCGCCTCTCTTTCTTCGACGTCTTCGACCAACAGTAGTCCAATTTCCATCAGCACCCTGTTGGTTGACGGCACTGATGGCGGTCGTTGTTAACCCGGGCCTCGACCGATCCGGTATGTCATTCTTTCTTGTGATTCGCATAGTTTATTTGGCATTTGTTTTACGCCGGATGCCCTTCCTGACACAACCCTCTGCATTTATCCGGGCTTGGGACCGGCGTGAGGGAGAGACACTGGTTTGTGCCCCCCCCTCACGGCTGCATTCGAAACAACATTCTGTAGGATTCTTATAACTGACCTTGGGACCACCTGACAGACTCTGGTTCCCCCTGCTGGGCATCCTGAAGTAGGCATTCAACCTCCCATCGAGTCGCTCCATGTACTCAGGAGGTGGGCAGGATGGTCTCCATGGTGGTCTCTTCCCCCAGGGAGAACTGCCTGGAGAGAGCATCGGGTGTAGTGTTCCTGGAGCTGGGGTGGTACGACAGAATAACATTGAATCTCCCTAGGTAGAGGGACCATCATGCCTGACGGGAGTTCACCCTCTTGGCCATACAAAGATAGGACAGGTTCTTGTGGTCGGTCCATACCTTGAAGGGGTGGGCTGCCCCTTCCAGCCAGTGCCACTACTCTTGGAGTGCCAAGACTACTGCCAGCAGCTCACGGTTCCCAATGTCATAGTTCCATTTCGTTGGGGACAACTGACGGGAGAAGAATGCGCACGGGTGTAATTTTTGATCTGTTGGGGAGCGCTGGGAGAGGACCACCCCCACCCCAGAGTCCGAGGCATCCACCTCCACCATGAACTGCAGGGGACCACTTGAAGGGTGCTTTGGGTGATATCAGCTGTGTGAGTCGGGCTGCTAGGTGGTTATAGTTTCCGTATGAATCGTCGATAGATGTTGGCGAACCCAGGAACCTCTGCAGCTGTTTCCGTGTCCCCGGAGCTGGCCACTCCGCCATCGCCTTCACCTTTTCTGGATCTGATTTTATCTGCCCCTTCTCCACGATGTACAATAAGAATGAGACTGAGGAGACATGGAACTCACACTTCTCAACTTTGACAAATAATCAATTCTCTAGGAGCCTCATTAGAACCATTTTCATGTGACGGAGATGCTAGTCATGGTCCATAGAGAAGATCAGGATGTCGTCCAGGTAAACGAACATGAAGCAGTTCAACATTTTCCTGAGCATGTCATTGACCAGGTCTTGGAAAACTGCCGGGGCACTGGTTAGACCAAACGGCATGACCAGATACTTGAAGTGACCCAGAGGCGTGTTAAAAGCTGTCTTCCACTCGTCCCCCTCTCGAATCCGGACTAAGTGGTAGGCATTTCAGAGCTTAGAAAAAATGGTTGCGTTGTGGAGAGGGGTGAAGTCCGAGTCTATGAGAGGGAAGGAGTACTTATTCTTTACGGTGATACTTTGCAGGCCCGTGTAATCAATGCAGGGTTTCAGGGTTTTGCCCTTTTTCTCTACAAAGAAAAACCCGATGCCGACTTGGGACGATGAGGGCAGAATAAGACCTGCAGCCAGTGACTCGTTTATATAAGTTTCCATGGCTTCCTTCTCCGGCTTCAAGAGGTCGTAGAGTCACTGAGAAGGGAGCTTGGAATCGTATGGTCGGGTGAGGTGGTAGCGAACGGGCCCGGTCCTTACTGAATGTCTCTTTCAAATTGTGGTATTCCCTCGGGACACCAGTCAAGTCCATATCTCCCAGCTCGACCGGGGCTTGTGAAACTTGGGGGTGGGGGGGTACGGCCTCCAGTAGACAGTACTGGAGGCAGTAGTCACTACAGCTGTGTATGGTAAGCGTACGTCAGTCAAAGTGAGGGTTGTGGGTCTGCGGCCATGGCCATCCCAGCACCAGGGGAGTGAGAGGGGCAAAGAGGACAAACAGCTCCAAACACTCATGGTGATTAGCAGACAGACTGAACTTGTCAGGCTACGTTTTGTGGTTTACACGAACTATGAGTCGGCCGTCAATGGCTACTATCTCCTTGGGGGTTTCAAGTTCATATACGGGTAGGTCGTGAAGCTCAACCATCTCTGAGTCAATGAAATTAACGTCGGCGCCTGAGTGAATAAATACGTCGACTAAGTGGGTATGTTGTGCAGAGTTCAGCGTACCTTGAACCTGCAGATGCTTTCCTGGCGTCTTGGAGTGTTCTCTCATCGCTGCTCCTCTCCTGGCTGTCGGACCACCGCACTGGGCACTGGGCGAGGTAATGCCCCTTTTCCGCACAGTAAATGCAAAGACCATTGGTCCGTTGCCGATTCCCTTCCTCTGCCGTCAACCTGGTGCAGCCCAGCTGCATGGGCTCTTGGGAGTCATCCTCCATCGGAAGGGGGGACTGTGAGGAGGTTCGAGGTGAAGCAATGTTGGGCCTCACGGAGGTGCTCGGGGACAGGTAGATGAGGCTAATCTGCTCTTCCTGGGATCTGTCTCTCTCTCTCTCTCTTAGCTGGTTGTCCAGCCTCGTAGTCAAGGATATCAGATCTTCCAGCATCGTTGTCGCATCTTGTGCTGTGAGCTTGTCCTTCAGCCTCTTGTTCAGCCCCTGCGGGAAGGCCCCCCAGAGTGCGGGGTTGGTCCAGCCACTTTCTATGGCGAGAATCTGGAATCTGATCACATATTCAGACACTGATTGCGATCCTTGCTGGATCTGCAGCAGCTGACTGCCCGCCTCCTACCTTTCGCACGGTACTGAGTGACATATACCTGCAAGGCATCGTTCCAGTTCTGTTTTGTTGAATGAGCAATCTTCAATTTCTTCCAAAGAGACTGATTTTGTCTCTCCACCTCTCCATTCACTTGAGGCCAACAAGGGGTGGCGCGATGGTGTTCAATGCCATTGTCCCTGAGATAGTCTCTCATTGTCTCTGATATAAACGGATGACTGTTGTCGGAGTAGATTGACACCGGTAACCCATGTCTGGAGAACATGCTTTTGAGAGCATCTACAGTTTTCTGTACAGTGTATTCATAATATCGACTGTAATAGTCAATAACAACTAGGATTGATTCACCTGAAGGTAGTGGCCCCAAGAAATCCATTGCTAACTTCTCCCAAGGCTTTGAAGGGAGCGCTGTGGTCTGAATTGGTTCTGGAAGACTTGGCTTGCTTACCAACTGACAACCATGACATGTTTTACAGAAGTTTTCCACATCCTTATCCATGTTTGGCCACCACACTTTAGATCTCAAATTCTGTTTCGTGCCCACAACACCAAGATGCCCTTCATGTGCAAGTGACACTTTGGAATTACTATGCGACTACCTCGCAGCACCATCTTCCCTACACAGCACAATTCAGAACTCACAATCACATACTGCTTCAATTCAAAATGATTCCAATCACCGGAATCGATACACTGTCGCACAATTTCCAGCTCATCATCGCTCACGGAAGCTCTCTCAACTTCCCAAGTTGTTACAGCCTAAGGCGTTGCGCTCACTGTAACAAACCTCACATACTTTTCAGCACTACATAAAATGGCTAGAGGTTTCACAAACCGTTCCTTCAACTATCTGGACAGTGGATCAGCAATGTTGCTCTTTCCTGGTGCATACACAACTTTGAAGTCGTACTGTTGCAGACGCAGGACCCAACTCTCTATCCAAGCGCAAGGTCTCGATTTTGGTGAGTAGATTGCCTCCAAAGGCTTGTGATCAGTGACCAGCTCAAAAGATAGCTCGTATATGTATGGATGTTCTTCTCACATGCCCAAACTAAGATGAGAGCTTCTTTTTCAGTCTGTGAATACCTGCGTTCTACATCGCTGAGTGAACGACTTGCATATGAGATAATTCACCAAATTGCATCGATTTGTTGTTGTGCCAGGACCGCTCCGAGACCAACTGGCGTCGGCTGTAACTTTGGTCTTTGTGGTTACTCTATAGTAGCCTAGGGTTTTGCTACTTGCAAGGGCTGCTTTGAGTGCCTTGAATGACTCAACTTGCTCCTTCCTGAACACAAACCAATGGTTCTTTCTAGTTAACTGTCTCAACGGTTCTGCCAATGTGGAGTAGTCAGGAATGAACCACGAACAGTAGTTTACAAGACCCAAGAAACTTCTAACTTTTCTCACAGTTTCAGGCTGTCTGGCATTCACAACAGCTTCAACTTTTTCCTTCGTAACGTCAATTCCCTGGTCTGACAAATGGTGTCCCATAAATGTTATACTGGACCTTTTAAATTCACACTTGTCAACATTTAGTGTCAAATTTGCTGCCAAAAGCCTCTGGACAACTTGTTCCAGTCATTTGTCATGCTCTTCTGTCGAAGGACCATGCACAAGAATATCATCAGATATGTTTGCAACCCCAGGAATCCCTTGCAAGACCTTCTGAATTTCATGCTGATATATTTCAGGTGCCACATTTATCCTAAATAGCAGCCTTTTGTACCTGTACAGTCCACAGTGAGTCACGAAAGTGGTAATGTTGCATGAATCAGGATGGAGTTTCAATTGGTGGAAGCCCCACTTCAGATCCAACTTTGAGAAAACTCTACTTTTGCTCATGTCTTACAGCATTTTGTCTACGGTTGGTATTGGGTGCCTCTCTCACAGGATTGCTTCGTTGGCCCGTCTCATGTCCAAGCACAACCTTATCTCACCTGAGGGTTTGGGTACAATGACAACAGGATTCACCCATGGCATCGGTTCTTCAACTGGTTCAATGATGTCTTTTGCAATGAGCTCTTGGACTTTGGCTTTGATCTTTTCACGGAGCCTAAACGGGACGTGTCGCATTGGTTGAGCAATTGGCTTTATTTCAGGACTAATTTTCAACTTGATCTGCCTACTTTTCATTTTTCCTAGTCCATGAAATACATCAGGGTACTTGTTCAGACAGTTGGGAATCTCTGGCGAGGAACGCACTGAGTTGATATTCAGTCCAATCTTTAGTGCGGCAAGTTTCATAGTGGTTTCCTTACTGAGAAGTGGTTTTGCACTTCCATCAATCACAGTGAACCAAGCATCTGTCCTGTAATTCTTGGCTACAATTTCTGCATTGAATGTTCCTAGGGTTTTCAGTGGTGTTGAACTGGCATATGGAAATAACTGCCTGCCTCCTTTCTTCGACACACATTTGATACTCTTCGACTTCAGGTAGTTCTACAAATCACGGTCGATGATGTTGCTATTGCTGCCAGAGTCAACAATAATGTCCATATCAACTCCGCCCACTGACACGGAATGACTTCGCTGCTGTCATTCCTCACTCTGTTCATTCTGTTCACATTACTTCTCATGCGGAAAGCATACCTTTCATTCTCCTGATCTTCACTATCACTGTCCACCTTCTCAGCCTCCAAATGCTTTACATCGGCCATGTGGTTTCCAACTATTTTTCCTGCTACTAAAGCCACTTTTATCCCATTTTTCTTTTGTGCAGGGTTTTCTGGATGAGTCATTGTAACACTTTGAAGCAAAGTGATCAAATTCCTTACACCTTTGACACTGTTGACCCCTTGCCGGACAGGTAGGATCTCTGCCACAGTGACCTACTTTTCCACAGCTGAAACAGGCATTGTCGTTTTGTCCTGTCTTCTGACTGTATTTGACTGATTTATGTTCCTTAATTATTTGAACATGTTCGCATTGTCCCCCTTTTATGTTCATATCTTTCATCTGTTCAACAGCTTCAAACGTTGCAGACATTTTCAACATTGAGCTTAATGAAAGTTCATCTACCTTTTCCAGGAACTTGCGTCTCAAATGGTCAGACTCACAACCCTTGGCTGCTGCACGTAATCTAGTGGCATACTGTGACACAGTTTCATCAGTTTGCGTCATTTTTCTGAATATGTGGCGCTGATAAGTTATGTTTGGTTTCACAGTCAAGTGCGTCTTCAGAGCGGTTATTGCCTTAAAATATTCTTGAGACTCACCCCAGTCTGGCAGAGTTTTGAAAACACTTCTAAGTCCAGCTCCTGCTGTATACAGTAGTAATGCACGCCTCTGCCTGATTATCTGCCCTTCCTTCCACAACAAATAGTGCTTTACTATCAGTGTATGCCTCAAATTCTTCGATTCATGCTTTCCAACAAATGCTAACAGCACTAGCATCGCCAGAGAGGTCGAATGCAGACATGCCACGAACATTGCTTAGTTCTGCCATTTTCACTCAAACTGTCACAGTTCTAATGTTTACGTCTTCTTCGTGAGATACGTATCCTCATCTCCAATGTAAACCCGCTGTTTGCTATCAATACAGCTTTTATAACTGCCTTAACACGTGAAGACTAACACACACAGGTTCGGTTTTCAAGACCATCCGGTTTTATTAATACTTCCAGTTCCATACAATCATGAACTCCGGCTTCTGCCGAAACGAAACATCCGTTCATAACGACACGACACACGGGGTTGATAAGTCAAGTACAGTAGGATAATTGCTTGTCTGCTGTAACTGTTAACCTTCATCCAACCTGTCTGTGTGATACTTTGGAATAAAGGATTGTTTTTGCCTTTTCTCATCTGGTTGTGGTAAGCTTCATTATTTAATTAAGTGTTAAATAATAAAATAATTAATTAGATACTTACTAATTTACATTACAGCATAGAGGGGGAACCATCTTTCCACCGCCATATGTCCAACTTGGGCAGGTGGGCTTGAGTTTTTCCATCACTGTCAAAGTGCAACGGCTTTTCCACTGAAATTATCTTTACACACAGGTCTAGGTTGTGCACACAAACAATGATGGGGATGGGGAACTGGCGAAGCAACAGGTGGAGATGACCATTGGCAGTTGTAGTCATGAACCTACATGTAGGCGGCTTTAGAAATTGGTCGTTTTTCTTTGAACCCAGGGCAGCAAAGAAGTTAGGCAGTATCCATAGCAACTGAGCAGTTCTCTTCCGGACAGCACTGCTTACCTAAGTAAGGGAAGGGCCTAGAAAAGGTGGTGTGTATATATAGTACACAAATTACCATCATGTTACCTTTTGGAAGGATAAAAAATGAACTGAGAAAGCAAAAGTCAGCAGATAATTATTTAAGGGAAACGAAAAGCATTGTTCTATGTTAGAGATGAGAAGTAGGCATCGGGGGAAACAAAAAGATTTGCTGTCTGATATTTCGGTTAATTAAAAAACTCAATGGATCTCAAACTTGCCATTAAAAAATAAGGGTGAACTTAGCTCCACCTAGAGCCTGAGTGATGTAAAGCAAGATAGATGTGATGAAAGCTCTTGATTTACATGAGAGTAGCCCTCCTGAAAGAGCTGCATGCAAGCATATAATTAACTCTCCCCTAATATTATGCCAGACACTTTACAAAGCAGGTCAAGTTGTGTCACAGTCAACAGCAGCAGACATCAATCCAGGTGACACTTTAGGATGTACACTGTCTTTTCCTAGAGTCAACTGAAAGGCTTCAAGCTTCATTGTGACCCTAATAGAATTAAACAGTTCAGCTTAATTAGTTAAAAGAAGATCTTTTAATCTAATTTTGGCACATTCATGGGGTTCAAGCCCCCCTCACCACAGGTTGTCACTGTCCCCCCAGTGGAGCTAACTGGGTTATCAGAGGCTGGCCATGTCTCTCACTGTCTATGGTGTGAGGCATGTAAAATAACCATTGGTGACTTTCGACAAGAGTCGGCTACAAAGCCATCAGCGTGTTTCCGCCCTGTAATGGCCTGATGAGTTGTCCAGGGTGTACTCTGCCCTTGCTCGGAGTTGGCTGGGATGGACGCCAGCCTCCCCGAGACCTTAATTAGGCTCAAGCGGGTTACAGAAAATGCACATTTCGGTTATAAGTTTCAGAACCTCACATTCTTTTTATGATCTTTATATTAATCAAAATACAGTGGTACCTTGACTTACGAAATTAATCCGTTCCGAAGGCAAGCTCGTAAGTCAAAACGTTTGTTTGATAAAACAAAAATTTCCATAGGAAATAATAGAAAACCAATTAATCCGTTCCAACCCCCTCCCAAACTCATATAGCCTGCCACAAACACATTTATTTGAGATAATATATTAAAGATAAACAAGTAAAAACAATAAATATTTCATAATAATATATATAAAAATAGCTTTGTTTTCCAGAATGGGGAACTCTTTGGCAGTGGCCAACCAAAAACTGTCCAAAGGTAGAATAGCAAACTTGGCATTTAACCACGATTCTGTCTCAGTTCAGTTAGTCCCTCCTGCTCTCATAAAGTCATGTCGTTTCCACCAACTGATGTCGAACTATACGGGTCCCTAACCCAGTCCAGGCAATTCAGTGGAGGCTGAAGAGAAATAAAATGACATCTTCTCATCAAGAGGTTTTAAATGTTTAACTATTACCTCACACAAAGCATTTGTTTGATGAGTGTGAACTTTCAAAGTTGCACTTTCCAGATGTTATTGCCAGAGTTGTACCTTTGAATGAAATCTGTTTATTTTTATATTTATGTGTTCAGTTCATTCAGATTATGAAATAGAATTAGAATCTTTTTTGTTCAAAAACTTCTCCATCACTGTCACCCTATAGTCTGGTGAGCCACAATACCACATCCATGCATCACTAACCCTCTTGTCTCAAAGTAAAAAGTAATTAGTTACATGCTGCCACCTACTGATAGGGAAGAATATTACATGGTTACTCCTGGTTACTGGGGATTTAGCTCAGTTGGTAGTGTCCACTTTATCCTCCGGAAGGTGGGAGTTCAAATCCAGCAGTGTCATACCATAAGATGTTAAAATTTGGCAGTTATTGCTTCCTGCTTGGTGCTCAGCATCAAAGGATAGAACAATACAATAACTGGTGCTGCACAGTGGCAACAGAGCACTTTGAGTGTAATATTACAGTATAATATAAAGCACAAAATAAACCTACTACTACTCTGCCATTCACTCGACAACAGCACATTATTTGCAGATAATAATTAATTTGCTTTCAATTTTTTTTTTACTAATTAGGTGGCATTTGATAATTTCTTATGGCACACCAGACAATATCTCACGGCACACTAGTGTGCAGTACAGTGGTTAAAAAACACTGGTGTAGGGGACACAATGAGAGCACCACTGCCACCTACTATAGAAGATGCAGAATTACACTAGGTGGCAGTGGTGCTCTCATTGTCATGCTATGGTGTATGGAAAAAAGCCCCTAGCAAAAGATATGAAGTGCAGTAAACACTATTTATAGTTGCATGCAGGGTGCTGGGGGGGTGGGGGGATCTTCCTATAGGGGGCATCACTGAAAATAATTGAGAAGCACCGCACAAGACTTTCTCGGCGCGCGAAGGAATACACATGGAAGAATGCAAGGCTAATCGGCCTGGAAAAGCCATTTCCCCAGCAGTGCTCGTAAATCAAAATTTTGCTCATTGGATGGGGCAGATTTAGGGTGGGATCAAAGCTTGTATTGTGGAAAATTCATATAAAAAGACACTCGTGAGTCAAGGTACCACTGTATCAGGAAGTGTATCAGGAAAAGCAAAGGTGAGCAGATTAGGCTTTATTAAAAAATAAGCTCAGTGTTTTATGTTAAAATCTTTTATCACCTTTTATTTTTCAGGTAATTTCTGACTGCCGCCCCAAGCTAATGCTAAGCTACCCCCATTAACAAATAGCTAGCAGTGGAGCCAGACTGTGTTGAAATCACCACATGAGACTTTCATCATGCAAACCTTAAGTCTGTCCTGCCCCAATTTGATAAAAATATGAGTTTTCTGACAAGAAGAAAAAAAAAGAAAAACACTGGCCCAGGTCTACACCAACATCCCAGATTCCTATAAAGCCTATTTTTGCCACATCTCGGGCTCTCAGATCATCTCTCTCTGTCTTGGATTCCTACTTATAAACCTAAAATTTGTAGTCAAGGAACAGCAGTTAAAACAGTGAAAGTGCTGACTGAGGAAGCCACAATAGAGCTACAGGATTATTTTGACTGGACAGACTGGAACATGGACCTCGAGACACATCAGCTCTTCTACATAAACTACTACACTGAGAATGTGACCACAACAAGGGCTGTTAGCGTGGCCTGAACCAGAAACCATAGTTCAACTGTGAGATGTGCACTGTACTTAGAGCCCGGGACGATGCTTTCTAGTCAGGAGAACAACAGGCCTACGAAGAAGCATGAAAAACCCAGCGAAAAGGTATCAAAAAAGCTAAGTGCAAATATAAACAACTCGAGGAGCACTTTGACGAAAACTACACCAGCAACATGTAGAACAAGATAAAGACACTCAATGGCTACAACGACATGCATATGCACACTCTTCAGACGTCACCCTACTGGACACCCTGAACCAGTTCTTTGCTTGTTTCAATCAACACAACGGAGAGGTGTGCACCTGCCCTGCTCTTCCAGAGTGGGGCAACGACCCCATCCAGCTGCAGCAGCACCATATCAAAGCCACCCTGTGGAGACTCAATGCAAGGAAAGCTACTGGTCCAGAGTAACAGGAAGGATACTGAATACATGTGATATTCAACTAGCAGGTTTTTTACGATCATCTTTAACCTCTCATTACTGCAATGCATGGTTCCCATCTGCCTCAAAACAGCCTCCATAATTCCACATTCCTAAGAAGGGCACAGCAAGCTGCCTAACCGACAACAGCCCAGTTGCCCTAACCCCCATCATCACGAAATGTTTTGAGAGACTCGTCCTGTCTCACATTAAGGCTGTCATTTCTGCAAAGGAAAATTTAAACTATAGCCAGAAACAATAAAGTGGTTCAGTTTAAATGTGAACACTTAAGTGTGGATAGCGTAGGCCTCCGTCAGTCCCGAAGGACTATGGCTGCGCTCTGGGCAGTATCCCGACTGGTGATACTCCCCAGTGCACAGAGCCTGGGTAGGGAGTAATGAAGGACAGGCTGTTACCCAAGCAGCAAGTCCCCCCCCTGTCTCGGCGCCACTGGAAGGATCCAATGGAAAGGCAAGTGCCGATACAACTGGGTTCCAGTGCCGCTGCAGGAGAGAAACTACGGTCAATTAACCTACAGTGCATGTCTTTGGATTGCGGGGGAAACTGGAGCACCCGGAGGAAACCCACACAAGCACGGGGAGACATGCAAACTCCACACAGAAACGCCCAGGCCGGGAATCGAACCTGGGCCTTCTTGCTGTGAGGCGGACGTGCTAACCACTACGCCACCGTGCTGCTGTTAAGAGTGAATAATGTGCAGGATATTGTTGGTTAAGCATTTTAAACTTTTTTTTTTACAGCCACTAGATGTCCTCCTGTCTCTCTAATCACCCTTATCCCAAGGCCACTCAGCATCAGAGCAATTTGACTTTAACTGATAATGTTCCTCTTATCCTATTTATCATGGGCCATATTTTCTGTTGATATACACTGCGCTCGGTATAGTAATTTGTCAAATATGATTTTTTTTTTCATCTTAAACAATAACATTTTTTAATGGCTATTTAATTAGTATGAACCTTTCCAGTGAGCGAAGAGTAGAATTTTACATAGCAACCAGTGATAAATGAGATGGTCTGGTCTATGAGAATTTCTTATTAGTGTCAAGAAAACTGCTTCTTGTGTCTCCAGTAAGCAAATTAAATAAAATGACATGGCAATTAATCTTGGTATAGGTTGGGACAACAGGTAGATCCTTTGTGGCTTAAAACACAAACAAAAACATTGACCCCCTTAGAAAGAGCATTAAAAATTAAATGTAAAAAAAATTGTAAAACATGTAAAAAGAACATACTGTATATAAATTTTTTACATGGTGATGATATAAAATGTAAAAATTATATATATATATATATATATATATATATATATATATATATATATATATATATATATATATATATATATCGTCGGCGGCCCAGCCGTACGTCTCGAGAGACGATGGTGTAGCACGATGGTAGGCATTTGCAGTAGTGACTGTAAAGGCCCACCCTAGAGTGATAGTTTCTTAAACAATTATTGCATACAAAAGGGCTTTGAGGAGCCATGGGGGCTGCCCTTTCTTTCCTCTTTGCTCTTTTCTCAGCTAGCTTGTTTATTCTATTAGTTTCCGCTTTGTTGACCCCCTTATTGACAGTGGTCTTCCAGAGCTGGCGTGCTTCAGCAGTGCCTTCCCAGGTGTTGATGTAGATGCCAGATAATTTCATGTCCCGCTTGCACACGTCCTTGTACCGAAGCTGTGGTCTTCCTGTGCGGCGGGAGCCCTCACTCAGCTCTCCATACAACATGTCTTTAGGGATGCATCCCTCGTCCATTCGCCGTACGTGACCCAACCACCTAAGTCGTCTCTGGCGCAGCAGTGCGAGCAGACTTGGCATGCCAGCACGCTGTAGTACCTCGGTGTTGGTTACTTTGTCTTGCCATTTTATATGGAGCCGACGCCTGAGACAGCGGAGGTGGAAGCTGTTGAGCCGCTTTTCCTGACCAGCGTACGTGGACCAGGCCTCACTGCCATAAAGGAGTGTGCTGAGTACACAGGCCTGGTAGACACGTAGCTTGGTGTTCTCCGTTAGCTGGGTATTACTTCATATACGCTTGTTCAGTTTGTACATCACTGCAGCGGCTTTCCCGATTCTGCATGAGATCTCTATGTCAAGAGAGCGAGTGTTGGTGACAGTGGATCCCGGGTAGGTGAAGGAGTCCACGACCTCAAGCTGCGTGTTATTTATGTTGATGTTTGGGACTGTGTTTGTGCCCTAGGCCAGGATGTTTGTCTTCTTCAGGCTGATGGTCAGTCCGAATTCATTACAGGCATGGGACAGGCGATTGACTAGCTCTTGAAGACCAGCCTCAGTGTGGGACGTCAGTGCAGCGTCATCCGCAAACAGCATCTCGCGGATGAGGACCTGCCTCACCTTCGTCTTAGCGCGCAGTCGAGCTATGTTAAACAATTTTCCATCTGACCTGGTGTGGATATGGATCCCTTCCTCACTGTCAGAGAAGGCATACTGAAGAAGCATCGAGAAGAATATCCCAAAGAGTGTCGGAGCTAGGACGCAGCCTTGCTTCACACCACTGCTCACTGGGAAGGCTTCAGAAGTCCCACCATTGAAGCAGACTGTGCTGTGCATGTCCTCGTGAAAGGAGGTCATGATTTGGAGTAACCTTTGAGGACATCCAATCTTCTGCAGGAGGCTGAAGAGTCCGCTTCTGCTGACCAGATCGAATGCTTTAGTCAGGTCTATGAAAGCAATGTACAGGGGCTTCTGCTGCTCCCAACACTTCTCTTGCAGTTGACGAAGTGAGAAGATCATATCGACTGTGGATCGGCCTGCCCTGAAACCACACTGCGATTCTGGGTACACCCGGGAAGCAAGAATCTGAAGGCGAGTAAAGACAACACGAGCAAAGAATTTCCCTATGATGCTAAGGAGGGAGATGCCACGGTAGCTGTTACAGTCACTGCGGTCACCCTTGTTTTTGTAGAGGGTTACAATGTTTGCATCACTCATGTCCTGGGGGATGAACCCTTCCTTCCACCATAAGCACAGCAGCTCATGGAGGTGCTGCAGGAGTGCTGGCTTGCCACTCTTCAAGACTTCAGGGGGGATGCCATCCTTTCCAGGGGCTTTTCCACAGGCCAGACAATCAATGGCTTTGCCCAGTTCGTCCACTGAAGGCAGGTAAGCCAGATCCTCCATGACAGGTAAGTTTGGCAGGGCATTTAATGCTGCATCGGTCACCACATTCTTGGTTTGCTAAAGCTTCAGGTAATGTTCCACCCAGCGTTCAAGCTGCTTGCCTTGATCCGTGATCACCGCCCCGGTCTTGGTCTTGAGGGGTGCAGTCTTAATCGTGGTTGGGCCAGTAGCTGTCTTGATGCCATTGTACATGGCCATTGCGTTGCCAGTGTCAGCTGCCATCTGGATCTTGCTCTAGAGGTTCAGCCAGAAGTCGTTTGCACAGCAGCAGGCTGTCTGCTGGGCCTTGTTTCATGCAGCTTTGAGGGTGTCCCGGGTACTGGTGCTGGGGTTTTGCTTGTATGCTAGGAGGGCTTCCCTCTTGGCTTCTGTCACAGGCTGCATCTCCTCCCAGTGAGCCTCGTACCAGTCTACACTCCAACGCTCCTTTTTCCCAAATGCGGTGAGGGCTGTTGTGTAGATAGTATCTCTCGGGAAGCTCCACTTGCTGTTGATGTCTTTGCCAGGAGTCTGCAAAGCCAACTTCTCCTTGACTGTGTCATGAAACAGTTGGATTCGCTGGGGATCCCTTGAGGAGCAGGTGTTGATGCGTGGGAGGCCTTTAGTTTTGGAGTGATGGATCCTCTTTGTTGTCAGCCTTATCCTGCTTCCAACGAGGGCATGGTCTGTGTCACAGTCTGCGCTATGGAAACTTCTAGTGTGGAGAACGCTGCTCAGATCCGTTCGCCTGGTGAGGATAAGGTCTAGCTGGTGCCAGTGGCAAGATCTGGGGTGTCTTCAGGAAACTTTGTGGCGGTCTTTGCACTTTAAGTATGTATTTGTTACACACAGGCCATGATGGCAGCACAGTTCCAACAACCTCTGTCCATTCTCAGTCATCCTGCCTATGCCGTGGTGACCAAGGCAGGAAGGCCAGGTGTCACAGTCGGCGCCCACTCTAGCATTGAAGTCTCCTAGTAGGTAAAGTCCTTCAGTGCTGGGGATCCTGGAAATGGCATCATCCAGATCCTCGTAAAACTGGTTCTTGGCCTCTCGGGTGGAACTGAGTGTTGGTGCATAGATGCTGAGGAGATTTACAAAACCTGCAGTTGTAGAGAGGCGTAAAGCGAGGATTCTCTCTGGTCCACTGGGAGGAGGTTCAATTGCCGTAGTCAGTGAGTTCTTCACAGCGAAACCTACACAATGCAGTCTCGGGTCATCTTGTGGCAGGCCTTGCCAGTAGAAGGTGTACCTCTTTGATAGTACCACTGTCAGCCAGGTGTGTTTCCTGTCGACAAGCAATGTCGATATTCAGACATGTCAGTTCATGGTTGATGACTGCAGTCTTACGGGCATCGTCAATTTGCGTCAATTTGCTGAAGATCACTTGTCAGTATACATATATATGTATAGAGAGAGAGAGAGAGAGAGAGAGAGAGAGAGAGAGAGAGAGAGAGAGCTGTCCATGGTCTACCCCGCCCTCGCCCAGAATCAGCTGAGATGGGCGCTAGCCTCCCCGTGGCCCTAATTAGGCTTAAGCAGTTTAGAACATGAATGTGTGTGTGTGTGTGTGTGTGTGTGTGTGTGTGTGTGTGTGTGTGTGTGTGTGTGTGTGTGTGTGTCCTACGATAGCCTGGGGTGAGTTGTTTTATAAGAATCAGAATACTTTATTGATTCCAGGGGAAACTGTGTTTACACAGTTGCTACATTCCAGTTATAGAATAAAGATACAATGTTTAAAAATAAAAATTACACTATCTATTTAAACATGCATGCAGAATGAACTCTGTCACTGAGGGATATGTACAGTATTATCAATATGATAAACAGTGGAATACAAATGTACGACAGTGGATGTTGTTGAAATATGGAGTTTGTACAGTTTGATGTTTACAGGTAGGAAGGATTTCCTGGGTGGTTCAGTGGTGCATTTAGGTGGTATCAGTCTCTCATGGAACTGCCCCAGCATGCAACAGCATGGAGGATAGAGCTGGTCACAACAGACTCATGAAACATCCCGAATGGTGTCTGACATGTTAAAACAACCTTAAGCTCATCACAAAATAGAGATGGTTCTGACCCTTCTTGTAAAGTAAAGTGCGGTAGTGCTCTTCATCCTGTCCAGTTTATTGTCAATATGAACTCCAAGGTATTTGAAATCATCCACCATTTCAATAAGGGCAGTGGTGGCCGAGTGGTAAAGGTACAGGATCACTGATCCTAAGGTTGGGGGTTCAAGCCCCACTCTCCACGGGTTGTCACTGTTCCCCCAGTGCAGCTAACTGGATTATCAAAGGCTAGCCATGTCTTTCACTATCTGTGGTGTGAGACATGTAAAAGAACCGTTGCTGATTTTAAGACTGCAAAGCTGTCAGAGTGTTTCCACCCTACAATGGCCTTGTGAGCCGTCCAGGGTGTACTGTGCCCTTGCCCGGAGTCGACTGGGATGGGTGCCAGCTTCCCTGTGACCCTAATTAGGATTAAGCGGTTACAGAAAATGAACAATAATCCATTTCAACATTGACACCTGAATGGACGCTCCCTCGGGAGACTCGCTCGTTGTCTTGGGAGACTTCAACGCCCATGTGGGCAATGATAGTGTGACCTGGAAGGGTGTGATCGGTAGGTACGGCCTCTCCAGTCTGAATCCGAATGGTGTGTCGTTGTTGGACTTCTGTGCTCGTCATAGTTTGTCTATCACGAACACCATGTTCGAACATAAGGGTGTCCATAAGTGCACTTGGCACCAGGACACCCTAGGTCGCAGTTCGATGATTGACTTTGTAGTCGTGTCATCGGACTTGCGACCATATGTTCTGGACACTCGGGTGAAGAGAGGAGCTGAGCTGTCTACCGATTACTACCTGGTGGTGAGTTGGCTTCGGTGGTGTGGGAGGTTGCCTTCCAGACCTGGCAGGCCCAAGCGTGTAATCAGGGTCTGCTGGGAACGTTTGGCGGAGCCCCCTGTCCGAGAGGCCTTTAACTCCCACCTCCGGCAGAGCTACAACCACGTTCCGGAGGAGGCGGGAGACATGGAATCTGAATGGGCCATGTTTTGTGCCTCCATTGCTGAGGCGGCAGCCCATAGCTGTGGCCGTAAGGTCGTCGGTGCTTGTCGTGGCGGTAATCCCCGAACCCGGTGGTGGACACCTGCGGTGAAGGGGGCCGTCCAGCTGAAGAAGGAGGCCTATCGGGTTTTATTAGCCTGTGGGACTCCTGAGGCAGCAAACAGGTACTGGCAGGCCAAATGTGCTGCAGCCGAGGCTGTCGCAGATGCAAAATCTCGGGCGTGGGAGGAGTTCGGTGAGGGCCTGGAGAGTGATTATCGGTTGGCCTCAAAAAGGTTCTGGGCCACCATCCGACGCCTCAGGAGGGGGAAGCAGTTCTTCACAAACACTGTTTACGGTGGAGGTGGAGAGCTGCTTACCTTGACTGGGGATGTTGTTGAGAGGTGGAGGGAATACTTTGAGGACCTTCTCAATCCCACCAACACGCCCTCCGTGGAAGAGGAAGACCCTGGGGGTTCGGGTGAGGGTCCGCCCATCACTGGAGTGGAGGTCACTGAGGTTGTCAAAAGCTCCTCGGTGGTCGAGCTCCGGGGTTGGGCGAGATCCGCCCGGAATACCTCAGGACTCTGGATGTTGTAGGACTGTCTTGGTTGACACGTCTCTGCAACATCGCGTGGTCATCGGGGCTGTACCTCTGGATTGGCAAACTGGGGTGGTGGTCCCAATTTTTAAGAAGGGGACCGGAGGGTGTGTTCCAATTATCGGGAATTACACTCCTCAGCCTACCTGGTAAAGTCTATGCAGGGGTACTAGAGAGGAGGATCCGACCGATAGTCGAACCTCGGATTCAGGAGGAACAATGTGGTTTTCGTCCTGGCCGCAGCACTCTTGACCAACTCTATACGCTCCACAGGATTCTGGAGGGGGCATGGGAGTTTGCCCAATCTGTCCACATGTGCTTTGTGGATTTGGAGAAGGCTTTCGACCCTGTCCTCGAAAGATCTTGTGGGGCGTGCTCGAGAGTACGGCGTTCGGATCCGTTGCTACGAGCTATTCGGTCGCTGTATCACGGAGCCAGAGTTTGGTCGTATTGGTAACAGCAGCTCGGATTCGTTTCGGTGGGAGTTGGAGTCCGCCAAGGCTGTCCTTTGTCACCGATTCTGTTCATAATTTTTATGGACAGAATTTCTAGGTGCAGTCGAGGCGATGAGGGGTTCTGGTTCGGTGGCCATCGGATATCATCTCTGCTTTTTGCGGATGATGTTGTCCTTTGGCTTCATCAAGTCGGGCCCTCCAGCTCTCATTGGAGCGATTCGCAGCTGAGTGCGAAGCAGCCGGGATGAAGATCAGTACCTCCAAGTCCGAGGCCATGGTTCTCAGTCGGACAATGGTGGAATGCACCCTCTTGGTCGGGGATGAGGTCCTGCCCCAAGTGGAGGAGTTTAAGTATCTTGGGGTCTTGTTTACGAGTGAGGGAAGGATGGAGCGAGAGATCGACAGACGGATCGCTGCAGCCTCTGCTGTTAAGCGGTGCCTGTACCGGTCCGTCGTGGTGAAAAAGGAGCTGAGCCGCAAGGCGAAGCTCTCAATTTACCAGTCGATCTACGTTCCAACCCTCACCTATGGTCACGAGCTTTGGGTAATGACCGAAAGAACAAGATCATGGATACAAGCGGCTGAAATGAGCTTTCTTCGCCGGGTGGTGGGGTTCTCCCTTAGAGATAGGGTGAGAAGCTCCGCCATGCGGGGAGAGCTCGGAGGAGATGCCCTGCTCCTCCGCATTGAGAGGGGCCAGTTGAGGTGGCTCGGGCATCTGGTTAGAATGCCCCCCGGACGCCTCCCTGGTGTGGTGTTTCGGGCATGTCCAACCGGGAAGAGACCCCGGGGTCGACCTAGAACACGCTGGAGGGACTATGTCTCTCGGCTTGTCTGGGACCGCCTCGGTGTCCCCCCGGGAGAGTTGGAGGAAGTGGCTCGGGAGACGGATTTCTGGACCTCTTTGCTAAGGTTGCTGCCCCCGCAACCCGACCCCGGACTAAGCGGAAGAAGATGAGATGAGATGAGACCTGAATGGAAACAGGGGTTGCTGATGATTTGGATCCTAAAATCTACAATCATTTCCTCTGTCTTTGTCACATTAAGCTGCAGATGATTTTGCTCACACCATGTGACGAAGGAATCCACTGCAGCCGAATACTCTGTCTCCTCACCTTCACTGATGCGTGTGACTATGGCAGGGTCATTGGAAAACTTCTGAAGCTGGCAGGCCTCTATGCAGTAGCTGAAGTCCGTTGTGTAGAGAGGGATAGATCCCGGGAAGATCATGGGCGCAGACCAGTCTCATCTACCCGTCCTCGAGCGTCTCCGTGAGACCCAACGCGGCCTCAACTCGAACCTCCTTGCCATTCCCTCCTTTGAGAGGACAATTCTCATGAACCCATTCAGCTGAGCAGCACCAGGCTGAGGACAGCAGCGAGGCATCGGTGACTGACCAACAGTCTATGCATCTACCTCGCAGAAAAAGGTCATTACCTCACCCAGTGCCCTGCATGACAGGGTCCGACAGCTCGGAGAGGAGCAGCGATGAGAGAACCGTCCAAGACACCCGGGAAGCACTCTGCACAACGCACCCATTCTGTCAACGTATTGACTCAGGCGCTGATGCCAATTTCATTGATTCGGGTATGGTTGAGCTCCATGACCTACCCATATATGAACTTGAAACCCCCAAGGAGGTAGTGGCCATTGATGGCTGACTCATAGCTCGTGTCACGCACAAGATGAAGCTTGTCAAGCTCAGTCCGTCCGGGAAACACCAGGAGTGTTTGGAGCTGTTTGTCCTCTCCACCCCCTCTCTCCTCTTGTGCTAAGGTGGTCTTGGCTGCAGACCCACAACCCCCACATTGACTGGCGCACGCTCACCATACTCAGCTGGAGTGACTATTGCCTCTAACACTGCTTACTGGCGGCCGTACCCTCCCAAGTTTCACAAACCCCGGTCGACCTGGAAGATCTGGACTTGGCCGGCGTTCCGAGAGAATACCATGATCTGAGAGAGGTTTTCAGCAAGGACCGGGCTCGTTCACTACCACCTCATCGACCGTACGACTGCGCCATCGACTTACTCCCAGGTTACACACTCCCTTCTCAGTGACTATATAACCTCTCAAAGCCGGAGAAAGACGCCATGGAGGCCTATATAAATGAGTCGCTTACTGCAGGTCTCATCTGGCTCTCATCATCCCCGGTAGGCGCAGGGGTTTTCTTCGAAGAAAAAAGGACGAAACCCTGAGACCTTGCATTGATTACACGGGCCTGAACAACATCACTATAAAGAATAAGTACCCTCTCCCTCTGATAGATTCAGCCTTCACCCCTCCCCACATCTTTTCTTCACTGGACCTCAGAAACGCCTACCACTTAGTCCGGATTCGGGAGGGGGACGAGTGGAAGACGGCCTTTAATACACCCCTGGGTCACTTCGAATATCTGGTCATGCCCGTCAATCCAATGCCCTGGCGGTTTTACAAGACCTGGTTAACAATGTGCTCAGAAACATGCTAAACTGCTTCATATTTGTTTACCTGGACAACATCCTGATTTTCTCTAAAGACCACGATGAGCAGCTCCGTCACGTAAGAACGATGTGAAAGAAACTCCTAGAAAATAGGTTATTTGTCAAAGCGGAGAAGTGCAAGCTCCATGTCCCCTCAGTTTCTTTTCTTGGGGTCCATCATTGGGAAGGGGCAGATAAGACTTGATTCGGCAAAGGTGAAGGTGGTGGCGGAGTGGCCGACTCCGTGGATGTGGAAACAGCTGCAGAGGTTCCTGGGGTTCGCTAACTTCTATCGATCATTCGTGCGAGACTATATTCGCCTAGCAGCCCCCCCCCCACACACACACACACACACACACAGCTGACGGAACCCAAAACATCTTTCCAGTGGTCCCTTAGTGCCTAGGTGGCGTTTGACAGACTGAAGGCTAAATTTGTTATTGCACCCGTACTGATCCATCTAGACCCCTCGCTGCAGTTCGTGGTGGAAGTCGACGCCTCACACTCAGGGATGGGGCGGTCCTCTCCCAATGGTCTCCTACAGATCAGAAATTACACCCATGCATCTTATTCTCCCGTCGCTTGTCCCCAGCGGAACAAAACTATGATGTTGGTACCTGTGAGCTGCTGGCGGTGGTCTTGGCACTCCAGGAGTGGCGGCACTGGCTGGAAGACGCAGCCCACCCCTTCGTGGTCTGGACCAACCATAAAAACTTGTCTTACCTCCGTGCGGCCAAGAGGTTGAACTCCCATCAAGCACGATGGTCACTCTCCCTAGGGAGATTCAATCTTACACTAACGTACCAACCCGGCTCCCAGCATACTAAACCAGATGCACTCTCCAGGCAGTTCTCCCGGGGGAAGACACCACCATGGAGACCATCCTGCTGCCTCTTTAATACTTGGAGCCGCTCGACGGGAGGTCGAACGTCTAGTTCAGGATGCCCAGCAGGGGAAACCGGAGCCCGTCGGGTGCCACCAAGGTTGACTATATGTTCCCACACTGACCAGAACCCCAGTGCTCCAGTGGGCTCACTCATCCAAATTGGCCTGCCACCCCAGAGCCCACCAAACTCTCTTCCTACTCCAACAATGCTTCTGGTGGCCAACGATAGCAGCCGACACCAGGGAGTTCGTGGGAGCTTGTGCCAGCTGTGCCCAGAGCAAGTTCTCCCATCATGCACCCATGGGACTCCTCCAACCCTTACCCATTCCTCATCGTCCCTGGTCGCACATTGCGGTGGACTTTGTTATTGGGTTACCTCCATCCGAGGGCAACGAGGTCATCCTGATGGTAGTAAACTATTTCTCCAAGGTGGTCCACTTTGTTGCCCTATCCAAACTCCCCTCAGCAATGGAAACAGCTGGCCTCCTGGTCCAGCACGTTTTTCACCTCCATGGAATCCCATGGGATATCGTTTAGGACCGAAGCCCCCAGTTTTCATCTAGAGTTTGGAAGGGGTTGTGCAACACCCTGGGAGTCTCTTGTAGTTTGACCTCTGGCTACCATTCTCAGTCTAAAAAGCAGGCAGTGCGAACTAATCAGAGCCTCGGATCCTCCCTGCGCTGTGTCGCCTCCCGTCTCCCAGCCTCCTGGGCCACACACCTCCCATGGATTGAATACACACACAACTCCCTCATCTGCGCCACCACTGGGATGTCCCCCTTTATGGTGATCAACGGGTTCCAGCCTTCCCTGTTTCCCAGCCAGGAGGTTGATGTGGCAGTTCCATCCATCCAGGCAAAGTTTCACAGAGCACGCCAGGTCAGGAGAGAAGCCCGTGCCGCCCTGGAACGGACAGTGGCTCGAAACCAGAGAATCGCCGATCGTCACCGGATCCCAGCACCTCCGTACACTGGCAGGCAGCAAGTTTGGCTCTCCTCTCGGGACCTGCCCCTGCAAGTCGACTCAAAAAAATTGTCTCCCAGGTACATCGGGCCCTATGTCATAGGAAAGTTCATAAACCCCAGCGCCGTCCGACTCAAGCTCACATCCTCACTCAAAGTACACCCGGTATTCCATGTATCCCTGATCAAGCCCATGGTGGAAAGTCCCCTCTACCCCACTACTGACCCCCCACCCCCTCCTCCCCGGGTGATTGATGGACACCCGGTTTCCAATACTTGGTGGACTGGAAGGGGTATGGCCCCAAAGAACACTCCTGGATTACTCGTTTCCTAATCCTGGACCCAGACTTGCTAACTGAGTTCTATCGTCAGTTCATGGACAAGCCTGGTTGGCGCCCTTGGAAGGGGGGGTGCTGTTATGGTCTGTGCTTGATGGCAGTGTTTTAACTCTCTCTCTCTCTCTCTCTCTCTCTCTCTCTCTCTCTCTGTCTCTCTCTCTCTCTCTTTCTCTCTCTCTCTCCCCATACACTGCAGGTGCTGGCGAGGGACGTGGCTGTTACCTGCAGGCGAAATCCAGAGAGCGCACCTGAATTCACTAAACAATCAGTGAGCTATAAAGAGGAGCGGCACGCTCCCCTCTGGCATCAGAAGATTGTCCTTTCCATGTGATTCCGTTTCTCCGTGATCTCTCTGACTCCTGGTATCCTGCCTTGTGCTCACCCAGTTTTTCGTTTAAGAATTATTCCCAGTGATTTTGGTTTCCCCTGTGCTAAAATAAAGTCGTTGAATCTTCGTACATGGTCTCCTGCATCTTTGGGTCCAACTCATATGCTCCCGCCGTCACACTATCCTTGATTTCAACTTATTCAGGGTGTTTTTATTTATTTTATTTTATTTTATTTGTTTATTTATATTATTTATATTTTTATTTATTTTATTTTATTTTATTTGTTATTCTACATTTGTATACCAAATCTTTATTTAATATATTATCTATACTTGTTCTTATCTAGTCCTTTTATTTTATTTTTATATACTTCATACATTATTTTTGTTTTCTATACTTGACTACCTCATTTTATATCAGTAATGCAAATAATTTATCAGTTTACTTTATTTATTCATAATATATTGGTGTAAGCTTTGTACAAATAATTTTTGCATTTTATGCCATCCAAGAAACCCAAAATTATAAACTATTGCATGGTATAAATTATTATTGACTGATATATTGCACTATATGTTTGAGTATTATTTGCGAATGTTGAAATCAAATAAAATCAATCAATCAGTCAACCTCATCGCCCTCGGCCTCTGAGCTTAACGAACCTAAAAAGAATGATCCCCTGAACTAAGATAGTCCAGCAAAACAAAATTGCTTCTTCAAATACATTTGCTGTCACTTAGAGTGATTATGTGCCAGTCAAGGGGTCTCAGGCATACAAGTGAGCGGAAGTTGACTTCCTCACAGTGTGTTGTGCAAACAATGGGAATACATCATCAATCGATAATGAACAAGGTCTAGCTGGCATTTCATTCAAGTAGCAGATAGGCCTTGTTAATTCTCGGGTTGAAAACATAAACAACAGTTTAAAAAATGTGTTCAGCTGTCATTACTTGCCTTGAAGGAAGCGTGTGCTTATCTTCAGCTTCCATGGTTGGTGGTGATTGTGGAACAACAAAGTCTTACTTGAAAGATGGGAAATAGCTACAACTAAATTTGGAAGAAACCCGGAGAAAAAATGAATGAGCTTTACCTGCTATACAGTGTACCATTAAGGATCATTACATCGTATCTACTGACATCATCGCCTTATGGCTGTTTCACCACAGAAGTTGAGAAACATTACAAATTTAAAATGCCACTATTTAAGAATAAACTTACGGTATTAAGTTATGATTATACACACAGTGCAGAGTGTTTGCGTTCTGTTCTATTTCACCCCTTCAGTACCAAGGGTGCAGTATAAGCCTTCAATATCCTTGTATATGTGCACCATACAGAGACCTTCAGCAAAGTTACACAATGATGCAGGATTTATTATAAAAACTGTCATCGTGTCTCTCTACACCTTTTACACTCCTCACCTTGTACCATGCTGGTCCTGTTTTGCATCTTGTATCTGTGAGGCCTGTGATCAGAACTGCAGGTGACCTGTCCTCTACCGCTGGAGACAGACTCCTCTCATTTCTTCATGGCTGTGGTGAGTGTGTGCTTTTATTTTTGGATTTTATTTTATTTATGTGGAACTTTTGATATTTACAGATGTTGTAAAGGAAAAACCCACACACTCCACCGGTCTGTCTGCATCCCTCTGTGTTCTGTCTGTGGTCCGTCTCCCCCCACCCCTCACCCCACCATGCTCTGGGAGAAATAAGGAAAATGCAGCTCTGTTATAAAGTTTAGTGTTTAATATTTCACCTGAATTCTAATGAGATTTCATTTTAATGAAGGAATACTTGGATCACCAAACACACTTATTGCTGTGCCCCGAGGGTGTGAAAACTTTTTCACTCACCTCGGTCAGTGTGTCGTTCAGTGTGATTTGGTTCCATCAGACTTAATGTAAAATAGGACAAAAAGGACAGAGGGCTTTGCATGAGTTAATTTGACTGAAGGATGATACACAAGCAGCTGTGTTCATCACTAAATAATAAAAAGGCCTCTGAAGGTCACAGGAAAAAATAAAGTCATAATATTGATATTTACCTCCAAATTTCAGCTGCCTGCAAACACCTGACTCCAAGTATAGTCACTGCACTCATCATATCAGTGCATGTAGTGTTTATAGTTTACTTCCTTACATAGTTATTCATTTCAGAGCTTCACACTCCTTGTTGATCTATCTTGAAAGACGTTTTTGCATATTTTTTTTTCTGGAAATAGGAAATTTTCCTGTGGTGGGTGACTTATAGTGTAGTGTGCAATGAATTTATTTTTTACCCGACCAAGGTTTGTACTTTCAATTTTCTTAAGTAACAAATAACACAACAAGTGCATGCGGCGTGCACTCATACGAAACTTGTGGATTCTTGCAGGGCATCTTATACTGAAAATCTTAAGGTTTCTAACCACCCATTTCAATTGTATATCATCATGATTGTACTTAAAAATCTTATTTTAAATTGTTTTTTTAAACCATGAAACCATGTAATCATCTGACCGTGGTTTTCGCTTGTGTCGCTTAATTTAATCCCCAGTCATAGTTATAGAATGCGTTTGTACCAAAAAAGGTTCCCTGGTCCATGAGACTTTTCTTAGGATACCAGTATGGGAGATAATGTGAAAAAGAATCCAAGCAATACTATGAATACTCTCAGTTCCGGGCAAGGTCTTCACACGGATTCTACTGGACAGGATCCGACAGCAGCTTCTAGCGCACCTGCACCCTGAACAGTCCGGGTTTACACCAAAGATGTCTACCGTTGACCGCATCCTGGCGCTCCTCGTCCTATCTGAGCGCTTGCAGGAGTTTGATAGGGGGTTCCTTGCCGCCTATATAGATTTTCGCAAGCCGTTCGACTCAGTGGATAGGGAGGCCCTCTGGGGCATACTTCGTCTACGTGGGATCCCATCGGCTCTGGTCCAGCTGATATCGTCGCTGTATTCTGGGACAGAGAGTGTTGTGAGGTGTGGGGGCTCCACCTCTGACTGCTTTTCGGTCGAGACCGGAGTGAGGCAGGGGTGTGTTCTGGCCCCCACTCTCTTCAGTACTGCAATGGACTGGATCATGGCGGCGGTATTGGGTGGATCGGCCTGCGGTGTGTCATTCGGTGAGGTTCGGATTACTGATCTGGACTTTGCCGATGACATAGTGATCTTCACAGAAACGGTGGATGTCCTGACGGAGACTCTCTGATCGTTGTGTGAGGAGGTCGAACCGCTTGGTTTGTGAGTCTCCTGGATCAAAACCAAGATCCAGGCTTTCGGCAACCTCTTGGATGCTGCTGTTGACTCGATCGCTGTGGGTCTTGAAAGAGTAGAGATCGTGGAGTCTTTCACTTACCTTGGCAGCATGGTCCATCGTTCCACTGATTGCAGGGCCGAGATCAATCGTCGACTTGGTCTAGCCTATGGGGCGATGACCTCGCTGGACAGGACCGTGTGGCGGTCGAGGTATCTGAGCAGGCAGACAAAAACCTGAGTATTCCGCTCCCTTGTGCTCCCTGTCTTGCTCTACTCTTTTTGTACAAACAGGTGAAAATCACCTTCTGCTCCCTCTCTTCTTATTTCAAAATATGAGGTCTTAAACATTAACTTTTGAACTTGAAGAGGATCTTATTTATATAGTGAACCCTCACTTTTCGAGGTTAATGGGGACTGAGACCCTCCGTGAACGTCGAATTTCCATGAAGTAGGATCAACCCCCCCTGATTGACGTATATGTACATGTATATATAATATCAATAAATACATATTCAACGCGGGGCAGTGGTGGTCTAGTGGTATAAGGCGCCAGATCACTGATCCAAAGGTTGGGGGTTCGAGTTCCACTCTCCACAAGGTGGTCACTGTCCCCCCCAGTGCAGCTAACTGGGTTATCAAAGGCGGGCCATGTCTCTCACTGTCTATGGTGTGAGACATGTAAAAGAACCATTGCTGACTATCGTAAAGAGTAGGCTGCAAAGCCGTCAGCGTGTTTCCGCCCTGCGATGGCCTGGCGAGCTGTCCAGGGTGTACTCTGCCCTCGCCCTGAGTTGGCTGGGATGGGCACCAGCCTCCCCGCGACCCTAATTAGGATGAAGCGGTTACAGAAAATGAACTGAACATATTCAACGCTAAAAATGCTTTTAATAACAATTAAACATTCAAAAATAATACATAAGATGTAAATAAAATATAAATACACACAGAGGCTCACACAAACACGCACCCAGATGCACACACACACACACATACAGATGTGCGCGTGCACACTCATATGTGCACCTCACATAAAAATGTAAGTAGTTTTGTTGGGGGGGGGAGATGTTTTTTGTTTGTTTGTTTTTGTTTGGAATTTTTTTTTTTTGCATAATTGGCCTTGTTTTGCAGCATTTTTCTTAACTTTTCCCCTATTTTTCCTTCATTTCCTCATTTTTTTTCAATGAATATTTTGAAGCACGAAGTAGCGAGGGATCACTGTATATGGTGGTGCTTGAATGTTTGTGGACCCTTTAGAATGTTTTATGTTTTTGCACATATATTTTCACACATGTCCTAAAAGTGTAGAAAGAGAAGCGATTTTAATAAATGAGACTGAAATATTACATTTGTTTATTGATGTACTGGGGCAGTATGGTGGAGTAATGGTTGGCATGTCTTCCTCACAGCAAGAAGGCCGGTGTTTGACTCCTGGCCTCGGGGTGTATCTGTGGGAATGTTGCATGTCATCCTTGTGCTTGTGTGGGCTTCCTCCGGGTCTTCCAGTTTCCTCACACAGTCCAAAAACAAGCACATTAGTCTAATTGGTGGTTCCAAATCACCCCTTGGTGTGATTGTGAATTGTTTTATGTGTGTGGGTCCTGCAATGGTCTGGCGAGCTGTTTAATGTGTTCCTTGCCTTCACCCAAGATTGGCAGAGATGCCAGTCCCTGTGACCCTAATTTGATTAAGCGGCTTGTACAGTATTTTATTACATTCCTCCACAAAGAACAGTTTCCACTTCACAATGTTGTTTCATCATATGATTTGCATACACAAGATTGCCTTTGGATTACGGTCAGGACTTTGATTTGAGTGTAACAAAAGATTGCATTCCTTCTTTAACCATTTTTAGAACATGTATGTTTTGGGGGTCACTATCTTGCTGCATGACCCACTTTTGCTTAAGATTCAGTTCACAGACAGATGTCCATTTAGAATGTATTGTTCCCACAATGCTTACAATTTGTCCTGGCCTATATTTAAAACAGGCCCAAACCATGTTACCACCACTATGTTTCAAAGACAAGACATGGTTCTTAGATTGGAATACAGTGTTCTCCTTTCTCCAAACTTGAAACTTCATATGTAAATAAAAATAGCAATGTTCTGTTTGCTCTGGGTTCCTTTAGGTTCCCATTCGGACTATTATAGACTTTGCTCTTGGACTGAATTCTGCTTGTTGACCACTTCTGGTATGTGTTGGATTGGTGGTATTAAAAGCCATGGTTCTGTCAAGTTTTACAGCTTGATGAACATCACCTTTTTTGGTGAGTCTCACAACTATTCTTTGTTCATACCATGATAAATTTATTCAAGTTTAACAATGTTCTTCATATTAAACTGGGTGCTCACTCACACCTGATTGTCATGAAATGAATTAAAATTCTTTGACTCTGATTTTAGTTTCAAATTTAACTGATAATCCTCAAGATTCGTATATTTTTGCAACTCAAAAACATTTTTCTTATTTAATAAATAACCATGTATAAGATTTTTGTCTCCTTTCTTTTAATCAAATTTCAGGAGCTGTGTAAAAAATCTGACAATATTCCTGGTCATATTTCCTGAAAATATATACAGTATATTTATTTACAAAGTGTTTAAGTTTTATTAATTTTCAAGCACTATTGTCAATACGGTATGAAAGGTGCATTCCAAGCTCATGAAAACTAAATGATTCATAGTCACAGTTTTATTGTTGACCAATAAAAACCTACACCCTGAATCAAAAAAGAAAAAGAAAGAAAAAAGGAAGCTATGACAAATAATAATATATATATATATATATATATATATATATATATATATATATATATATATATATATATATATATATATATATATTTGGCTTCAGTGCATCGTGGTTTTTGAAAAAAAATAAATAACTAAATATTCATCAAATTAAAAAATAAAAAAATTAAGGTAGAATAGGGGGAAAGTTCACAAAACAAGGTCAATTATGCAAAAAAAAGACCTGAAACAAACACTTAAAAAAAAAAAAAAAAAAAAAAAATCTTACATCAAAACTTGATACATTGTTGCATCTGTGTGTGCACACATCTGCGCATGTGCGTGCGCGTGCGTATGTATGTATGCATGTTTGTCTCATGCAATACCATCTGTATTTGTGTATAGACGCTCCCAAGCTTACTAATGAGTTAGGTTTGTTCTGAGATTAATTTGTTCGTAAGTTGTTACAGGACATTCTTTAGAGGGGAAGGTATGTTTAAACTTGTATAAGTAATCTATACGAATTTGTACTGTATACAATCTCTCTCTCTCTCTCTCTCTCTCTCTCTCTCTCTCTGGGGCAGTGGTGGTCTAGTGGATAGGGCACAGGATTGCTGATCCCAAGGTTGGGGGTTCTAGTCCCCACGGAGTTGTCACTGTCCCTCCAGTGCAGCTAACTGGGTTATCAAAGGCGGGCCATGTCTCTCACTGTCTATGGTGTGAGGCATGTAAAAGAACCATTGTTGACTTTCATAAAGAGTAGCTGCAAAGCTGTCAGTGTGGTTCTGTCCCTTGCTAAAGGGTTGTGACAGGAAGGGCATACGATGTAAAAAAAAAAAAACCTATACCAAATCAAACATGCGAATCACATGATTCGCTGTGGCGACTCCCGAAAAAGGGAAAAAAGCCGAAAGGAAAAGAAGAGGAAGACAATTTCTCTCTCTCTCTCTGTCTTGCTCATAATCAGCTGTACATTATCAATATCATTATGTCCCGTGTTTAGACTCCTGGTTCCTCTCAAGCACAGTACAGTGGATCTGATCAGATTTACAGAGAGTTTCACTCTTATCCAGTTCATTATAATACTGGAGTCAATTTGTTTCTTCTTTGAAAGTTTTGGCACTAGTTCAGAAATGTATCGGTTCTGCTTCTCTTTGGGCCTCAGGTATAAAGCACGTGTCAGTCACTCCCCTCTGCAAGAGCCTAGTATTAAGTACCTCAGGATAATGTACCTCACCATAGACATATATATATATATATATATATATATATATAAAAACGCAGCCGTGGGGGGGGGGGGGGGCAAACAAGTGCCCGCCCTCAGGCCGGTCCCAAGCCTGGATAAATGCTTTGGATAAAACTTTTGCCAGAAAACAAAATGCAAACCGTAAAGACAAATTTCATACCAGATCGGATGAATGTTCTAGAAGTGTAAAGAGTGTCAGACAGAGTGATGAGTCTCATGTTAGAAATTGAAGTTGTGATGTTCAATGTTGTTAGTGCTTATGCCCCACAGGCAGGATGTGAGCTAGAAGAGGAGAGATTCTGGACTGAGTTAGATGAAGTGATGCAGAATACCCCCAGAGGTGAAATAGTGGTCATTGGGGCAGACTTCAACGAACATTTTGGTGCAGGCAACAGAGGGGATGAGGAAGTGATGGGCAGGTTTGGTATCCAGAATAGGAACACAGAAGGACGGATGTTGATAGATTTTGCAAAAAGGATGGAAATGGCTTTGGTGAATACTTTCTTCCAGAAGAGAGAGGAGCATAGGGTGACTTATAAAAGTGGAGGTCGGAGCACACAGGTAGACTACATCTTGTGTAGGCAATGTAATTTGAAGGAAGTCAGTGACTGCAACGTAGTAGTGGGTGAGAGTGTTGCCAAAGAGCATAAGCATAGGATGGTGGTATGCAGGATGACACTGATGGTAAGAAAGGTGAAGAAGGCAAAGGCAGAGCAGAAGACAAATTGGTGGAAGCTGAAAAAGGAAGCGTGTCGTGTTGTCTTCAAGGAGGAGTTGAAACAGGTTTTTGGTGGTCAGGAAGTGCTTCCAGATGACTGGACAACTACAGCTAATGTGATCAGGGAGACAGGTAGGAGAGTACTTGGCGTGTCCTCTGGAAGGAGAGTAGATAAGGAGTGTGTACAAAAGAAGAGGTTAGCTAAGAAGAAATGAGACATAGAGAGGACTGAAGAGAGTAAACAGCAGTACAGGGAGACACAGCGTAAGGTGAAGGTAGTGGTGTCAAAGGCCAAACAGAAGGCGTATGATGACTTGTATGCTAGGCTGGACAGTAAAGAGGGAGAAAATGATTTATACAGGTTGGTACAGCAGAGAAATAGAGATGGGAAGGACGTGCAGCAAGTTAGAGTGATTAAGGACAGAGTGGGAAATGTGTTGACTGATGACAGAAGTGTGCTGGGAAGATGGAAAGAGTACTTTGAAGAGCTGATGAATGAGGAAAATGAGAGAAAAAAAGAGTAGAAGAGGTGACTGTTGAGGACCAGGAAGTAGCAAAGATTAGTAAGGGTGAAGTGAGAAGGGCATTGAAGAGGATAAAGAGTGGAAAGGCAGTTTGTCCTGGTGATATGCCGATGGAGGTATGGAAGTGTCTAGGAGAGCTAGCAGTAGATTTTCTGACAGAAAACATTCAGCAAGGTCTTAGAGAGTGAGAGGATGCCGGATGAATGGAGGAGAAGTGTGATGGTGCCCATTTTTAAGAACAAGGGGGATGTGCAGAGTTGTATTAACTAAAGAGGGATAAAGTTGATGAGCCATACGATGAAGCTATGGGAAAAAATAGTGGAAGCTAGACTAAGGGCAGAGGTTAGCATTTGTGAACAAAAGTTTGGTTTCATGTCAAGAAAGAGCACCACAGATGCAGTGTTTGCCTTGAGGATGTTAATAGAGAAGTACAGAGAAGGTCAGAAGGAGCTGCATTGTGCCTTTGTGGATCTGGAGAAAGCATATGACAGGGTGTCGAGAGAGGAACTGTGAAATTGCATGAGGAAGTCTGGAGTGTCAGAGAACTATGTTAGCGTGGTGCAGGACATGTATGAGAGATATAAGACAGTGGTGAGGTGTGCTGTCGGTGTGACAGAAGAGTTCAAGGTGGAGGTGGGACTGCATCAAGGGTCAGCTCTGAGCCCCTTCTTCTTTGCTATGGTGATGGACAGGCTGACAGATAAGGTTGACAAGAATCTCCATGGACTATGATGTTTGCAGATGACATTGTGATCTGTAGTGAGAGCAGAGAACAAGTGCAGGAAAATCTAGAGAGGTGGAGGTATGCCCTGGAAAGGAGGGGAATGAAGGTTAGACTCAGTAAAATAGAATACATGTATGTGAATGAGAAGGACCCAAGAGGAACAGTGAGGTTACAGGGAGCAGAGATAAGGAAGGTGGAGGATTTTAAGTACTTAGGCTCAACAATCCAGAGCAATGGAAAGTGTGGAAAAGAGGTGAAGAAGCACGTGCAGGCAGGTTGGAATGGTTGGAGAAAAGTATCCGGTGTGATGTGTGATAGGAGGGTATCGGCAAGAATGAAAGGAAAAGTGTACAAGACAGTGTTGAGGTCAGCAATGGTGTATGGTTTAGAAACAGTGGCCCTGGGGAAAAGACAGGAGGCTGAGCTGGAGGTAGCAAAGATGAAAATATTGAGGTTCTCTTTGGGAGTCACGAGGATGGTTAGGATCAGGAATGAGTACATCAGAGGGACAGCACATGTAAGAGGTTTTGGAGACAAAGTCAGAGAGGCTAGATAGAGATGGTTTGGACATGTACAGAGTAGGGATAGTGAGTATATTGGTAGTAGGATGCTGAGGTTGGAACTACCAGGCAGAAGGCCTAGAGGATGTGGTGAATGAGTGCATGAAGGTAGTTGGTGTAAGAGAAGAAGATGCAGATAGGGTGAGATGGAGGCAGAGGATTTGCTGTGGCGACCCCTGAAGGGAAAAGCCGAAAGGAAAAGAAGAAGATTTATATTTATAGATATATATGTATATGTGTGTGTGTGTGTGTGTGTGTGTGTGTGTGTGTGTGTGTGTGTGTGTGTGTGTGTGTGTGTGTGTGTGTGTATATATACAGATAATAAATTATTCAAAAATTTAAAACAATAGCAAATAAATTAAAACTGAAAACAATGATTTCTGATGATTTGTACAGGTCTTAGGCTTTTTCCCTTTAATGCTTTCCAAACTTAAATTCTTTCAACCCCCAATAACATTAACACCATAGAGGATGAAATATTCAAAATTATGTATTTTATAAATAAAATGTAATTTTAATAACATGTAATTATATAAATTAAATCATGTGCATAACATTTCAATAATCTTCTTATTTATTTGTTAATTATAAGGAGATGATTTATATTCCAAGGACTACAATTTTCCTGAGTAATGATTTTGTCCTAAATTGAGATTATAACCATCTGTTGATGTTAATTGTTATGAACAGCATAACTTTAACTTTACTTAAAAAGCATTTAACTTTATTCAAAACCCTTTTTTCAGGTTTAGGATTCATGCATAGTTCCATACTATATTTATTTTCTGTAAATTAATCCCAGAGTCCTCCAGAGAGAGTCCACCCCATGCACAGAAGATGAGAAACATGACAAATTGTAAACCCTACTTTTATTAAATTAACGTATTAAGTGATTATTATTCACCCACTGCCTGTGCAGAGTGTTTGAGTTTTATTCTATTTCCCTCATTCTGTACTGCCAAGGGCGGAGTATAACCCCTGGATATCATTGAGTGTGTGCACCATTCAGAGACCTTCAGCAAAGTTACACAGTGATGCAGGATTTATTATAAAAACTGTCATCGTGTCTCTCTGCACCTTTTACTCTCCTCACCTTGTACCATGTTGGTCCTGTTTTGCATCTTGGATCTGTGTGGCCTGTGATCAGAGCTCCAGGTGACCTGTCCTCTAAAACTGGAGACAGACTCCTCTCATCTCTTCATGGCTGTGGTGAGTGTGTGCTTTTATTTGTGAATAAAATTATTTGTTGGTGTTTTATTTATGTTGAAATTTTGATATTTAGATGATATAAAAAAAAATACCCATCGAGACCTTCCATGAGGTCCATCTGTCTGTCTGTGTCCCCCCCTGTGCTTGGGCGGAATAAGGAAAATGCAGCCCTGTTATAAAGTTCAGTGTTGAATATTTCCTCTGAATTGTAAAGAGATTTCGGTGGAATAAAGGAATCACCAAACACACTTAATGCTGTGTCCTGAGGGTGCACAAACTTTTGCACTCACCTCGGTCAGTGTCTTATTCATGTGATTTTGGTTTCATCAGCGTTAATGTAAAATAGGACAAAAGGGACAGCGGGGTTTGCATGAGATAATTTGACTGAAAGATGACACACAAGCAGCTGTGTTTATCATTAAAGAGTAAAAAGGCCTCTGAAGGTCACAGAAACAAAATAAATAATTATTGATGATTTACCTACAAATTTCAGCTGCCTGCAAAGACACGACTCCAATACACACATTTTACTCATTCATTTGTTTATTTGCCGAACTGTTTATTCTACTAATGTCATAGGAAGGCTGGTCACCTATCTTTATCTGTCCACCCTGAACAGCGCAAAAGACCATCACCGGGCACTCAAACTGTATCTGCACTGCTTATAGTTTTATTTTCTTATATAGATGATTTATTTTCCAGCTTGATACACCTTTTTCATCTTGTGTGTGTGTGTGTGTGTGTGTGTGTGTGTGTGTGTGTGTGTGTGTGTGTGTGTGTGTGTGTGTGTGTGTGTGTGTGTGTGTGTGTGTATTGGTGGTTAATTTGTTTGTATGAGGATCATTCAAAATGTTCTCAGCCTCACCCCGAAATCTCTGAAGGAGAAAGGTGATACTCGCATCATTTTTCAGCAGTCACCCTTACCTTCAATACAAGTCCAGCAGTCTTCTGGTACCTCTATGTGTTTATGCAGTGCAGCCCAATAAAGGAAAGCATGAAATCCACATACAGGATGAAAGACTGCAATTGCTGCAGTCTTATCAATTTGGAGAAATATGTGATGATGCCCTAAATGAAAGCTCAGATCTCATCCTATCACCTGCCCACGTGTACACGTTTGGGTTTGATGTAAACAGTGTCATGTCACATACATGCTTTTTGTATGAAAAATTCTGCCAATTAAAAATTAAAGCTTCACAGCCAAGTAACCCAAACTGTAGTATGACAAATTGATCTAACTCAAGTGGAGACAAAAGGGAAGTTTTTGTTCTTGTGAAATGGTTGTCAAGGAAATCCGCCAAAAATAATTTTTTGACAACTTTATTTTTGTTGGGGCCAGTATGAGGCTGGAGGTCCCAGGAAGACCCTGTACACGGGACAGGGTCTGCCTGGGACCTCCGGCCTCATCATTGCCCTAAAAAAAAATTATTATTATTTCTTTTCGGCTTTTCCCTTTTCTCGAAAGTCGCCACAGCGAATCATCTGATTCGCACATTTGATTTGGCATGGGTTTATACGTCGGATGCCCTTACTGTCACAACCTTTTTAGCAAGGGACAGAAACATGCTGACGGCTTTGCAGCTACTCTTTACGAAAGCCAGCAATGATTCTTTTACATGCCTCTCACCATAGACAGAGGAAACTGAAGAACCCAGAGAAACTACCACGTAATCATGGGGAGAACATGCAAACTCCCCACAGAAATGCCCTCGATGACCACAGCATCTTGATGTGAGGAAAGAATATTAATCACTGTGTCACCATGCCATTCAAACTGCCAATATTCTGCCTAATTTAATTGAATTTGTATAGCACTTTTTAACTTTACATAGTAAAATCAATCTGGTTTAGAATTGAAACTTGCTGAGCAAAAACTCCAACAGGGATCATGATGAAGAAACCTTGAGAAACCCAGATAACCAGAGAACTCATACTCGTTCGAGTGAAACCAGATAACACATAAACTTTGATCACTGATGATGCTGTCTTTCCACAGCAGGTGATTTCATTGGAGTTTAACATGAAGTCCAGTTGGTTATCTTGAAATGTAATGGTAATTGTAATCTTAAATGATTTTGACAAAATAGTTTATGTCACCAGCAGTGGAAAGATGTCTTCATCATCATTTCTCACAATAATTACAGTTTCGGAGTGTGTATTCAGGTCCATATACAACATTATTGGCAGAAGCGAGGGACTTCAAAGATGTGAACTCCATCGAGCATTAGTAGATCATGATGGAACACAATTTCTTAGAAGGCAAATCGATTAGGATGGACCTTCACCGTTTTATCTAAGTGATCATGCAGAATCATAAACAACAAGAAGTTTGCAAAGGTCATGTGACCATTTCGTGCTTCATAAATTAAAAGTGTTATATTCCATGCAAAATTTTGTCAGGAGCCAGTATGATGTAGATAAGTGCAGTGTAGATAGAATGAGTGATGTGCTCATATCTTCTGGTTCCAGTAAGGTCTCTTTGTCATTTAAAATTCAGACCAACTGGAGCTTGTTTGTACACCTAGTAGTATATTTAGATAGTAATGCATTACAGTAATTTAATTTAAAAGTGACAAAAGCTGAAACCAAATTTTCCACATCATGCAGATAGGTGTTCCCAGACCAGACAAGAGATATAACCCCTTCACAGTGGTCTGGGTTGTGATCTATAGTGAGAGCAGAGAACAAGTGCAGGAAAATCTAGAGAGGTGGAGGAATGCCCTGGAAAGGAGAGGAATGAAGGTTAGCTTCAGAAAATCAGAATACATGTGTGTGAATGAGAAGGACCCAGGAGGAACGGTGATGTTACAGGGAGCAGAGATAACGAAGGTGGAGGATTTTAAGTACTTAGGCTCAAAAATCCAGAGCAATGGAGAGTGTGGAAAAGAGGTGAAGAAGCATGTGCAGGCAGGCTGGAATGGTTGGAGAAAAGTGTCCGGTGTGATGTGCGATAGGAGAGTGTCAGCAAGAATGAAAGGAAAAGTGTACAAGATGGTGGTGAGGCCAGCGATGTTGTATGGATTAGAAACAGTGGCGCTGAGGAAAAGGCAAGAGGCAGAGCTGGAGGTAGCAGAGATGAAAATGCTGAGGTTCTCTCTGGGAGTAACGAGGATGAATAGGATCAGAAATGAGTACATCAGAGGGACAGCCCACGTAAGATATTTTGGAGACAAAGTCAGAGAGGCCAGATTGAGATGGTTTGGACATGTACAGAGGAGGGATAGTGAGTATACTGACAGTAGGATGCTGAGGTTTGAACTACCAGGCAGAAGGCCTAGAGGAAGACCAAAGAAGAGATTTATGGACGTGGTGAAGGAAGACATGAAGTTCGTTGGAGTCAGAGAAGAAGATGCAGAGGACAGGGTGAGATGGAGGCAGATGATTTGCTGTGGCGACCCCTGAAGGGAACAGCCGAAATGAAAAGAAGAAGAAGACAGTGGTCTGGGTTGATCTCACAGTCTTTTTCCAGTTGGACATTCCCGGAACACCACATGAGGAAGGTGTCCGGGAACCATTCTAATCAAATGCCTGAGCCACCTCAACTGGCTCCTCTCAGCATGGATGGGCAGTGGTTCTACTTCTCTCGGATGTTCAGGTTTCTCACCCTATCTCTGAAGGAGAGCCCTGCCATGCTACAAAGGAAGCTCATTTAAGGCGCTTGTAAAGGGAATCTTTTTCTTTCAGTCACTACCCAAAGCTTGTGACCATAGTTGAGGTTTAGAATGTAGATCGTTTAGTAAATTGAAAGCCTTGCCTTTCAGCTCAGCTCCCTCTTCAGCACCTTACAGCAGAGGCCACACCAATCCACCTTTCAGTCTCCTGTTCCATCATTTCTTTCCTTGTGAACAAGACAACAAGATACTTGAGCTCCTCCACTTATGACAAAACCTCATTAAAGACCTCATTTGACACCCTTTTCTGTCTGAGAACCAGGGCCTCAGATTTGGATGTGTTGATTCTGATTCTGTATGATTCGTACTCAGCTGCAATTACTTCAACAAATGCTGGGGGTGCTGGCTTAATAAGGCCAAAAGGACAGCTCATCTGCAAAAACATAGAGATAAAAACCCATGACGACCAAACCAGAACCCCTCAATGCCTCAGCTGCAACTAGAAATTCTGCCCATAAAAATTATGAAGGAAATCAGTGACAAAGAACAGCCTTAGCAGACTCCAACCCTCATTCATTCATTCATTTTCTGAACCGTTCATCATCGGTTCATTTTTTGAACCGCTTAATCCTAATTAGGGTCACAGGGAGGCTGGTGCCCATCTCAGCCCACTCTAGGTGATGGCAGAGTACACCCTGGACAGCTCGTCAAGCTATCACAGGGCAGAAACACACTGATGGCTGCATAGCATTCTCTTGTCGAAAGTCAGCAAAGATTCTCTTACATGCGTCACACCAGAGACAGTGAGAGACATGGCCGGCCATTGATAGCCCACTTAGCTGCACTGGAGGGAATGCAGTGACAGCTGTTGACAGTGGGGCTTGAACCCTCACCTTAGGATCAGTAATTACCATCAGGCCACCACTTCCCACTCCAATCCTCACTCGGAATGAATTCAATCTGTTGTTACCAATGTGGCCAAGCTCTGGCTGTGGTGATACAGAGACCGAATGGCCTATAGCAACAGATACAGGGACTCATGGAGCACATTTCACAAGACAAAGTCCTAAGATTTTGCATGGTGACAACCCAGGTTGTGGTGTGTTTGACCTGCTGGTACCTGTCTGATGTCTCATGAGTCATACAGGCCAAAGGGAGACACAGCCTGGGTCAGAGGCCATCAGTAGGTCATTTACCACCTTAATGAGTGCAGTCTTTGTGCTATAATGAGGCCTAAATCCTGACTGATGTTTTTCAGGAATGTTATTTCGTCAAACGATGTAAACATAACTGCTTCGCTACAGCCTTTTTTTAAGATCTCGGAGATACAAGGAAGAATTCTTATTGGTCTGTAGTGTGACAGCTGACAGGGGTTGAGGTCAGGTTTTTTTTTTTAATCAGAAGTTATTGACAGAACTAGTTGAAAGAATTTAAGTACATAACCAGCACTAAAGGAAGAATTAAATACATTTAATAAAGAACTGATCACTTCTGGTTATATCTCTTTAAAGATACATATAGGTATTGGATCCAACACACCAGTTTATAATGAAGATGTTAAAATTAATGAGATTAGATATTTTTCTTGAAGGGGGCTAAAGCACTGTAGTCACTGGTGCAACTGAGGTGTGTTGTTATTTACCAGATTAGTAACTGTAATATCAGTTTATCAGTGAAATTCAGGTTGGAGAATTCTTTTTTAATCCCTCTGTTAAATAAAAATGAGTTGTACCTGACTAGTTTGAGTTTTTTTTTATGTGAGACATTGACTATGCATTGAATTTTGACAACACCTTGACTTTTCTGTAGTATATGCAGACCCAGACCAAGCTATTGGACTCCCAAAACCACTGGGCTGCTTTACTTGCTTTCCAACCCCATGCCTTCCAGACAGAGCATACCCAGAGGTTATCTTTAAATAAATTGTTGTGTTGCAGTAATCTGGAAGATCACTACACCTGGAGAAGAGATGATGACATTTTCTAGGTTAGCAGTGCAACCAAACAGAGTTGAGAACACATCAACAAATATTTACTATGACTAGGATTTGTGTGGGGCCAGTGGCGTAGTGGTTTGGTGCTGCGCTCCTGCTCGGTAGGTTGTGTATTCAAATCCCAGTTAGACCCTCACTGTGCTAAGATCCCTGGTCAAGGTCTCAATAACAAGTGTGCCTCTATTCACCCAGCAGTATAAATGACTACCGGTATAAATATACTGGGAAGGTAACCTCTCAATGAACTAGCATCATATCCAGGAGGAGTTGTACTCCTGTTCACTTCATGTTATGGAAACCGGGGATAAGCACCGACCTGATGAGCCTCCATGGCTTGGGTGTAAAAAAAAAAAAAAAAACAGCAAAAAAAAGTATTTGTGTTTCCTGTGGCCACAGGATGTGTGGAAATCATGTGACCAGGGTAAATTTGGTAAAATTTTAGTAAACTCCAGTCCCAGCTCTGCCATTCCGAGAATTATTGTCTCCATAGATAAGGGAACTACATCTCTCCTCAGTTTGAGTCAGTTTGAGTCATTCTTGAGCAAATTTGCTCATGTTAGAGCTCATGCTATCTAGTGTGGAGTTTTGCTGTCAGGTCAAGAGTATACTGAATTTCTTTTCAACTCAATAAAGGTCCTTTCTGCCAATTTTTTTCAAGACATCTAACATGGGGGGGCAGTGATGGGCCAGAGAAAGAGTCCTGGATTACTGATTCCAAGTTCAGGGGTTCAAGAACCACCATCGACGGGTCACTGCTGTTCCCCCTAGTGCAGACACATGGATTATCAAAGGCCGCCCATGTCTTTCTCTGTCTATGGTCAGAGGCATGTATAAGAACCATTACTGTCATAGATAAAAAGTGGGGAATTGAGTTGCCATCAGCATGTTTCTGCCGTTCGATGGCCTCGTCAGCTGTCCATGGTGTACTCGCCCATTGTCGGCTGAGATGGGACCAGCCTCCTCATGATCCTAATTAGGATTAAGCACTTCAGAAAATGAACGGATGCATGAATGACATGTAAGATGGCATGGAGCTTGCACATAAACAACATTTCAAAATGGAAAACCATATGAAGGCTTGCAGGACCTCTCATACAGTAAACACTTAGGCCTCTATCCCATATCACAATCTCAGGGAGTATGAATTAACTTATAAATCTTGAATTGGACTGCAGTGGTTTGTTGCGCTGTCACAGTGTACCATGCCCTTACCCAGAGTTGTATGGACATCAGCCCACCATGGCCCTAATTGATATTAAGCAATTCAGAAAATGAATGAGTGAATTTTGGCATGGAGTGCTTGATTAAACCGCTAAACTAACTCCTTTTAATCAGAACCTGTGATAACAAAATTTTGTTGCTGGTAATAAGAACTCTTTTACTGAAATGATCAAGGACTACAGTGGTAATTGATAATCAAATAGACATGTATAATGTATGTAAAAAAATAAAAAAATAAAAAAATAAAAATAATAAAAAAAATATATATATATATATATATATATATATTTTTTTTTTTTTTTTTTTATTATTATTTTTTTTTTTTTACAATACATTAATGGCTAAAAATACTTATCAGACGCTTACTACAGGGAGGAATTGTAATTGAAAAAGACTTTAATACTACACTGCTTTAAAACAGTTCAGATGATTATTCTTCTTCAGGCACTTCAGAGGAAACTATCGTTTCTTCAGGAGAAAGTCTTACTTCCAACGTCATTACCTTTTTCTGGTGCTTAGCTGACGTTTGAGTGGCATCATAGAGCTTAACTGGTAATTAAAACACACTAAAAAAAAGGCTTGGGGGCGGTGGCATAGTGGTTACGGTGCTGCGCTCATGATCAGGAGGTTATGAGTTCGAATCCCACTGAGACCCTCACTGTGCTATGACCCCTGGGCAAGGTCTCAACCACAAGTGTGTCTCTGTTCAACAAGCAGTATAAATGGGTACCAGTAAAATATACTTGGAAGGTAACCAGCGATGGACTAGCGTCCCATCCAGGGGGAGTTGAACTCCTGGTCGCTTCACGCTACGGAAACCGGGGATAAGTACCGGCCTGATGAGCCACAAGGCTAAGCCACTAGGCTCGGGTGTAAAAACCCAACAGACTTACCTTAAAAAAGGCTTATTGACAATGCGCAAATGAGGAAAAATAGGCGTCTACATCATCTCAACCAATCACAGAAAGGAGGACAGCCATTGTTTGAATTTGAATCACGTGACAGTTGCTCGGTGATCTGCGAATATGCGCAGGCACGAGTGCAAAAGCGTGAATAGTCAAGGGCCTGCTGTACATATATGTGATAAAGCCCTGATCTTCCTGAAAACAAGTTGTAAGGTGCATAACAGTATAAGGTTCTTGTTATCTCATTTGCACTTTCAAAATTCTCTGCACATTCTCTATTGAGGACAGGTCAGTACTTCAGCTTGGTCAGTCCAGCATCTGCACAAAATTCTTCCACAGTTATGTATTGGTAAAGTAAACAGAATGTGGTTTTGTGTCCTTTCGAATTATAGATGGACATTCATGTAAAAGACTCTTTCATTCATTTTCTGAACAATTTAATCCTTATTATGGTCATAGGTAGGCTGGTGCCCATACCAGCCAATACTAGATGAGGGTAGAGTACCTCCTGGACATTTCATCTGACCATTGTAGAGCCCATGGAAGAGATCTTGCTTTAAAATCTCAATGTATACACTGAGAAGTGCAACCTGCCTTCTTCAAGTGCCTTCAAGTGCCACGTCCCTGATCCTATGAGTTCAGAGAAGTTGATATAAAGCCTTGTTTGACACAATTAAGTTTAACTTGTGTTTTAACGGGAGGCTTCATACTCTAGAGGTTGGTAAAGGTTCATTAAAGAAATCTCAAGCCCATGTGGTTCTATCAGCTAGAGGTGAATAATGTTTAATTATGCATTTCCCTCTGAGGGATCTGAGATCATATGGATTCAACTTGGGCATTCAGATTGTCCCTACCCTTTATACCAAAATTCCTCCAGATTTGAATCATTTATTAATATTATGCACAATGAAAAGTAAGATATTTAAATTACCTCCTATATTTTTCAGAAACACTGTTTTTAAACACAAATCATTTTCTCATTAATTTATTTTCAAACTGGGGATCCTTTAATCCCAAGAAATAAATCTTTCTTGGATACAGAACATTTCTGTCTTTCACACACAAAAACTCAAAATTAAAACCCCCACTGTTAATAAATGCCCCCCAGTGCTACTCACTGGGTTATCAAAGGCCGGCCATGTCGCTCACTGTCTATGGTTGAGGCATGTAAAAGAACCATTGCTGACTTTTGACAAGAATAAGCTGCAAAGCCGTGTTTCTGCCCTGCGATGGCCTGACAAGCTGTCTGGGGTGTACTCTGCCCTCGCCCGAAGTCGGCTGGGATGGGCGCCAGCCTCCCTGCGACCCTAATTAGTGTCTTAAAATTAAGCGGTTACAGAAAATGAACTGAACTGAATGTTAATAAATGTATTTATTTTAAAGATTAATACACACACACACACTGCAGAGTGTTGTTTTGTTCTTTTTCACCCCTTTTGCACTGCCAAGGCTGGAGTATATCACCTAAATATCATTGAATGTGTGCACCATACAGAGACCTTCAGCAAAGTTGCACAGTGATGCAGGATTTATTATAAAAACTGTCATCGTGTCTCTCTACACCTTTTACACTCGTCACCTTGTACCATGTTGGCCCTCTTTTGCATCAGGGATCTGTGTGGCCTGTGATTAGAGCTGCAGGTGACCTGTCCTCTACCGCTGGAGACAGACTCCTCTCATCTCTTCATGGCTGTGGTGAGTGTGTGCTTTTATTTTTGGATTATTTTACTGATGTGGAACTTTTGATATTTACAGATAATGTAAAGAAATACTCACCCAGACCTTCAACACAGTCCAGAGGTCTGTCTGCATCGCCCTGTGCTGTCTGCATACCCCAGTGCTCTGAGTGAAAAAGGGAACGTAGCTCTGTTATTAATGTCACTGTTTTATTTTACACCTGAATTCTAAGGAGATTTTGGTGCAAAGAAAGAATACTTGGATCACCAAACACACTCACTAATGTGTCCTGAGGGTGTGTAAACTTTTTCACTCACCTCAGTCAGTGTGTCATTCACTGTGATGTTGGTTTAATCAGACGTAATGTAAAATAGGACAAAAGGGACAGAGGGGTTTGCATGAGATAATTTGCCTGAAGGATGACACACAAGCAGCTGTGTTCATCAGCAAAAAGCAAAAAGGCCTCTGAAGGTCACAAAAACAAAATAATATCATAATATTTTTGCTGCTTGCTAACACATCACTCATTCTCAATATTCAAACTATTTCCACAGTATTCGTTATATCAGTACATGTACTGTTTATAATTTTACTTTCTTAGATAGATCATTTTTTCCCAGCTTCATACTCCTTGTTTATTATCTGTGTGTGTGTGTGTGTGTGTGTGTGTGTGTGTGTGTGTGTGTGTGTGTGTGTGTGTGTGTGTGTGTGATATGTTTTCAGATATAATTTACTGCCTTTTTAAGATGTGTGCATTGTTGGTAAATATATTTATAGAAGGATTATTCAAAAAAATCTCTAACTTCTGCCAGAAACCCTCGCAGGAGAAATAGAGGTTTTGCAGTCACGTGACCGCCAAGTAGCTGCCGCCATATTGGGGTGAAAACAAACGTGTACTTACTTTGGAGGTGCCTGTTTTTAGCTTGGTAGATTATATAAATATGCCCCAGTGCAGCTAACTGGGTTATCAAAGGCGGGCCATGTCTCTCACTGTCTATGGTGAGAGGTTCATGTAAAAGAACCATTGCTGACTTTCGTAAAGAGTAGCTGCAAAGTCGTCAGCGTGTTTCTGTCCCTTGCTAAAAGGGTTGTGACAGGAAGGGCATCCGACGTAAAAACCTCTGCCAAATCAAAACGTGCGAATCAGATGATTCGCTGTGGTGACTCCTGAGTAAAAGGGAAAAAGCCGAAAGGAAGACAGACAGATTATATAAATATGAATGTCGACAGCCGTAATACAATCCCAGTGCTTTCCGAGCTCCCAGATAATTATGATAACGATCATAAACAACAGTATATTCAAAAACTATGGTTATCAGGGCTAACAAATGACCCATACGTTTTACCCAATGGTTTGTTCGTTAACTGCACGGATGAAGCAACGGACAGGATACCTGGTTTAATATACCTAGCTATCTATAATTATTTGATTAATCGCACATCTGATTATACTCACGAAAAACTGAAAAGTTTCAATGGACTTAGAGTGTAGCAATCATTGTTAATGATTACTCCGCCCGGAGCTTGGTATATTCTGGTTCTGTAATGCATTGTGGGATTAAACAAGTGAAGCGTAAACCAAAGAACGGCATGTTTGTTGTGTGTGTTAGAACACGTCTTAAAGACTGTTCAAGTTAAATCTGGGAAGTGTATGAGTATATGAGTATTTTTTATCTGGATGGGTTTTGGAACTTCGCGAGCATATTATACCCAGTAAAGCCTCCGATATCGCCCATGGCAAACTGTGTGAGGACACCAAAGTATTAATCAGAGCAAAGGTAATTATGACTGACATTGTTGTTTTTTCCTCATTTTGCATACATTATATATATTAAGCACAAACATGTGGATCTAAATCTATGAAGTATTATAATAGTCATATTCTATATATTGTACATGCGATAATAAAGACTAAATAGCATTTTAGCTGCCCTCAGCTTATAAATGGATACCAGATATACAGTTAAATAGAATCAAACTGTGATTAAGACAATAAATAATAATATATCTACTGATAAAAATTACTTGCCTCCAACAAAATGTTCGCTACATACACGACTGTTAGGAGCTGGTCGCCAATCTTTCCTTTTGTTGTCGGTATCAGCTCTTTGAAAAGTATTATTATAAAAGGTCTTATTAGTAGGGAATCTGTGATATTTAACACCCGCTTTCTTTCCTCTATAATTTGTACAGCCAACAGCAACACAGTTAACTACCATTTTGTGCTTGTTGAATAAATAAATGAAGTATTAAACCCAACACGGTGTCGGGACCGGAGTGAGTGGTTTGTTTTCACTCCAATATGGCGGGATGACGTATGCATGACGTCAGCTGCAAAACCTCTATTCCGTACTTACATTATTTATACAAACACTCACCCCTAACTTTAATACACTTCGACCAACAAATTCTTTTAGCATTGCGATTACTTCTGGATATAAAGATGTATCATGTGAGTAGGTCTTCACTGCATTCAATGGTAATAACCCTCGTACCTTTTGTTTTCATTTGGAAATGTCTGACTTCACTTTTTCTTTTTTTCTCTTCCGTATGTCAATTAGCCAGGAAACATCTTCCAGATACATATCACATTCATTCATTTATTTTCCAAAACACTTTGTTCTAATTTGGTTCCTGGGATGATGGTGCCCATCACAGGTCACAGGGTTAATACAAGCTCAATAAACCATTCACACTCCCATCTCGGAGCCATTTGGAGAAGCTAATTAGCTTTACTGTTTGTCTTTGGGCTGTGGGAGAGAACAAGATTTTTGGAAGAAAACACACAAAAGCAACAGGAAAACAAATGTAATATAGAAAGGTGGACGTACTAACCAAAAGCTCGCGCTGCTGTCCGACATTTCACAAATCCATGCGATTATGGGTTATGCCGATGTTAATATTTGTGACTTCTAAAAGCAATACAATTGGGGATAAAAGCTCTTTTTTTTATTCATGACTGTCTTAACTTGCCAAGTGTGCAATGAATTTTTCAGAGTGGAGTAGTCCAAATGGGGATGGCAGTGATGACTCGGTGGTACCATTGCTGACTTTCATCAAGGGTAGCTGCAAAGCCATCAGCGTGTTTCTGCCCAGTAATGGCCTGGTGAGCGCTCTAGGGTGTACTCTGTCGTCGCCCAGGTGTGAGACTGAGAGCCAGCCCCGCACAACCCTACTTAGAATTAAACGGTTCAGAAAATGAATGAGAGGTTCAAACAGTTTATGAACAAGATACAAGGGGTCTGAAGACATGCTACCTGCCCTTTTTCTTACCCTGAAGTGGTACAGAGGTTGATTATGGTGATCCTCTCTGAAGACTGAATTGTGCATTCTGATCCTGACCAGTTTAGTGGTTGATCCAAATCATCGATGGATGTTCAGAGGATAGGCTCTATGATTATGGTGTAGAAAGTGATCAGCAGCTCACAGGATTTCTCAGAGGAAATACAACCTCTGATGGGCCATTTTTTGTACAGTGTTTATGTGGGACGACCACTTTAGGTCACATGAGATTGTAGTTCTCAGAAACTTGTATCCAAGAAAGACACCGTGTTACTGATGATAGACAGGGTGGAAGTATATTAGGGTTTCACTTTAAGTGGTTCTGCCTATACCAAAGGACCAGCTGTTCCTCCTCCCATCTGTACACAGATTTGTCACTATTCCTGATCAGACCAATGACAGTGGTGTTGTCCGCAAACTTCAGGAGTCTCACTGGATGGTTCCCTAGTTGTTAGTGTAGAGGTAGAACAGCAGAAGGGAGAGGACAGATTCCTGAGGGTCTCCAGTGCTAATGGATCAGATGCAGGATCTGATGCTCTTCAGTCTAACCTGTTATTGCTTGTTAGTCAGGAAGCAGATGATCCATATGGAAGTAGACACTGTGGGCTGGGATAGCTTCCTGTGGAGGATTACAGAGATAATGGTGTTGAATACTGGGTTGAAGTCCAAAAAGGGGATCCTGGGATATGTCCCTGGGGAGTCAAGGTGATGCAGGGTGTAATGCAGATGCATGTTCACTTTGTCACCAACTGTTAGACTATTGGGAAAACTGCAGGGAATCCAGAAGGGAGTCTGTGATGGTCCTTTAAGGGGTTCAACACCAGTCTTTTGAAGGACTTCATGATGGGCTGTAGTCATTTCGATCTGCGATGTTGGGCTTTTTGGGGACCAGGATGATGGTGGACCATTGAAAGCAAGTGCCCATCACACACCTCTGAAGATTGTTGAAAGGTAGATGGGTGCTGGCTGTCCTGCAGAGACTCTATGAAAGGAAAGCGATACATGGTTGGGTCCAGGGGCTTTTCTATTTTCGGCTACTCAAAAGTTTGTCTCACATCTCATTTGCTGATTCTTAGTGTATCCAGGGGGACTATGGGGATGGGCAGAGTCATAGATAGACCATTTGTGTGGTTAATAGGTGTAGATGGGGTCTGTTTGAATCTGTATTATGAGTCGTTGAGATTGTTTGCCAGTTTAAAGATTAAAACAGGATGTAGGGATGGAGTCCTGTAGTTGGTTATGTGCTGCAGGCCTCTTCATTCTGACAAAGGATTGTTGGCCGAGAGGCTGTTTTTTAGCCTCTCACTGTAGCTCCTTTACACTAATCTGATCTCCTTTCTCAGCTTGTTTTTGGCCTGCCTGTACAGGGCCATGTCTTTACTTTTGTTGGGTACTTCTTTGGCATGATGCAGCTTCTTGAGTTTGTCTGTGCACCATGATTTGTTGTCGTATGTGTAGAAGGTATTGGTCTTCATGCACATGTCTTCAAAAAACTCATGGAAGATGTCATAGTGTCAGTGAGTTCATTGATGTCTGTAGTAGCACCTTCAAAAAAAACTCCAATCAGTGCAGTCAAAGCAGGCTTGTAGTTCTAACTTTGACTCCCCTCTGAACTTCTTTACTGTCCTGACAGTGCCTGTATGTTGGAATAAGATGGAGCTGACAGTGACCAAGAGACCTAAAGCTGCATGGTGAACAGCATGATAAACATCCTTTAAAGCTGTGTAGCTGTGGTCTAGTAAATTTCTTTCTCTGATGGGACACTTTATATGCTGCCTGTATTTTTTAAGTTTGTGGGTGAGGGTTGCACTGATAAAATCTCCCAGAATAATGATAAGGGACTCTGGCTCTTTTGTTCTATGCCTGTTACCTGATCAGCTATTGACTCCAACATTTTTTTTTTTTTACGTAAGCCTGAGATGGAATATAAACTCTGATCAGAACAAACAATGAGAACTCCCACTGTGAATAAAATTAGTTGGCAATCTTTCATTTCATGTTCTGAATCTATTAATCCTAATTAGGGTCACGGTCTACTCAGCTGGCTCTGGGCAAAGGCAGCATACACCCAGGACAGCTCACCAGGCCATCATAGGGCAGAAACATGCTGATAACTATTCAGCCTTCTGTTAACAAAAATCAGAATGGTTCTTTTACATGAACCTCCCACCACTGACAGTGAGAGACATGGACGACCTTTGAAAACCCAGTTAGCTGCACTGGGGGAACAGCAGTAACAACCATTGACAGTGGGGCTTGAATCCTCAACCTTGGCATGGGTAATCCAGTGCCTTTCCACCGGGCCACCATTACCTCTAGTTGGCAATCTGCCTGGTGGAATGCTTTAATTGGGAGCAGGTGTTCCTCTTTACTTCGGTCTATGGACAGGCCTCTATTTAAACACTGCCATCCTCCCATCCTATGCTTTTGTGCAACCTTGTGATGCACTAAACTGATATTTTTGGTATATGAGAAACCTGGAAATTCTGCAGCCATTTAGTAGCTTTCTTTTCTTTTGTGCTATTTGTTTTGTGTTCCTCTGAAATTATCCTTTTGGTCTTTCATGTCTATTAGGCTTTCCTTTTCTATGTTGAAGTAGTAGTAAAAGTAATAGTGGGTGAGAGTGTTGCCAAACAGCACAGGATGACACTGATGGTGAGGAAAGTGAAGGCAAAGGCAGAGAAGACAAAGTGGTGGAAGCTGAAAAAGGAACAGCAGTAATCTGTTTTCAAGGAGGAGTTCAAACAGGCTTTGGGTGGTCAGAAAGTGCTTCGGAATGACTGGTCAACCACAGCTATTGTGATCAGGGAGACAGCTAGGAGAGTACTTGATGTGTCCTCTGGCAGGAAAGTAGATAAGGAGACATGGTGATGGAATGAGGAAGTGCAGGCGTGTGTACAAAGGAAGAGGTTAGCTAAGAAGAAGTGAGACAATGAGAGGACTGAAGAGAGTAAATGGGAGTACAGGGAGACACAGCATAAGGTGACAATAGTGGTGTCAAAGGCCAAACAGAGGACGTATGATGACTTGTATGATAGGTTGGACAGTAAGGAGGGAGAAAATGATTTATACAGGTTGGCACAGCAGAGAAATAGGGATGGGAAAGATGTGCAGCAAGTTAGAGTGATTAATGACAGAGGGGGAAATGTATGACTGAAGCCAGAAGTGTGCTGGAAAGATGGAAAGAGTACTTTGAAGAGCTGATGAATTAGGAAAATGAGACTGAAAAAAAAGAGTAGAAGAGGTGACTGCTGAGGACCAGGAAGTAGCAAAGATTAGTAAGGGTGAAGTGAGGAGGGCATTGAAGAGGATGAAGCGTGGAAAGGCAGTTGGTCCTGATGACATACAGGTGGATATATGGAAGTGTTTAGGAGAGGTAGCAGTAGAAGATAGTAAGAGAAGATGCAGAGCATAGGGCAAGATGGGGGCAGATTTGTTGTGGCGACCCCTGAAGGGAACAGCCAAAAGGAAAAGATTTAGTAGCTTTCTTTAGTTCTGTCTTAACTTCCTAGTAAGAGTTCTTACTAGTGCGAAGCTCTTTGTTTTGTGTTCCTCTGAATGATCCTTTTGGTCTTGTCTATTGGGCTTCCCTTTTCTTTGTTGAAGCAGCGACATTCAGAGGCTTTACCTTAATTTCTGTTCCGAGTCTAGTCTGAGTTAGTATTACTGTTTTGGTTTGCCCACTCATATCCTCATCTGAGCAGCCTTTTGTTTAGTTTTTGGTGCTGCTGAACAGTTTTTCTGACGTAATTTTCCTGTTGGGTCATTATTTCCCCATTGCTAGGGCGAAGCTGCACCCCTTTTTGGAGTCCTAGTTGCCCTTATATGGTGATTTTCCATTCCTCCCTCTTTTAGTTTAGTTTGATTTCACCGTGGTCCTATGGGACCTAGTGGACAATCGGGTATCGGCTTTCAGACCCCCTCATTGACGGTTTCCCTTGGCCCTATGAAGAAAAAACCCTTACATTGTCTGTAAATTTGGGCTGCATAGGTTGTTTAATAGTGACATTTTTCAACAGTATTCGGTGAAACAGTTTTCTGTTCTCTTTGATTTTCCTGACTGCTCTGAAATGCATGGAAAAGCTGGAAGCCTAGCAGTTATAGTGCACTGTCTGGGATGTGTTTGCTGAGTCAGGTTTCAGCTAACACAAGGTGGCAGCTCTTTCAAAGTGCTTTTTTTTTTTTTTTTTTTTTTTTTTTTGGTGAAAGCTTTTCAGGACTTGACTTCCTCTGTAGTGAATATAACCAGAAATGGGTGACAAAAAATAAAAAAAATGAAGAACTAGCTTTGCGGATTTTTTTGTTTAAGTGATGCAGTTGTAATACAATTTTTTAAGTGGCAGAGGGCATTTGTGGCATGCGTATCCTGAATTGCTGCTTGATGCAGCTTGCGTTTCAAAGCAAGAAAACTTCAATTAACCTCATTCAAGACAAGTCTCAAGTTTTATCTTATGACTGTTCCAGTTTGGAAATCTGCATTATATGAAAGTGATGTAGATGGCTCTATCACTGCCTTTCAAGTCAACACTGCCCTAAAATCCTCTGCCACTTTTTGCAAACACACAAGAAGAGCATACATAAATAGAGCCATTAATTGTTTGCAGTTGTCAGTCACTCAGCCTGCCTTTCTCATGTACATTTAAAAGACTTTTGATAGTGTGGGCACAAATGTTTAAAAATCTCTTGAGGCTATGGTGGTCCAAGAGAATTGTTAATGCAATAATGTTCTGTATAAGGACAATATGAACTCAGCCATGCTTTATGGCTGTGGAGCTTGGTGACAACTCACATTTTGCTTGCAGACAATGTGTATCTTTTTCCCCAGTGTAACTAACTGGGTTATTAAAAACCGGCCATATCTCTCACTGTCTATGATGAGAGGTTCATGTAAAAGAACCATTGCTGACTTTTGACAAGAGTAGCTGCATAGACGTCAGGGATTCTGCCCTCGCTAAAAGAGAGCGGATACATGCGAGGGCCAGTGATGCCAGAAGCATGTCAACACACAAGTAACCAGTAATGTGCATCTTTTCTGTTCCTTGTGGATTTGGAGTTTGTTCTCAAGTGAAGTAGGCAAGAAGCTGCCCTAATGGTTTGGCCATGGCTTTACCTTAGGTGCTAGAAAATCCAAGCACAACCTAGAAGTTGAGTTGGTGACATGGAATTTGCAGATGACCTTGTGTTGCTAAATAATATCATGACAACAGCAAAACAACTACATTTACTTCATCTTTCCCCCTTTCTTCCTTTCATCACACTTTAAAATGAGGTTTCTAATATAGGTAGGCAACACCAGTAACCATTAAGACATCCGTTCATTCATTTGTTGAATCACTTAATCATACTATGGTCATGGAGGGGCTTTAGTAAAGGACAAGATCATAAGCCTAGGCTGGAACCATATGATCCCGAACCTTTCAGACACATTCACAATCATTACGTTTTTAGTGGATGAAGAGTCCATCCAGACTGATGCATCCATATTCCTTTAATTGTTTAATTATAGTATTCAAGGAAGAAATAGCCACATTGTTTTCTATCTTTCTTTCGGTAATATTTTTGAAACATTAATTTGTTGATAACCTGGAAATACTTTGCTTCTCAAAACTAGGACTTTTCTGGACGCTGCTCTTGTTCCAAATCATGTGGCCTGTGATCAGAGGTGCACGTAACCTGCATGTCCACAGCTGGAGCAAAACTCCGATCATCTCTTCATGGCTTTTTTTTTTTTTTTGGAGGTGCTTTTTATATTTATGGATGATATACTGTGAAAGAAATACCTACACAGATCTTCCATACAGTCCCCCAGACTGTCTGCATCCCCCTGTGCTGTGAGTGAAATAAGGGAAAATGCAGTTCTGTTGTAAAGTTCATTGTTGAATTCTAAAGAGATTTCAGTCTAATAAACGAATCACCAAACACACTCACTAATGTGTCCTGAGGGTGCCCGAACTTTTTCACTCACCTCAGTCAGTGTGTCATTCATGTGGTTTTGGTTCAATCAGAGTTAATGTAAATAGGACAAAATGGACAGTGGGGTTTGCATGAGATAATTTGCCTGAAGGATGACACACAAGCAGCTGCATTCATCACTTAACAGTAAAAAAAAAAAGGCCTCCTGAAGTTCACAAACAAAATAAAATCATAATATTAATCATTTACCTTCAAATTTCAGCTGCTTGTTTAGGCTCGACTCCAACTGTTTTTATTCCTTACGTTGATTTGCTGAACTAATTAATCCTACTTGGGTCATAGGAAGGTTGCTGCCCATCTCAATGCTCACCCGACCATTGCAGGGCACTCAAACTGTGTTCACAGATTTGATCATATCAGTACATATACTGTGTTTAGTTTTATTTTTTACAACGGTTGTTCAGGTTTTTTGCAGTTTTTTGCTTCTTGTTGATTGTGTGTGTGTCTGTCTGTGTGTGTGTAAGGTTTACAGGTATGATTCATGGCCTTCAGAATACATATGTCCTGTAAACATAAGTATTCATGGTTCAGGCAGATGTTCTTAAGCACAACTCAGAAGTTAAAAAGCTGGTTTATAATGAAGCTGATACACAGGTGGAAGTGCTCAGTGTAGTGTACAGGGCGATCAGTAACAGAATCAGATAGTGCACCCCACAGGATTTAACCCATGCATACCTTTTTCTTCTTTTCCTTTCGGCTGTTCACTTCAGGGGTTGCCACAGCGAATCATCTGCCTCCATCTCACCCTATCCTCTTCATCTTCTACTCTTACTCCACCTACCTTCATGTCCTCCGTCACCACATCCATAAATCTTCTCTTTGGTCTTCCTCTTGGCCCTCTGCCTGGTAGTTCCAGCCTCAGCATCCTACTACCAATATACTCACTATCCCTCTTCTGTACATGTCCAAACCATCCCAATCTAGCCTCTCTGACTTTGTCTCCTAAACCTCTTACATGTGCTGTCTCTCTGATGTAATCATTCCTGATCCTATTCATCCTCGTTACTCCCAAAGAGAACCTCAACATTTTCATCTCTGCTTCCTCCAGCTCTGCCTCCTGTCTTTTCCCCAGGGCCACTGTTTCTAAACCATACAACATCGCTGGCCTCAACAACATTGTGTACACTTTTCCCTTCATTCTTGCCGATACCTTCCTATCACACATCACACCGGAAACTTTTCTCCAACCATTCCAACCTGCCTGCCCAGGCTTCTTCACCTCTTTACCACACTCTCCATTGCTCTGGATTGTTGAGCCTAAGTACTTAAAATCCTCCACCTTCCTTATCTCTGCCCCCTGTAACCTCACCGTTCCTCTTGGGTCCTTCTCATTCACACACACACACACACACACACACACACACACACACACACACACACACACACACACACACACACACACACACACACACACACACACACATATATTCTGACTTACTGAGGCTAACCTTCATTCCTCTCCTTTCCAGGGCAGACCACCACCTCTCTAGATTTTCCTGCACTTGTTCTCTGCTCGCACTACAGATCACAATGTCATCTGCAAACATCATAGACCATGGGGAATCTTGTCTAACCTCATCTGTTAGTCTGTTCATCACCATAGCAAACAACAAGGGGCTGAGACTCCATCATCCCAGCACACTTCTGTCATCAGTCAATACATTTCCCTCTCTGTCCTTAATCACTCCAACTTGCTGCACGTCCTTCCCATCTCTATTTCTCTGCTGTGCCAACCTGTATAAATCATTTTCTCCCTCCTTACTTTCCAACCTATCATACAAGTCATCATATGCCCTCTGTTTGGCCTTTGACACTGCTACTTTCGCATTACTCTGTCTCCCTGTACTCCTGCTTCCTCTCTTTGGTCCTCTCAATGTCCCACTTCTTCTTAGCTAACCTCTTCCTTTGTACACACTGCTGCATTTCCTCATTTCACCACCAAGTCTCCTTATCTACTTTCCTTCCAGAGGACACTCTCCTACCTGTCTCCCTGATCACATTCGCTGTAGTTGTCCAGTCATCTGGAAGCACTTCCTGATCACCCAAAGCCTGTTTCAACTCCTTCTTGAAGACTACATGACACTCTTCCTTTTGCCTTCTTCACCTTTCTCACCATCAGTATCATCCTGCACACCACCATCCTATGCTGTTTGGCAACACTCTCACCCACCACTACTTTGCCGTCACTGACTTCCTTCAAATTATATCTCCTACACAAGATGTTGTCTACCTGTGTGCTCCTACCTCCACTTTTATAAGTCACCCTATGCTGTTGTCTCTTCTGGAAGAAAGTATTCACCATGGCCCTTTCCATCCTTTTTGCAAGATCTATCAACATCTGTCCGTCTGTGTTCTTGTCCTAAATACCAAACCTGTTCATCACTTCCTCAGATGGCGCCGGGTGACCTGCAGCCAGTTACACCGTCATCTACCTTCTGCAGCGGGCACTCACCCACCTGGAGATCGCCGGCAGCGCTGTGAGGGTCATGTTCTTTGACTTCTCCAGCGCCTTCAACACCATCAGGCCAAGCGGCGCCTGCGAAGAGCTGGAGGCGTGGGAGTGGGCGGGCATCTTGCTGCCTGGATTATTGACTACCTTACTAACCGTCCACGAGTACGTGCGGCTGCGCGACTGTAAGTCAAAGGTGGTAGTCTGTAGCAGAGGGCACCGCAGGGCACCGTCCTCTCACCCTTCCTTTTTAACATCTATACCTCGGACTTCATATATAACACAAACAGCTGCCACCTCCAGAAGTTCTCGGGCGACTCCGCCATCGTGGGCCGTGTGTCAGAGGAGCGAGCAGGAGTACCCGGTCGGTCATCGTGAAACCGTGGACTGGTGTGGCGCAACCACCTGTGCTTGAACACTGGGAGAGGCGAAGGAGATGGTGGTCGACTTCAGGAAAACACTCAAACACACACACACACACATTTACTAGTGAACATCCAGGGACAGGACATTGAGACAGTGGACAGTTTCAAGTACCTGGGTGTTCACCTTAACAATAAACTGGACTGGTCCCACAACACCAACGCCCTGTACAAGAAGGGCCAGAGTCGCCTCCACCTTCTGAGGAGACTCAGGTCCTTACGACATATCTGAACCTCTGCTCAGGACATTTATGACTCTGTGGTAGCCTCTGCAATCCTCTCACGCTGCCATCTGCTGGGCCCGGGCAGCACAGGCGGGACAGAAAGAGACTGAACAAGCTGGTCAGGAGGGCCAGCTCTGTCCTCGGCTGCCCACTGGACTCTGTGGAGGAGGTGAGTGAGAGGAGGATGGTAGCAAAGCTCACATCCATCCTGTCCAACAGCTCTCACTGCACCAGACTGTCGAGGCTAAGCAGCTCCTTCAGTGTCTGACTGAGGCATCCTCAGTGCAGGAAGGAGCGCTATAGGTCGTTCATTCCCACCGCTATCAGACTGTACAACGCCACTTTGTAACTGTCTGTGAAAATACCGGTTATGTGCAATAAAACCCCGTGTACTTTAATCAACCACATCTACCCCACTGACTGTGAACCATATCAACCCATCTACTCCGCCCTCAGATACATTACACTTTAATATAGGCCAATCTATAAAGTTGCTCCATTCTTTTCTTTTATTGTTTAGTAATTTATACTATTTATGTATCTATTTATTTATTTACTTATATAATATATATGTACGTGTGTATGTTTGTACTTGTATCTATTTTTGCACCCCCTACTGATAGTACCTCAAGAGCCTGTAACAGTGAATTTCTCCATTGTGAGATTAATAAAGCTGTATCTTATCTTATCTTATCTTATCTCTTACAGGAGCTCTTCAGTTTATTTTTCTTTTTTTTCTCTTTTCTATTGTATATAGGCGTGTTTCTTTATCTTTTTTTCAAAATTTCTTTTTCTTTCTTCAATCCTGCATCTGGAAAACATACTTTCATGATGCTTTTGTTCTTCTGTGCACTTTTATTTTCACTTTTTGGATCGGCGTCAGGAAACTCATTCACCGACGGCTCTGAGCAACGCAGGTCTTACACCACGTGAGACCCTCCTCGGCCTAGCGCCCCCGCCCTCCTTCACTTGGCGGGAAAAGCCCGTTGTTCCTTTGGAAATACGGAGGAAAGGAGAGGCTGCAGAGGGGACGAAAGCGCGAGGACATGTGTTCCCTCTGTCATCATGGGAAATGTCCAGCGCGATCGTCAACAAGGCGGAGGAGCTGGCGGCGCTGACCGGCAGCAGAGGCAGTACCGGGACTGCAGCCTCATGTGTTTCTCAGAGGCGTGGCTGAATGAACTCACACGGACTCTGTGGTTTCTCTTAGCAGTTTACACTCGCGCGTGCAGATCGAGTGTAGCGGAGGCGGTAAGAAAGAAAGGAGGGGCGTGGCGGTCTATGTGAATGAGCGATGGTGCCACCCGCAAGCGTGCCGCGTGAAGGAGCAGCTATGCCTGCGCGGGGACGTGGAGCTGCTCACGGTGGCGCGACCATATTATCTACCGAGGAGTTTTCACGCGTGATTGTGTTTTGCGTGTACATTCCGCCCTCGGCTGATGCTGACGCGTGTGGCGTCTACACAGCGCCGTTAATCAGACACAGACTCGTCACCCCAGCGCCATGATTCTGATCAGCGGGGACTTTAACCACGCCCCTCTCTCCGCCTCTCTTCCGGCGTTCACTTGTCGTGAAGTGCGCCACAAGAGACAATAAAACACTGGACTTACTGTATGCAAATGTGAAGGGCGCTTACAGCTCCTCCCCCTCCCCCACTGGGGCGATCAGACCACAACCTGGTCTACCTGCTCCCCAATACACACCCAGGGTGCGAAAGGAACCTGCACAGAAGAGGTCTGTGAAAGTGTGGACCGAGGAGACCAACGAGAGGCTTAGGGACTGTTTCCAGACCACAGACTGGAGCATGCTCTGTAACTCCTTTGGTGATGACATCGGCGGCCTCACACCCTGCACCACCGACTACCAGAACTATGCGTGGACAGCACCGTGCCAACACGGAGAGTATGTCTTCTCCAACAACCACCCATGGAGGTCACCCCTGAGCTCAAAGTCCTCCTGAACCAGAAAAGAGGGGCTTTCATCTCGAGGACAGAGAGAACAGAAGAAGGTCCAGCGTGAGCTCCAGTGGAGGATCAGGAGGGCAAAGAAGGACTATGGGAAGAAGATGGAGGAGAAGCTGGCTCAGAACAACGTCTGGGGCGTCTGGAGAGGACTAAAGACCATGTCTGGATGTGGGCGGAGTGTCAGAGGGACAGCTGTTGGTGACCAGCGCTGGGCGGATGAACTAAGCTGCTACTTCAACAGGTTTGATTCTCCCCCTCCCCCTCTGCACCCCTCCCCGTTCCGCTCCCCTCTTCACCGTCTCCAGACCAGCTGACACCTCCCCCTCCCCAGGCCAACTTCACTTGACTGCTACAGCCCGACAGACACATCCCCCTACCTCTGCAGCCCACCCCAGCCCCCCTCTCCTCATCAGACCAGGTGAGGAGACAGCTGAGGCGACTAAATCAGAGGAAATCTGAAGGACCTGATGGCATCAGTCCCAGGCTGCTGAGGACCTGCACCAGACCAGCTCTGTGTGGTACTATGCTACCTGTACAACCCCTGAGCCTCAGCCTGGAGAAGGTTCCAGTCCTCTGGAAGACCTCCTGTGTGGTTCCGGTTCCCAAAACAGCACAAGCGAAGGAACCAGCCCACTACAGACCTGTCGCCCTGACCTCCCACCTCATTAAGACCATGGAAAGGCTCCTCCTTGAACACCTCCGCTCTATGGTGAGCCCCACCTAGACCGCTGCAGTTTGCCTACAGGCCCAACATGGAGTAGAAAGGCGCCGTCATCTACCTTCTGCAGCGGGCACTCACCCCCCACCTGGAGATCGCCGGCAGCGCTGTGAGGGTCATGTTCTTTGACTTCTCCAGCGCCTTCAACACCCATCAGGCCAGCGGCGCCTGCGAAGAAGCTGGAGGCGTGGGAGTGGGCCGGGCACCTTGCTGCCTGGATTATTGACTACCTTACTAACCGTCCACAGTGCGTGCGGCTGCGTGGCTGTAAGTCAAAGGTGGTAGTCTGTAGCGCAGAGGGCACCGCAGGGCACCGTCCTCTCACCCTTCCTTTTTAACATCTATACCTCGGACTTCATATATAACACAAACAGCTGCCACCTCCAGAAGTTCTCGGGCGACTCACGCCGCCATCGTGGGCCGTGTGTCAGAGAGCGAGCAGGAGTACCCGGTCGATCATCGTCGACTTCGTGGACTGGTGTGGCGCAACCACCTGTGCTTGAACACTAGGAAGGCGAAGGAGATGGTGGTGGAAGCTTCAGGAGAAGCACTCAAACACACACACACACATTTACTAGTGAACATCCAGGGACAGGACATTGAGACAGTGGACAGTTTCAAGTACCTGGGTGTTCACCTTAACAATAAACTGGACTGGTCCCACAACACCAACGCCCTGTACAAGAAGGGCCAGAGTCGCCTCCACCTTCTGGGGAGACTCAGGTCCTTCGGCATATCTGAACCTCTGCTCAGGACATTTTATGACTCTGTGGTAGCCTCTGCAATCCTCTCACGCTGCCATCTGCTGGGCCCGGGCAGCACAGGCGGGACAGAAAGAGACTGAACAAGCTGGTCAGGAGGGCCAGCTCTGTCTCTCGGCTGCCCACTGGACTCTGTGGAGGAGGTGAGTGAGAGGAGGATGGTAGCAAAGCTCACATCCATCCTGTTCAACAGCTCTCACCCACTGCACCAGACTGTCGAGGAGCTAAGCAGCTCCTTCAGTGGGCGACTGAGGCATCCTCAGTGCAGGAAGGAGGCGCTACGCAGGTCGTTCATTCCCACCGCTATCCAGACTGTACCAGCGCCACTTTGTAACTGTCTGTGAAAATACCGGTTATGTGCAATAAAAACCCCGTGCACTTTAATCAACCACATCTACCCCACTGACTGTGAACCATATCAACCCATCTACTCTGCACTCAGATACATTACACTTTAATATAGGCCAGTCTATAAAGTTGCTCCATTCTTTTCTTTTATTGTTTAGTAATTTATACTATTTATGTATCTATCTATTTATTTACTTATATAATATATGTATGTGTGTATGTTTGTACTTGTATCTATTTTTGCACCCCCTACTGATAGTACCTCAAGAGCCTGTAACAGTGAATTTCTCCATTGTGAGATTAATAAAGCTGTATCTTATCTTATCTTATCTTATCTTATCCCCTCTATTGCTTGCACCAACATATCCATTGAAGTTTGCACCAATAACCACTCTTTCACCTCTGGGGGTACTCTGCATCACTTCATCCTACTCACTACAGAATCTCTCCTTCTCTTCTCGCTCACATCCTGTCTGTGGGGCATAAGCACTAACAACATTGACCATCACGCCTTCAATTTCTAACTTGAGACTCATCACTCTGTCTGACTCTCTTTTCACTTCTAGAACATTCCTGAGAAAACCCCTCCTTCAAGGTGACTCCTACTCCACTTCTCCTCCCATCCACACCATGAAAAAAAAACAGTTTAAACCCTGCTCCTAAGCCTCTAGCCTTGCTCCCTTTCCACCTGGTCTCCTGAACACACAGTGTGTCCACCTTCCTCCTCTGCATCATGTCAGCCAGCTCTCTATCTTTTTCTGTCATAGTTCTAACTTTCAAAGTCCCTCCTCTCAGTCCTAGACTCATGCCTTTTCTCTTCTCTCTCTGCCTACAGACACGACTCCCACCTCTCCTTCTTCAACCAATTTTTCTTTGACCAACAGTAGTCCAAGTTCCACCAGCACCCTGTTGGTTAACAGCACTGATGGCAGTCGTTGTTAACTCGGGCCTCGACCGATCCGGTATGGAATTTGTTTTGACGGTTTGCATTCTGTATTCTGGCAAAAGTTTTACACCGGATGCCCTTCTCTTCCTCTGATACCCTCTGCATTTATCCAGGCTTGGGACCGGAGTGAGGACAGACACTGGTTTGAGCCCTCCCTCACGGCTGCATTCACGGCTGCACACCTCTTCTTCTTTCTTCTTTTCCTTTCGGCTGTTCCCTTCAGGGGTCGCCACAGCAAATGATCTGCCTCCATCTCTCCCTATCCTCTGCATCTTCTACTCTTACTCCAACGACCTTCATGTCCGCCTTCACCGCATCCATAAATCTTCTCTTTGGTCTTCCTCTGGGCCTTTTGCCTGGTAGTTCCAACCTCAGCATCCTACGACCAATATACTCACTATCCCTCCTCTGTACATGTCCAAACCATCTCAATCTAGCCTCTCTGACTTTGTCTCCAAAACATCTAACATGTGCTGTCCCTCTGATGTACTCATTTCTGATCCTATCCATCCTCGTTACTCCCAAAGAGAACCTCAACATTTTCATCTCTGCTACCTCCAACTCTGACTCCTGTCTTTTCCCCAGGGCCACTGTCTCTAAACCATACAACATCGCTGGCCTCATCACCGTCTTGTACACTTTTCCCTTCATTCTTGCCGATACTCTCCTATCACACATCACACCGGACACTTTTCTCCATCCATTCCAACCTGCCTGCACGCACTTCTTCACCTCTTTTCCACACTCTCCATTGCTCTGGATTGTTGAGCCTAAGTACTTAAAATCCTCCACCTTCTTTATCTCTGCCCCCTGTAACCTCAAAGTTCCTCTTGGGTCCTTGTCGTTCACACACATGTATTCTGTCTTACTAAGACTAACCTTCAATCCCCTCCTTTCCAGGGCATACCTCCACCTCTCTAGATTTTCCTCCACTTGGTCTCTGCTCTCACTACAGATCACGATGTCATCTGCAAACATCATGGTCCATGGAGATTCTTGTCTAACCTCGTCTGTTAGCCTATCCATCACCATAGCAAACAAGAAGGGGCTGAGAGCTGACCCTTGATGCAGTCCCACCTCCACCTTGAACTCTTCTGTCACACCGACAGCACACCTCACCACTGTCTTACATCTCTCATTCATGTCCTGCACCACTCTAACATACTTCTCTGTCACTCCAGACTTCCTCATACAGTACCACAGTTCTTCTCTCGGCACCCTGTCATATGCTTTCTCCAGATCCACAAAGGCACAATGCAGCTCCTTCTGACCTTCTCTGTACTTCTCTATTAACATCCTCAAAGCAAACACTGCATCTGTGGTGCTCTTTCTTGGCATGAAACCAAACTGTTGTTCACAAATGCTGACCTCTGCCCTTAGTCTTGCTTCCACTATTCTTTCCCATAGCTTCATTGTATGGCTCATCAACTTTATCCCTCTGTAGTTGCCACAACTCTGTACATCTCCCTTGTTCTTAAAAATGGGCACAAGCACACTTCTCCTCCATTCCTCTGGCATCTGCTCACTTTCTAAGACCTTGTTGAATATTCTTGTCAGAAAATCTACTGCTACCTCCCTAGACACTTCCATACCTCAACTGGTATGTCATCAGGGCCAACTGCCTTTCCACTCTTCATCCTCTTCAATGCCCTCCTCACTTCTCCCTTACTAATCTTTGCTACTTCCTGCTCCTCAACTGTCACCCCTTCTACTCTTTTTTCTCTCTCATTTTCTTCATTCATCAGCTCTTCAAAGTACTCTTTCCATCTTCCCAGCACATTTCTGTCATCAGTCAATACATTTCCCTCTCTGTCCTTTATCACTCTAACTTGCTGCATGTCTTTCCCATCTCTATTTCTCTGCTGTGCTAACCTGTATAGATCATTTTCTCCCTCCTTACTGTTCAACCTATCATACAAGTCATCATACGCCCTCTGTTTGGCCTTTGACACTGCTACCTTTGCCTTACGCTGTGTCTCCCTGTACTCCTGTTTACTCTCTTCGGTCCTGTCAATGTCCCACTTCTTCTTGGCTAACCTCTTCTTTTGTACACACTCCTGCACTTCCTCATTCCACCACCAAGTTTCCTTATCTACTTTCCTTCCAGAGGACACACCAAGTACTCTCCTACCGGTCTCCCTGATCACATTTGCTGTGGTTGTCCAGTCCTCTGGAAGCACTTCCTGACTACCCAAAGCCTGTTTCAACTCCTCCTTGAAGATAACACAACACTCTTCCTTTTTCAGCTTCCACCACTTTGTCTTCTGCTCTGCCTTTGCCTTTTTCACCTTTCTCACCATCAGTGTCATCCTGCACACCACCATCCTATGCTGTTTGGCAACACTCTCACCAACTACTACTTTGCAGTCACTGACTTCCTTCAAATTACATCGCCTGCACAAGATGTAGTCTACCTGTGTGCTCTTACCTCCGCTTTCATAAGTCACCCTATGCTTCTGTTTCTTCTTGAAGAAAGTATTCACCACAGCCATTTCCATCCTTTTTGCAAAATCGATCAACATCTGTCCTTCTGTGTTCCTGTCCTGGATACCAAACCTGCCCATCACTTCCTCGTCCCCTCTGTTGCCTGCACCAACATGTCCATTGACGTCTGCTCCAATGACCACTCTTTCACCTCTGGGGGTATTCTGCATCACTTCATCTAAATCACTCCAGAATCTCTCCTTCTCTTCTAGCTTACATCCTGTCTGTGGGGCATAAGCACTAACAACATTGACCATCACGCCTTCAATTTCTAACTTGAGACTCATCACTCTGTCTGACACGCTTTTCACGTCTAGAACTGTTAGAATATATCTCTGACCTAATACGTACATGTTTATTGAACCATGAAGCAAGTAGTTCTCCTTATCCTGTTGTACCCCGATGTCCCTAAGTTTTGTGTAAAACATCAGCCAGACCTAACTGGATGTTCAAGGCTGTCCCCTTCTATCTTCACCTACTTACGTATGAATGCAAACAGTGACGCAAATAACATGATATGGTGCTATCCACACACACACATACATCCACACACACACATACATACATACACACATACATCCACACACACACATACATACACACACCCATACACACACACATACACACACACACACACACATACACACACACATACACACATACACACACACACACACACACATACACACACATACACACACACACACACCCCCACCCTATGCTATGACGAATGTACTTTGACCAAGGACATATGACTCTGTTACTATCTGCTTGCAACCACAAAGAAACTGCATAAAAAGCTTGTGCTCAGAAACATACTCTGAGCAGTTGATGAATAAACCAGATTGATTTTACTCGTATGGTTTAGTGTCTTCTGTTCCCGGAGTACTCTAAGACGTTGAGATACAGGAATCCAGACCGTGCAGGTTTACATAAGAGCTTCTACACAGAGAGAGTTCTTACAATTTGGTGACCCCGACGTGATACTCCTGATCAGGTAAGACATAGATTTTTTCTTGATTACCTGGTTAGCAGTATCTGAACGTTTGTGTTATCCCCTTCTCTAGAAGGGATGGTTATCCCCTTTTCATAAGGGACGGTTATCCTCAGTTGCTATAACTGGGACGGTTATCCTCAGTTGCTATAACTGGGACGGTTTATTCTCAGTTGCTATAACTGGGAAGAGCGCTATACAAAAGGTGCACGTGTATTCCTGTATGCCAACGTATTTTTTGTTTTTGTTAGAAGATAGACAATGGGAAATTCCTACCCAAAGCCTAAGGCCCGGGAAACTCCAAAGGAGTGGATGAATAGATGTGTTCTAGCTTATTATACTGATCCATGGCTCAGCAATTTGGCTTGAGATGGACTGAGGGACTCGACCAAGTACCAAACTTTCCTCGAAATGGGACTTTTGATGCAGGATTTCTGACATCCGCGCATCGCATGATTTATGATGGATTGGGCAACCCCTCCTGGGATTATGAATACATGTAGGAGGAGTTCCTCTTGATACAGCGGCAAATTCTATGTTAGTGTCCAGTTTTTAAGTAATTGTCTCCCAGAAGTCCAGAGCGCACTTAAACCGCATTTCACAGATCGTCAACGTCTCATCGTTAGAACTGCGGAGAAAGGGTTCGTATGCTAGAATCAGATGGACTATTGAATGTAAAGAATAAGGTTCTGTTGGCGGTGGCCCCCAGTCCCTCGCGATAAGGATAAGAAGGGATTTATACAGAAAGACAGGAAAATGTCATTACTGTGGAAAGGAAGGACACTGGAAGAAGGAATGTAGGAAAAGGCAGAGAGATGAGGAGAATTCTGCAGCCTTGCCCGTAATGCTGGCTCTAGTTCGCCCCCACCACCCTCGGATCCCACTGAAGTGGCGACAACACGCCCATATTCGCGAGGGCGTGATTAGGGATGCCCAGCGGAGTAGGGACCCTGAGACCTGTAGCCAATGCATCTAGTGTTTAATTCACCCTGCAATGAGAATCTGCCGCTCCTTTCTATTGTTCTAGAGGGGTGGAATATCTTTTGTTATCGATAGCGGGCGACCCTATCTTCTTTAGGCAGGGACTATCAGGCTGCTGTATGTTCCAGGTCTATTAGCTCTGTGGGAATAGATGGGGTTCCTTTCTCCCTCCCCATATCATCGCCACCCCTTCTCCTACATTTTCCTGATGATCATACGGCTTGATAAATTGCAAATATCCTACTCCTTTGTACATATGTCCGAATGCCCCTTTAATTTGTTAGGCCATGACCTCATGAGTGTTCTGGGGTTCCAAATCTCTTTCAAGGTTCGAGCATGACCATCCAAGCGTGCGACACCTCCTCCATTTCTCTGTTATCATTGCAAGCGCAGCCGCCCTTTAATGTTAATTCGGCGTGCGTGGCGAGTTCCACCTCGCCCCTGTACTCGACACACTGCCCACCAATCTTTGGGCAGAGCATAAGAATAGCGTGGGTTGTGTGGATTGCGTCCCATATGAAGCTACCGTGAAGCACATTTAGCCCGTGTACATCCGACAATACCCTTATCGCCTCAAAAAATGTTGGGTATCGACACTATTTTGGCGCTCTTTTGGAACAGGGTATCATTGTGCCGTGCACAAGCCCTTATAACTGCGCCTGTGAACCCGGTTCCTAAGCCAGACGGTTCCTGGCGTCTGACACAAGACCTCAGAAAAATTAACGAGCTCATCGTTCCAGTTTCACCGGTTGTTCCGGATGTGCCCTCTATTATGGCTTCTATTCCTTGCGATCACACTCATTTCTCCGTAATCGATCTGTGCTCGGCGTTTTTTAGTATCCTGTTGAGCCAAGCACACAACCTCTCTTCGCTTTCACACACCGGCAGCGACAGTACCGCGTGGACTAGATTACCTCAAGGATTTATTGACTCTCCTGCACGTGTTTTCGGCTGCAGTTAGGGATCGTTAGGGTTCTTTGGAGCGTCCCGTTGGTTCCTGCGTACACTCTTATGCTGATGACCTCCTGGTGTCGACCTAACCTATGAACTATGCCTACCGGCGCTACTGTCCAGTTGCTCCTCTTACTGAAAAAGAGGTTTCAAGGTCTCCAAGCCCAAGTTACAGTTCTGCCTCCCCACTGTGATATATCTGGGCTATGAACTCTCTCCACGGGATAAAACGCCTTACTCAGGATCGCGTTAAGATCATAGTGGACACTCAGAAGCCTGCCACTAAACAAAGCGCTCCTGGCTTTCCTGGGGCTCATTAACTACTGCCGACAATGGATCCCGGACTGTTCCTTTTATGACAAACGTTTACGGCTCTGCCGTGGCTCACACTGACCCTCTCCACCAACCCTTGGTCTGGACTGAGGACATGCTGGGAAGCATTCAAAGCCCTGAAGTCGGCCCTATGCTCCGCGCCCGGCTCTCGGGCTCCCGGATTACAACAAACCCTTTCATCTCGTCGCTCACCAGGCCGGCACGACTTCTGGAGTCTTGGCGCAGGACCACGGGGGACTTGGGCCTTGTGCTTTCCTCTCCAAAACTCTAGATACTGTGGCTCAGGGTTTACCTGCCTGTCTCGGCAGCTGTAAGCTGCCAGTGCGGTGTTAGTTCTCGAAGCAGAAAAAATAGTGCTCTCTCATCCACTCGTTTTACACACCAGCCATCAGGTTAGGCATATCCTTAATACTCTGTCTACACAACACATGTCTTCTCAACGTCGTTCAGGTTACGAGGCCATCCTTTGTGCTACTGATAACCTAACTATATCCTGTTCCTCTTCCCTAGATAGCGTGGCGCAGGCTCTACAGCGCCTGCTTAATGCTCATGGCGACTGCGAACCATTGGAACATGACTGCATGGACACCATTGTTCATGACACCAGCATTAGATCCGACTTAATGTCTACTCCTCTCTCCACAGGTCTCTCCTGTTTGTAGGCGGGTCATGCCGAAACCCTCGATGGAGTGTTCCTCTCTTGACTCACGCAGTATGTTCCTCCGGACCAAGTTTTGGAGGCGTACTCGCTCCCTTTAATTCGCTCAAGCAGCAGGTTATATCGCTCACTTGGGCATGCACTCGCTTCCGACCAGGATGTTACTATATACACTGACTCTCGTTCGGCTTTTGGGGTGGCGCGCATGATTTCGGCCGTATCTGGCAATCTCGTGGTTTCACTGCTGCTGGCCAGTAAGCCCATTTCACATTCCACCTTAGTCCAGAATCTTATTGTGTCCTGCAATCTCCGCTCCGTTTAGCGATCGTAAAGACCCGCGGTCATTCCTCTGACCACACTGATGAGGCACGAGGTAGCTCTTTGGCTGACAGCGGCTAAACAGGCTGCCTCGCTGGCTCCATGCCGCCCGTTCTTGCAGCCAGCTGGTGTCAACCTCACACATGCTTAGCGCCCTCCTCCTGACTTGGATCTGAAATCCCTTCAGTCCTCGGCGTCCACAGAAGACACTGATTTTGGTCCTGGGGCTCTCAGCCCTCGGGTGGCGGCATTCTACTCGGTTCGACCGATTAAACTATGTCTGCCCACGCACTGCCTTCCTTTCCTCGATCCGCATGAGTTTCACGGCCTACACATCGCGGTCGAAGAGGGGTGGTGACAGATATGGAAAAAGATTTTTGTATCGACAACTAGCCTCTCTGATTGCACAGCATTTTGGACAAATGCCTGATTTGTGCACAGAACAATGTCAATCAAACCATGCATCACATCAGCATCTGCCGAAACCAGATACTCCCTTCCAGGAGTGGCAGATAGACTTTACTCACATGCCCGGGCCCTTGCTAAATATCTATTGGTTATCGTGGATAAATTCTCTGATGGGTTGAAGCTTTCCCGTGTGGGGAGAGCAGCCCGAGTAGTGGTTCAAAAGTTATCACAGGAAATTATTCCCAGATATGGCCTCCCGTTGGGTATTGATTCGGACAAAGGCACACCATTCACCTCAAAAGTCACTCAACTGTTGGCCCAAGAGCTAAAGATCAATTGGCGTTTCCATGTCCCATATCACCCTCAGTCCTCCGAGATAGGTGGAGCGAACAAACAGAACCATTAAAGGAAAATTACGAAAAGCAATGCCGCCACCGGATCCAGGAATTGGGTTTCGGTGCTGCCTGTGGTCTAAGCGGATCTGCGGATGACCTCGCAGGTGGCCTTAGGGAATCTATCCCTTATGAAGTGGTAATGGGAGACCCTTTCCTGCTCCTTGGAGGAAGGGAAAGCAGGCTTTAGATGCGGAAGATCTGAGACATACACATGAGCGTATGCCGTGGGCCTTGTTAAGGTCCTAAGCGACTATTGAGAGCACTAATCAGAATACTTCGGTCCTGGCGATGCAAGCACTCATGCCTTCAAGGTAGGAGACAAGGTGCTGGTCAAGAAATTTGCAAAACTAAATTCATCTTTGGGAGACTCTCCTTACAGTGAGCCCACGGAGATACTCGCTGTAACTTTACATGTACCGCCGTACTAACTGACCTCTTTCCACAGTGGATCCATGCTACCAGACTGAAGAAAAGCCCACAATGAAGTATTGTATTGTTTGTTTTTGTGTGACCATGATGTTGTCTATCTTTATTACCTCTGTTCCAAGTCTTAAGACATATATCACCTAAGAGGAGAAGTGTTTTCCTAACGGATTGACTCAACATAAGCTTATAGGTACCACCTTTACACCCTCTCGTGCTGAACGGATAACCGAAAAATATCCTGTGTTATGTATACCCTCCATGTTCTGCTCTTGCTCGGGCTGATGTGCTCAGCCCCGGGTCTTTGTACATATTACCGTCATCTTGAAAATAACATGTTCTGGCAGTATTTGAATTTTACTGTGAAACGTGCTGTAACTTTAGAAGAATGTATTGTTTGCTCTCTGTTTCCTCCATTCCCTTTTTGGTATCTTCACTCCATATTTAACCATGTTTGTGCCTGTATGCATTTGTCTGCTGTTGGTGTGTGTGTTCGGACCTTGCATCCTTAGGTGTCTGCTGAATCGTGTGTGGGCCCTGATGGACGCTTTCAGTGGACCAGCGTATACGCATAACTGGATGCGCAGTCGGCGGCACCTCTTACCCTTCGTCCCGGGTGTAGTGAGGTCGGGATCTTGAGGACCCGAGTATCTCGAGGCAGTGGGCGAAGAGCGTCGTAGCTCAAGCTGCCCTTCAAGCACAGGCCCCGATCAACCGCGGTCCCTGGTCTCCTGAAAGATCCCGACCTTCGACACCCACTGAACCTTTGTGTATTCTGCAACGATTTATTAACGAATGATTTATACTTCATGAACATTAAAGTATAAAAGAGAACTGTTAGAATATATCTCTGACCTAATACGTACATGTTTATTGAACCATGAAGCAAGTAGTTCTCCTTATCCTGTTGTACCCGATGTCCCTAAGTTTTGTAGTAAAACATCAGCCAGACCTAACTGGATGTTCAAGGCTGTCCCCTTCTATCTTCACCTACTTGCATTATGAATGCAAACAGTATTGGCATAAATAACATGATATGGTGCTATCCACACACACATACATCCACACACACATACATACATACACACATACATCCACACACACACATACATACACACACCCATACACACACACACATACACACACACACACACACATACACACACACATACACACATACACACACACACACACACACATACACACATACACACACACACACACCCCACCTATGCTATAGCCAGATGTACTTTGACCAAGGACATATGACTCTGTTACTATCTGCTTGCAACCACAAAGAAACTGCATAAAAAGCTTGTGCTCAGAAACATACTCTGAGCAGTTGATGAATAAACCAGATTGATTTTACTCGTATGGTTTAGTGTCTTCTGTTCCCGGAGTACTCTAAGACGTTGAGATACAGGAATCCAGACCGTGCAGGTTTACATAAGAGCTTCTACACAGAGAGAGTTCTTACAAGAACATTCCTGACAAACCCCTCCTTCAAGATGACTCCTACTCCATTTCTCTTCCCATCCACACCATGATAAAACAGTTTAAACCCTGCTCCTAAGCTTCTAGCCTTTCTACCTTTCCACCTTGTCTCCTGAACACACAGTATGTCCACCTTCCTCCTCTGCATCATGTCAGCCAGCTCCCTATCTTTTCCTTGCATAGTTCCAACATTCAAAGTCCCTACTCTCAGTCCTAGGCTCACGCATTTCCTCTTCTCTCTCTGCCTACGGACACGCCTCCCGCCTCTCCTTCTTTGACGTCTTCAACCAACAGTAGTCCAATTTCCATCAGCACCCTGTTGGTTGACAGCACTGATGGCGGTCGTTGTTAACCCGGGCCTCGACCGATCCGGTATGAATTCTGTATTGATCATTTGCATTTTTTTTAAATGTGGCAGAAGTTTTACGCCGGATGCCCTTCCTGTCGCAACCCTCTGCATTTATCCGGGCTTGGGACCGGCATAAGGGGGAGAGACACTGGTTCGTGCCCCCCCCCCCGCCTCATGGCTGCATTCACGGCTGCACACCTGAAGTCAGCTAATTTCAAAGCCTCTTGAATAAGCACATGTTTACATCAACATTCTCAGTGTATACTAGGCTGCATCCTGCTCCCACCTTCTCCACTCTGATCACATCTTGGCTCTGTTGACCCTATACATGTGTCTTAAACCAAAACAAAATGTAAATGAAGTGATATAAGAGCTTGCAAACATTAGGACTCTCACTTTCATTCATTCATTTTCTGAACCACTTATTCCTGATTAGGGTCACGGGGAAGCTGTCACTCATCTTAGCCAACTCTTGGCCAGGTCAGAGTACACCCCGGACAGCTCACCAGGCTATCGCAGGGAGGCAACAGGCTGATAGCTATGCAGCTTCTCTTTACTCAAGTCAGCAGTAGTTCTTTTACATGAACCTCTCACCACAGACGGTGAGAGACATGGCCAACCTTTGATAACCCGGTTAGCTACACTGGGCGGACTCTCACACTGTTTCCTTTTGTTTGTCAACAGATTGCCGTCCGCAGCCATTCGTCAACAGTCAGATTGCATAGAGGAGTGTGAAAGAGAGAGCGAGAGAAAGATGGGGAAGCGAGGTCACTGACAAATTTAATAACAGAATATAAATGGTACTGATTGTTTAATAAAGTTCAGGGTTAATTTGAGAGAGTCGAATGTTGATATAAGAGTTTGAATAAAATCGCTTCCAGTTTTTGGTTGGTTTTGTTTTCTCATATTGAATTTGTTTTGACTTTTCATATTGATTTTGTTCATGTTGTGAGGATGATGATGGTTTGAGTAGAATATCAGAGCAACTCAAATAACACTATGAATTATTAAATCACGCGAGTTTTCTTCCATTTCCTCGTTATAACATTAATTACAGAAAAGTATCTGACCTGAGCTCGTTGTCTTGTCTCTCACAGAAAAAAAGACCTTTAATAACCTTTTTTTACATCCATGTTTTCATTTCGATTGTGTGTGCATGCTGAATAACATTTTCTTTTACTTTCTCATTTCCAGAAGTTATTGCAGCTTCGACATGTATGAAGTGAAGAGGAAGAAGCTTGCAGGCTTCTCCAAAAGGTAGGCGAGACCTCACTTCTGATCACGGACGCGTCGTCAGGGGATGAAAATAACTGACACATAAAAAAACCAATAATAATCCTTTATGATTGATGTAATGTACATGTCTTTAGACTGCGGGAGGAAACCGGAGTGCCAAGAGGAAACCAACACAAGCACATGGAGAACATGCAAACTCCAAAAGGAAATGTCCTCACCAAGCCCAGGACTTGAACCCAGAACCTTCTTGCTGTGCGGCAGATAAGAGAACATCTACAGCACCGTGTCAACATGGAGTTTCACAGTGAAACTCCTTTTTTCATTATTTTTGTGTTCAGGATTGTTTTTATTGGATCAGAAATCATGGATCGATGACACCCTGAAGTCATACTCAGTACTTTTCAGAATCTGATGTGGTTTTGGCACCTTTACTGAGCATGTCCTCAGAATCTCAGAGCAGAACATGCCGCTTGTTTTTTTTATATTTTAGATACTGGTGCTTTCTTTTAATTCACTCAGATGGAAGTGGTGATTAATATTCTATCATTATGTGATGGGAAAATCTAAAAAATGCAGTATTCAGTTGAAATGGACATTTAGAGAACTGATCAAGTCTGTTACTCACATCAGACATGAAGAATAAATCCACAGAGTTGTTTAATAAAATCCTCGAATAGATCTGACATGAAATGAGAAAGATGGAGGAAGGCGCAGGCTTTTAGGTGCAGCTCTGCACTGCACTACCCCCAGTACGTCCAAATAGTCTAGACTGAAATAATCTGTCCCATAAACCAAAAACTGAGCAGCTTACACTGAAATACACGACTAATTCCACCAGATCCATTGGACTCGAGACGATCAAATGGAGGCGACATGTAAAATATGCAGAGAAAAAGCACAAAAAGTCATTAAAGAAAGCAGATGGATTTCTTTTATTTACATTTTTAAGGGCAGATTCATTTCAATATATGACCCACAGCCAGTGCAGGGTCATGTGTTTGAAGGTTTTCGAAGAGATCGTGAAACCAACTGAAAAAAGTTTCATTATTTTCGTTCTATTTTTTTCGGCGACATCGCTGACATATTATTCAGCTTTTAGTGTGTAGATGAAGATGCAGCAGTGCACCGGGTTCCCGTCCCATCCTCCCTGGGATCATATGTGTAATCTTGTCTTGCTGAGAACTTTAAACTGTAAGATGGTGTAGATTCAAGTTTTAGAAAGTTCTGAAATCTGATTGTGTTTTCTGTGATGGATTTACCTGCAACATTATCCTCATGTTCCAACTGTATGTACTGATGAACACAATAAAATGTTTTGGCACCCTATATACAATATTATTAGTGTAATATTGTACAATATAAGTTAATTCCAGTTTATTGAAATGATTAAAAAGACAGTTTTATGTATATTACAGTGTATTATTATTATTATTATTATTATTATTATTATTATTATTATTATTATTATTATTACTCTGTCCTGTAAGAACACCATTGATATAGAAACACAGGAGCGAGCACAAACAGATCAAGTTTGCCATCATCAGCTGTAGGATTGTGTGCAGGCAGCAGTGATCTAGAGAGTCTTCAATAACAGTGCAGTGCTGGTGTAGTAGTGAAGGCCAGGAGTTACTGCTCTGAAGGTCACAGGTTCAATCAGTGCCATTGGGCCCTTGAGCAGGGCCCTTAAATCATCAATTTCTCAGTTGTATATACAGTAAATGATAACTGTAAGTTGCTCTGGATAAGAGTCTCTGCCAAATGCTGTAAACATTTTTTATTTGCATTTCAGTGCTTTGAACTGCACATGATCACAAAACACCAGATCAGAAATAAATGCATCCCTCATTCTATCTGAGAAACCTATCTGATTTAAACTTATGAATACATTTTTATTTTTATTATTATTATTATTATTATTATTATTATTAATTAATTAATTAAATGTCTAAGACACTTATTCCTAATTCGGGAAGTGGGGATGGATTTGGAACAGCCAATTAGCCCACTGTGCCTACAATCAACTTGATGTTTTTGGATTGTGGAAGGAAAGCAGAGTACGCGGTGAAAACCCACAAATATTGGTGGATGTGCTAACTACTGCACTGCTGTGCATATTATTTTATTATTATTATTATTATTATTATTATTATTATTATTATTATTATTATTATTATTATTATTACATTTTACATTTCATCACATAAATTGTTTATAGAATTTTTCTATACTGTGAATACCAGGTATTAAAGTGTTTTCAAAGAGGGCGTATTGTGGGGCAGTCTGATGGTGGTGTAAATCATATTTTGTAAAAAATAAATAAATAAATAAAATAAAATTTAAAAATTACTTACTTTTTTTTTTTAAACCCTTGGGATTCCTGTTCTACAGTCAACAGAGTGATTGTACAATTCACCATCAAATGCAAGGAGTTGACCGCATTCTGATCAGGTTGACCTGGGCTTCTCTGACAGGAGTCTTTGGAATGTCAAGGAGAGTATAGAAAACAATGAAACTCCAAGTGAGTCGGAGTAGAGTGGTAAAGAATCCACATCAGCTCAGTTACTACGATATTGCAATGACTATTAAAAATGCTGCTATTGGATTAACTGTTATATGTCTCTGTACTCATCCAGTCACATTTTGTGTATATTTTTTCTTTATAAATAATTTAGTCGTCTATATTTATGAGTTTTTCCCTCTTCGCTATGATGGAGTGATAATTAGTGTAGATTGATGATATGAGGCCTTGAACCCTACACTGTGTTCGATTTGTGTCAGTCCTGAGCCTGGGGTTAAAAATAAATAAAAAAAAAACACTAAATAAAAATAAATAAAAATATAAATAAAACTGAAATAAAATAAATGAATAAAAATAAAACTCAGCAGTTTTCCGGGTCCCCAAAACGTGTCCAGATGATGCTGTATCCATGGTAACAGCTCAGTTTGATGAGCTAGACTTTGGGTTGTGTTATTTTAAATTAAAATTGAACTTTATAATTCTTCATAAAATTCCTCACAAAGACAAATTTACCTTCTATATATATATTTTTTTTTCATTCATGCCCCACCCGTCTCTGATTTACATCCAATCTGTTTTGTAAAGTCACAAGGAGAAGGGGGGGGGGACATGTTTGCATTTTATCCTCCAGTTAAAGAATATAAACAGTAACTCAGTCTGAAGCTGACAGATTTCTCAGAAAGACTCAGAAATATTTCAAATCTCCAACATCGACCGATCAGCTCCGTGTTTCAGGTACGTTTCAGAACTTTACTGAAATTCTTCACTTATTTGATTTAGATATATTTTATTCATTCAAGAAAAAGGATTGAGAACAAGTTATCCAACTTAGTAAAGTCCTCTCCAAATAATTACATAATCCATTTTACAACAATTTACACCAAGAGACAGATAAGGGTTCGAGTATGTTCGAGAAATGGACAAACATAAGACAAGGACAAAAAAAAAAAAAATTAACACACACACACACACATTTTATATATATATATATATATATATATATATATATATATATATATATATATATATATATATATATATTCCTCTATAATCACCTGAAGAGAGAGCCAACCCTCGAAACAGATCTGTAGTGATAAATGGAGTTTCAATAGAAAGTCTTTGTCCTGTCCTTTTATTTTTGTTTTATATATTATTTTTGTTTTATATATTATTTTTGTTTTTATATATATATATATATATATATATATATATATATATATATATATATATATATATATATATAGGGGGTTCGAGTCCCCACAAGGTTGTCACTGTCCCCCCAGTGCAGCTAACTGGGTTATCAAAGGTGGGCCATGTCTTTCACTGTCTATGGTGAGAGGCATGTAAAAGAACCATTGCTGACTTTCGTAAAGAGTAGCTGCAAAGTCGTCAGCGTGTTTCTGTCCCTTGCTAAAAGGATTGCGACAGGAAGGGCATCCGACGTAAAAACCTCTGCCAAATCAAACGTGCGAATCAGATGATTCACTGTGGTGACTCACGAGAAAGTGAAAAAGCTGAAAGAGAAGAAGAAGACACATATACAGACAACTTTTAAAAAAATACAGAAAAGAAGTACAAGAAGAGTTAAAGAAATCGTTTAGTGTGGCTGATATCGATACGTACGTGTTTGAAAACATCCTGATTTGCATAAGTGGAGAGACCTGCATTGCCATTTATGATAAGATTAATATTAATTGGCGTTCTGTTTTTAACAATGTTTCCTAAAGCTTGAAGCAGGTTTTCTCTGAAAATAATATACAATGAGCATTTTAGAAAATAATGAACATTCTCACATTTGTGGCCACAGTGGTAACTTGCATCATTTTATACATTTACTCTAAATAAATCATAATTGAGTGAACTTGTCATGTATCTTAATCTTGTGTGTAAAACATTTAACTTCCTTATTCCATATGACATGTATACAGGTGCACATTTTTCTTTGACATGAATATTTGAATTAAATGATGCCACAGAGTCACAGTTTCTAATATTTAATGAAATGTTGTTCATACTGGAATAAATGATGATGCTGAGCACCTCAATCTTGTAAGTGGTTGACTAAAATCATCGGAGTTTCTCAAATCATAATGTGTTCTGTTGGCTGCTACAGCGGGAAGTAAATTCTGAAGAAAATGTGGAGTTAGGCCTTTCTGTATTTTATAAAATAATGTTAATTTATATCATTTTCTTCTCTCAGAAAGTTAATCCCAACCTGTTTCACAGCAGAATGAACTAGAAGAGACATATCTCGGAAGACCAGTAACTATGCGGGTCGCTTCAAGTTGAAGCTTTTCTAATTTATTAGCTTGTTCAATCAGACATCCATCTCATACTTCACATGCATACTCAAAATGTGGCTTTGTAAATACTGTATATATTTGTTATAATGTTGTTCTGTTAAGTAGAAATTTCAATTTCCTGAAATCACCAATCATTTTAGATGTATTTTTGAATATGTTTTCAATGTGATAACGCCGACTTCCATTAGATGAAAAGGTTAAGCCCAATTTTTTGTGATAATCAACTGTTTTTATATTAAAAGCATCAAATTTTAAATTAATGTCATTTTGACCATCTTTTGAGGTAAATAACATTGCTTCAGTTTTATCCGGCATGTAAGTAAACAACCAATCCTTTGCCTGATTACTTAGTAATTAGTAATTCTACTAGTAGCTTTTCATTCATGTATCTTTCCATTAACTGTGTTTCCTTTGATAGGGTTCCTAATGAAGGCTCATCGGCAAAAATGCGAGTTATACAATTTAGTTTATCTGCTATCTCATTAACATACACAATAAAAAGAAAAGGACTTAAAACTGATCCTTGTGGAACTCCTGCTTTATACACCAAAGGCTTGGATAACAACCCATTAACAAACTTCACTTATTTCCTCACACTGATTAAGGGGAATATTTTCTCCAGCTCATCGTGTTGGATAATGAATGTGTTTAGTCGATGTGTGTTGTTTAGAGCAGGGCTGTACAGAGATCTTTACACCAGAAGGTTATTTCTGTTAAAAACACACTCATGGATCGAGGCTTTAGAAACACAGACGACAGCAGAACAATCAGGGGGTATCAGCAAGGTGGTGGTGGCCTAGTGGTAAAGGGTGCTGGATTCCTGATTCTAGGGTTGGGGGTTCGAGTCCCACTATCCATAGGGTTGTCACTGTCCCCCCAGTGCAGCTAACTGGGTTATCACAGGACGGACATGTCTCTCACTGTCTATGGTGAGAGGTTCATGTAAAAGCACCATTGCTGACTTTTGTAAAGAGGAGCTGCAAAGCTGTCAGCGTGTTTCTGTCATTTGCTAAAGGGTTGTGTCAGGAAGGACATCCGACGTAAAAACCTACTCCAAATCTAAAACATGCAATGATTGGCTGTGGCGATGCCTGAGAAAATGGGAACAGCTGAAAATAAAAGAAGACACGACAGCAGAAGAATCAGAAGCACTGAGTGATTCCTATTAGAGAGTTGAATGCTGTAGGATCTTTATTTATACAAAAACTTCTCACTCCCTCTGTAACATCTCAAAGGGTTTTAAGGATTACGACAGTCATAAAAATCTCGAATGTGGGGCAGTGGTGGTCTAGTGGTATAGGGCGCTGGATCGCTGATCCAAAGGTTGGGGGTTTGAGTCCCACTCTCCACAAGGTTGTCACTGCCCCCCCCAGTGCGGCTAACTGGGTTATCAAAGGCGGGCCATGTCTGTCACTGTCTATGGTGTGAGGCATGTAAAAGAACCATTGCTGACTTTCGTAAAGAGTAGCTGCAAAGTCGTCAGCGTGTTTCTGTCCCTTGCTAAAAGGGTTGTGACAGGAAGGGCATCCGACATAAAAACCTCTGCCAAATCAAACGTGCGAATCAGATGATTCGCTGTGGCGACTCCCGAGTAAAAGGGAAAAAGCCGAAAGGAAGACAGAATAAAAATCTCAAATGTATAAAATATTTCCTGGTGTTATTGTCACTGGAATCCTATATACTGCCACCAGCTGAGCTGTGAGTCTTCAAATCTTAATTATCTGATTAAATGATCAGCATATTTCATCTGACACTGAGCAAAGGCAGTGTATGCATTGAAATTGAACAGCTCACCAGACCATCACAGGGCACATACACACACACAGCCATTCACACTCACATCTAGGGGCTGATTTGGATTAGCCAGATAACTCAATGTAAATGTTTTTTGGGCTTTGGGAGGAAAGCCATAGAAACATATTAAGCATAAGTAAGCATTCGAACAGAAACACTCTCCCCAAGCCTGGGACTTGAACCCAAAATCATCTTGCTGTGAGTCGGACATAATAAAGAATAATAAAGTTAGTTGAACTAACCTACCTGGGCCAGCCTAATGCACCCATGGTGGCCCAGTCTCCTCAAAGGCAGACACAGACTGATAGGGATTCTGGTCCTCGTCAGCCACCGACCAGGCCGGGTTACTTCTATGAGCATGGGTTTCGACGACTTCCGGTGGTACCCCCCGGCCTGGCGCCGCCAGCAGCTATTGCCACCAGACCAGATAATCCCTCTTTTTCTGAAGGATTTTCAGTCCTCTGCCTTTCTTAGAACTTCTTGCATACAACACACTGTTCATTGGTTGCCTTCTGTAACAAAGTTCCCAGATCCACCTGGCTGCCGTCATCAACTGCGGTATTGCTCCTGGATGACAGCCGACTTATCCAATTTGAGTTGTGGGTCTGGAATCCTCTTGAAGCAGCCCGCAGTTGTTGTAGCAAAAAAGTCAAGGTTCCACGGTGGGTTGCTAACCCTCCTTAGCTTAAAAACTACACCACCTTGCCACCCTGAATTCAGTAAAATTATGTATATCGATATAATATATATAATTATTTTAAAATTCTGTTTATTATATTAATCAATCTGGGTGCTGTGCCAGAATTCTGGTGTAGGTGGCAGCCATAACAGTCTTGTCACGGCTGTATATGAAGGGCAAAAAAATCTGCAGTCAAGGCCCAAAGTTCCTTCTGCAGGATGTTTTTATTGAAACACCATTTCCAGCTAGTTGGCCGTTCACTCTAAAAAATTCATACGCCCTTTGATAGGTCTTGTTTTTATTCCTACCGGATTGCTAGCCACCCTCCTCACCAAATTTGGACCCTGGTGGGGGAGCCGGTTTAGTCACCGACCACTCGACTATGCAACAGGTTGTACTGGCGTACATGTTACCAGTAGCAGGGTAACACCTAACCAGACATATATTTATGATATAAAAATATTTTATGTGGATTTTACCGTTAATACCTGCAGCATCAGTGACCCAGAATCCTGTTCCAGTCAAAAACACTTTAGAAATATTACTTTTTTATGGAATCACCACAAATCACAAACGATAATGATAAAATCATGTGTATTCAGGTTAAAGATAATTATATAGCTCATCAAATACACACACATTGAGTGAAAGTGCTGAAAGAAAGGAGTAAATTAAACAGAAAGACAGAGAAGACCAGAAGAAGTGGAAAGGAAGACGGAGCTGAGAATAGTTCATCAAACCTGACATCAGGTGAAAGCTTAGGATTACGAGGCGTTGTTATCTAGATGCGTTCTGTGCTCTCGTTGTAAAGTGAAAATTAAGAAGGTGGCAGATTATACTGTATTATTAAGCCCTCCAAAAAAAGATCCTCCAAAAAAAAAAAAAAAAAAAAAAAGAGCAAATACAGGTCAGGTGTGATTTTATTTCCGAATGATGTGTATTGCTAGGGGCAGCTATGTGGGGCAGCCAGCTTAATGGTTAGAGAAGCAGGTTCGGTTCATTTTCTGTAACCGCTTCATCCTAATTAGGGTCGCGGGGAGGCTGGTGCCCATCCCAGCCAACTCAGGGTGAGGGCAGAGTCCACCCTGGACAGCTCACCAGGCCATCGCAGGGTAGAAACACGCCGACGGCTTTGCAGCCTAGTCTTGTCGAAAGTCAGCAATGGTTCTTTTACATGCCTCACACCATAGACAGTCAGAGACATGGCCGGCCTTTGATAACCCAGTTAGCTGCACTGGGAGGACAGTGACAACCTTGTGGAGAGTGGGACTCGAACCCCCAACCTTTGGATCAGCGATCCGGCACCTTATACCACTAGACCACCACTGCCCTTAGAGAAGCAGGTTTGGGACGTAAAGGTCATTGGTTCAATTCCCAAACTCGCTGGAAAGATGTGTGGTGGTGGGGAGGGTCACCTTCCTTTCATCCACGTTTAAGGAACCTCATCCCGAACTGCACGCCGTGTCATCATGTGCTGCCCACCGTTCCAAATGTGTGTATTCACTGTAGATCGATTAAATGCAGAGCGGAAATTTCCCTTGTTACAATATATTGATATAAAAAAATTATACAGTGATGTGGAATGATGTGGAATTTGTAGTTGTTGTTTTTCTGAAGTCACTGAATTTAATCACTTAAATTTTTTAGTGAGTTCAAAAGCGTCAATGACGGAGCGACTTCTGTTTATACTCCTGTTTATCCCAGGTGAGGTGTGTGTGTGTGTGTGTGTGTGTGTGTGTGTGTGTGTGTGTGTGTGTGTGTGTGTGTGTGTGTGTGTGTGTGTGGTTACAGATAAAGTAAAAAGTTTATGTGCATGTTTTTGTAGATTTTACATTTAATGTTTCACAACAAAAGTACATTTATTAAGAATAAAATTTTTCAACCAGAAAAGTTTAAATTTAAGTAAATTAATATGTGATTTTTCACACTGAATGAAAATTACATCAAAACCTTTAAACCGTCTACTCCACAGGGGTCGTCCCTCTCATCCAGTCTGTTCCTCGTCAGTATTATCCGATCCAGCAAAGCATGACATGGAGCGATGCTCAGACGTACTGCCGCGCCCAATACACCGACCTCGCCATTATTGAAAGTGATGACGACATGATCCACCTCCAGTATAAGATACAGTACCAACAGTTCAGTTCCAGTGCTTGGATTGGACTCTACAGAGACCTCAGTGGCTGGTATTGGTCCCTCGGAAGCGAACCGGAGGGAAGTCTGTCACTGTGGAGCACAGGCCAGCCTAACAACTTGGGTGGAATTCAGTATTGTGGTGAGATAAGACCAGATGGATGGCATGATAATACGTGTTCCATTCCAACCCCCTTCATTTGTTTTGATGGTGAGTAACATAGGACATGTTAAACATTTTAATAAGTAGAGAAGGTTTTCTTATTAAAACATTGTAGACTCTGTGCAATCAGTGTTTTCATTAAACTTAACATTAAACATGTGTGTGTGTGTGTGTGTGTGTGTGTGTGTGTGTGTGTGTGTGTGTGTGTGTGTGTGTGTGTGTGTGTGTGACTATGTTGTGTAACTGCATCGATGCTGGAGTCTCCATTCACATCAAAATTCATTGATTATCATCCAAACCCTTGTAATCATCTGGTTTTATTCTCACAGAAACTAAAACTGGGGATCAGAGGTACATTTACGTCTCTGCTGCTATGCAATGGCATCACGCTCAGGTGTACTGCAGGAACCAATACACGGATTTGGCCAGTGTCAGAGATGCAACAGAAAGCTCCATTATACTGGGTATGATCTCTGTAATGACTTCATTTGGTTTAACCAGAGACTCCTGGAAGTGGTTAAACCGAACCACCTACTCTACCATCAGCTGGAAGTCTGGAGAACCTGATATTACCTCAGGGGCTCAAACCTGTGGATTTATAAATAACGGTGAGGCCGGTGATGAACTGTGCACAACCACAATGCCTTTCATCTGTTTCAGAGGTGAGTTAAAGTTTTATTCAATCTCATATTGAAATAAATATAAGATTTAAAGGTGTCAGTTTGATGGTGTTCATTTTCGAGTTTGTATCCTTTCATTTCTACATGCAGAAAGGATGGTACAGCAACAGATCATGAGGATGGAGGAGAGGTCCAATTCAGATGTGAATGATTCTGCAGTAATGGATGCCATCATGGAGCGGGTGAGTCTCATTCTTCACAAGACTCCACTTGTAATGTACCTTCTCCTCCTCATTACTGCACCACAACCCGAGTCTCAAGTTCTGACCCTTACACACCGTCCTGGATTCACAACCTGGCTGTTGGGTTCAGTTTCTGAAGCATTTACACAGGAGATGAGTCTCAGTATTCTGGATTATTCACTAATAAGAGTTTTATTCTCTTCTTCAGATCAAGCAGAAACTGGAGGAGCGCGGACTGGTAAAGACCATCATGGTGAAATGGAGAGTGCAACCAGACGGAAAGGTGTTTCACAAGAAGAGGAAAGAAGATCTCTAAGTTTTTATATGAATCTCAGATGGTGGGATTCTGTAGCGCTCGAGTCATTTTCCGAGTGAGTAATGTGTTCACTCTGGGAAACGTAATGAGATGTGGTTCACTGTTAAAGAGACGGTGATGTATTGGATGAGATAAGATGTGTTTCAGAGGTTGTGTTTACTTTTCTACAGAAAGTTTTCATGAAGCTCAAATATCATGAAATTCTAACTTCCTTAAAATCCTTTGTGTAAATATATAAACCCAAATCTTTATAACCTCACTTCAAATCTACTATATATTATGGAATGTCTATATATGCACTAAGATCCATAAATGTGTGTAAGTTGTATTCTTATTGCTTTTCTTATGAAATTCATGATGAAGTAATCGTTCTATTCCTGATTAAGTCAAGTTCATTGACTGTGTGATGTAAGTGGAAGTGAATAATGCAGGACATTTCCCTCTGTCCAGGCAATCACATGCTTCACTACTATCACACTGCTCACTCAGTAATAACCTCCACATGTTCCTCCGTATTAGGTTTTATGGATAAAAGTAATTTAAATAAAAAAGAACCTAAATTCTGTCTTCTGTCATTTATTAATAATTTATTTACTTCATGAATATTTAACCTAAATGATAAAGAAAATGCTATTCAGATTTTTTTTTATTTTGGTGTATACAAAGTAAGGGCACAAGCCTAAGCTGAACACTCTTCCTTTCCCCCATGATCTCCGATCCCTCACTGCATAAAGAACCATCATTTATCTCTAGCCGACAGAACCACATGAGTTCAGGATTACTTTGGTACCTTTTGCAAAACTTCCCTGAAGGAAAGAGAGTTGTAGATGTAGACAGAGAGATGTGGTTGTAGTTGTGTTATAGATTCATCCCGGCAGAGTGAGGGATGGGAGTTTCCTTTTTTTAGTTGCTCAGGCCCTGATGATGGATCATGTACAGATGATGCCAAATATAAAAATGGTTAAAAATAAATTTTTAAAAAATGTTTCCCAGATTATCAGTGAAAGGTACAAAAATATTGATTCATCTGCTGCAGTGTAAATCTGTCTTCTGTTGAAAATGTACAGAGCATCATGGAGAGGAGAGGAGACCATGGAGTGTTGATCAGCTGTATCAGCAATCTATAAGTCTTATATCAGGGCAATGTACAAACACAGAGGGCTGTGATACGTGTTTACAGATTTTTATTTATCCCAATCATTTAAAGCAAGGTTGAAATTACATTATACAATTACCAGGTTCATGCAGTGATTAAAAGAAAGAAAAAGGGGTGAAAAGTAATCTCTTCTTTAACACAGGGCAGCATGGTGGCACAGTGATTAACACATCGGTTCGTATCAAGAAGGTTCTGGGTTCTCAGGCATTTCTCTGTGGTGAAGTTTGCATTTCTACTTTTACATGGATGGGTTTCCTCTGTCTTCCACGGTCAAAAGGCATGGACATAGGGCTAACTCCCGGGTACAACATTAAACTGTGACTGCAGTTGGTAAGAGAGGTAGCACCTTACCCCAACAAGGACCCTTGGCTAAGGATCATGTTCCTACTGGTAGTTCTGGCCCTCCTTGCCTGCTGTATGGCCCGTCTCCTGTCTGGCCACAAGCCTAACCAGCATTGAGGATAAGAGAAGGTAACTTTAAATCAAAAAATCCCCTTGCTGCCTTGTAAGGCATACCTTTTCAGGCAAAGGCTCGGAGATAGTTACTCCAAATTCAAACTACCTGCTGCCTTGTAGGTTGTACCTTTTTTAGGTAAAGGCTAAGAGAAGAAAACTCTGATTTAAATTTGAGCCTGGAGAGGAATGTGCCCCGTCAGGTTCACATGCCCAAGACACACCACATGAAATGAACCAGCAACCAAGTCCACACCGGCTCGGCTGTCACCCAGGTCAACAAGGGCCGCGCCTTCTGTCAGACACCAGGGTTAAGGTGATGTGTGCTCAACTCTGCACGTCTCCTTTGTTCTTAAAAATGGGCACCAGCACACTTCTCCATTCCTCCATTGCTCCGGCATCCTCTCACTCTCTAAGACCTTGTTGAATGTTCTTGTCAGAAAATCTACTGCTACCTCAACTAGACACTTCCATACCTCCACCGGTATGTCATCAGGCACAATTGCCTTCCACTCTTCAATCTCTTCAATGCCCTCCTCATTTCACCCTTACTAATCTTTGCTACTTCCTGGTCATCAACAGTCACCTCTTCTACTCTTTTCTCTCTCTCATGTTCCTCATTCATCAGCTCTTCAAAGTACTCTTCCATCTTCCCAGCATACTTCTGTCATCAGTCAATACATTTCCCTCTCTGTCCTTAATCACTCCAACTTTGCATTCCCATCTCTATTTCTCTGCTGTGCCAACCTGTATAAATCATTTTCTTCCTCCTTACTGTCCAACCTATCATAAAAGTCATCATATGCCTTCTGTTTGGCCTTTGACACCGCTACCTTGACCTTACGCTGTGTCTCCCTGTACTCCTGTTCATTCTCTTCAGTCCTCTCAATGTCCCATTTCTTCTTAGCTAACCTCTTCCTTTGTACACACTCCTGCACTTCCTCATTTCACCACCAAGTCTCCTTATCTACTCTCCTTCCAGATGACATACCAAGTATTCTCCTACCTGTCTCCCTGATGACATAAGCTGTAATTCTCCTGTCATCTGGAAGTACTTCCTGACCACCCAAAGCCTGTTTCAACTCCTCCTTGAAGACATGATGCTCTTCCTTTTTCAGCTTCCACCACGTTGTCTTCTGCTCTGCCTTTGCTTTCTTCACCTTCCTCACCATCAGCCTCATCCAGCACACCACCATCCAATACTGTTTGGCAACACTCTCACCCACTACTACTTTGCAGTCACTGACTTCCTTCAAATGACATCGCCTACACAAGATGTAGTCTTCCTGTGTGCTCCTACCTCCCCTTTTATAAGTCACCCTATGCTCCTGTGTCTTCTGAAAGAAAGTATTTACCACAACCATTTCCATCCTTTTTGCAAAATCTATCAACATCTGTCCTTCTGCGTTCCTGTTCTGGATACCAAACCTGCCCACCACTTCCATCACTTCACCTCTGGGGGTATTCTGCATCACTTCATCTAACTCACTCCAGAATCCCTCCTTCTCTTCTAGCTCACATCCTGCCTGTGGGTCATAAGCACTAACAACATTGAACATCACGCCTTCAATTTCTAACTTGAGACTCATCACTCTGTCTGACATTCTTTTCACTTCTAGAACATTCCTGACAAACCCCTCCTTCAAGGTGACTCCTACTCCATTTCTCTTCCCATCCACACCATGATAAAACAGCTTAAACCCTGCTCCTAAGCTTCTAGCCTTGTTTCCTTTCCACCTGGTCTCCTGAACACACAGTATGTCTACCTTCCTCCTCTGCATCATGTCAGCCAGCTCTCTATCTTTTCCTTGCATAGTTCCATTCAAAGTCCCTATTCTGAGTCCTAGGCTCACGCATTTCCTCTTCTCTCTCTGCGTACAGACACGCCTCCCGCCTCTCCTTCTTTGATGTCTTCGATCAACAGTAGTCCAATTTCCATCAGCACCCTGTTGGTTGACAGCACTGATGGCGGTCGTTGTTAACCCGGGCCTCGACCGATCCATCTAGATGCCTATAACGCCTGCTTCTGCCACATTTCGGGCTCTCAGATCATCTCTCTCTGTCTTGGATTCCTGCTTATAAAACTAAAATTTGTAGCCAAGGAAAAGCAGTTAAAATAGTCAAGGTGCTGACTGAGGAAGTCACTACAGCTCCACAGGATTATTTTGTCTCTACAGACTGAAACATATTCACATAAGAGACAGACCTGGAGACACATCAGTTCTCCTACATAAACTACTGCGCTGAGAATGTGACCACAACAAGGACTGTTAACGTGTCCCAAACCAGAAACCATAGTTCAACAGTGAGATGCACACCTTGCTTAGAGCACTGGATGATGCCTTCTAGTCAGGAGACCAACAGGCCTACAAAGAGGCATGAAAAACCCTGCAAAAAGGTATTAAAAAAGCTAAGCGGAAATATAAACAACCTGAGGAGCACTTTGACGAAAACAACACCAGGAACATGTGGAACGGGATAAAAACATTCAATGGCTACAACGACATGCATATGCAGACTCTTCAGACATCACCCTACCAGATACACTGAACCAGTTCTTTGCTTGCTCCAATCAACACAACAGAAGGTGGTGCACCTGCCCTGCTCTTCCAAAGAGGGGCAATGGCCCCATCCAGCTGCAACAGCACCAGATCAGAGCTACCCTATGGAGACTCAATCCCTGAAAAGGAAAATTTTAACTATAATCAGAAACATTAAAGTGGTTCAGTTTAAATGTGAACACTTAAGTGTGACTAATGTGCAGGATATTGTTGGTGAAGCATTTTAAACTTATTTTTACAGCCACTAGATGTCCTCCTGTCTCTCTAATCAACCCTTATCCCAAGGCCCCATGGCATCAGAGCAATTTGACTTGAACTGATGATGTATCTCTTGTCCTATCCATCATGGGCCATATATCAACAGAAAATATGGCCCATGATGGATAGGATAAGAGGTACATCTGCACTCTATATAGGAATTTGTGAAATATTATCTTTTTCGTCTTAAACAAAAAAAATTTCATAATGGCTGTTTAATTAGTATGAACCTATCAAGTGAGCAAAGGGTAGAATTTTACATCGCAACCAGTGATAAATGAGATGGTCTGGTCTACTAAGAATTTTTAATTAGTGTCAAGAAAAGTGCTGCTTGTGTCTCCAATAAGCAAATTAAATAAAATTACATGGCAATTCATCTTGGTATAGGTTGGGACAACAAATGGATACTTTGTGGCTTAAAAACAAACAAAAACATTGACCCCCCCTTAGAAAGAGCATTTAAAATTAAATATATGAAATTTTTACATGTTCATGATATATATACATATATATATATATATATATATATATATATATATACATATATATATATATATATACATATATATATATATATATATATATATATATATATATATATATATATATATATATATATATATATATATATATATATATATATATATATATATATATATATATATATATATATATATATATATAGGGGATTTTCTGAGTAGATCCTTCCGTAGGAGAGTGCTCAATACTTTTTGGTAGAGCAAATAAACAAAAATAAAGGACAGGACAAAGACTTTCTATTGAAACTCCATTTATCACTACAGATCTGTTTCGAGGGGTGGTGAAACCATCCTCTCTCTTCAGGTGATTATAGAAGAATTTCTCTTCCTCGGAATCGGCCGAGACATGCGCCAGCCTCCCCCTGACCCTAATAAGGCTCAAGCGGTTTAGAACATGAATGTGTGTGTTTGTGTGTGTGTGTTGGCCCTCTGGTTTATAAGAATCAGAATACTTTATTGATTCCAGGGGAAACTGTGTTTACACAGTTGCTACATTCCAGTTATAGAATAAAGATACAATGTTTAAAAATAAAAATTACACTATCTATTTAAACATACAAGCAGAATGAACTCTGTCACTGATGGATATGTACAGTATTATCAATATGATAAACAGTGGAATACAAATGTATGACAGTGGATGTTGTTGAAATATGGGGTTTGTACAGTTTGATGTTTACAGGTAGGAAGGATTTCCTGTGTGGTTCAGTGGTGCATTTAGTTGGTATCAGTCTCTCATGGAACTGCCCCAGCATGCAACTTCATGCAGGATAGCACTGGTCACAACAGACTCATAGAACATCCCGAATGGTGTCTGACATGTTAAACCACCTTAAAAAGTAGAGATGGTTCTGACCCTTCTTGTAAAGTGCAGTAGTGCTCTGAATCCAGTCCAGTTTATTGTCAATATGAACTCCAAGGTATTTGAAATCATCCACCATTTCAATAAGGGCAGTGGTGGCTGAGTGGTATAGGTGATGGATCACTGATCCTAAGGTTGGGGGTTCAAGCCCTACTCTTCATGTGTTGTTACTGTCCCCCCAGTGCAGCTAACTGGGTTATCAAAGGCTAGCCATGTGTCTCACTGTCTGTGGTGTGAGGCATGTAAAATCACCATTGCTGACCTTTAGGTTGCAAAGCCGTCAGTGTGTTTCCACCCTACGATGGCCTGGCAAGCTGTTCCAGGGTGTACTCTGCCCTTACTCGGAGCCGACTGGGATGGGTGCCAGTCTCCCCGTGACCCTAATTAGGATTAAGTGGTTACAGAAAATGAACAATAAACCATTTCAACATTGACACCTGAATGGAAACAAGGGTTGCTGATGTTTTGGATCCTAAAATCCACAATCATTTCTTTCGTCTTTGTCACATTAAGCTGCAGATGATTCTGCTCACACCATGTGACGAAGGAATCCACCACAGCCCGATACTCTGTCTCCTCACCTTCACTGATACGTGTGACTATGGCAGGGTCATCGGAAAACTTCTGAAGCTGGCAGATCTCTGTGCGGTAGCTGAAGTCCGTTGTGTAGAGCTTGAAGAGGAGAGGAGAGAGGACGTTCCCTTGTGGTGCTCCAGTGTTGCTGACATATGTGTTCGACGTGTGGTGCTACAGGCACACATAGAGTGATCTTCCTGTCAGGTAGTCCACTATTCAGGACACAAGAGAGGTGTTCACATGCATCGATGTCAGCTTCTCACTCAGAATGGTCGGCCTGATGGTGTAGAATCCACTGGAAAAAACAAAAAAAAAACCATTACCCTCACAGTGAACGCTGGCTGGTCCAGGTTTTTGTAGACATGGTTAAGCAGATAGATGATGGCATTCTCAACTCTTGCACAGGGTTGATAAGCAAACTGAATGGGGTCCAGATGATGTCTAACCATGGGTCAGAGCTGATTCAGGATAAGTCTCTCAAGGGTCTTCATGTGACATTAACGAAGTGCCATGACTCTGTAATCCTAAGGACAAATGGGATGTGGTGTCTTTGGTACAAGAACAATGCATGATGTCACTGGGATCCTCTGAGGACTCAGGCTCATCATGAAGATGCTATGCCATACTCTTTTTTTTTTTTTTCTTTGATTATTTCCCCAATTTTTCTCCCTAATTTAGTCCTATCCAATTCCACCCATCAAGCATTGCCTTCCCTATCACACATTCATTCATTTCATTTCATTTATTTATTAATGACCACACAACAAAGTTGGTGGAATTTGCTGTCGGTACAGCACTCAGCTATGACAAAAGTTACAAAGGACATTAACAATACACATCATACAACAAAGACAGCACACATGAAAACAAATGATTACAAACATTTCCATAACAACTACAGTAAAAACAGACAACAAAAAGACAGACAAGGCTGTAATGTACATTCAGTGCAAAGAGTTCAGAGTCCTTATGACTGTAGGGAAAAAACTGTTCTTGAAACGGGATGTTCTGGTGGGTAGAGATCGATATCGCCTCCTAGAGGGCAGCGGTTGAAACAAATGATGAGCAGGGTGAGAGGGATCAGAGGTGATTTTTTTTGTGCTCTTAAGATTGAGCGTTTATGATAAATTGATTGAACTGATGGAAGGGGGGAGCCAATGATCCTAGATGATTTATTGACAGTGCGCTGTAGTTTTTTCTGTGAGTTGCTGTCTAGGCTGCCATACCAAACTGCTATGGATGAAGTGAGAGTGCTCTCAATGATGGCGGAGTAGAAACGGAGGAGGAGATTTGTTCAAACACGATCAAAACCAACCAGGCATGGGTGATAGCATGCGATGATATCACCCACTTCTTTTTGAACTGCAGCACATGTGTATTTTGGGAACGGTCTAACACGTTCGGAGGGAAAGCGCTATCTGCCCCCTCGTACGAATGAGCCCTGTGATTGGTTGGTGATCGCTATGAGTGACAGGGAAGTGAACTTATGCCATCCCTCCCTCCCATGAGAGCTCAGCCAGTTAGCTCTCATGAACTCCCAGTCATAGATGGCTGTGGCTTTTGCCTGGATTCAAACTATGTTAAGCAATACTCCACAGAGCTAAAGGTTATAGGCTTTGAGGATAAGAGGGCACATGCCACCTAGTCCTGCTACCTTGCCTGAGTGGAGCCTTTTCAGATGTCCCTGAACCTGGTCAGAGGTGAAGTTGATAGATGGGAGAGGGGTGTCAGGTCTATCACAGGAAGCACAGGTGCAATATAGAGGGGCAGGGCTAAAGAGTGGCATCACAGAGGGTTTCAGGATTGGTGCTGACAAGTTAGAAGGGGACTGTCCAGTTTCCGCAGTGTCAATTCTGTTAAAAAACACATTCAGCTCATTGGTTGTGTCCTCACAATTATAAAACTGTTCATCCAGATTGAAATTTCGATACAGACAAGCCAGTGTACTTAATAAAGACACAAGAAAAACACTGTGTAATACACTAGTATTGTGTTATATGGAATATGCATCAACACTCTGGTACAGTGCTCTATCTAAACCATTAAAAACAAGTTACAAATTGTACAAAATCAAGTTGTCAGGTTTATATCTAAAATGGGGCCTAGAACGCATGTAGGATATAACAAATTAAAAAACGTTGGATGGCTGAATGTTAAACATTGCAAAGCTCACATCCATCCTGGTCAACAGCTCTCACCCACTGCACCAGACTGTAGAGGAGCTACTCAGCTCCTCTACAGTCTGGTGCAGCTCTCACCCACTGCACCAGACTGTAGAGGAGCTGAGTAGCTCCTTCAGTGGACGACTGAGACATCCTCAGTTGCAGGAAGGAGCGCTACCGCAGGTCGTTCATTCCCACCGCTGTCAGACTGTAGAACGCCACTTTGTAACTGTCTGTGAAAATACCGGTTATGTGCAATAAAAACCCCGTGCACTTTAATCAACCACATCTACCCCACTGACTGTGAACCATATCAACCCATCTACTCTGAACTCAGATACATATACACTTGAATATAGGCCAGTCTACAAAGTTGTTCCCTTCTTTTCTTTTATTGTTTATTAATTTATACTATATATGTATCTATTTATTTATTTACTTATATAATATATATGTATGTGTGTATGTTTGTATATGTATCTATTTTTGCACCCCCTACTGATGGTACCTCAAGAGCCAGTAACAGTGAATTTCTCCATTGTGAGATTAATAAAGCTGTATCTTATCTTATTGCCAAACTCAGTTAAGATTAAACTTAATGTATAAAGTTTTAACAATACTGCACCTAAAAGTTTATATAACAATTTTAGAAGATTAGTTAATATCCATAGTCATAATACAAGAAATAGTATGTATGGTTTTTATCTTCCAAATGTTAAAAATGCACTTTCAAGTACTTTCTATATACAGGGTATAAAAAAGACTGGAACAGTCTGCCTCTGAATGTTCAATCAAGCCCATCTTTAAATATCTTCAAAAATAATTTTAAAATATATATTGATATATAATAAAGCCAGAGAAGAGTATGAGTCTTCATTTCTATTTCCATAATTTCAGAAGTCGTATCATATAACTTTGTATTTATTAGTATTATACTCAGTGCTGTAGTGGTCAAAAAATAAGTGAGTACACAATGGCAGCGAAGCGACTGAGGCACGCAGCAGCACCTCAGAGGTGCGCAGGGAACATTTCATCTCCACATTTTATTTACACAGTCACAGAAATTTACGTTGATCAACTATAAAGTAGACCAAATTAAGTCAGTATATGCAACTCAGCCACTAAAACAAGTGGGTACACAGCGTGTACCGGCGTGTACCCGCCACTACAGCACCGATTATACTACTGTATATGAATTAACTTAAATAAGAACTTTTTCATTGTAACTGTTTGGTTTGTTTTTTGTTGTTGTTTAATTGTAAGGACCCCATTGGAAATAAGTTTGACCAAACTTTATGGGCTATCCTTGATTTCAACTACACTTATCCAGGGTATTTTTATTTATTTATTTATTTATTTAATTGTATTTTATTTATTGCATTTGTTATTCTACAATTGTAATGTAGCCGTGAAGGGGGACACAAGCCAGTGTTCATCCTCAAGCTGGACCCAAGCCTGGATAAATACAGAGGGTTGCGTCAGGAAGGGCATCCGGCGTAAAACTTATTACAAAAAAATTGAAATGCGAATCATAAAAACGAAATTCATACCGGAGCGGTCGAGGCCCAGGTTAACAATGACCACCATCAGTGCTGTTAACCAACAGGGTGCTGCTGGAAATTGGACTACTGTTGGTCAAAGACGTCGAAGAAGGAGAGGCAGGAGGCATATCCGTAGGCAGAGAGAGAGGAGGAAAGGCATGAGTCTAGGACTGAGAGCAGGAACTTTGAATGTTGGAACTATGAGAGGAAAAGCTAGAGAGCCGGCTGACATGATGCAGAGGAGGAAGGTGGACATACTGTGTGTTCAAGAGACCAGGTGGAAAGGTGGTGAGGCTAGAAGCTTAGGAGCAGGGTTTAAGCTGTTTTTTTCATGGCGTGGATGGGAAAAGAAATGTAGGAGCAGGAGTCATATTGAGGAGGGGTTTGTTAGGAATGTTCTTGAAGTGAAAAGAGTGTCAGACAGAGTGATGAGTCTCAAGTTAGACATTGAAGGCGTGATGTTCAATGTTGTTAGTGCTTATGCCCCACAGGCAGGGTGTGAGCTAGAAGAGAAGGAGAGATTCTGGAGTGAGTTAGATTAAGTGATGCAGCGTACCCCCAGAGGTGAAAGAGTGGTCATTGGTGCAGACTTCAATGGACATATTGGTGCAGGCAACAGAGGGAACAAGGAAGTGATGGGCAGGTTTGGTATCCAGGACAGGAACACAGAAGGACAGATGTTGATAGATTTTGCAAAAAGGATGGAAATGGCCGTGGTGAATACTTTCTTCCAGACGAGACAGGGGCATAGAGTGACTTATAAAAGCGGAGGTAGGAGCACACAGGTAGACGACATCTTGGGTAGGCGATGTTATTTGAAGGAAGTCAGTGACTGCAACGTAGTAGTGGGTGAGAGTGTTATTAAACAGCATCTGATGGTGGTGTGCTGGATGACGCTGATGGTGAGGAAGGTGAAGAAAGCCAAGGCAGAGCAGAAGACAAAGTGGTAGAAGCTGAAAAAGGAAGAGCATCGTGTTGTCTTCAAGGAGGAGTTGAAACAGGCTTTGGATGGTCAGGAAGTGCTTCTAGATGACTGGACAACTACAGCTAATGTGATCAGTGGGACAGGTAGGAGAGTGTCCTCTGGAACAAAAGTAGATGAGGAGACTTGGTGATGGAATGAGGAAGTGGAGGAGTGTGTACAAAGGAAGAGGTGAGCTAAGAAGAAGTGGGACATTGAGAGGACCGAAGAGAGTAAACAGGAGTACCGGGAGACACAGCATAAGGCAAAGGTAGGAAGATATAATATTTACTGATGACAGAAGTGTGCTGGGAAGATGGAAAGAGTACTTTGAAGAGTTGATAAATGAGGACAATGAGAGAGAAAAAAGAATAGAAGAGGTGACAGTTGAAGACCAGAAAGGAGCAAAGATTAGTAAGGGTGGAGTGAGGAGGGCATTGAAGAGGATGAAGAGTTGAAAGCAGTTGGTGCTGATGACATTCCTGTGGAGGCATGGAAGTGTCTCGGAGAGGTAGCTGTAGATTTTCTGACAAGAACATTCAACAAGGTCTTAGAGAGTGAGAGGATGCCGGAGGAATGAAGGAAAAGTGTGCTGTTGCTAATTTTGAGCCATACAATGAAGTTATGGGAAAGAATACTGGAAGCAAGACTAAGGGCAGAGGTCATCATTTGTGAAGAACAGTTTGGTTTCATGCAAAGAAAGAGCACCACAGATGCAGTGTTTGCTTTGAGGATGTTAATAGAGAAGTACAGAGAAGGTCAGACGCAGCTGCATTGTGCCTTTGTGGATCTGGAGAAAGCATATGACAGGGTACCGAGAGAGGAACTGTGGAATTGCATGAGGAAGTCAGGAGTGGCAGAGAAGTATGTTAGAGTGGTGCAGGACATGTATTAGAGATGTAAGACAGTAGTGAGGTGTGCTGTCAGTGTGACAGAAGAGTTCAAGGTGGAGGTGGGACTGCATCAAGGGTCAGCTCTGAGCCCCTTCTTGCTTGCTATGGTGATGGGCAGGCTGACAGACGAGGTTAGACAAGATTCCCCATGAACTATGACATTTGCAGATGACATTGTGATCTGTAGTGAGAGTAGAGAACAAGTGCAAGAAAATCTAGAGAGGTGGAGACATGCCCTGGAAAGGAGGGGAAAGAAGGTTACATGTGTGTGAATTACAAGGACTCAAGAGGAACAGTGAGGTTACAGAGAGCAGAGATAAAGAAGGTGGAGGATTTTAAGTACCCAGGCTCAACAATCCAGAGCAGTAAAGAGTGTGGAAAATAGGTGAAGATAGCCTGGGCAGGCAGGTTGGAATGGTTGGAGAAAAGTGTCCGGTGTGATATGTGGGTATCAGCAAGAATGAAAGGAAAAGTGTACAAGACGGTGGTGAGGCCAGCGATGTTGTATGGTTTAGAAACAGTGGCCCTGGGGAAAAGACAGGAGGCAGAGCTGGAGGTAGCAGAGATGAAAATGTTGAGGTTTTGGTTGGGCGTAATGAGGATGGATAGGATCAGGAATGAGTACATCAGAGGGACAGCACATGTAAGATGTTTTGGAGACAAAGTCAGAGAGGCTAGATTGAGATGGTTTGGACATGTATAGAGGAGGGATTGTGAGAAAATTGGTCGTAAGATGCTGAGGTTGGAACTACCAGGCAGAAGGCCCAGAGGATGTGGTGAATAAGTGCATGAAGGTAGTTTGTGTAAGAGAAGAAGATGCAGAGGATAGGGTGAGATGGAGGCAGATGATTCGCTGTGGCAACCCCTGAAGGGAACAGCGAAAAGAAAAGAAGAAGAAGAAGAAGAAGAAGAAGAAGAAGAAGAAGAAGAAGAAGAAGAAGAAGAAGAAGAGGAAGAAGAAGAAGAAGCCTTACCGTTTTTGATGTTATAAGCGCCCAGGGCGCTGAAAAAATGGGGGGGGGCTTATTAAAATGTTACCAGTGGAGTGGAAAGACAACAGCATGAATTAAAAAAAAAAAAAGATCCCTTACTTTTCCCTCCCTATAAACATTTCCTTTCAACATTTTCTTGGAAGTAAAATCGAGCCAATCAACACTGTCAACTTTAGCACATGGCGCGTTGAACCAATCAACATGAATATCAACAAAAGCACATGGCCAGGAACTTCTTTAAATTTATGAAGTCAATGAGCAGGAGAATTTGGTGAATACTCATCACTTTCTGATTAGTCCATATCTGACTCATCCCTCCATTCATTCAGAGCATCCTATAGTTTTGCTGTAGCAGTTTCTAATGGTTCATCGGTTGTTGGACATTTACCAAGAGAACACAGCAAAATATTTTCCTGTTTTTTGAAGCACGGCAGAACAATCAAATACGTTGTTACTGATGAACATTATAGACATTCCCCAGTGGCAGGGGGTCTTGAAATACCGTGTGAACTCACTTTTACAGGCAGTGAACGCCTCATTTTACTGTTACAGAGACTGATTGAATAAAATTGGTAAGTTTGATCTACCATTTTGCTCCCAGTACGCATGGGCGGTTAGTAGACGTAAGATCAAAAATAATAAGCCTGGGGGGGCTTATTGGAGCAGGGCGCTTATTACGTCGAATACAGTATTCTACATTTGTATAACCTAGTTGTTACCAAATCTTTATTTAATATATTATCTATACTTGTTCTTATCTAGTCTTGTTATTTTATCTTGATATACTTTATACATTATTTTAATTTTCTATACTTGAATACCTCATTTTATATCAGTAATGCAAATAATTTATCGGTTTACTTTATTTATCAGTAATATATTGGTGTAAGCTTTGTATAAATAATTTTTGCTTTTTATGCCATCTAAGAAACCCAAAATTATAAACTATTACATGGTATAAATTATTATTGACTGATATATTGCACTATATGTATGAGTATGTTGAACTCAAATAAAAAAACAAACAATCAATCAAACTAACCACTCTCAACCCCTGAGCTTAACGAGCCTAAAAAGAATGAGCCCCTGAACTAAGATAGTCCACCAAAAAACAATTTAATTCCTCAAATACATTTGTTGTCACTTAGAGTGATTATGCGCCAGTCAAGGGGTCTCAGGCATACAAGTGAGCGGAAGTTGACTTCCTCACAGTGTGTTGTGCAATGGGAATACATCATCAACTGATAATGAATAAGGTCTAGCTGGCATTTCATTCAAGTAGCAGATAGGCCTTGTTAATTCTCGGGTTGAAAACATAAACAACAGTTTAAAAAAATCTGTTCAGCTGTCATTACTTGCCTTGAGGGAAGCGTGTGCTTATCTTCAGCTTCCATGGTTGGTGGTGATTGTGGAACAACAAAGTCTTACTTGAAAGATGGGAAATAGCTACAACTAAATTTGGAAGAAACCCGGAGAAAAAATGAATGAGCTTTACCTGCTATACAGTGTACCATTAAGGATCATTACATCGTATCTACTGACATCATCACCTTATGGCTGTTTCACCACAGAAGTTGAGAAACATTACAAATTTAAAATGCCACTATTTAAGAATAAACTTACGGTATTAAGTTATGATTATACACACAGTGCAGAGTGTTTGCGTTCTGTTCTATTTCATCCCTTCAGTACCAAGGGTGCAGTATAAGCCTTCAATATCCTTGTATATGTGCACCATACAGAGACCTTCAGCAAAGTTACACAGTGATGCAGGATTTATTATAAAAACTGTCATCGTGTCTCTCTACACCTTTTACACTCCTCACCTTGTACCATGTTGGTCCTGTTTTGCATCTTGGATCTGTGTGGCCTGTGATCAGAACTGCAGGTGACCTGTCCTCTACCGCTGGAGACAGACTCCTCTCATCTCTTCATGGCTGTGGTGAGTGTGTGTTTTTATTTTTGGATTTTATTTTATTTATGTGGAACTTTTGATATTTACAGATGTTGTAAAGGAAAAACCCACACCCTCCACCGGTCTGTCTGCATCCCTCTGTGTTCTGTCTGTGTGTCCCCGTTGTGCTCTGGGAGAAATAAGGAAAATGCAGCTCTGTTATAAAGTTTAGTGTTTAATATTTCACCTGAATTCTAAAGAGATTTCATTTTAATGAAGGAATACTTGGATCACCAAACACACTTATTGCTGTGCCCCGAGGGTGTGAAAACTTTTTCACTCACCTCGGTCAGTGTGTCGTTCAGTGTGATTTGGCTCCATCAGACTTAATGTAAAATAGGACAAAAAGGACAGAGGGCTTTGCATGAGATAATTTGACTGAAGGATGATACACAAGCAGCTGTGTTCATCACTAAATAATAAAAAGGCCTCTGAAGGTCACAGGAAAAAATAAAGTCATAATATTGATATTTACTTCCAAATTTCAGCTGCCTGCAAACACCCGACTCCAAGACTCCAAGTATAGTCACTGCATTCATCATATCAGTGCATGTAGTGTTTATAGTTTACTTCCTTACATAGTTATTCATTTCAGAGCTTCACACTCCTTGTTGATCTATCTTGAAAGAAGTTTTGTGTCTTTTTTTCTGCATAATAGGAAATTTTCCTGTGGTGGGTGACTTATAGTCTGTACTAAATTTAGTTTTTATCTGACCAGGGTTTGTACTTTCAATTTTCTTAAGAAACAAATAATTCAATTGTATATCATCATGATTGTACTTACAAATCTTGATTTGAATTGGGTTTTTAAACTGTCAAACCAGTGCAATCATCTGACCATGGTTATCGACTTAATCCCCATTCATAATTATAGAATGTGTGTGTACCATATACAGTGGTACCTCACTTTACAAAAGTCCCACCAAACTAAAAATTCAGGTTACAAAACGCCTTTTCCTAAAAATTTTGTCTCTGGATACGAAACAATTTCACGTTACAAAAGCGCCATCTTAAAAATTCAAACAATGAGGAATTGCTTTCCCATTGGTTGTCTCCCAACACCTCGCCCCGCTGGCCTCCCATTGGCTAGGAGGGAGCTGAATCTCCATCATACAGTACTGTACCCATAATGCTTTTTGTGTGCCTTCGACCCATTTTTCGTCACACATGTGAAGGAGAGTTGTACTGTTGGTTCGTGAAATTCGTGAGTTTTTTGAGAGTTCTCATTGCAGCGTTATTTTTTGTTATTCATCATGAGCCCCAAGAAAGTGATTCCGGGTGAAACTGAAAAGAAGAAGCAGGCTCCGTTATCAATAAAAGTAAAACAGGAGATGATAAAAAAATATGAAAGTGGGATGCGGTTGAGTGAAATCGCAAAAAAGTATGGCCGAAACCCCTCTACAATCGGAACGATATTGAAGCAGAAGGAGGCCTTAAAAGCGACGGCCCCTTCGAAAGGCCTCACTGTGATATCAAAAAAGAGGTCATCACTGAACGATGAAATGGAGAGACTGTTACTCCTTTGGATAAAGGAGAAAGAAATTGCCAGAGATACAATGACAGAGGCAATTATTTCGGAAAAAGCAACCGCCATATTTAAGGACCTCACGAAGGAGGGCAGGGGTGAGGGTTCTTCGGACCAGCAAACCCCGGACTTTAAAGCGTTGCATGGGTGGTTCGAGAGATTTTAAAAAAGGACTGGAATCCACTCTGTATATGTTAATAAAATGGTTTAATATGTTAGTAAAATGATAAAATGATTTAATAAATAATTTTCGTTTACTTTTAATACATATTTCATACATATTTCATACAAAATTGGTGTATTTTTATCATTTTTAAAGGGTTTATAGGGTAGTATTGGGAGCCTTGGAACGAATCATGCGTTTTACATGTAAAACGCGGTTCAACTTATGAAAAATCCAGGTCACGAAAAAGGCGCCGGAACGGATTAATTTCGTAAGGTGAGGTACCACTGTATAAGGTTCCGTGGTCCATGAGACTTTCCCTAGGATGCAGTATGGGAGTTCAGCTCATTTTCTCTAACTGCTTAATCATAATTAGGGTCGCAGGGAGGCTGACGCCCATCTTAGCTGACTATGGGCGAGGGCAGAGTACACCCTGGACAGCTTGCCAGGCCATCGGAGGACGGAAACATGCAAATGGCTTTGGAGCTACTCTTGTCGATACTCAGCAATGGTTCTTTTACATGAATCTCACCATAGACAGTGAGAGACATGGCCGGCCTTTGATAACCCAGTTAGATGCACTGGGGGGACAGTGACAACCTGCGGTGAGTGGGGATTGAACCCCCGACCTTAGGATCAGTGATCCAGCCCCTATACCACTATCACGGCCGGTCGCATCAACTCCCATATTCCCATACAGCTCACCAGGCCATTGCAAGGAAGAGACTGGATGGCAATTCAACGGCCTACTCGTTATGAACAACACCATTGGTTCTTTTACATGTCTCTCACTGTCTGTGGTGGCAGGCATGTAAAAGAATAATTGGTGTCATTCTTAAAGAGTTGGCTATTGAGTTGCCATCAGCATGCTTCTGCCATGGTTGGCCTTTGATAAACCAGTTGGCGGCCTAATTAAAAAGCAGCAACATCACTGTGCAGAATAATCCGATCCCTTAAAGAAAGTCATGTCACTTCTTTTAAAAAGGAGGTCTTGATTAGATATCAGGGAAACAATGGTGCTTTTGGATTGGCTGATGGATGCATCAGCTGGTATTAGTGGTGGGTCACATACCACCAGTGAATATCACTGCAAATGCCAAACTGAATTGTGAAGGGCACGTCAGTGGATATTCATTAACATGACCAGAAGGCAGAAGGCCTAGAGGAAGACCAAAGAGGAGATTTATGGATGTGGAGAAGGAGGACATGAAGGTAGTTGGTGTAAGAGAAGAAGATGCAGCGGATCGGGTGAGATGGAGGCAGATGATATGCTGTGCCGACCCCTGAAGGGAACAACCAAAAGGAAACGAAGAAGAAGTCATGTACTAAATCAGGCTTTGATGGACTCTGGTTTGGTTAATTCTTGATGTGTATTTCCTCATATACTTACTGTCACTTGGTACATTCCCGAGCCATCATGGGAAAAGCATGGCTAAAATCCTGCCATACAGATGTTGAAACAGCCCATTTTTGGGCATACCTGCAGCTCTGTCCAGGCTTTGCAAAGCTCCTGGTGATCATGGGAGGCTCCACCTCTGAAGAGAGAGGGAGTAAGACATTATGGGAGAACAGAGAGGAAAGGAGATGAGACATGGTAGAAAAGAATATTGGTGTGGAGAGCAGGAATTGGGGGACTACACCCCTTCCCACATTTATATGGTGCAGGGACAAACAAAATGGGAAGGAAGGGGATGAGAAAGAAAAAAAGAGGAATGTCTGCTTGCTGCTGAAAAGATAGACTTCTGCACGTTCATTCATCTCCTTCAGCATTGCTGATCCATGACATTGGAACCACTCCAATGTTTCTGCAGGAAGCCTGATGATAAACTGCTTCAGCAACACTTTGTTGACCATCGTCTTGGTTTTGCATGCTTCCACTGTTCTTGAGGCATAGCTCAACTGCTCAGCCAGTCAATGGACAGCCAGTTTTCTCCAGAGCCACTGACCAGCAGCGTTGTTCTTGTAGCTTTAGTGAGTACCACAACCTTCTGCAGGATGGGCTGTTTCAACTCACTGTACTGCAATTGGCTGTCCCATGGCTGCTGCTGGGACATGTTTTTGGTTTTTCTCTGAAGGGAGTAGTAAGAGACTGCTCCTTAGTTATCTTCCGACCACTCCTGTGCATCTGCCAGATGCTTGAATAATTCGAGGAAGGTCTGGGAATCACTGTGAGGGGTGGTGGCAGGAAGTCTGTGAGCACTGGTCTACTGAAGCAGATCCTGGAACACCTGCTAGTCCTTCTTCTGGAAGCACTTCTGCTTATCAGATTGCTGGAACCGCAGTGCCTGATGTTAGCTCTGTTGGGTTTTGGAAATGATGTCGATGAGCTCAAACTGAGATGTGTGTTTTATTTTGGTGAAGCATACATTAGCCATTACACACAGGTGTAATTCATCAATAAATTACAATTTGATTCTCTCTGATACCGCTCAGTCACAGCTTTCATGCTACGTGGAATTTTTCAAAGCTTTTTATTATTCCATAAAAGAAATAAAATATGAATTAATTACTCTGTCAAACAGGCCCTGCAATGACCTGGGAAGCTGTCCAGGGTGTACCCTGACCTCGCCCAGGGTTGGCTAAGATGGGCATCAGCCTCCCTGTGACCCTAATTAGGATTAAATGGCTTAGAAAATGAATGAATGAATGAATTTGACAAACAACTTAATCCTATTAGGGTTTTGGAGAAGATGGAGCCTATTTCAGCTTAATCTGGATAAAGGCAGGATACACCCTGAAAAGCTTGTCAGTCCATTGCAGGGCCAACGCACAATCATTTACCCTCACATTCACACCTAGGGGAATTTTTAAACAAATAATTCATTCAACGTGCATGTCTTTGAACTAGAGGAGGAAAATGGAATGACTGGCGTAAGATCACGCAAACACAGTGAGAACAATCAAACCCATATAAAATGCTCTCATCAAGCCCAGGAACCGAACCCAGAACCTGCTTGCATGAAGTGAACATGCTAATTTCCACAACTCTATCTATAAAATGTGTACAATTTATATAACTTTATTATCACCTTATTGTCATGAACACCAGACAATAAAGGTTTAAAATGCACTTCAGGATAAAATGTTCTTTTTTGGTACAAACAGATGAAACTCACCTTCTTCTCCCTCTCTTATCACCTCCTCCTTGCTCTGCTCTCACTCATTTCTCCCTCTCCTCTCATTTCAAAATATGAGGTCTTAAACATTAGCTTTTAAACTTAAACTTGAAGAGGATCTTATACTGTGAACCCTCACTTTTCGCGGTTAATGGGGACCGAGACCCTCCGTGAACGTCGAATTTCCATGAAGTAGGATCGAAACACATACACACACACCCCCCCGCTGACTGACGTACACGTACATGTTTTTGTGTATATAATATCAATAAATACACATTCAATGCTATAAATGCTTATAATAACAGTTAAACATTAAAAAATGATGCTTAAGATGTAAATAAAATATAAATACATACAATACATACACAGAGATGCG
>CM045731.1:13575000-13617500 GCA_024760905.1 Plotosus lineatus | reverse complement strand
AGATTTAGATAGTAATGCATTACGGTAATTCAATTTAAAGGTGAAAGAAGCATGAACACATTTTTCTACATCATGCAGTTAGGTGTTCCCAGACCAGACAAGAGACATAACCCGTCCACAGTGGTCTGGGTTGATCCTGCAGTCTTTTTACAATTGGACATGCCCAAAACACCACACCAGGCAAGTGTCCGGGAAGCATTCTAATCAAATGCCTGAGCTACTTCAACTGGCTCCTCTGAGCACGGATGGGCAGTGGTTCTACTCATCTCGGCTATCCAGGCTTCTCACCCTATCTCTGAGGGAGAGCCCCACCATGCTACAATGTAAGCTCATTTAAGGCGCTTGTAAAGGGAATCTTTTTCTTTCAGTCACTACCCAAAGCTTGTGACCATTGTTGAGGGTCCCTCTTCAGCACCTTCCATTAGAGGCCACACCAATCCACCTATCAGTTTTTTGTTTCATCATTCCCTTTCCTGTGAACAAGACATCAAGATACTTGAGCTCCTCCACTTGGGACAAAACCTCATTCAAAACCTCATTTGAATCCTTTTTTGTCTGAGATCCATGGCTTTGGATTTGGATGTGCTGATTCTCATTCTGGATGATTCGTACTCAGCTGCGATTGCTTCAACAAATGCTGGGTGTGCTGGCTTAATAAGGCCAAAAGAACAGCTCATCTGCAAAAAAACAGACATAAAATCCCAATGGCGACCAAAGCAGAACCCCTCAATGCCTCAGTTGTACCTAGAAATTCTGCCCATAAAAATTATGAATTGGAACCAGTGACAAAGAACAGCCTTTGCAGACTCCAACCATCATTCATTCATTCAGTCATTTTCTGAACTGCTTAATCCTAATTAGGGTCACAGGGAGGCTGGTGCCCATCTCAGCTGACTCAAGGCGATTTCAGAGTACACCCTGGAAAGCTCGTCAAGCATCACAGGGCAGAAACACGCTGATAGCTGTAAAGCCTTCTCTTGTTGAAAGTCAGCAATGGTTCTCTTACATGCGTCACACCATACACGGTGAGAGACATGGTCGGCCTTTGATAACCCACACAGCCGTGAAAACAGTTGACAGTGGGGCTTTAACCCCCAATTTAGGATCAGTAATTACCACGGGGCCACCACTGCCCACTCCAATCCTCACTAGGAATGAATTTAATCTATTGTTACCAATGTGGCCAAGCTCAGGATGTGGTGATACAGAGACCGAATGGCCCATAGCAACAGATACAGGGACTCCTGGAGCATACTCCACAAGACAAAGTCCTAAGAATTTGCACTAGTGACAAAACAGGCTGCAGTGTGTTTGGCCTGCTGGTACCTGTCTGATGCCTCATGAGTCACACAGGCCAAAGGGAGACACAGCCTGGGTCAGAGGCTATCAGTAGGTCATTTACCACATTAATGAGTGCTGTCTTTGTGTTATAATGAGGCCTAAATCCTGACTGATGTTTTTCATGAATGTTATTCTGTCAAAAGATGTAAACATAACTGCTGCCCTACAGCCTATTTTTAAGATCTCGGAGATACAAGGAAGAATTGATATTGGTCTGTAGTGGGACAACTGACACGGGTTGAGGTTGGGTTTTTCATCAGAAGTTTGACAGAATTAGTTTAAAGAATTTAAGTACATAACCAGTACTAAAGGAAGAATGAAATACATTTAATAAAGAACTGATCACTTCCGGTTATATCTCTTTAAAGATACAGGTCAGCCCGATCCTCGGTTACTGACTCTGACTCTTTAGACATGGAATTTCACCTCTCTGGTGAGGAAGGAGCCTGAGCTGGTGCATGAGGTGGTGGAGAGATACTGACTCGATATAGCTGGGCTCAGCTCAACGCATAGCTTAGGCTCTGGAACCACCCATCTCGAGAGAGGCTAGACCTTATTCCATTCTGGAGTTGCTCATGGGGAGAGGCGGTGAGCCAGTGTGGGCATTCTTGTTGCCCCCCTGTCTTGGTGCTCAAATGTTGGGGTTCTCCCCAGTCAATGAAAGGGTAGTTTCCCTCCACCTTTGGGTGGGGGGACGGGTCCTGACTGTTATTTGTGCTTATGCACCAAATGACATTTCAGAATACTCGCCCTTCTTGGAGTTTTTACAGGGTGTGTTGGAGAACGCTCCCCCAGGAGACTCACTCGTTGTCTTGGGAAACTTCAACGCCCATGTGGGCAATGATAGTGTAACCTGGAAGGGTGTGATTGGTAGGTACAGCCTCTCCAGTCTGAACCCGAATGGTGTTTAGTTGTTGGACTTCTATGCTCGTCACAGTTTGTCATTGATTCTGTTCATAATTTTTATGAACAGAATTTCTAGGCGCAGACAAGGTGTTGAGGGGTTCTGGTTTGGTAGCCATCATATCTCGTCTCTGCTTTTTTGCGCATGATGTTGTCCTTTTGGCTTCATCAGGCCGGGACCTCCAGCTCTCAGTGAAGCGATTCGCAGTTGAGTGCGAGGCGGCCAGGATGAAAATCAGCACCTCCAAGTCCGAAGCTATGGTTCTCGGTCGGACAAAGGTGGAATGCACTCTCCGGATCGGGAATGAGATCCTGCCCCAAGTGGAGGAGTTTAAGTATCTTGGGGGTCTTGTTCACGAGTGAGGGAAGGATGGAGCGGGAGATCGACAGACTGATTGCTGCAGCCTCTGCTGTCAAATGGAGCCTGTATCGGTCCATCGATGTGAAGAAGGAGCTCCTCTTTTACCTCTCAAAGCTCTCAATTTACCAGTCGATCTATGTTCCAACCCTCACCTATGGTTACGAGCTTTGGGTAGTGACCGAGAGAACAAGATCACGGACACAAGCGGCTGAAATGAGCTTCCTTCGAAGAGTGGCAGGGCTCTCCCTTAGAGATAAGGTGAGAAGCTCTACCATCCAGGGAGAGCTTGGAGTAGATCCGTTGCTCTTCTGCATTGAGAGGGGCCAGTTGAGGTGGCTCAGGAATCTGGTTAGAATGCCTCTTGAATGCCTCTCTGGTGTGGTGTTTACAACCGGGAAGAGACCCCGGGGTCGACCGAGAACACGTTGGAGGGACTATGTCTTTAGGCTTGTCTGAGAACGCCTCGGTGTCCCCCAGAAGAGCTGCAGCAAGTGGCTGGGGAGAGGGGTGTCTGGGCATCTTTGCTTAGGTTGCTGCCCCCGCGACCCGACCCCGGAAAAAGTGGAAGACGATGATGATGATGAGATACATGTAGGTATTGGATCTAACACACTGGTTTATGATGAAGATGATAAAAATAATAAGATTAGTTATTTTTCTTGAAGAAGGCTAAAACACTGTAGTCACTGGTGCAACTGAGGTGTGTTGTTATTTCCCAGATTAGTAAGTGTAATATCAGTTTAATAGTTAAATTCAGGTTGGAGAACAATTTTTTAATCCCTTTGTTCAAATAAAAGGGGCAGTGGTAGTCTAGTGAATAGGGCACAGGATCGCTGATCCTAAGGATCCCCACAGGGTTGTCACTGTCTCCCCCAGTGCAGCTAACTGGGTTATCAAAGGCGGGACATGTCTCTCACTGTCGATGGTGTGAGGCATGTAAAAGAACCATTGCTGACTTTCGTAAAGAGTAGCTGCAAAGTCGTCAGCGTGTTTCTGTCCCTTGCTAAAAAGGGTTGTGACAGGAAGGGCATCTGACGTAAAAACCTCTGCCAAATCAAATGTGCAAATCAGATGATTCGCTGTGGCGACTCTTGAGAATGGGAAAAAGCCGAAAAGAAAAGAGAGAAAGCTAAAATAAAATGAGCTGTGCCTAACTAATTAGACAGTTTTTTAATGTGAGACATTGAATATGCATGGAATTTTGACAACACCTGAACTTTTCTGTAGTATACACAGACCCAGACCAAGCTGTTAGACACTCAAAACCAATGGGCTGCTTTACTTGCTTTCCAACTCCATGCCCTCCAGGCAGACATAGCCTGAGGTTATCTTTAAATAAATTGTTTCACTTCACTTCACTTATCCCTTAACATCCGAGGATGTCGTTGGGGCGCCTTCATGGCGAGATTTGGGCTGATTTGGCCTGGCGGAGCCCATCCCTCTCCAGGTCGTAGAAACACGCTAACGGCTTTGCAGCCTACTCTTTACGAAAGTCAGCAATGGTTCTTTTACATGCCTCTCACCATAGACAGTGAGAGACATGGCCTGCCTTTGATAACCCAGTTAGCTGCACTGGGGGGACAGTGACAACCTTGTGGGGACTCGAACCCCCAACTTTAGGATCAGCGATCCTGCACCCTACCCACTAGACCACCACTGCCCACTAAATAAATTGTTTGTGTTGCAGTAATCTAGAAGATTACTACATCTGGAGAAGTGATGATGTCATTTTCTAGGATAGCAGTGCAACCAAACAGTTGAGAACACATCCACAAATTTTTATTATGAATAGGATTTGGATGGGGCCAGTGGGATAGTGGTTCAGGTGCTGCGCTCATGATTGGGAGATTGTGTGTTCAAATCCCAGTTAGACCCTCACTGTGCTAAGACCCCTGTGCAAGGTCGCAACCACAAGTGTGCATCTGTTAACCCAGCAGTACAAATGGGTACCAGTATAAATGCTGGGAAGGTAACCTGAGCAAATTTGTCCGTGTTAGGTGCTATCAGGTGTGGAGTTTTGCTCTCAGGTCAAGAGTATACTGAATTTCTTTTTAACTCAATAAAGTTCCTTTCTGCCAATTTTTTTAAACACATCTAACATGGGGGGCAGTGATGGGCCAGTGAATGAGTGAGTGAATGAGAGTGCTGGATTACTGTTCCAAGTTCAGGGGTTCAAGAACCACCATCAACGGGTCACTACTGTTCCCCCTTGTGCAGATACCTGGGTTATCAAAGGTCAGCCATGTCTTTCTCTGTCTATGGTGGGAGGCATTCAAAAGAACCATTAATGTCATAGGTAAAAAGTAGGCAATTGAGTTGCCATCAGCATGTTTCTGCCGCTGAGCTGTCCATGGTGTACTCGCCCATCGTCAGCTGAGATGTGACCAGCCTCCTCGCGATCCTAATTAGAATTAAGTGGTTCAGAAAATGAATGAATGAATGAATGAATGAATGAATGACATGTAAGATGGCATAAAGCTTGCACATAAACAACATTTCAAAATGGAAAATCATGTGAAGACCTCTCATACAGTAAATACTTAGGCCTCTATCCCATATCACAATCTCAGGCATTATGAATTAACTTCTAAATCTTGACTTTGACTGTGGTGGCCTGTTGAGCTGTCCAAAGTGTACCCTGCCCTTACCCAGAGTCGGATGGGCACCAGCCTCCCCATGAGCCTAAGTAGTATTCAGCAGTTCAGAAAATGAATGAGTGAATTTTGGCATGGAGTGCTTGATTGAACCGCTAAACTAACTCCTTTTGATCAGAACCTGTGAAAATGAAATTTCGCTGCTGGTAATAAGAACTATTTTGCTGAAATGACCAAGGACTACAAAGGTAATTGATAACCAAATAGACACGTTCAACCAGGGGTGTCAAACTCATGCCACAAAGGGTCATGTGGTTGCAGGTTTTTGTATCGACCAAGCAGCAGCACACCTGACATGGCTCATTTAATCACCTGTCATGGGTCTTCTGGCCAGCTGATTGGTCAATCTCTGTGCTCTGTACACAGACTGATCAATCAACTGCCTGAACATTCAGGTAGGGGCACAGATAGCAGAAGGGTGGAATAGAATGTCATGTTTTAGGTGTGTACTAGTCTTGATTGCTTGGCCAGACTAAAAAAAAGTAATCATAATGCGTCTCTGGTATTCTTCAGGGGGCCGGGCCAAATGTGGAGGTGGGCCGTATCCGGCCCGCGGGCCGTAGTTTGGGGACCACTGCTCATAAGGTTAGTAAAGGTGCATTAAAGAAATCTCAAGCCCATGTGGTTCTATAAGCTATAGATGAATAATGTTTAATTATGCATTTCCATCTGAAGGATCAGAGATCATATGCATTCAGTTCGGGCATTTTGCATGTCCTTACCCTTTGCACCAAAATTCCTCCAGATTGGAAACATTTAATAATATTATGTACAATAAAAAGTAAGATATTTAAATTGCTTCCTATATTTTTCAGGAACACTGTTTTTAAACACATAAATTATTTGCAAACTGGGGATGGTTTAATTCTCAAGGAATAAACCTTTCCTGGATACGGAACATTTCTGTCTCTCACACAGAAAAACTCAAAATTAAAACCCCACTGTTAATAAATGTAATTATTTTAGAAATTAATACACACACACTGCAGAGTGTTGTTTAGTTCTATTTCACCCCTTCTGTACCACCAAGGCTGGAGTATATCACCTAAATATCATTGAGTGTGCGCACCATACAGAGACCTTCAGCAAAGTTGCACAGTGATGCAGGATTTATTATAAAAACTGTCATCGTGTCTCTCTGCACCTTTTACTCTCGTCACCTTGTACCATGTTGGCCCTCTTTTGCATCTTGGATCTGTGTGGCCTGTGATTAGAGCTGCAGGTGACCTGTCCTCTACCGCTGGAGACAGACTCCTATCATCTCTTCATGGCTGTGGTGAGTGTGTGCTTTTATTTTTGGATTATTTTATCGATGTGGAACTTTTGATATTTACAGATAATGTAAAGAAATACCCACCCAGACCTTCAACACAGTCCAGAGGTCTGTCTGCATCCCCCCTGTGCTGTCTGCATAACCCAGTGCTCTGAGTGAAAAAGGGAACGTAGCTCTGTTATTAATGTCACTGTTTTATTTTACACCTGAATTCTAAGGAGATTTTGGTGCAAAGAAAGAATACTTGGATCACCAAACACACTCACTAATGTGTCCTGAGGGTGTGTAAACTTTTTCACTCACCTCAGTCAGTGTGTCATTCACTGTGATGTTGGTTTAATCAGACGTAATGTAAAATAGGACAAAAGGGACAGAGGGGTTTGCATGAGATAATTTGCCTGAAGGATGACACACAAGCAGCTGTGTTCATCAGCAAAAAGCAAAAAGGCCTCTGAAGGTCACAAAAACAAAATAATATCATAATATTTTTGCTGCTTGCTAACACATCACTCATTCTCAATATTCAAACTATTTCCACAGTATTCGTTATATCAGTACATGTACTGTTTATAATTTTATTTTCTTATATAGATCATTTTTCCCAGCTTAACACTCCTTGGTTATCCTCTGTGTGTGTGTGTGTGTGTGTGTGTGTGTGTGTGTGTATTATGTTTTCAGATATAATTTATTGCCTTTTAAAGATGTGTGCATTGTTGGTAAATTTAATTATATAAGGATTATTAAAAAAACCTCTAACTTCTGCCTGAAATTCTCGCAGGAGAAATTCTGTACTAATATTGAGAGAGATTTCCTTTCGCCATTTTCCCTTTATCAGGGGTCACCACAGCAAATGATTCGCACTTTTGATTTAGCATAGGTCTTTTTACGTTGGACGCCCTTCCTGACACAACCCTTTTAGCAAGGGACAGAAACACACTGATGGCTTTACTGCCTACTCTTGTCGAAAGTCAGCAATGGGTCTTTTACATGCCTCACACCATAGACAGTGAGAGACATGGCCCGCCTTTGATAACCCAGTTAGCTGCACTGGGAGGGACAGTGACAACCTTATGGTGACTCGAACCCCCAACCTTAGGATCAGCAATCCAGCGCCCTATACCACTAGACCACTACTGCCCATGAATTCTGTACTTATATTATTTATACAAATCATCACCCCCTAACTTTAATACACTTAGACCAACAAATTTTTTTTAGCATTGCTATTAATTCTGGGTAGAAAGATGTATCATGTGCCTCTAAATAGGTCTTCACTGCATACTGCATTCAATGGTTTAAACATTTTTAATAACCCTCGCACCTGTGTTTTCATTTGGACATGTCCGACTTCACTTTTTCTTTTTTCCCCCCTTCCGTATGTCAATTAGCCAGGAAACAACTTTCAGATACATATCACATTCATTCATTTATTTTCCAAAACACTTTGTTCTAATTTGGTTCCTGGGATGATGGTGCCCATCACAGGTCACAGGGTTAATAGAAGCTCAATAAACCATTCACACTCCCATCTTGGAGCCACTGGAGCAGCTGATTAGCTTTACTGTTTGTCTTTGGACTGTGGGAGAGAACAATATTTTTAGAAGTAAAGCCACAAAAGCAACAGGAAAACAAATGTAATATAGAAAGGTGGACATACTGACCAAAAGGTCTCCATGCCATCATGCACGCTACATATCCATGCGATTTGTAAAATACAACTGGGCCATTCTTTTTTATTCCTTGTTTTATGGATACGCCGATGTTAATGTTTGCGATTTCTAAATGCAATAAAATTGGAGATAAAAGCTTTTTTATTCCTGACTGTCTTAACTTGTCAAGTGTGCAATGAATTTTACAGAGTGGAGAAATTCAAATGGGAAGGGCAGAGATGACTCGGTGGTACCATTGCTGACTTTTATCAAGGGTAGCTGCAAAGCCATCAGCTCGTTTCTGCCCTGCAATGGCCTGGTGAGTTATCCAGGGTGTACTCTGCCCTCACCCAGAGTTGACTGAGATGGGCGCCAGCCCTGCTTAACCCTACTTAGAATTAAGCGATTCAGAAAATTAATGAGAAGTTCAAACAGTTTATGAAGTGTATACAAGGGGTCTGCAGACATGCTACCTGCCCTTTTTCTGACCCTGAAGTGGTACAAAGGTTGGTTATGATGATCCTTTCTGAAGACTGGATTGTGCATTCTGATCCTGTCCAGTTTGTGGTTGATTCAAATCATGGATCAATGTTCAGAGGATAGGCTCTATGATTGTGGTGTAGAAAGTGATCAGCAGCTCACAGGATTTCTCACAGGAAATACAACCTCTGCATGGGCCTTTTTTTGTACAATGTTTATGTGGAATGACTACTTAAGGTCACGTGAGATTGTAGTTCCCAGAAATCTGTGTCCAAGAAAGACACCGTGTTACTGAGAATAGAAGGAGGGGGGAGTATATTAGGGCTTCACTTGAAGACTACTATTATCTCTACGATCTTTAACGAGTTCAGCAATAGGTGGTTCTGACTACACCAAAGGACCAGCTGTTCCACCTCCCATCTGTACGCAGATTTGTCACTATTCCTGATCAGACCAATGACAATGGTGTTGTCTGCAAACTTCAGGGGTTTAACTGGATGGTTCCCTAGTTGTTTGAGTAGAGGTAGAACAGCAGCAGGGAGAGGACAGACCCCTGAGGGTCTCCATTAATCAATCTGGTAGACACTGTAGGCTGAAATAGCTTCCTATGGAGGATTACAGAGATAATAGTGTTGAACACTGGGTTGAAGTCCACAAATGGGATCCTGGCATATGTCCCTGGGGAGTCAAGGTAATGCAGGGTGTAATGCAGATGCATGTTCACTTTGTCACCCACCAACCTGTTAAATTGGTAAGAAAACTGTGGGGAATCCAGAAGGGAGCCTGTGATGGTCCTTTAAGTGGTTCAACACCCAGTCTTTTGAAGGACTTCATGATTACAATTGTCAAGGCAATGGGCCTGTCGTCATTTAGATCTGTGATGTTGGACTTTTTGGGGACTGGGATGATGATGAGATTTACCTTCATCTTTTTTCCTTTATCAGGGGTCGCCACAGCGAATGATTCGCATGTTTGATTTGGCATAGGTTGGTGGAGCATTTAAACCAAGAGAGCCCATCACGCAGCTCTAAAGATTGTTGAAAGATCTGGGTGAAGATAGTGCTAGCTGTCCTGCAGAGACTCTCAGAAAGGAAAGTGACACATAGTTGGGTCCAGCAGCCTTTCCTATTTTCAGCTACTCAAAAGGTTGTCTCACATCTCATTTGCTGATCCTTAGTGTAGCCAGGGGGACTAACAGTGCAGCTAACTGAGTTATCAAATGCCAGTCATGTCTCTCACTGTCTAAGGTGTGAGGCATGTAAAAGAACAATTGCTGACTTTCTACAAAAGTAGGCTGCAACGCCATCAGCGTGTTTCCACCCCTTGCTAGTCAGGAAGGGCATCCAACATAAACACCTATGCCAAATCAAATATGCGACTCATTCGCTTTGGCAACCCCTGAGAAAAAATGGAACAGCTGAAAGGAAAAGAAGAAGAAGAAGAAGAAGAAGAAGAAGAAGAAGAAGAAGTAGAAGAGGTGTAGCCAGGGGGACTATGGGGAGGGGCAGGGGTCATAGATAGATGTTTTGTGTGGGTAATAGGTGTAGATGGGGTCTGTTCAAATGTGGATTAGGAGCCATTGATATTGCTTGCCAGTTTGGAGTTTAAAACAGGGTGGCGGGATGGAGTCCTGTAGTTGGTTATGTGCTGCAGGCCTCTCCATACTGACAAAGGATTGTTGCCTGAGAGGCTGTTTTTTAGCCTTTCACTGTAGCTCCTTTTCACTAATCTGATCTCCTTTCTCAGCTTGATTTTGGCCTGTCTATACAGGGCCATGTCTCTACTTTTGTAGACCACTTCTTTGGCATGATGCAGCTTCTTGTTTTGTCGATGAACCATGGTTTGTTGTTGTGGTATGTGCAGAAGGTATAGGTCTTCATGCACATGTCTCTAAAAAACTTATGGAAGATGTCACAGTGTCAGTGAGTTCATTGATGTCTGTGGTAGCAGCTTCAAAAATACTCCAATCAGTGCAGTCTAAGCAGGCTTGTAGTTCTAACTTTGACTCCTCTCTCAATTTCTTCATCCTTATAGTGCCTGTATGTTTTAATAAGATGGAGCTGACAGTGACCAAGAGACCTAAACTGCATGGGGAGCAGCATGATAAACATCCTTTAAAGCTGTGTAGGAGTGGTCCAGTACATTTCCTTCTCTGCTAAGAGACTTCATATGCTGCCTGTATTTTTTAAGTGTGTGGGTGAGGTTTGCACTGATAAAATCTCCCAGAATAATGATAAAGGACTCAGGCTATTTTTTTTTTCTCTACGTCTGTTACCTGATCAGCTACTTCCTGCAACATTTTTGGTACATAAGCATGAGATGTAATATAAACTCTGACCAGAACAAACACTGAGAACTCCTACTGTGAATAAAACATTCATGAATAGAGTGTCATGGTTCTGAGAGTAGTTCCTTTTTAGTGTCACCAGTTGGCAATCTTTCATTTTATGTTCTGAATTGCTTAATCCTAATTAGGGTCACGGTGAGACTGGCACCCATCTCAGCTGACTCTGGGCAAGGGCAGCATACACCCTGGACAGCTCACAGGTCATCACAGGGCAGAAACATATTGACAGCTATGCAGCCAGCCTACTCTTAACAAACTGTTTGCACTGGTAACACTGTTTGCACTGGGGGAACAGCAGTAACAACCATTGACAGAGGGGCATGAATCACCAACCTTGGCATCAGTAATCCAGTGCCTTTCCACCAGGCCATCACTACCTCTAGTTGGCAATGTGCCTAATGGAATGCCTTAATTGGGAGCAGGTGTTCCTCTATTCTTCGGTCTATGGACAGGCCTCTATTTAAGCACTGCCATCCTCCCACTCTGTCCTTTTGTGTAACCTTGTAATAAACTAAGATGGTAGTTTTGGTATATGAGAAACTGTTGGAAGAGCTTGGAAATTCTGCAGCCATTTAGTAGCTTTCTCTGTTTTGTGTTCCTCTGAGAAGATCATTTGGTCTTTCATGTCTATTGGGCTTCCCTTTTCTTTGTTGAAGTAGTATTAAAAATAGTAGTGGGTGAGAGTGTTGCCAAACAGCATAGGATGTTGGTGTGCAGGATGATGCTGATGATGAGGAAGGTGAAGAAGGCATAGGCTGAGCAGAAGACAAAATGGTGGAACCTGAAAAAGGAAGAGTGCTGTTTTCAAGGAGGCATTCAAACAGGCTTTGGGTGGTCAGAAAGTGCTTCCAGATGACTGAACAACCACTGAACCAACTGAACAAGACAGGTAAGAGAGTATTTGGTGTGTACTCTGGAAAGAAAGTAGATAAGGAGACTTGGTGGTGGAATGAGGAAGTGCAGGAGAGTGTACAAAGGAAGAGGTTGGCTAGAGAGTGGGACATTGAGAGGACTGAAGAGAGCAAACAGGAGTACAGGGAGACACAGTGTAAGGTGAAGGTAGCGGTGTCAAAGGCCAAACAGAGGGCGTATGATGACTTGTATGCTAGGTTGGACAGTAAGGAAGGAGAAAATTATTTATACAGGTTGGCACAGCAGAGAAATAGAGATGGGAAAGATGTGCAGCAAGTTAGAGTGATTAAGGACAGAGAGGGAAATGTATTGACTGATAACAGAAGTGTGCTGGGAAGATGGAAAGAGTACTTTGAAGAACTAATGAATGAGGAAAATGAGAGTGAAAAAAAGTAGAGGTGATCATTGAGCACCAGGAAGTAGCAAAGATTAGTAAGGGTGATGTGAGGAGGGCATTGAAGAGGATGACGAGTGGAAAGGCAGTTTGTCCTGATGACATACCGGTGGAGGTATGGAAGTGTCTAGGAGAGGTAGCAGTAGATTTTTCTGACAAGAACATTCAATAAGGTCTTAGAGAGTGAGCGGATGCTGGAATAATGGAGAAGTGTGCTGATGACCATTTTTAAGAACAAGGAAGACGTGGAGCGTTGTGGCAACTACAGAGGGATAAAGTTGATGAGTCATACGATGAAGTTATGGGAAATACAGGAAGCGAGACTAAGGGCAGAGGTCAGCATTTGTGAACAACAGTTTGGTTTCATGCCAAGAAAGAGCACCACAGATGCAGTGTTTGCTTTGAGGATGTTAATGGAGACGTACAGAGAAGGTCAGGGGGAGCTGCCTTGTGCCATTGTGGATCTGGAGAAAGCATATGACAGGGTGGCAAGAGAAGAACTGTGGTATTGCATGAGGAAGTCTGGAGTGGCAGAGAAGTGTGTTAGAGTGGTGAAGGACAAATATGAGAGATGTAAGACAGTGGTGAGGTGTGCTGTCAGTGTGACCCAAGATTTCAAGGTGGAGGTGGGACTGCATCAAGAATCAGCTGTGAGCCCCTTCTTGTTTGCTATGGTAATGGAAGGTTGACAGATGAGGTTAGACAAGAATCTCCATGGACTATGATGTTTGCAGATGACATTGTGATCTGTAGTGAGAGCAAAGAACAAATACAGGAAAATCTAGAGAGGTGGTGGTATGCCCTGGAAAGGAGAGGAATGAAGGTTAGCCTCAGTCAGTCAAAATACATGTGTGTGTGAATGAGAAGGACCCAAGAGGAACAGTGAGGTTAAACGGAGCAGAGATCAAGGTAGGCTCAACAATCCAGAACAATGGAGAGTGTGGAAAAGAAGTGAAGAAGCGTGTGCAGGCAGGTTGGAATGGTTGGAGGAAAGTGGCCAGTGTGATAGGAAGGTATCGGTAAGAATGAAAAAAGTGTACAAGACGGTGATGAAGCCATCGATGTTGTATGGTTTAGAAGCAGTGGCACTGAGGAAAAGACAGGAGGCAGAGCTGGAGGTAGCAGAGATGAAAATGTTGAGGTTTTCTTTGGGAGTAACGAGGATGGATAGGCTCAGGAAGTACATCAGAGGGATAGCACATGTAAGATGTTTTGTAGACAAAGTCAGAGCGGTAGATTGAGATGGTTTGGACATGTACAAAGGAGGGGCTAGTGAATATATTGGTAGTAGGATGCTGAGGTTGGAACTACCAGGCAGAAGGCCTAGAGGAAGACCAAAGAAGAGATTTATGAATGTGGTGAAGGAGGACATGAAGGTAGTTGGCATAAGAGAAGAGAAGATGCAGAGGACAGGGTGAGATGGAGGCAGATGGTTTGCTGTGGCAATCCCTGAAGGGAACAGCTGAAAGGAAAAGAAGAAAGATTTAGTTGCTTTCTTTAGTTCGGTCTTAACTTCCTAGTAAGAATTCTTACTCGTGCTAAGCTGGTTGTTTTGTGTTCCTCTGAGAAAATTCTTTTTATTCTTTGGTGTCTTTTGGGCTTCCATTTTCTTTGTTGAAGCCGCTAGATTCAGAGGCTTTACTTTAATTTCTGTTCTGAGTCTAGTCTCGGTTAGTATTTCTGTTATTTCTGTTATAGTTTGCCCACTCCTAGCCTCCTCTGAGCAGCCTTCTTAGTTTTTTGGTGATGTTGAACAGAGTTTCTCTGACGTAATTTTCCTCTTGGGTCATTATTTCCCCATTGCTAGGGCCAAGCTGCATCCCTTTTGGAGTCCTAGTTGCCCTTGTAGGGTTGTGTTCTGTTCTTCCCTCTTTTGATTTAGTTCAGTGCTTCTCAATTATTTTCTGTTACGCCCCCCCTAGCAAGAAGAAAACAATTCGCGCCCCCCCACCACCCACTTTCCACCGCAACTATAAATTATAACTTTTTTCTATAATATAGTTACAGGTATATCTCTTCATTATATCGTATCCTTGTTAACATAAATAAAACAAAAAGAAAGAGATATAGTTCAACTTACAATAACTTTTTTAACATTTTTTATTAGTCTGTAAAAGAAAGTGCATCAATTTGCCTTAAATTTAAAAATAATAATATCCTTGTTACATTTTTGACAAACTTACCACACCATTTGCTGCTGAAAATAAAATCAATAAATAATTAATTCAAATTGATTTCAGAAACATTAACTCAGGAGCACAATATATAAACACTTTAACCTACAAAACAAGAACAAATAGAACAATTTGTGCTGATTTTTTTTTTTCTCAAAATGAGGAAGCCAAGATTAATGGCGACAATGAGCACGTTTTGCAGTGCACAGCTTCTCAAAGCTAGGTTTGAAGCATGACACTGCAACTCTTTTGCACAATGGGCAATGAGGGCACCACTGCCAACTACTGGAGTGGATGTGCAATTACACTTTCTTGTAGTATGGCGGAAAAAAAGCATGTTCTCCTGGGTCACACGCGCCCCCCTCAGCATTCCATCGCGCCCCCCCCAGGGGGGCGCGCCCCACTATTTGAGAAGCACTGATTTAGTTTAATTTATCCTTAGTCCTATGGGAACCTAGTGGATGATCAGGTATCGGCTTTCAGACCCCCCTATTGACAGTTTCTCTTGGCCCTATGCAATAAAAAAACCCTGATGCAATAAAAAAAAAACCTTCCCCTTGCATCATCTGTCAAGTTGGGCTGCATAAAGCCTTTTTGTGAAAGCTTTTCAGTACTTGACTTCCTCTGTAGTGAATGTAACCAGAGGTGGGTGGCAAAAAAAAATTACTTTAATGTGGTGTTTTTTGTTTGTTTTTTAAGCGATGCAGTTGTAATGCAATTTTTGGAGTGGCCAGAATGTATTTTTGGCATGTTGTATCTTGTAGGTGTATCCCGAATTGCTTAATGTAGATTGCGTTGCAAAACAAGAAAACTTCAATTAACCTCATTTGATTAAAACATGTTTCAAGTTTTCTTATGACCTTTCCAGTTAGGAAATCAGCATCTGTATTATATGAAAGTGATGTAGATGGCTCTATCACTGCCTTTCAAGTCAACACTGCCCTACAATCTTCTGCCACTTTTTGCAAACACACACCAAGAGCATACATAAATAGGGCCATTAATTGTTCGCAGTTGTCAATCACCCAGCCTGCCTCTCCCATGTACATCTAAAAGACTTTTGATAATGTGGGCACAAATGTTTTAAAAAACTCTTGAGGCTATGATGGTCCAAGAGAATTGTTAATGCAATTAATGTTCTGTATAAGGACAATACGAACTCAGCCATGCTTTATGGCTGTGGAGCTTGGTGACAACTCACATTTTGCTTGCAGACAATGTGCAGGTTTTCCCTCAGTGCAACTAACTGGGTTACCAAAGGTCGGCCATATCTCTCACTGTCTATGGTGAGAGGTTCATGTAAAAGAAGCATTGCTGACTTTCGACAAGAGTATCTCCATAGCCATCAGCATTTTTCTGCCCTGTGATGGCCGGTGAGCTGTCCAGGAGTAATTCTGCCCTTGCGAAGAGAGAGTGGATACATGCAAGGACCAGTGATTCCAGAAGCATGTCGACACACAAGTAACCAGTAATGTGCATCTTTTCTGTTCCTTGTGGATTTGGAGTTTGTTCTCAAGCAAAGCAGGCAAGAAGCTCATGGCTTTTACCTTCACTTCACTTACCCCTTAACATCCGAAGATGTCGTTGCGGCACCTTCATGGTGAGATTTGGGCTAGATTTGGCCTGGTGGAGCCCATCCTTGTCCAGGTCATAGAAACACGCTGACAGCTTTGCAGCCTACTCTACGAAAGTCAACAATGGTTCTTTTACATGAACCTCTCACCATAGAGTCATGGCCTGCCTTTGATAACCCACTTAGCTGCACTAGGGGGACAGTGACAACTCTGTGGGGACTCGAACCCCCAACCTTCGGATCAGCGATCCTGCGCCTTAACCACTAGACCACCACTGCCCGAAGCTTTACCTTAGGTGCTAGAAAATCCAAGCACAACCTAGAAGTTAAGTTGGTGACATGGAATTTGCAGATGACCTTGTGTTGCTAAATAATATCATGACAACAGCAAAATAACTACATTTACTTCATCTTTCCCTCTTTATTCCTTTCATCACACTTTAAAATGAGGTTTCTCATATTGAATTCATAGAGGGGCAGTGGTGGTCTAGTGATATAGGGTGCTGGATCGCTGATCCAAAGGTTGGGGGTTCGAGTCCCACTCTCCACAAGGTTGTCACTGCCCCCCCCAGTGGAGCTAACTGGGTTATCAAAGGCCTGCCATGTCTCTCACTGTCCATGGTGTGAGGCATGTAAAAGAACCATTGCTGACTTTCAACAAGAGTAGCTGCAAAGCCATTGGCGTGTTTCCACCCTGCGCTGGCCTAGCAAGCTGTCCAGAGGTGTACTTTGCCCTCGCCCGAAGTTGGCTGGGATGGGCGCCAGCCTCCCCGCGACCCTAATTAGGATTAAGTGGTTACAGAAAGTGATGATGATATTGAATTTGTTTTGTTTTTTCATGTTGAATTTGTTCGTGTTGTGAGGATGATGAAGATTTGAGTGAAATATCACAGCAACTCAAATAACACCATGAATTATTAAATCACGCGAGTTTTTTTCCATTTCCGCATCCATATTCCTTTAATTGTTTAATTATAGTATTCAAGGAAGAAATAGCCACGTTGTTTTCTATCTTTCTTTCAGTAACATTTTTGAAACATTCATTTTCAATGTGGAGGTGCTTTTTATATTTACAGACAATATAAAAGAAATAGCTACACAGACCTTCCATACAGTCCCCCAGACTGTCTGCATCCCCCTGTGCTGTGAGTGAAATAAGGGAAAATGCAGTTCTGTTGTAAAGTTCATTGTTGAATTCTAAAGAGATTTCAGTCTAAGAAACGAATCACCAAACACACTCACTAATGTGTCCTGAGGGTGCCCGAACTTTTTCACTCACCTCAGTCAGTGTGTCATTCGTGTGGTTTTGGTTCAATCAGAGTTAATGTAAAATAGGACAAAAGGGACAGTGGGGTTTGCATGAGATAATTTGCCTGAAGGATGACACACAAGCAGCTGCATTCATCACTTAACAGTAAAACAAAAAAAAAAAAAAAGGCCTCCTGAAGTTCACAAACAAAATAAAATCATAATATTAATGATTTACCTTCAAATTTCAGCTGCTTGTTTAGGCACGACTCCAACTGTTTTTATTCCTTTTGTTTATTTGCTGAACTGCTTAATCCTACTTGGGTCATAGGAAGGTTGGTGCCTATGTTAACTAAATGCTCACCTGACCATTGCAAGGCACTCAAACTGTGTTCACAGAATTTATCATATCAGTACATATACATACTGTGTATAGTTTTATTTTTTATAAAGGTCATTTGTTTTTCACAGTTTGTCGCTCCTTGTTTTTTTTTTGTTTGTGTGTGTGTGTGTGTTAGGTTTACAGGTATGATTCATGGCCTACAGAATACATATGTCTTGTATTGAGTCAAATATTTTGTGAGAATTTAACACTGGTCTAGTGGTATAGAGCACTGGATCACTGATCCAAAGGTTGGGGGTTCGAGTCTCACTCTGCACAAGGTTGTCACTGTCACCCCCAGTGGAGCTAACTGGGTTATCAAAGGCCGGCCATGTCTCTCACTGTCTATGGTGTCCGTCTGTCTTCCTTTCGGCTTTTTTCCCTTTTACTCGGGAGTCACCACAGCGAATCATCTGATTCGCACATTTGATTTTGGCAGAGGTTTTTACGTCGGATGCCCTTCCTGTCACAACCCTTTTTAGCAAGGGACAGAAACACGCTGACGATTTTGCAGCTACTCTTTACGAAAGTCAGCAATGGTTCTTTTACATGCCTCACACCATAGACAGTGAGAGACATGGCCCGCCTTTGATAACCCAGTTAACTGCACTGGGGGGGGGGAGACAGTGACAACCTTGTGGAGAGTGGGACTTGAACCCCCAACCTTTGGATCAGCGATCCAGCGCCCTATACCACTAGACCACCACTGCCCCATCTCACTGTCTATGGTGTGAGGCATGTAAAAGAACCATTGCTGACTTTCGACAAGAGTAGCTGCAAAGCCGTCAGCGTGTTTCCGCCCTGCAATGGCCTGGCGAGCTGTCCAGGGTGTACTCTGCCCTCACCCGAAGTTGGCTGGGATGGGCACCAGCCTCCCCGTGACCCAAGTTAGGATTAAGCGGGTACAGAAAATGAACTGAACTGAACTAATCCTGATTAGGGTCATGGGGAAGCTGTCGCTTATCTTAGCCAACTCTGGGCCAGGTCAGAGTACACCCCGGACAGCTCGTCAGGCTATCGCCAGGCAGCAACTTGCTTATAGCTGTGCAGCATGTCGAGAGGAGTGTGTGAGAGAGAGAGAAAGAGAGAGATGGGGAAACGAGGTCACTGACACATTTAATAACAGAATATAAATGGTACTGGTTGTTTAATAGAGTTCAGGTTTAATTAAATGAGTGAAATGTCGATATAAGAGAGTTTGAGGAAAAGTCACTTCCAGTTTTTGGTTGGTTTTGTTTTCTCATATTGAATTCATAGAGGGGCAGTGGTGGTCTAGTGATATAGGGTGCTGGATCGCTGATCCAAAGGTTGGGGGTTCGAGTCCCACTCTCCACAAGGTTGTCACTGCCCCCCCCAGTGGAGCTAACTGGGTTATCAAAGGCCTGCCATGTCTCTCACTGTCCATGGTGTGAGGCATGTAAAAGAACCATTGCTGACTTTCAACAAGAGTAGCTGCAAAGCCATTGGCGTGTTTCCACCCTGCGCTGGCCTAGCAAGCTGTCCAGAGGTGTACTTTGCCCTCGCCCGAAGTTGGCTGGGATGGGCGCCAGCCTCCCCGCGACCCTAATTAGGATTAAGTGGTTACAGAAAGTGATGATGATATTGAATTTGTTTTGTTTTTTCATGTTGAATTTGTTCGTGTTGTGAGGATGATGAAGATTTGAGTGAAATATCACAGCAACTCAAATAACACCATGAATTATTAAATCACGCGAGTTTTTTTCCATTTCCTCGTTATAACATTAATTGCAGAAAAGTATCTGACCTGAGCTCATTGTCTTGTCTCTCACAGAAATAATAACCTTTTTTTTACATCCATGTTTTCATTTCGATTGTGTGTGAATAAATGTTGAATAAACACATTCTCTTTTACTTTCTCATTTCCAGAAGTTATTGTAGCTTCGACATGTGTGAAGTGAAGCTTTGCAGGCTTCTCCAAAAGGTAGGCGAGACCTCACTTCTGATCAGGGACGCGTCGTCAGGGGATGAAAATAACTGACACATAAAAAAAAAACAATAATAATCCTTTGTGCATGTCTTTAGACTGTGGGAGGAAACCGGAGTACCCGGAGGAAACCAACACAAGCACATGGAGACGTCCTCACCAAGCCCAGGATTTGAACTCGGAACCTTGTTGCTGTGCTGCAGATAAGAGAACCTCTACAGCACCGTGTCAACATGGAGTTTTTTTCTTTTTTTTTCATTATTTTTGCGTTCAGGATTGTTTTCATTGGATCAGAAATCATGGATCGATGACACACTGAACTCACTCAGTACTTTTTTTCAGAATCGGGTGTGGTTTCTGCACCTTTACTGAACATGTCCTCAGAATCTCAGAGCAGAACATGCTGCTTGTTTTTATATTTTCGATACTGGTGCTTTCTTGTAATTCACTCGGATGGAAGTGGTGATTAATATTCTATCATTCTGTGATGTGAGAATGTAATGAACATGCGGTATTCAGTTGAAATGGACATTTAGAGAACTTGATGCTGCAGTTTTGGATGCAGGGTTATATTAGAGACGGATTAGTGCAGTCGTAGGACTGAGGTGGATAACAGTAAACACTGTATGGACAATGTGCTGCATTCTACAATAATCTTACAACTGTAACTAAAGACATGAACTGAAATTAAAGTGAAAGATGTTCATACAAGGAGGAACAAAGTTGTGCAGAATTGCTTTTGTTAAAAACTTTTGTCTGATGATGGATGCACTGAAACGCCTCCATGAGCCTGTACGGTCCAGAGACGTTCTATGTTCTCACTCAATCAGTCTGCTACAAATCATCTTCATGGTTTTAGTACCAAAAGCAGGAAGCTGGATAGTGAGCTGTTGTCTAAAATGGAATGTGAGAAAACTGGAGCGTGACAGCAGACAGAGAGTTATAGATCCCCGAATCCTCCATGAAACAAAGAAAATAGTATTAAAACAAAACCATGCAGTGGAAACCAGTGCTGTGAGCAGAACATGAGAGTTTCCTTAGAAATGTATGAATTCCTTTCAGTCCTGGGTCCCAAAAAATATGTCAGAAGGTCTGTATCTACCAGAAGCTCTGTCGATCATTTAAGCTGAGCTCACATGTAAGCAATCATGGCTGAATGAAAAACAAATTTCAGTTTGATGGTATTTGAATACACAGGGATCCCTCACTTTCCTCGGCTAATGTGGACCAAGACACCCCCCTGTGCGACCGCCAATTTCCGCGAAGTACGATCGACCCCTTCCCTGACTGACGTATTCGTACATGTGCAAACGCTCCCCAACTTACGAACATTCATTTTACGAACAGCTGGAGATACAAACAGGGCTGTCCGAGGTCGAAAGTGAAAGTGAAATGAAATTGAAGAACAAGTAGTAATAGAAATGGAATAAAATCTATAGAAAGATATATAAGTATGAAATATGATTAAACATTATCCTGAGGTACATTTAATACGAGGCTCCGGCAGAGATGCGTGACTGACACGTGCTTTACACCGGAGGTCCGGGAAGAGAAGCAGAATGATACATTTCTGATCTCGTGCCAAAACTTTCAAAGAAGAAATAAATTGACTCCAGTATTATAATGAACTAGATAAGAGTGAAACTCTCTGTAAATCTGATCAGATCCACTGTGCTGTGCTTGAGAGGAACCAGGAGTTTAAACACGGGACATAATGATATTGATAATGTACAGATGATTATGTAGAGAGAGAGAGATCGTATACAGTACAAACTCATATAGATTACTTATACAAGGTTTTAAACATACGTTCCCCTCTAAAGAATGCCCTGTAACGACTTACGAACAAATTCATCTAAGAACAGCCGTCTGGAACATAACTCGTTCGTAAGCTGGGGAGAGTCTGTATATGTGTATATCTATCTATCTAATTCCTGAGTCATAGGATGACCATTGGTGACCCGCCATGAAGGGCAACACCCTTGTTATCTTCTTCATGGAGGTTTTCTTGGCAGGATGAGTGCAGTGGTTTGCCATTTCCTTCTGCGAACCTACGGGCAATTTAGAACAGCAAATTAACCTACTGTGCACGTCTTTGGATTGTGGGAGGAAACCCACGCAAGCACGAGGAGAACATGCAAACTGCACACAGAAACACACAGGCCGGGAATCGAACCCAGGCCTACGCCACCATATGTGTATATAATATCAATAAAAACATATTGAACGCTATAAATGCTTATAATAACAATTAAACATTCAAAAATAATGCATAAGATGTGAATAATATATAAATACACACACACACACACATACAGATGCACGCGCACACAGATGGTCCATTTTTCACTGTCTTGGAAAAAGTTTTGGTTCTGCTCAAAATTTGTTGTGAATTCAGAGTGGTTCGAAAATGAGAGAACAGGGTCAGAAACAGTTCAGGTTCTGTTGAACTTTTTCGTTCAGGTCAAGCCGCACGTCATGCAAATCCGCCCGTTTTACAAAGGAAAACCTGTGAAATTACGTGTCACACGAGACCAATCTACCCCCCACATGTCCAAATAGTGTAGGCTGAAATAATCTGTCCCATAAACCAAACCTGAGCAGCTTACACTGAAATACACGACTAATTCCACCAGATCCATTGGACTCGAGACGATCAAATGGAGGCGACATGTAAAATATGCAGAGAAAAAGCACAAAAAGTCATTAAAGAAAGCAGATGGATTTCTTTTATTTACATTTTTAAGGGCAGATTCATTTCAATATACGACCCACAGCCAGTGCAGGGTCATGTGTTTGAAGGTTTTCGAAGAGATCGTGAAACCAACTGAAAAAAGTTTCATTATTTTCGTTCTATTTTTTTCGGCGACATCGCTGACATATGATTCAGCTTTTAGTGTGTAGATGAAGATGCAGCAGTGCACCGGGTTCCCGTCCCATCCTCCCTGGGATCATATGTGTAATCTTGTCTTGCTGAGAACTTTAAACTGTAAGATGGTGTAGATTCAAGTTTTAGAAAGTTCTGAAATCTGATTGTGTTTTCTGTGATGGATTTACCTGCAACATTATCCTCATGTTTCCACTGTATGTACTGATGAACACAATAAAATGTTTTGGCACCCTATATACAATATTATTAGTGTAATATTGTACAATATAAGTTAATTCCAGTTTATTGAAATGATTAAAAAGACAGTTTTAGGTATATTACAGTGTATTATTATTATTATTATTATTATCAGTTCATTTTCTGTAATCGCTTAATCCTAATTAGGGTTGCGGGGAGGCTGGCGCCCATCCCAGCTGACTCCAGGTGAGGGCAGAATACACCCTGCGACTCCGGGCAAAGGCAGAGTACACCCTGGACAGCTCACCAGGCCATCGCAGGGCAAAAACACGCTCACGGCTATGCAGCTCCTCTTAACGAAAATCAGCAATGGGTCTTTTACATGGACCTCTCACCATAGACAGTGAGAGACATGGCCGGCCTTTGATAACCCAGTTAGCTGCACTGGGAGGACAGTGACAACCTGTGGAGTGTGGGACTCAAACCCCAACCTTTGAATCAGTGATCCAGCGCCTTATACCACTAGGCCACTGCTGCTTTTATTATTATTATTATTATGATTATTATGATTATTATTATTATTATTATTATTATTATTATTATTATTATTATTATTATTATTATTATAATATTCTTTTACTTTCATCACATAAATTGTTTATAGAATTTTGCTATACTGTGAATACCAGGTATAAAGGAGTTTTCATCGAGGGCGTATTGTGGAGCGGTCTGATGGTGGTCTAAATCAAATTTTGTAAAAAAAAAAATAAAAAAAAAAACTTTGGGATTCCTGTTCTACAGTCAACAGAGTGATTGTAGAATTCATCAGCAAATGCAAGGAGTTGACCGCATTCTGATCAGGTTGACCTGGGCTTCTCTTACAGGAGTCTTTGGAATGTCAAGGGGAGTATAGAAAACAATGAAACTCCAAGTGAGTCGGAGTAGAGTGGTAAAGAATCCACATCAGCTCAGTTACTACGATATTGCAATGACTATTAAAAATGCTGCTATTGGATTAACTGTTATATGTCTCTGTACTCATCCAGTCACATTTTGTGTATATTTTTTCTTTATAAATAATTTAGTCGTCTATATTTATGAGTTTTTCCCTCTTCGCTATGATGGAGTGATAATTAGTGTAGATTGATGATATGAGGCCTTGAACCCTACACTGTGTTCGATTTGTGTCAGTCCTGAGCCTGGGGTTAAAAAATAAATTAAAAAAAATGAACAAATACAAATACAAATAAAATAAAATAAAATAAATAAATATAAAATTCAGCAGTGTTCCAGGTTCCCAAAACGTGTCCAAATGATGCCGTATCCATGGTAACAATTCAGTTTGAATTAAAATTGTACTTTATAATTCTTAATAAAATTCCTCACGAAGACAAATTTATCTTTTATATTTGTTTTTTTTTTTCATTCATGCCCCGCCCACCTCTGATTTACATCCAATCTGTTTTGTAAAGTCACAAGGAGAAGGGGGGGGGGGGACATGTTTGCATTTTATCCTCCAGTTCAAAAGAATATAAACAGTAACTCAGTCTGAAGTTGACAGATTTCTCTGAAAGACTCAGAAATATCTCAAATCTCCAACATCGACCGATCAGCTCCGTGTTTCAGGTACGTTTCAGAACTTTACTGAAATTCTTCACTTATTTCCTCACACTGAATAAGGGGAATGTTTTCTTGAGATCTCCGTGTGGGATAATGAATGTGTTTAGTAGATGTGTGTTGTGTAGAGCAGGGCTGGACAGAGATCTTTACACCAGCAGGTGATTCCAGTTACAAACACACTCACGGATCGAGGTTTTAGAACCACAGACTTCAGCAGAACAATCGGGGGGGGGGGGGGGTCAGTAAGGTGGCGGTGGCCTGGTGGTATAGTGCGCTGGATTGCTGATCCTAGGGTTGGGGGTTCGAGTCCCACTCTCCATAAGATTATCACTGTCCTCCCAGTGCAGATAACTGGGTTATCAAAGGCCAACCATGTCTCTCACTGTCTATGGTGAGAGGTTCATGTAAAAGAACCATTGCTGACTTTCCACAAGAGGAGCTGCAAGGTTCTGTCATTTGCTAAAGGTTTTGTGTAAGGAAGGGCATCCGACGTAAAAACCTACGCCAACTCAAAAACATGAAATGATTGGCTGTGGTGATGCCTGAGAAAATGGGAACAGCAGAAGAATCACAAGCACTGAGTGATTCCTTTTCGAGAGTCGACTGCTGTGGGATCTTTATTTATACAACACCTTCTCACTCCCACTGGAACATCTTTTTTACACTGTAAAATATTAGAAGATGAAAATAATTACAGATGAAGCACATTAAATAACCGGTGAGTGATAATGAACTGAATATAAAGCTCTGAGGATTACGACAGTCATAAAAATCTCGAATGTATAAAATATTTCCTGGTTTTATTCTCACTGGAAACCTATATACTGCCACCAGCTGAGCTGTGAGTCTTCAAATCTTAATTATCTGATTAAATGATCAGCATATTTCATCTGACACTGAGCAAAGGCAGTGTATGCATTCAAACTGAATAGCTCACCAGACCATCACAGGGCACATACACACACACAGCCATTCACATATGTATAGCCAGATAACTTAATGTAAATGTTTATTGGACTTTGGGAGGCAATCCACACAAACATGGGAAGAACCAGTAAGCATTCGAACAGACACAACCTCCCCAAGCCTGGGACTTGAACTCAAAATCATCTTGCTGTGAATTCAGTAACATGAAAATTATGTGTCTATATATATATATATATATATATATATATATATATATATATATATATATATATATATATATATATATATGTATGTATGTATGTGTGTATATATAAAATTATATGTATACACATAATTTTATATATACACACATACATATATATATATATATGTGTGTGTGTATGTATGTATATATATATATATATATATATATATATATATATATATATATATATATATATATATAGAGAGAGAGAGAGAGAGAGAGAGAGAGAGAGAGAGAGAGAGAGAGAGAGGATTTTCTGAGTAGATCCTTCCATAGGAGAGTGCTCAATACTTTTGGTAGAGGAAATAACAATAAAAATAAAAATAAAATAAAATTTAAAAATAAAACTTTGTCCTGTCCTTTTATTTTTATATATATATATATATATATATATATATATATATATATATATATATATATATATATATATAAAATAAAAATAAAAGGACAGGACAGGACAAAGTTTTATTTTTTAAATTTTATTTTATATATATATATATATATATATATGTGTATATATAATTCTTTAAAAATTCAATTTATGATATAAAAATATTTTATGTGGATTTTGCCATCATTACCTGGAGCAGCAGTGACTCAGAATCCTGTCCCAGTCAAAAACACTTAATATTAATATTAATTTTTCATGAATTCACCGCAAATCACAAGCTATAATGATAAGATCATGTGTATTCAGGTTAAAGTTAAAATCAAATACACACACATTGAATGAAAGTTCTGTAAGAAAGAAAGAAGGAGCTGAGAATAGTTTCTCAATCCTAGACATCAGGCGAAAGCTTGTGATTACGAGGAGCTGTGATCTGGATGTGCTCAGTGCTCTCGCTGTAAAGTATATATGGAGGACGTGGCAGATGTATTATTAAGTGAGATCCTCCAAAAATAGTAAATAAAAAAACAAAAAAAAAAACAACAAAGTGCGAATCAGTGTAAAGAAGCGAATACAGGTCAGGTGTGATTTTATTTCCGAATGATGTGTATTGATGTGTATTGCTGGGGGCAGCTATGTGGGGCAGCCAGCTTAATGGTTAGAGAAGCAGGTTTGGGATGTAAAAGTCATTGGTTCAATTCCCAAACTCGCTGGAAAGATGTGTGGCGGTGGGGAGGTTCCAAATGTGTGTATTCACTGTAGATGGATTAAATGCAGAGCGGAAATTTCCATTGTGGGATTAATACAGTATATTGATATAAAAAATTATACAGTGATGTGGAATTTGTAGTTGTTGTTTTTCTGAAGTCACTGAATTTAATCACTTAAATTTTTTAGTGAGTTCAAAAGCATCAATGACGGAGCGACTTCTCTTTATACTCCTGTTTATCCCAGGTGAGGTGTGTGTGTGTGTGTGGGTGTGTGTGTGTGTGTGTGTGTGTGTGTGTGTGTGTGAGTGTGTGGTTACAGATATATAAAGTTTATGTGCATGTTTTTGTAGATTTTACATTTAATGTTTCACAACAAAAGTACATTTATTAAGAATAAAATTTTTCAACCAGAAAAGTTTAAATTTAAATAAATTAAAATGTGATTTTTCACACTGAATGAAAATTACATCAAAACCTTTAAACCGTCTCCTCCACAGGGGTCGTCCCTCTCATCCAGTCTGTTCCTCGTCAGTATTATCCGATCCAGCAAAGCATGACATGGAGCGATGCTCAGACGTACTGCCGCGCCCATTACGCCGACCTCGCCATTATTGAAAATGATGACGACATGATCCACCTCCAGTATAAGACACAGTACCAACAGTTCAGTTCCAGTGCTTGGATTGGACTCTACAGAGACCTCGGTGGTTGGTATTGGTCCCTCGGAAGCGAACCACTGGGAAGTCTGAAATTGTGGAACACTGGGAAAGACCAGCCTAACAACGCGGGTGGAGTTCAGTATTGTGGTGGGCTAGCATCAGATGGATGGTATGATAATGACTGTTCTGGTACAACCCCCTTCATTTGTTTTGATGGTGAGTAACATAGGACATGTTCAACATTTTAATGAGTAGAGAAGGTTTTCTTATTAAAACATTGTAGACGCTGTGCAATCAGTGTTTTCATTAAACTTAAATCTGCTGTTAAATTGCAAAAACAGTAAACATGGAATCTTAAGATAAAGATAAAGAGATATTTATTGCCAAGTGTTACATGAACACTGCAAGCATGGTCATTTAGCAGCTCTTTGTTTAACAGCAATTATAAAAGTGCACAAAGACAACTGATGCATATACACAAAACTTTATGGGTGCACACACACACACACACACACACACACACACACACACACACACACATACACATTTATGTATATATATATATATATATATATATATATATATGTGTGTGTGTGTGTGTGTGTGTGTGTGTGTGTGTGTGTGTGTGTGCACCCATAAAGTTTTGTATGTGTATATATATATATATATATATATATATATATATATATATATATATATATATATCTCATATGTATGAGAGATGTAAGACAGTGGTGAGGTGTGCTGTCGGTGTGACAGAAGAGTTCAAGGTGGAGGTGGGACTGCATCAAGGGTCAGCTCTCAGCCCCTTCTTGTTTGCTATGGTGATGGACAGGCTGACAGACGAGGTTAGACAAGATTCCCCATGAACTATGATGTTTGCAGATGACATTGCGATCTGTAGTGAGAGCAGAGAACAAGTGCAGGAAAATCTAGAGCGGTGGAAGAATGCCCTGGAAAGGAGAGGAATGAAGGTTAGTCTCAGTAAGACAGAATACATGTGCATGAATGACAAGGACCCAAGAGGACCGGTGAGATTACAGGGAGCAGAGATAAGGAAGGTGGAGGATTTTTAGTACTTAGGCTCAACAATCCAGAGCAATGGAGAGTGTGGAAAAGAGGTGAAGAAGCGTGTACAGGCAGGTTGGAATGGTTGGAGAAAAGTGTCCGGTGTGATTTGTGATAGGAAGGTATCGGCAAGAATGAAAGGAAAAGTGTACAAGACGGTGTTGAGGCCAACGATGTTGCATGGTTTAGAAACAGTGGCCCTGGGGAAAAGACAGGAGGCAGAGCTGGAGGTAGCAGAGATGAAAATGTTGAGGTTCTCTTTGGGAGTAACGAGGATGGATAGGATTAGGAATGAGTACATCAGAGGGACAGCACATGTAAGACGTTTTGGAGACAAAGTCAGAGAGGCTAGATTGAGATGGTTTGGACATGTACAGAGGAGGGATAGTGAGTATATTGGTAATAGGATGCTGAGGCTGGAACTACCAGGCAAAAGGCCTAGAGGAAGACCAAAGAGACGATTCATGGATGTGGTGAAGGAGGACATGAAGGTCGTTGGTATAAGAGAAGAAGATGCAGAGGATAGGGTGAGATGGAGGCAGATGATTCGCTGTGGCGACCCCTGAAGGGAAAAGCCGAAAGGAAAAGAAGAAGATATATATATGTGTGTGTGTGTGTGTGTGTGTGTGTGTGTGTGTGTGTGTGTGTGTGTGTGTGTGATCCCTCACTACTTCATGCTTCAGTTTCTCCGTTTTCAGTGCTTTTCGGGATGTTCAAAAATATTTATTGAAAAATTAAAAATAAGGAAACTAAGGAAAAATACTGAAAGGTTAAGGAAAATGCCACAAAACAAGCCCAATTCTGAAAAAAAAAAAAAAAAAAAAAAAACAAAGAAAACAACACAAAACCCCCCAACAAAACTATTTACATTTTTATGTGTAGTGTGCATCTGATTCTGTGCATGTGCATTAGTGTGAGTGTATTTATATTTTATTTACATCTTATGCATTATTTTTGAATGTTTAATTGTTATTATAAACATTTATAGTGTTGAATATGTATTTATTGATATTATATACACATATACATGTACGTATACGTCAATCGGGGGGGGTCGATCCTACTTTGTGGAAATCGGTGGTCGCAGGGGGGTCTTGGCTCCATTAACCGTGGATAGTGAGGGATCCCTGTGTACACAACGCTTTATGGGTGCACAATCAATACACACGTACATACGCACACACAAAATGTATCAATTCAAACAAAATCATTGAAATAAAACAATAAATTAGCTATCACTTTGATCATTCTAAAATACGGTTATTCAGTTATTTTTAAGTAAATTTCCCCCATCATGATGATATTTTTAATGTTCTTTTCTTTATAAGCAACACTCTGAACAGTGTACAGTGATGTGCTGTGTGAATTCATCTGAAAAAAGTTAGTTAGGAAGGCTGAGACACAGTAAACTCAGGAGCAGATGGTTTAAAATCTCTGATCCAGAACGGAGAACGCGATGGTGATGATTCTTGGATATTTTTCTTTGGTTCTATGTATGTTTTCGGGTGACCAGTTTATGAGCAGCATGTGTTACTTCTCCATTCTATTTGAAAACATTTGCATGCAGTAATGAGAAACCTGCTTAAATCACCCCCACAATATCACAATCCAGCCAATCAAAGAGTCCATCAATCGTCAGCCAATCACAGGCCTTGGCCAAAAGCACAAACAGGAAATGATGTTGAACTTGAGAACTTTATTAATCAGCTGTACATGATTGACTATGTTGTGTAACTGCACCGATGCTGGAGTCTCCATTCACATCAAAATTTATTGATTATCATCCAAACCCTTGTAATCATCTGGTTTTATTCTCACAGAAACTAAAACTGGGGATCAGAGGTACATTTACGTCTCTGCTGCTATGCAATGGCATCACGCTCAGGTGTACTGCAGGAACCAATACACGGATTTGGCCAGTGTCAGAGATGCAACAGAAAGCTCCATTATACAGGGTATGATCTCTGTAATGACTTCATTTGGTTTAACCAGAGACTCCTGGAAGTGGTTAAACCGAACCACCTACTCTACCATCAGCTGGAAGTCTGGAGAACCTGATATTACCTCAGGGGCTCAAACCTGTGGATTTATAAATAACGGTGAGGCCGGTGATGAACTGTGCACAACCACAATGCCTTTCATCTGTTTCAGAGGTGAGTTAAAGTTTTATTCACTCTCATATTGAAATAAATAAAATATTCAAAGGTGTCAGTTTGATGGTGTTCATGTTCAAGTTGGTATCTTTTCATTTCTACATTCAGATGTCACAGGACAGCAACAGATCATGAGGATGGAGGTGAGGTCTCATAAGGATGTGAACGATCCTGCAGTAATGGACGCCATCATGGAGCAGGTGAGTCTCATCCTCCACAAGACTCCACTTGTAATGTACCTTCTCCTCCTCATTACTGCAGCCACAACCCAAGTCTTCATCGAGTTCTGACCCTCACACACCGTCCTGGAATCATAACCCGACTGTTGGGTTCAGTTTCTGTAGCATTTTCACAGGAGATGAGTCTCACTATTCCGGATTATTCACTAATAAGAGTTTTATTCTCTTCTTCAGATCAAGCAGAAACTGGAGGAGCACGGGCTGGCAGGGAACATCACGGTGAAATGGAGAGTGCAACCAGACAGAAAGGTGTTTCACAAGAAGAAGAAAGAAAATCTTTAAGTCTTTATATGAATCTCAGATGGTGGGATTCTGTAGCGCTCGAGTCATTTTCCGAGTGAATGATGTGTCAACTCTGGGGAAACGTAATGAGATGTAGTTCACTGTTAAAGGGACGGTGGTGGAAAAATGAGTTTCACTTCAGTTATATGGTAATATTTATCACATTTTTCATTAAGTGCCGGTGGCTGGCGGAAGCGCCGGCTACTATTAGCCTAGCGCGGTTATATTTTACAATAGTAAATAATAATATTTAATAATATAATAATAATCTTTAATACAAACATTTTCACGACTTTGTTAAGCTATGTACTTGACAAGATAATCACTTGTTTTGATAATTTCTCAATCGGTTCACTTCCGATATCCCATGATGCACTATGCTACCTCATTCGTTGCGTACTATGCTACCTCATTCAAAAGCGCGGCGTGTTTTATATACGTGCCGCCATTTGCCTGTGCTCCCGTGTAGATTTAGATCGTGACGAGTTGTACAAACCAGGATAAAATATAGTCCAAACTGATGTGAGTCATACCGACAAGCATGGCGTCGAAGCGACCTACATGAAATACGTTGTGGAAGCGACTCAAGACCGATGATTCCACTGTTTTGGAAACATCTGTATCTCATGAAATAGCTAAAAAAGTTTTATGTCATGTCCGAATACAAATTATTTCTTGATTTCACCGAGCGATAATAGTTAAAACTAGCCCCCAACTAAACTAGCCTAATCTTATTCTTAACGGATTCACGCCACACTATACAGAAACGAAAATTCATGTACTTGACTTGGGCTACATTAACAAATAGATTTACATAACGCTTGTTAGGTCCTACATTGAACACAAGCGTTATGTAGATCTATTCGTTAACGTAGCGCAAGTCATTTCCGTGCCTTTTTCGTGGCAAAACGGTCTTAATACAGTGCGGGGTTTCACTAGTAGCTCAGTGTGATTATTTTATATCGGTGGTGGGGGGTGCGCACAAATAAGATTGTCTGTCAGACATTTAATTTCGAATAAAGAAAATGTGCTCAGTGGCAGGTATTAGGGGGCCAAAGGGACCACCCCACCCCACCCAAGAAAAAAAAGTAAAATAATGAGTCCATAAATTAGGTAGCGATCTATAAATATACTTGAAAAATATTATTTCACCTTCCTGAATTCTATAATTTTCTGCATAAAAGTTAACCATTGACTTTGTTATTTATTACATAAATATTCTGTAGATATATTATAATTCTCGAATTTCTCTTTCCACATTTTTTCCCACATTTCACAAATGTTCTATATTAGTAAGGTAACGTTAGATTTTTCAAATAAGAAGTTTTATGTACTTTCCTTTAAGAAGTAAGTCTACTATTCTTGTAACAAATACTATTTTTTTTATAATAAAACGTTAAGTTTTATTTGATTTTATTTTAGCTTGTCGGATTTTCTCATAAGTGTGGGCCCAGAATAGAACAGAGCACATGAATTCTAATCATTTTAATGGGGGTGGCCCCCCCCCAGACCTCACTGCGGGAGGGGACACCCCTCCCGCACCCTCCCCATGCTTGCCTCAAACAATTTCCACCTCCTACTTATCAATATCCTCCTTCTACTCTAAAACTTAATGAATAGCCTGTATATATTTATCACTTTCCTCCAGATGTATTGCATCAGATAAGATGTGTTTCAGAAGTTGTATTTAGTTTTCTACAGAAAATTTTTATGAAGCTCAACTGTCATGAAATTCTAACTTCCCTCAAATCCTTTGTGTAAATATATAAACCAAAATCTCTATAACCTCACTTCAAATCTACTATATATTACATACTATTTCTATATACTAAGATACATAAATATGTGTGAGTTATATTTAAATATTCTTATTGCTTTCCTTATCATGATGATGACGTAATCGTTCTATTCCTGATGAAGTCGAGTTCATTGACTGTGTGATGTAAGAGGAAGTGAATAATGCGGGATATTTCCCTCTGTCCAGGCAATCACATGCTTCACTACTATAACACCGCTCACTCAGTAATAACCTCCACATGTTCCTCCATATTCACGCCACTTACAAACATTGTTTTTGTTTTTTTTGCTTGTTTTTTTTTTTTTTTTTTACTAAACAAGGTTTTATGGATAAGAGTAATTTAAATAAAGAAAGAAACTAAATTCTGTCTTCTGTCATTTATTAAGAATTTATTTACTTCATGAATGTTTAACCTGAATGATAAAGAAACTACAATTCATATATTTTTTAAATTCTTATTTATTTGGGTGTATACTGGGTAAGGGCACAAGCCTAAGCTGAACACTCTTCCCCTCCCCCATGATCTCCGATCCCTCACTGCATAAAGAACCTTCATTTATCTATAGCTGACAGAACCACATGAGTTCAGAATTACTTTGGTACCTTTTGCTAAACTTCCCTGAATGAAAGAGAGTTGTAGATGGAGATAGAGAGATGTGGTTGTAGTTGTGTTATAGATTCATCCGAACTGGGTGAGGGATGGGAGTTTCCTTTTTTTTAGTTGCTCAGGCCCTGATGATGGATCATCTACAGATGATGCCAAATATAGAAATTATTATCCCCAGATTATCAGTGAAATGTACAACAGCATTGATTCATCTGCTGCAGTGTAAATCTGTCTTCTGTCAAAAATGTACCGAGCATCAAGACCTCTTATCTCAAGGCAATGTACAAACACAGAGGGCTGTGATACGTGTTTACAGATTTTTATTTATCGCTATCATTTAAAACATGGTTGAACTTACGTTGTACAATTACTAGCTTCATGCAATGATTAAAAGAAAGAAAAAGGGGTGAAAAGTAAACAATATACTTTACCACAGGGCAGCATGTGGCACAGTGATTAACACATGGGCCTCGTATCAAGAAGGTTCTGGGTTCTCAGGCGTTTCTCTGTGAAGTTTGCATGTCTCCTTTTGCGTGAATGGGTTTCCTCTGTCTTCCACGGTCAAAAGTCATGCACATTGGGATAACTGGCCGTTCTGATTGAGTGTGGATGGTTGTATGGAATAGCTAATTATCCTAATGTGCATGCCTTTGAACTGTGCAAGGAAACCGGAGTACCAAGAGAAATCTTCATAAGCACAGGGAGAACATGCACACTCCACGTAAAAACGTCCTCACAGTCTTCTTACAGTGATGTAGAAGTGCCAAACACTATACTGTCCGATTCACATACAACTGAAGTGAGTATAGAATTCTTGGTTATATAAAAGAATGGTGAATGTCTGTTATTTAATCAATTCCATCGAATCCATCCATTATCGTTCTAACATATCCTGTGCATTTCCAACATGGGTTCAGATGGTCCTTTTGGGGAGGAGGAATATTATGTCGTCATTTGTTTGTCGTCAAACCCATCATCGCCTACACACATACTTTATTCAAACGTTTCCTCAATGAAGTCTAAATAAATTTATATCAGTTAACAATCAGTGTAATAAAATCTCACAGTGAGTTCATCCCTTGAAAGTGCTCGGATTTATTAACCGTAGATTAATTTCGCTTGCCCCCTGATGTGCCAGTGTCCTGGTTGGTACTGGATTGGTGATAGACAGTGGTGACCTGAACATCCCAACAGGGTTTCTTTTTATTCCAAACCTAATTTTGTTTCTGGTGCCTGCTTTTGCGGCGATGGTTTGACCTCGGAACAGTTGGGCCTGCTGCTCACACAGACCAATCTTACTAAGCAAGATGAATACATCACCTTGAAAGGCTTTGGTGAATATGGCGTAGAGAAAAGGATTAGCACAAGAGTTCAGTGGGTAGAAGAGCACAAGCAGGATCTTGGAGTTGGAAATGGTTATAAGTGGATGATCCAGCGCAGCTGATATGGCATAGAAGGAGATCGGTGCTATGCAAAGAAAGTCTGTGAAAATTAGAACCGCCATGCGCTTAGCAATGCTACTATCCTTGCTGGCAGAGGTGTACGTGGGGTTACGCACAGCACAATAGATCTTAATGTAAAAAGCACAGATGAGCACAAAGGCCAGAATGTTAATGATTAACAAAAATAAAATGTAAACCTGGTCCAACAGGTTCTGAGTGCTCATGGGTAAGCATATGCTGACCTTTTGGTAACTGCTCACCCCCAACACAGGCATGATGGCAAGCAGGAGGCAAAAGAGCCAACCACCAAGCATGACCGCAGAGGCGTGGGATAAACGCAGCTTACGATCTAACTGCATTGCAAAATTGATTGCATGCCAGCGCTCCAAAGTGATAGTGGTCAATGTGTAAACTGATAACTCACTGGCAAAGATGGAGATAAACCCAGCCAGGCTGCACCATGGCCCTGTCTGCCAGTCAATAGCATGATTGTAATATTCTGACTTAGTGTAAAGATCCACTGAGGCAATGAGAAGCAGGTAGATTCCCATACACAGGTCAGCAAAGGCCAGGTGACACATTAGGAAGCGGGGAACAGAGAGTTTGTAATGACTGGTGAGCAACACTAGGAGCACCACCGAATTCCCCAGTACAGCCAACAAACTGACAAACCAAACAGAAACTCTCAGGAAACCAAAACCCATGACGTCTTCACAGGGATTAAAGTTATCAGGTGCTGGAGAGCATGACACAACCTCTCCATCCTCACACACAACATAGTCATAATGACTGTCAAAGTCCTGGCTAGTGGCTACCTGAGGATTCTTCAGATTATCCCCAAATCCTAAATCATAATCAGCATTCCTAGCAAAAATGTCATGGTGATTGTAGGTATTCCTCAGGGGTGGGTGACTCATGTGAAGGATTTTGTCTACACCATGCATGACAGTTGGAGGTAGAAATCTGTCTGCTGACCTTTTAGAATGCTGTCCATGCATCGCAGTCAAGTTACAAATGATGTAATCCAGGAATCTATTATTGATAGAAAAAAAGAAGGTAGTGTTAACAGAAAAATAAATAGATTGTTGGAAATACTCAGTGTCTGTAGTGCTTTTTGCATGAAAAATAATTCATTTAAAATCCTTTGGGTTGAAGTGGTCCATCAGTAAATCATTCGTGAGGTAAGCTAAACTGAATTCATTAGCATAACATGAACAGTGGTGCAGTGGTTACAACATCCACCTCACAGTAAGAAGGTCCTAGGCTTGATTCCCAGCCACGGGTTGTTTCTGTGTGGAGTTTGCATGCCCTCCCCATTCTTGTGTGGGTTTCCTCTAAAAACATGCACAGTCGGCTGGTTATCTGTTCCAAATCTCCATTAGGTATGAGTATGATTGTCGATGGTTCTATGTATGTTGGGACTGCGATGGCCTGACAAGATGTTCAAGTTGTACCAGACTAAGATGGGCACCAGCCTTCCCGTGACCCTAATTGGGATTAAGCGGTTTATAAAATGAAAGAATAAGTGAATGAACATAAATATTATATAATATGCAGATAACACATAGTAATAGAATGAGACAAAGTTTGCCATGGACAATCATTCAGCTTGAGAGGGTTTTATCCTCAAGACGCCGATGAATAATTATCAGTTTCACATTGAAAACCTGGGCAGTGGTGGTCTAGTGGTAAAGGGTGCTGGATCGCTGATCCAAAGGTTGGGGGTTCGAGTCCCACTCTGCACAAGGTTGTCACTGTCCCCCCCCCCAGTGGAGCTAACTGGGTTATCAAAGGCCGGCCATGTCTCTCACTGTCTATGGTGTGAGGCATGTAAAAGAACCATTGCTGACTTTCAACAAGAGTAGGCTGCAAAGTCGTCAGCGTGTTTCCGCCCTGCGATGGCCTGGCGAGCTGTCCAGGGTGTACTCTGCCCTCGCCCGAAGTTGGCTGGGATGGGCACCAGCCTCCCCGCGACCCAAATTAGGATTAAGCGAGTACAGAAAATGAACTGAACTTCTTCTTCTTCTTCTTCTTTTACTTTCGGCTGCTCCCTTCAGGGGTCGCCACAGCAAATCATCCGCCTCCACCTCACCCTGTCCTCCGCATCTTCTTTTCTGACTCCAACGACCTTCATGTCTTCCTTCACCACATCCATAAATCTCTCATAAAAATGAAAATAAGAAAATGAACTGAACTGAACATTGAAAACCTAATTCTATAATTGTTATATTATTTATTCAAAATTAAATTTGTAGGAAATTACATCACAGCCGGTTATCCCTCAATAATGCATTGCAGGTTCATTCTATGCCATTTTTATGGAAATATCTGAAAATATGAAATTTTAATTTTTTTCATATTTTGACTTTCAAGGCTGAATTTTTTTTTTCCACTAAATGTGACATTGTTGGGTCACTGAGAATCGTCATCCATTTTCTGTCTAGCTTTCTTGGGGGGGACATAGATAGAAAATAAGATAGATAGGCTCCACCCTACTGACAGCACAGTTGAATGAATGAAGACCGTTATCTTAGTCATTGCTTCTCACTGTAGGGTTTGGCTTACAGTATAAACAAAGAGTAAAGAAAATGAAGTTTGGACAGATCAGGATCAAAGTGGTTCAATCTATGTTGTACAAACTAACCAGGATGGAACTGTCTGCCAAAAGTCGTAGCTGATCTATCATATATGATATCTGTGAGTAGATCATTGGTACATGCCACTTGTTCAATAAACATCTGACATATCTGATATGATGGATAAATCACCTCATAGAATAATAACAAGAATTCACTGGTGTCTTTTCACCAATCACTTACTCATTTGCCAAACCGCTTAATCTTATTGGCTGGAGCCTATTGCAGCTGGCATGAAGGCGGCGTACACCCAAATTATCCTTATGAGAATGTCTTTGGACTGTGGGTGGAAACCAAAGGAAAACCCAGAGAGAGAGAGCGCAATGAAACTCTTCACAGAAACGCCCATCTGAACCCAGAACCTTCTTGCTGTGAGATTTCTTTCTGTGTGAACCAATACACCTGTGTGCTGTGTTCATGTCCATCATTCATCACAGCTGTTTTTTATTCATAGTGATATTTTTATACCCTGTAAAGTTTGAGTTGAATGGATTGTGATGCATGAAGGATTTTTTTTTCATTAATTTGTTCAATTTTTATTTTTTCAAAATTATAAAATGTTTTATTGTGTTGCTTTATACGTTTTTGTTTGTTTGTTTGTTTGTTTGTTTGTTTACAAACCCTTTCTTCTTCTTAAGGTTCTTGAATGCACAACAGTGACTCGGATAGGTCATATCCGCACTAATCAGATGTCTGAAGGCTGTGATTGGTGGAAGTTTTTTAAGGCCATGGACATTGCGCGCGCTGAGTTCCCGAAGAGACTCCAGTCCTCTTGCAGGAAGAGAAGTAACACCTGAGTCTGAAACATCACTGCCAAAAAAAAAGTGAAAAAATTTCACACAAAGCTCCAGGTATTCCACCGATGTGACATTCCTGCTTTCTATTTAATGTAGACGTTTACAGAATGTTGAGATTCTCTAGTACAAGTTTATGTACGTAATTTCATAACGAAATCAGATACAGTGCCACTAAAATAACCACCCACATTTCAAAACGAAATTTAAAAAAAGTTTAAAGATAATAAAATTATTATTACACATATGAAATCCTGAAATTAGAACTCATGGTGCAGTGGGCTAAGAATTTCAGGTCAACAACTTCAGTCTTGGAAAGAAATTCAGTTTCTGTAGGATGAAGTGATGGCACACAGCTCAAAGATAATATTTCTCTTTACCATTCATTCATTCATTTATTCATTCAGCCATTCATCAAACTGATTAATCCAAACGGGAGGTAGGAGGCTAGAGCCTATCTCAACAATTATACACACAACCATTCACATTCACACTCACACCATGGGACAATTTGAAAGAGCTAATTAGAGATTAGTCTAATGCACATGCCCTTTGAATTGTGGGAGCAAACCGGAGTACTACAAAGACGGGAGGAGCATACAAACTAATATTCACAGAGACACCCTCACTGAGCCCGGGACTGGAACCCAGGACCTTCCTGATGTGAGTTGCCACCATGCCACCCCTATTTATTAGGAACTCAGCAAAAGAAAATAATACAAAAAGAAAAAAGTTACAGGTTTCCTCCAGCAGATACAGAGGAGTCAGATCTGGCCGCCAGTAAAATACCGATGAGTTTATTATTCCTGTCTACTTATGTCATGAGAGAAAGACAGACAGACACAGAGACAGACAGGCTGACAAACAGACAGGCAGACAGACATGTGAGAGATACAGACAGACATGAGAGAGACACAGACAGACAGACAGACAGACAGACAGACAGACAGACATGAGTGATACAGATAGACAGACAGACAAGAGAGAAAGACTGACAGACAGACAGACATGAGAGAGCTACAGACAGACAGACATGACAGAGATACAGGCAGACAGACATCAGAGATACACAGACAGACAGACAAGAGAGAGAGAGAGAGAGAGAGAGAGAGAGAGAGAGAGAGAGAGATAGACATCAGAGATGTCTATCACTGACACACACAGACACACAGACAGACAGACATGAGAGAAAGACAGAAGACAGACAGACATGGGAGATACAGATAGACAGACAGACAAGAGAGAAAGACTGACAGACAGACAGACAGAAAGACAGACATGAGAGACCTACAGACAGACAGACATGACAGAGATACAGGCAGACAGACATAGAGAGATACACAGACAGACAGGCAGACATGAGAGATACAGACAGACAGAAAGACATAAGAAAGAGAGAGAGAGAGAGGGACAGACAGACAGACAGACAGTCAGACATGAGAGAGATACAGACAGACAGACAGACATGAGACACATACAGACAGACAAATAAACAGACGTGAGAGAGAGATACAGACAGACAGACATACAGACAGACATGAGACACATACAGACAGACATGAGAGAGAGAGAAAGACAGACAGACAGACATGAGAGATACAGATAGACAGACAGACAAGAGAGAAAGACTGACAGACAGACAGACAGAAAGACAGACATGAGAGACCTACAGACAGACAGACATGACAGAGATACAGGCAGACAGACATAGAGAGATACACAGACAGACAGGCAGACATGAGAGATACAGACAGACAGAAAGACATGAGAAAGAGAGAGAGAGAGGGACAGACAGACAGACAGACAGTCAGACATGAGAGAGATACAGACAGACAGACAGACATGAGACACATACAGACAGACGTGAGAGAGAGATACAGACAGACAGACATACAGACAGACATGAGACACATACAGACAGACATGAGAGAGAGAGACAGACAGACAGACATGAGAGAGACAGACAGACATGAGAGATATAGACAGACAGACATGAGAGAGACAGACAGACATGAGAGATACAGACAGACAGACAAGAGAGAGAGAGAGAGAGAGAGAGAGAGAGAGAGAGAGAGAGAGAGAGAGACATCAGAGATACACAGACAGACAGACACACAGACAGACATACAGACAAGAGAGAGAAGAAGAGAGAGAGAGAGAGAGAGAGAGAGAGAGAGAGAGAGAGAGAGAGTGAGACAGACAGACAGACAGACAGACAGACATGAGAGAAAGGTAGACAGACAGACAGACAGACATGAGAGAGGTACAGACAGACAGACAGACATGAGAGAGAGACAGACAGACATACAGACATGAGAGAGACAGACAGACGAGAAATACAGACAGACAGACATCAGAGATGCACAGACAGACAGACAGACAGACATGAGAGAGGTACAGACAGACAGACATGAGGGGGGGAGAGAGAGAGAGAGAGAGAGAGAGAGAGAGAGAGATGAGAACGATACAGACAGACAGTGAGAGAAACAGCGCTGCCAGTAATGGTGTGTATGTGTTAGGTAAGTCCACAGTAGAATAAAGCATCTGAAACTTGGAGAGTTAAAGTAAACGGAGTGAAGTGATCTGTGATCCAACACACCGAGGTATGATGTAACAGGCTTGTGTTACATATTTATTTCTGTCTTTTCCCTGAGAATTGAACTGGAACACACTAAACAGGCTACCACCCAATCACAACAACACACACCTACAACCACACCCGGGTCCATCCTTTGTGTGTTGTGTTTGTCTAAAAAATAAACAAGGTAAACAGAAATCACTTTCATTAAAACCAAAATAAATTAAAAATTCTGTCCCTTTGATATTTGTAGAATCGTTTTCTTCTCACATTTATACAGACTGTCCCTGAAATACACTGTAATGCACCCATCCATTTACTTTTATTCATTCATTCAGTTTCTGAACCGCTTAATCCTAATTAGGGTCACGGGGTAGCTGGCATCCATCTCAGCCGAGTCTGGGTAAGGACAGGGTACAGCCTGAATGGCTCGTCATGTCTTTGCAGGTCAGAAACACTCTGACAGCGATGCAGCTTCTCTTTACGAAAGTCAGCAATGGTTCTTTTACATGAACCTCTCACCACAGACAGTGAGACACATGGCTGGCTTTTAATAACCCACTGAGGGGACAGCAGTATACTGTAGTATGATGGTATGATAGTGGGGTTTGAACCCCCAACCTTGGGATCGGTAATCCAGCACCTTACCACTGGGCAACACTGCCCCATCATTTTAAGCTCAATTCATGAATTATTTACTAGAATTAATTACTGCTGATTTTAAATCTGATTCAGAAACTGTGGTTTGGTGTCATATCACTATTACCCCACAGCAGGAAGGTTCTGGGTTCAGTTCCAAGGGTCTGTGCGTGTGGTGTGGAGTTTACATGATCTCCCCAAGCATGTGGGGGTCTCCTTCAGGTACTCAAGTTTCGTCCTGTAACAGACTTGTGATGTGTTCAGGGTGTAATCCCACCCCTCTTACCTGAAGTCACCAGAGATTGACTCCAGCGTCCCTGTATAATGTTGGGGCTGAATATGTCTGTATCATTTATAGTCACAGCAAGCATTTGATAGACACCATGACCCAGAGTGAGTTGCATTTTTACTTCATTTATATATCTGAGCAGTTGAGGGTTAAGGGAGAGAGTTACACCCAACAGTGGAAACTTGATCGTTCAACTTGGTTTCTCATTATTGTTCAGTTCAGTTCATTTTCTGTACCCACTTAATCCTAACTTGGGTCACGGGGAGGCTGGCGCCCATCCCAGCCAAATTCGGGCGAGGGGAGAGTACACCCTGGACAGCTCGCCAGGCCATCGCAGGGCGGAAACACGCTGACGGCTTTGCAGCTACTCTTGTCGAAAGTCAGCAATGGTTCTTTTACATGAACCTCACACCATAGACAGTGAGAGACATGGCCGGCCTTTGATAACCCAGTTGGCTCCACTGGGGGGGGGGGGGGGGGGCAGTGACAACCTTGTGCAGAGTGGGACTCGAACCCCCAACCTTTTGGATCAGCGATCCAGTGCCATATACCAAGACCACCACTGCCCCATTATTGTTCATCTGATATCATTTCTTTACTTTTCTTTGTTCCCTCAATGGACACAATTTTTTTTAAACACAGAAATCATAAGACACAAGCACATATGTTCTAATGATCTCTGATCTAAAGTTTATTATGGACAGAATTTTCAAGAGAAAATGAA
>CM045731.1:13380000-13570000 GCA_024760905.1 Plotosus lineatus | reverse complement strand
GGTATTTAGGCTTCCATCTATTACACGTGACAGCAGGTTGGTCTTGATGCTTTTCAGGTGTGAGAAGGCATGCTTGCGTGCGCATGTGGAGCATGCATGATAGCATGGTCAGTACTACAGGACTCACACGCTACAGTGTTTATGTGACAGGAAGCGCATCCCGAGTCAATCAGCTGGTCTGCGGGTTGAAGTTTTTTCATGTCTGTCCATTTGTGTTTTGCTTGTCAGTTCTGCTTGGCTTCTTGCACATGAGCTGATCAAAACGAGGGAAATTTACCTCTTTACCCAAAAAAACTCGCGTAGGCTATTGCATATAATCCAATAAAATTAGAGTTTCAAGATACTGGCCCCGCCCACACACTGGAGTACAGAAAGGATTGGCTCTCCACTGCGCGCCATAGTGACAAGTGGCATTGAAAATAGATGTGTAGATTGAAATATGAGAGATTTATTTTATGTTTTTGCTTTATTTGATGGCTTTCTTCTGTATTTTTATTTAAAGTACAGCAAAATTATGTAATATAGATATACATACATATATATATTTGCATGTGTTCATGTCTTTCATATGAATTTTTATCATATATATTTTTTATTTTTTTAATTTGTTATAATAACTTTGATATAATCACATTAATATGCATTATTACACTTTACTGATCATCTTGAATCTATGTATGTATATATATATATATATATATATATATATATATATATATATATATATATATATATATATATATATATAATTACATCCAAAACCTCAAACTTACACATGTGTAATCTTCTTCAGGTTGAAAAATGAATACTTCTCTAACCGTCTCAATGTGACATCAACTGAGAGAAAACTAAAACAAAAAGAAAATGCATTAATGGTCAAAAGAATGTGTCAGTGCAGATAACTGTTATCAACGGCCGGCCATGTCTCTCCCTGTCTGTGCTGAGAGGTTCATGTTAAAGAACCATTGATGATTTTCATCAAGAGGAGCTGCATTTCTGCCCTGCAATGGGCTGGTGAGCTGTCCAGGGTGTACTCTGCCCTGGCCCAGAGTCAGCTAATGGACTCTAGCCTCTCCGTGACCCTAATTAGGATTAAGCGTTCAGAAAATGAATGAATGAATGAAGAATGTGTAGACCTCTACTAGATATTAAGTTATTTTTATTGATTAAAAAATTAGAATTCAGGTATTTTAGCCACACCGATTATTCCCAGGTGCAAAAAAACAAGTACAAAATCTTGGAGTTTACTGAAGAATGATTTTCGAATACTATCACTGGATACTTAGTTCCGATAAACAGATAGATGTTTCTCTGCTGCTTATTCAGATGTCATCAGCCAGGTCACCACCCATCTGCAATCCCATCTTTCGACTCCTAAACCTGGTATGGTCTCTTGGTGGCAAGTCGACAGTGATTGGCCAGATCACTGCCCATCTGACAAAGGCTTCCAGCTACACTGATCTTGTTTCCAGCCCAACCAACATGATGCTTTTCCTGCTGGGGCTCCTAGTCTCCTAACTGCATCCTGGAGATCTCTACCTCTTACTCCCAGTGATGACAAGAGGCGATATGCTGACCTCCCAGGGAAACCTCTTGTGCCAATTTCAACAGGAAGAGTCCAAACTGACCATCCCTTACTTCTGACCGTCTCTTCCAACTCTGCATATGGGGCTTTTTTCCTTTCGTAGGCTTCTTCAAATGCTTCCTCCCATGGTATAGTCAATTCTACCATTATGAGTCTCTTTTCGCATACTGCACATCGGACTATGCCTGGTCGTAGGCTACTTGTAACAATACTTGGAAACTTGAGTCTTCTACCAAGGTCTGCTCTCATTTCCCACTTGCGTGCACTATCTAGTATGTTTCTGGGTTTCTCTGATGACTTGTGAAAACTGGGGAAAAGAAGACAACATCCAAGTCTTTGCTCTTTCCAAGATGTCAGCCAGCTCCAACTCCTCGTCATGCCTCCAAAAAATTCAGTGTAATCCATTTTAATTATCTCCTTAATTGTAATTAGGGTCTCTAGGAACCTGGCACACTACTCAGCTGACTCTGGGTAAGGGCAGGGTACACCCTGAACAGCTCACTGGGCCATCACACTCACACAACCATTCAGACTGACTGGGAGAACCTGAAGGAAACTCAGGCAAGCATGGGGAGAACATACAAACCCCACACAGAAACACCTGAGACAGCTGACACTAGAAACCTAAGAGCGTCTACCTGTGAGGCAGTCGCACTAACCACTGTGCCACCATGCTGCCTGTGATGCTGCAATCATGGCAAAAAAAAAAATCAAACATTGGTGCATGGGTTAAACTTTTTCTGACTCAGAAGTTTGGGCGGTGGATAATGTCAAGTATCCTGAGATAGTGAACCAATCAGCTTTCGGTATTATATACAAAATAAAATTAAATTGAATTCTGGCACAACTGTGTTTGAGATGACCTCTACCTCATGTGCTGATCTCACACAAATCCTGAGAAAACTAAGAGAAGCCCAGTGTTATTTATTATTTATACTTTGAGGTGTTAGTACAGAATAATGTAGCCTTGATTTCACAGTTAATAGATTAATATTCTTTAAACAATACTGTATCCATCACCCACATTAATGAGATGTTCACCATGTCAGCAAATGCATCTTGAGGAATTGAGCTCAGTCTTGTTTCATATAAACGTCTGTAAGAAAAAATAGATCAGAAATAATGAATAAATACAGTATTAGAAACGGTGAGCTGGTCCAATAGTGGAGCTATAATGCACCCATTTTACTTTTTATTTTATTTATTTATTTATTTATTTTTAATTTTTAAATTTTTTTACATCACAGCTAATTCTAGGATTTTGTCCTCTTATCACAAAATTTGTCCAGCCTCTCTCTTCATAATTTTTATGGACAGAATTTCTTGGCGCTGTCGAGGCGTTGAGGGGTTCTGGTTTGGTGGCCATCGGACCTCGTCTCTGCTTTTTGCGGATGATGTTGTCCTTTTGGCTTCATCAAGTCGGGACCTCCAGCCTTCATTGGAGCAATTCCCAGCCGAGTGCGAAGCAGCCGGGATGAGGATCAGTACCTCCAAGTCCGAGGCCATGGTTCTCAGTCGGACAATGATGGAATGCACCCTCCAGGTCGGGAAGGAGGTCCTGCCCCAAGTGGACGAGTTTAAGTATCTTGGTGTCTTGTTCACGAGTGAGGGAAGGATGGAGCGGGAGATCGTCAGACGGATCGCTGCAGCCTCTGCTGTTAAGCGGTGCCTGTACCGGTCCGTCGTGGTGAAGAAGGAGTTGAGTCAATCTACGTTCCAACCCTTACCTATGGTCACGAGCTTTGGGTAGTGACCGAAATAACAAGATCGTGGATACAAGCGGCTGAAATGAGCTTCCTTCGCCGGGTGGCGGAGCTCTCCCTTAGTGATAAGGTAAGAAGCTCTACCATCCGTGGGGAGCTCGGGGTAGATCCGCTGCTCCTTTGCATTGAGACGGGCCAGTTGAGGTGGCTCGGGCATCTGGTCAGAATACCTCCCGGACGCCTCCCTAGCGTGGTGTTTCGGGCATGTCCAACCGGGAAGCGACCCCGGGGTTGACCTAGAACAGGCTGGAGGGACTATGTCTCTCGGCTTGTCAGGGACCGCCTCGGTGTCCCCCGTGAGAGTTGAAGGAAGTGGCTGGGGAGAGGGACGTCTGGACTTCTTTGCTTGGGTTGCTGCCCCCGCGACCCGACCCTGGACTTAGCGGAAGATGATGATGATGATGATGATGATGATGATGATGATGATGATGATCACAAAATTGGTCTCAGATAACTAGTAAGAGTTTGAAACTCATTCAAAAGCAAGTCTAGAAAGCTGAACAATATGTCTGCCACCCGCCAGTCACTTCTGAAGCTAAAAGTCAAGGTTATCTGCACATCCTCAAGCCAGACTGTAAAATCCAACTTGGACTTCATTCTAGGTTTTGAGATTGTGGGCCACCAGGGTGTGGTCATCGATAGTGCGCCATGAATCTGAATGTAATCGGTAAATTCTGCATATTGTCACGTGCCCCATTACTAAAGAGTAAAGGTAAGGGTAAGTCTGTTGGCTTTTTATACCCGGGCCTAGTGGCTCATCAGGCCGGTACTTATTTCTGGTTTCCGTAGCGTGAAGCAACCAGGAGCGACCAGGAGTTCAACTCCTCCTGGATTGGACCATCTCAGTCCATCGCAGGTTACCTTCCCAGTATATTTTTACTGGTACCCATTTATACTGCTTGGGTGAGCAGAGGCACACTTGTAGTTAAGACCTTGCTCAGGGAGTTGAACTGGGATTTGAACACCCAACCTCCCAATCATGATCCCAGCACCCTAATTACTACACCACCAGCCCTAAGTATTAAAGAGTGCACAGACTTTTTTTTTTCCCACCCAAGTTACGTTGCTTTAGTTATACTTGGATGCCATTGACTTTAACATTTAACATTAAAAACATTTGACATGAAAAGGGTATAGACTTTTTATATCCACTGTATGTAAGAGTGAGAGATAATACAGAATAAAACGAGATATTATTTATTTTTACATGAGCCACGTGTTTATTTCAGGAAAAGCATGACATAATGATGATGGTGATGATGACGATGGTAATGATGGTGGTGGTGAATAGTGGTGGTGATGATGATCCACATGTATGATGTTTAATGTATAAATCATAATTGTGTGATTATAAAATGGAAAACAGTTCAGCAGGATACTTACAGTGTTTCTGTGTTTTCAGGAAACCTCGGTAACATAACGATATCTGTACACGATACATAAAATCCCTTCCAATGTGTGCATTCACAGCCATAAGGGCAATCGTTACTGTCTCTGGTGTATGTTTGAGTGAAGAGGATGATCATCATCACAAGTGAAAACACTCGCATTTTAGATTCTTCGATAAAAACAATGTATAAAAGCAATTTAAAACAGAATAGAATCCTCTGGGTTTCTTCTTCTCGGATAATAAATATAATCACCGCCAGAGGAATATGCCAACTTTCTTTTTATTCAGGCTCCAGAGAAGGAACACAAAAGGTTTGAATCCTGAAATGCAGCAATAAATGAAGAAAAACCGTGTCAAAGACTGATTGAACTCCAGTTGTCTCTTCATCCAGTTCCGCTCTGCTCTCCCTCGACAGGACAGAGGGGGCTGGAGGTACACGGCTGGGGTAAGGCAAACAATGTCTCAAGAAATAAATAAGCAGGGGAATTAACGAAGCTGTGAAATGAAGGGAAAGTTCAGATGAAGAGTTGATGGTAATTTAACTCCGACTTATGAAGTAATCACTGTACCCGAACTAAAACAAAAACTATCAGCATTGCTCTTCTTGGAACTTCTTCAATGTTGCACAAATGCTGTAATAATGCTATTTGTAGATACTGAAAAACATAGTTCAGATATTTCAGGTAACATTTTCAAGAACTTTCTGAGATGTTAGAAGAACATTACCGTGTAAGGACGGTGTGCATGTGTACTGTGTTTCAATACATGGTGATTTAAAGGGAACCCCAGTACTGAGGTGCACCGTCTTTGTTCCACACTTAGATGGCACTGTACTGGGGGCCTGGACTTGTGTGAATATTTAGAAAAATCAACACACTTAAACTATTAAAATATTACTTTTACTCAAAATTTTAGACTAAAGTTAATTGATAGGCTGTGTGTTTAATATGAGTAATAAAAATTGGACTAAATAATTCATTTCTCCAGCTGGCTTTGTTACCAGTGGCTTCATGCCATTGAAAACTCAAGTGCACTTGAAGATCCATCCATCCTCAACGTCCTTCAGATGATAAAGAGCCCACAGGCTGGAAGAATCCTAAAAAATTGGAATAGTTCCCTTCTTTCTTGATAGATTTTATTCTTCACAGTTAAAGCTCCATCTCAGTGAAGCAGACTAAACTTACGCTCGGTGGAGTTTAAACAGTTCTGAACAGGTTTCTCCTGAAATACCTAGAAAACCCATTTGTTCTCCTCCATCTGTTCTATAATCAATAACCATGAATTCTTAGTGTTCTTTGCATAAAACAGGACCCTGGAGTTACAATTTGAGCTTGAACTTATTCCCCTTCTTCCTCTACTTCACAGACCGGGATGATCTGGATGTCTGCTATGGATTTCATGTGTCCATTCTTGTTGATTCATCTCAAAGCATTTTCATTTTAAAAATCCCATTCATTAACAACGAACTCACACAAATATTATTCATTCATTCAAGTGCTGAACCGTTTAATCTTACTAGAGTCATGGGGGGCGTGGACACTATCTCAGCCAACTCTAGGCCAAGGTAGGGTACACCCTGAACAGCTTGTCAGTCCATCACAGGGCAACATGCACACAACCATTCACACTCACGTTCACTCTAAGGTGCATATTGTAACAGCCAGTTTGCCGAATGTGCGTGTGTTTGGACTGTGGGAGGAAACCAGAGCACACGGAGCAAACCCATACAAGTACAAGGAAAAAATTCAAACTTGCTCAGCAATGTCTGGACTTGAATCAAGGACCTTCTTCCTGTGAAGCAGATGTGTAACCACTTCACTACCATTTTGCCGAATACTAAAGGTACCGTTTGTGAAATGTGTGTTGAATCCTGAGTTCAGCATCTCCCCAACAACATGATTAATTTTTTTAATGACATACAGTGATCCTTCACTATTTCGCGCTTAAGTTCCCGCTGCTTCAGTGCATCATGGGCTTTTCAAAAATATTCATCAAAAGAAAAAATGTGGAAAAAGTTAAGGAAAATGCCACAAAACAAAGCCAATTATACGAAAAACTCAAAAAAAAAATTCTTCTTCTTTTAATTTCGGCTGTTCCCTTCAGGGGTCGCCACAGCAAATCATCTGTCTCTATCTCACCCTATCCTCTGCATCTTCTTCTCTTACTCCAATTACCTTCATGTCCTCCTTCACCACATCCATGAATCTTCTCTTTGGTCTTCCTCTAGGCCTTCTGCCTGGTAGATCCAACCTCAGCATCCTACGACCAATATACTCACTATCCATCCTCAGTACATGTCTTAAACATCTTAATCTAGCCTCTCTGACTTTGTCTCCAAAACCTCTTATATGTGCTGTCCCTCTGATGTACTCATTCCTGATCCTATCCATCCTCGTTTCTCCCAAAGAGAACCTCAACATTTTCATCTCTGCTACCTCCAGCTCTGACTCCTGTCTTTTCCCCAGGGCCACTGTTTCTAACCCATACAACATCGCTGGCCTCAACACCGTTGTGTACACTTTTCCTTTCATTCTTGCCGATACCTTCCTATCACACATCACACTGGACACATTTCTCCAACCATTCCAACCTGCCTGCACACGCTTCTTCACCTCTTTACCACACTCTTCATTGCTCTGGATTGTTGAGCCGAAGTACTTAAAATCCTCCACCTTCTTTATCTTTGCTCCCTGTAACCTCACCGTTCCTCTTGGGTCCTTCTCGTTCACACACATGTATTCTGTCTTACTGAGGCTAACATTCATTCCTCTCCTTTCCAGGGCATACCTCCACCTCTCTAGATTTTCCTCCACTTGTACTCTGCTCTCACTACAGATCACAATATCATCTGCAAACATCATAGTCCATGGGGAATCTTATCTCGTCTAATTTTTATGTCTAATCTTGTCTGTCAACCTGTCCATCACCATAGCAAATAAGAAGGGGCTCAGAGCTGACCCCTTCTTGATGCAGTCCCACCTCCACTTGAACTCTTCTGTCACACCGACAGCACACCTCACCACTGTCTTACATCTCTCATACAAGTCCTGCACCACTCTAACATACCTCTCTGCCACTCCTGACTTCCTCATACAATACCACAGTTCCTCTCTCAGCACCCTGTCATATGCTTTCTCCACATCCACAAAGGCACAATGCAGCTGCCTCTGACCTTCTCTGTACTTCTCTATTAACATCCTCAAAGCAAACACTGCATCTGTGGTGCTCTTTCTTGGCATGAAACCAAACTGTTGCTCACAAATGCTGACCTCTGCCCTTAGTCTAGCTTCCACTATTCTTTCCCATAACTTCACCGTATGGTCCATCAACTTTATCCCTCTGTAGTTGCCACAACTCTGCACGTCTCCCTTGTTCTTTAAAATGGACACAAGCACACTTCTCCTCCGGCATCCTCTCACTCTCTAAGACGTGAGACTCTCTAAGATCAGAAAATCTACTGCTACCTCTCCTAGACACTTCCATGCCTCCACAGGTATGTCAATGCTCTTCTCACTTCACCCTTACTGATCTTTGCTACTTCCTGGTCCTCAACGGTCACGTCTTCTACTCTTTGTTCTGTCTCATTTTCCTTATTCATCAGCTCTTCAAAGTACTCTTTCCATCTTCCCAGCACACTTCTGTCATCAGTCAATACATTTCCCTCTCTGTCCTTAATCACTCTAACTTTCTGCATGTCTTTCCCATCTCTCTTTCTCTGCTATGCCAACCTAAATAAATCATTTTCTTCCTCCTTACTGTCCAACCTATTATACAAGTCATCATATGCCCTCTGTTTGGCTTATGACATCGCTACCTTCACCTTAAACTGTTTCCCTGCACTCCTGTTTACTCTCTTCGGTCCTCTCAATGTCCGACTAAGAAGTTGGTGGTGGAATGAGGAAGTGCAGGAGTGTGTACAAAGAAAGAGGTTAGCTAAAGTGGAATGAAGTGCAGGAGTGTGTACAAAGGAAGAGGTTAGCTAGCTAAGTGCACTTCCTCATTCCACCACCAAGTCTCCTTATCTACTTTATTTCTGGAGGACACACCAAGTACTTTCCTACCTGTCTTCCTGATCACATTAGCTGTAGTTGTCCAGTCATCTGGAAGCACTTCCTGATCACCCAAAGCCTGTTTCAACTCCTCCTTGAAGACAACATGACACTCCTCCTTTTTCAGCTTTCACCACTTTGTCTTCTGCTCTGCCTTTGCCTTCTTCACCTTCCTCACCATCAGCGTCATCCTGCACACCACCATCCTGTGCTGTTTGGCAACACTCTCATCCACTACTACTTTGCAGTCACTGCCTCACTTAAATTACATTATCTACACAAGATGTAGTCTACCTGTGTGCTCTTACCTCCGCTTTTATAAGTCACCCTATGCTCCTGTCTCTTCTGGAAGAAAGTATTCACCACAGCCATTTCCATCCTTTTTGCAAAATCTATCAACATCTATCCTTCTGTGTTCCTGTCCTGGATACCAAACCTGCCCATCACTTCCTCGTTCCCTCTACTATTGCCTGCACCAATATGTCCATTGAAGTCTGCACCAATGACCACTCTTTCACCTCTGGGGGTACTCTGCATCACGTCATCAAACTCACTCCAGAATCTCTCCTTCTCTTCTTGCTCACATCTTGCCTGTGGGGCAAAAGCACTAACAACATTGAACATAACACCTTCAATTTCTAACTTGAGACCCATCACTCTGTCTGACACTCTTTTCACTTCTAAAACATTCCTGACAAACTCCTCCTTCAAGATGACTCCTACACCATTTCTCTTTCCATCCACACCATGAAAGAACAGCTTAAACACTGCTCCTAAGCTTCTAGCCTTCCTTTTCTGCATCATGTCAGCCAACTCTCTACCTTTTCCTGTCATAGTTCCAACATTCAAATTCCCTACTCTCAGTCCTAGACTTTTCTCTTCTCTCTCTGCCTATGAACATGCCTCTTGCCGCTTCTTCTTCGACCTCTCCTTTTCGACCAACCGTAGTCCAATTTCCACCAACACCCTGTTGGTTGACAGCACTGATGGCAGTCGTTGGTAACCCGGTCCTTGACCGAGCCGGAATGGAATTTGTTTTGACGATTCGCATTCTGTATTCTGGCAAAAGTTTTATGCCAGATGCCTTTCCTGTCACAACCCTCTGCATTTATCAGGGCTTGGGACAGGCATGAGGACGGACACTTTTTTGTGCCCCCCCGTCATGGCTGCATTTCGGGGGGCTGGGTCAAAATTCCTTTGTGGAATTTCGGCTGTCGCAGCGGTCTAGGTCCCCTTTAACCACAGAAAGTTAAGGATCATTGTATTTGTAGCTCCAGGAAGTAAGGACTAATTTACCTTCATCAGTCATATTCCTTACAAATGGTGGGCAGTGGTGGTCTAGTGGATAGGGCACAGGATCGCTGATCCTAAGGTTTGGGGTTCGAGTCCCCACAAGGTTGTCACTGTCCCCACCAGTGCAGCTAACTGGGTTATCAAAGGCGGGCCATGTCTCTCACTGACTATGGTGAGAGGCATGTAAAAGAACCATTGCTGACTTTCGTAAAGAGTAGGCTGCAAAGCCGTTGGCATGTTTCTGTCCCTTGCTAAAGGGTTGTGAAAGGAAGGGCATCCGACGTAAAAACCTCTGCCAAATCAAATGTGTGAATCAGATGATTTGCTGTGGCGACTCCCGAGAAAGGGAAAAAGCCGAAAGAGAAGAAGAGTCACATTCCTTACAAATAACCAACATATTTATGTAAGATCACAATTCAGATTGTACTGAGCTTCCAGATGTAATACTGTTTGATGATTTATTCAGAGAGTTTACAATAATGGCACAAAAGAATGGGATGAGAAATTGTGGAATAGCAAGAATTCCTTATTCATGAGATATCCTGTAGAGGTCAGCATTTGTGAACAACAGTTTGGTTTCATGCCAAGAAAGAGCACCACAGATGCAGTGTTTGCTTTGAGGATGTTAATAGAGAAGTACAGAGAAGGTCAAAAGGAGCTGCATTGTGCCTTTGTGGATCTGGAGAAAGCATATGACAGAGTGCCGAGAAAAGAATTGTGGTATTGTATGAGGAAGTCTGGAGTGACAGAGAAGTATGTTAGAGTGGTGCAGGACATGTATGAGAGATGTAAGACAGTGGTGAGGTGTGCTGTCGGTGTGACAGAAGAGTTCAAGGTGGAGGTGGGACTGCATCAAGGGTCAGCTCTCAGCCCCTTCTTGTTTGCTATGGTGATGGACAGGCTAACAGATGAGGTTAGACAAGAATCTCCATGGACTATGATGTTTGCAGATGACATCGTGATCTGTAGTGAGAGCAGAGACCAAGTGGAGGAAAATCTAGAGAGGTGGAGGTATGCCCTGGAAAGGAGGGGATTGAAGGTTAGTCTTAGTAAGACAGAATACATGTGTGTGAACGACAAGGACCCAAGAGGAACTTTGAGGGTACAGAGGGCAGAGATAAAGAAGGTGGAGGATTTTAAGTACTTAGGCTCAACAATCCAGAGCAATGGAGAGTGTGGAAAAGAGGTGAAGAAGCACGTGCAGGCAGGTTGGAATGGATGGAGGAAAGTGTCCGGTGTGATGTGTGATAGGAGAGTATCGGCAAGAATGAAGGGAAAAGTGTACAAGACGGTGATGAGGCCAGCGATGTTGTATGGTTTAGAGACAGTGGCCCTGGGGAAAAGACAGGAGTCAGAGCTGGAGGTAGCAGAGATGAAAATGTTGAGGTTCTCTTTGGGAGTAACGAGGATGGATAGGATCAGAAATGAGTACATCAGAGGGACAGCACATGTTAGATGTTTTGGAGACAAAGTCAGAGAGGCTAGATTGAGATGGATTGGACATGTACAGAGGAGGGATAGTGAGTATATTGGTCGTAGGATGCTGAGGTTGGAACTACCAGGCAAAAGGCCCAGAGGAAGACCAAAGAGAAGATTTATGGATGCGGTGAAGGCGGACATGAAGGTTGTTGGAGTAAGAGTAGAAGATGCAGAGGATAGGGAGAGATGGAGGCAGATCATTTGCTGTGGCGAATGTCCCTGAAGGGAACAGCCGAATGGAAAGGAAGAAAGAAGATCTTGTAAATACACAAACACACACAAACACACACACACACACACACACACTTTTATTGCTACCTATATATGTATCATGCCTTTCAAGACACTTGGGATTCAGTGTACATTATAGGGAGCTGGATTGCTGATCCAAAGGTTGGGGGTTCGAGTCCCATTCTCCACAAGGTTGTCACTGCCCCCCCAGTGCGGCTAACTGGGTTTTCAAAGGCGGGCCACGTCTCTCACTGTCTATGGTGAGAAGCATGTAAAAGAACCATTGCTGACTTTTGTAAAGAGTAGGCTGCAGAGCCATCAGCGTGTTTCTGTCGCTTGCTGAAAAAGGGTTGTGGGTTTTTTTTTTTTTAAACTGGCCACATTATATGACTTTTATTCTGAAAGCTGTTTTTTCATTCATAGCGTTTTGCAAGGTTTTACTTGCACTATATTCACTGAACAGATCTGCTGAACGGTTTAAAATTTAATGGAAAACTAAAGAACTAAAATAAAACAAACAGGAAACTCCGTTATTTTATTTTAAAGTCGCCTTTTGAAATCTTTGTCTAATATAAATATATTTAAGGGGCTGATACTTCGAGGTTTTTCAATTAAAATTTGTTGCTGTTCAGAGGGAATTATTCGTGAGTTTGTCTGAAGTTCTAATTTGGGAAATTGGGAAGGTTCCGAGTTCCCAGTTGAATGTTTCTACATGTAACGTGTAAAATCATGACGTCATCAAACATACAGCAAATGCTTGTTGATCTGCAGGGCGGCTCTGAGAGAACAACGGCAAGCTCGCACAGCTGGATTCCCGCGGGGTTCGAGGAGTACAGGAGGACAGGGGTAGTGTCTCAGTGCGTCAGTATTTCGGTGTGCTGAGGGAGTGAAAGAAAATGGAAATCACCGAGAGAGAAAAGTGGCCTTCGAGGCAGGGAGCCGCACTGCTGGGCACAGGGACACGAGCGGAGACGCGAGCGGAGACGGAGACATGTCCACTGGAGGGTCAACACCACACCAAAAAATGTTCACAGACTAAAAAGAACATAATTGCTGGGGTAAGTCATAATTAATAATACAATTTACAAACACTTGCTTCATTAATAAAACTGGGAACAAATAAATCATTCTTTTGTGTGTGACGGAATTTACAATTTAAAAACAAAATGAAACATCCGAACTGTAAACCTGTTTAAAAAAAACAGACACATGGACTGCCAGATGTTTCACTGAAAGAAAGATAGTCACAGTTGTGTGGGGGGGTACGTGTGTGCGCGCGCGCGTGCGTTTGTGGGGGCGCGTGTGTGCGCGCGCGCGTGCGTTTGTGGGGGCGCGTGTGTGGGTATGGGGGTGTTTATGTGGGGAGTATGTGTATGTGTATGTGTGTGTGTGTGTATGTGTGCGCGTGTGTGTGTGTGTGTGGGTGTGTGTGTGCGCGTGTGTGTGTGCGTGTGTGAGTGCGTGCGTGCGTGTGTGTGTGCGTATGTGTATGTGTGCGCGTGTGTGTTTTGTGTGTGTGTGTGTGTGTGTGTGTATGTGTGTGTGTGTGTATGTGTGTGCGCGTGTGTATGTGTGTGTGTGTGTGGGTGTGTATGTGTGCGTGTGTGTGTGTGTGTGCGTGTGTGAGTGCGTGTGTGTGCAGCGCATGTGTATGTGTATGTGTGTGCTGAGTGTGTTTTGTGTGTGTGTGTGTGTGTGTGTGTGTGTGTGCACGCGTGTGTGTGTGTGTGTGTGTGTGTGCTGTAGTAGTTTCCTCCTTGTAATGTGTTTATAGAATCACTGGGGATCCGGAGATCTCTCTGGTCCCAGTCACTCAGACATTCGGGGTCAAAGGGCATTTGTTGTCTCGGCTGTTCTGACTTTCTGCAGCACTCTGAATCATTGCAGGACTGTGTGGCACCCTGGGTTGCCAGGTCCATTAGCTTGTGCTAATCAAAAAGCTGCTTACAATCAAAAAAATTTTCCAACTCATCTAACCCACAGTGGAAATGGATTTAATGGGGTTATAGATTTTTAAAGTACTACAGAGATTTAATTTCTCACTGCATAAAAAAGAGAGAATAAAAACAGGATGTTACACTGTAATTCTGCTTGGCCTTAAGAATACCATTGGTAACCTTACGAAAGACCCAACAAACGAAAAATCCTGGTTATGAAATGCATTTACCTACAATTTCCATCTCTGTATACAAAACAAATTCATGTTACGAAACGTGCCATCTCAAAAATTCAAACAATGCGCGAGTTGCTCTCCCATTAGCTATCTCCCAACATCTTGCCCCGCTGGGTTCCCATTGGCTATTAGGGAGCTGCATCTCCATTATGCCCATGACGCAGCTCCTTCCCATTGGCTATTATGGAGCTGCATCTCCATAATACCCATGATGCATGAGTTACTGTTGTTTCATGAGTTTTTCAAGTGTACTCATTGCAACTTTATTTTTTGGCTCAGGCTTTTAACCTTGCATAAACATTTGTAAGATTATAACTCTGCTAAGAAGACATGATCAACACACGCACGCGCACACACACGTGCACGCGTGTGATTCCCGGTGAAAGTGATTCCCGGTGCGAGTGAAAAGAAGAAGCGGACTCGTGGCATGTGGTTGAGTGATATCGCAAAGGAATATGGCCAAACCCGTCTACCATCAGTACGATATTGAAGCAGCAGGAGGCCTTAAAGGGTATACAGTAGGCCCTTGACTATTCGCGGTTTTGCACTCACGGTTTGAGTATTCGCGGACTGCCAATCAACTGACACGTCACTCAAATTCAGCCAATGGCTGTCCTCCTTCCTGCTGATTGGTTGAGATGATGTAACGCCCCCTTTTTCCTCATTGGCACAGAAGTTTTCAATGAGCCTTTTTTTTCCCATGTGTTTTAATTACCAGTTAAGCTCTCTGATGCCACTCAAACGCTGTGTGTCTACTCACTTTTGCCAAGAATCATCTTGATCATCCCCAAAGCTTTCGGGAAAATGTCCTCTGGACTGATGAACGTAAAGTTGAACTGTTTGGGAGAAATGCATCTCGTTAAATCTGGCGCAAAAGCAACACTGCATTTGATTAAAAGAGCATTGTGCCAACAGTGAAACATGGTGGTGGAAGTGTGATGATCTGCTGATCTTTGCTGCTTCAGGATCTGGGCGACTTGTCATGATTGATGGAACCATGAATTCTGCTCACTAGAAGAATGTTCATCCATCAGTTCGAGACCTCAAGCTAAAGCGCACCTGGGTTCTGCAGCAAGACAATGATCCGAAGCGCACCACCAAGTCCACTTCTGAATGGATAAAAAAGAACAAAATTAGGGTTTCTGGAGTGGCCTAGTCAAAGTCCTGACCTGAATCCTATTGAGATGCTGTGGCATGACCTTAAAAAGGCTGTTCATGTCCGGAAACCATCTGATCTGGTTGATCTTAAACAATTCTGCAGAGATGAGTTGGCCGAAATCACATCACAGCGATGTGAAAGACTCATCACCTCTTATCGCAAACACTTGACTGCAGTTATTGCCGCAAAAGGTGGTTCAACCAGCTATTAGGTTCAGGGGCAATTACTTATTCACAAGGGCCCTTGTAGATTCAGATGTTTTTTCCCCCTTAATAGATGCAATTGGATTTTTACACCCAAGCCTAGTGGCTCATCAGGCCGGTGTTTATTCCCAGCTTCTATAGCTGTGACGCTACCAGTTCAACTCCAGTCCATCGTGGGTTACCTTCCCAGTATATTTTTACTGGTACCCATTTATACTGCTGGGTGAACAGAGGCACATTTGTGGTTAAGACCTTATCCAAGGGTCTTAGCACAGCAGGGGTCTAACTGGGATTTGAACACCCAACCTCCCGATCATGAGCCCAGCACCCTAACCACTATGCCACCGGTCCCACATCAACAATAATGTGGCAATAAAATGAAGTCAGTTGATGATCTCAATGTACTGAACAAACCAGGACTGGAATGTTCACATACCTGGACTTTTTCTCTCCCGGTGTCACAAATATAAAATCGGTGCTTAAACAATGAGTGGTTCAGGGGACATGAGGATCATTTGTACACATGAATTGGCACCCAGATTTTTGACTTGGACCCCAGTGAAGGTATTTGGGATGTGCTGGAAAGGATTTTATGAAGTGGTTTGAATTCCTCATCAGTTCAGGATATCAGTGAGAAACGAACCTGAGTCAGGATGGAAAGAAATGCTGTGATGTTACTTAAGTTTATTAAAATTTTTTTTTTTTTTTAAATACCATCGAGATTACATGCAGTAATCAAGGATAAAGGAGGAATAAAAGAAAATAAAGGGCATTGTGTTTTGTTGTTGTTTTTGACTGTCTAGTGTACTGACTAGCGTAAGCGTGAAATATAAAAATAGTTTTTTGCAACTGGCGACGAAGAAACCACTTTTCGGGGTGTAACTCAACCGAGTATCTGAAAATAGCACAGAAGACTAAATTTTCCCCTGCAGGCTCTCCCCCCCCCTCTCTCTCCCTCCCCTCACCCCTACCTCCCACTCTCCCCTCTCACGCTCATTCCTCTCCCTTCTGTCCCTCTTTCTCACTCCTGCCTCCCCCTCTCTCTCTCTCACACACACACACACACACACACACACACACACACACACACACATATTAAGAGAGGGAGAAAGAATGTTTCTGAAGAATGATGTAATTTCATCAAGCGTAGGCTGCATAGGGCGGCACAGTGGCGTAGTGGTTAGCATGTTCGCCTCACAGCAAGAAGGCCTGGGTTCGAATCCCAGCCTGGGCGTTTCCTCCCACGGTCCTAAAACATGCACAGTAGGTTAATTGGCCGTTCCAAATTGCCCGTAGGTTTGCATTGTGCAGAAGGCAATGGCAAACCACTGCACTATCCTTGCCAAGAAAACCTCCATAAAGATGATAATCAAGGTGTTAACCTTCATGGCAGGTCGTCCTACGACTTGGAAGGCACCAGACCAGACCAGGCTGCATAGCCATCAGTGTGTTTCCTGTGTGTTAGGAAGGGCATCCGACGTAAAAACCTACGCCAAATTGAATATGCGAATCATTAATATGACTTCCATGAGATGGAGGCAGATGATTCGCTGTGGCGACCCCTGAAAGTGAACAGCTGAAAGGAAAAGTAATGTAATATTAGTTAATTAGCGGTGGAGTGTTTTTTTATTCATTTGTTTTATTTTATTTATATAATATGTCTATCTGTTATCCTATAACAGGAGATTAAGGCAGAGTCAGGATTTGTTATGGATTGAACTTTCAGCCGAACCCAGGATTTGCAGGAGATGATGAACAGTTCAACATATAAGGTTTATTCACTCACAGGAGACACCGCGGATAAAAAAATAAACAGTGACAAACACTAGAGGCGCCAACAAAAATTAAATCGTAATAAACACTGGAGACGACAAAGAAAATAAACAGTATCAAACACTGGAGACTGTGGCTGGGAAGGCTGGCTGCCCACAGAGCGATAACGAGAAGCAAGTAGAAAACACTAGGAAGTAGAGCTGGGTTTTCCTAGATTTTTTTGTATTGCGATACATTGCGATTTCTAGCATGTATTGCGATATATTGCAAGAAAAATTCTAAACTAAAAGTGAGCCTGTTCTTAAGTATTTATTCTTTATTTCAAAAAGAGAAATCAACAACATTAAAAACGTTGTTTTTCGTCATGAAAATTAAAAGTCTCAGCGTCAGAAAAAATCTACTTATGAAAATTTAATGTTTTAAACTAGCCAATGGGAGGCCAGCGGGGCGGGATGCTGGGAGATAGCCAAAGGGAGGCCAGCGGGGCGCAATGTTGGGAGATAGCCAATGGGAGAGCAACTCGTGCATTGTTTGAATTTTTGAGATGGAGCTTTCATAACGTGAACTTGTCCAGAGACAAACATTTTAGGAAAATGCGTTTCGTAACCTGGATTTTTCGTTTGTTGGGACTTTCGTAAGATGAGATACCACTGTATTATCATTATGCTGGAGAGAAGTGGAATGTAATTTACCGGAATCTGGGACCAATTTGGAGCATGTTGTGCCTGAGTCCGTAAGTTGTGTGATGTCATTTTTTTCAGAGTCGACAGATGTTATTGTCACGTTTTAAGCAAAAAATAAAAAAAACATGCATGGTTAATGTGCTTTGTTGGAGATCAGGTTCATGGGACCACTTCCCTCTTTTGCTCATTTTAAAATAAATGTTTAAGCGAAAATGTAGATGCAGTAGGTCAGTAAATTTCTGAGCACTTAGGAACATAAACCGTGGTTTTGTTTTTACCGGCAATTTCTGTATCCTGTATAAAAACAAATTCTATTGGCTAAAGGCCTTCGTGACATCCGCACTGCCCAATCACGGCATGGCTCTTACTGGACCTGGCTCTCCACACACTGAATAACTGTAGATAAGAGGCCGGAACTTCTGCGGTCGCCTTTTTTTTTTTTTTTTCAACGAAAGCATTACTTCCGGTTCTATTAGGGTAAATAGCCAAAGTTTTTATTGCTGTTCCGAAGTTTTCCAAATGCATGTCAAAAAAAGTTTTTTCTTCAGAGTATCACAATATGTATTGTTTGCATGTTAGAACCGGTTTAAACCGATAAATCGCTTTTATCGCGCAGCTCTACTTGGAAGCGACTGAGTGAGATTGAAACGGTCTTCTGGCAGAAAGGTGAAAGTGCAGCAGGTCTTTATAGTGGATTGATTGAGGAGTGGGATCAGGTGTGCACTGCTGCAATCTGCCAGAGGTAGGTCAGCCACGCCCCTCATCCACAGTCTGCACTGCTGGGGAGAAAACAGGGTTAGAGCAATGCAGGAAAACCAAAATGACTCCTCAATAAACACACACCATAATAGGATGTAGACTGGTTTAAACTGAAAGTAAGACTTGCTCAAAATAATCTCATATCTCAGACTTCACGCTGAAATTGTGAGTTCAGTCCATGGTTGCTTCTCTTGGAGATACGGGTTTTCGTACATTGAACTTGAGACTCTGAACAGATGTCAAAAAATTCTATTTTAATTCATTCTCAACAATCTGTTCCGATGCTTTTGCTCTCCTAAAGTGTGTGTGGTCTCCCACTGTATGTGTCATGCTGTAAATTCTATAACACATCTGGAAATTAAATCTGATCTGTCCTCTGATACTCAGCTTTTTTTATATAATCTCAGAAGCTGTGGAAGGTCTTCAGCGTGGATGTGTTTTCACGTGGCGATGAAACTCACATTGTTTGAGGATGATCTGTTTCTGATTGAAATGTTCTGAGCCCGCACTGCTGGATAGAACACAATGAGCAGTATGGGTTTAAGTTGAAGGAATAACTTCTCAGATATTCCAGGTCTGGTGTCTGAAGTCTGAAATTGTGTTGACGTTTTGTTGATAATTTGAAAGGTCAGGAGCTGGAACCTTTATTCTGAAATTGTTTATCGTTCATTTTCTGTAACCACTTAATAGGGCTTAATAGGGTTGGACATGCCCGAAACACCACACCTGGGAGGCATTTGTGAGGCATTCTGACCAGATGCCCGAGCAACCTCAACCCGACCAGAACCCCTCTCAATGTGGAGGAACAGCGGATCTACTCCAAATCCTACCACCTGGCAAAGGAAGCTCATTTCAGCCGATTGTATCCGCGATCTTGTTCTTTCAGTCACTAGCCAAAACTCGTGAACTCGTGACCATAGTGGAATGTAGATCAACAGTTAAATTGAGACCTTTGCCTTGCGGCTCAGCTTCCTCTTCACCACGGCGGTACAGGCTCTGTTTAACAGCGGAGGCTGCAGCGATCCGTCTGACGCTCTCCCGCTCCAACCTTCCCTCACTCGTGAGCAAGACCCCAAGATACTTGAACTCCTCCACTCGGAGCAGAACCTCATTCCTGACCCGGAGGGTGTATGCCACCCTTGTCCGACTGAGAACCATGGCCTCGGAATTGGATGTGCTGATTCTCATCCCGGCTGCTTCGCAGTCGACTGCGAATCACTCCAATGAGAGCTGGAGGTCCAGGCTTGATGATGCCAAAAGGAAAACATCATCCGCAAAAAGCAGAGACGAGATCTGATAGCCACCAAACCAGAACCCCTCAACGCCTCGGCTGCACCTAGAAATTCTGTCCATAAAAATTATGAACAGAATCGGTGACAAAGGACAGCCTTGGCGGACTCCTACCCTCACCGTAAACGAATTCGTCCTGTTGTCATCAATACGGACCAAACTCTGGCTCTGGTGATACAGCAATCAAATGGCCAGTAGCAATGGGTCCGGAACGCTGTCCACCCGGAGCATGCCCTACAAGATAGTCCGAGGGACACGGTCAAAAGCCTTCTTCAAATGCACAAAACACATGTGGACAGATTGGGAAAATTCCCATGCCACCTCTAGGATCCTGTGGAGTGTATAGAGTTGATCAAGAGTGCTACAGCCAGGACGAAAACCACATTGTTCCTCCTGAATCCGAGGTTCGACTATAAATCAGATCCTCCTCTCCAATACCCCTGCATAGACTTTCCCAGGTAGGCTGAGGAGTGTAATTCCCCGATAATTGGAACACATCCTCCAGTCCCCATTTTTAAAAAGGGGGACTACCACCTTGGTTTGCCAATCCAGAGGTACAGCTCCCAATGACCACGCGATGTTGCAGAGACATGTCAACCAAGACAGTCCTACAGCATCCAGAGCCCTGAGATATTCAGGGCGGATCTCATCCCACCCCAGAGCCCGACCACCGAGGAGCTTTCTTGACTATCACAGTGACCTCCAGTAATGGGCAGACCCCCACCCAAACCTCCAGGGTCTTCTTCCTCCACGACCCCTGATATAAGGGATTTTATTTATTTTTAAAACAGATTACCTAGGACAACATTTGTGGAAAATGAATAATTCATAGGTACCAAATAATTTTTCTAATTCTAATAATAAATCAACAATCCATGAGTAATCTGTTTTGAGATTTGTAGTAGTTACATTTTCACATTTCATAGGTTATTGTCCTTGGTGGAGGTTTGTGTTCTCAGTCTTCCTCTCAATGTTGTTGTTGTTGTTAATAGTTTTTATTATATTTGTTTTTGCAGGTTATTCTCATCATATTAGTGGCTGTAATCCTAGCAGCCATATTTGCCTTGAAGCCACACTGTGATTTAAAAGGTGCAATTCTTTTATTTACTTCATCACATAAATATGAAAATGTAATCTTTCATAGAATTTTGCCATCACCTAAAAAGAAGTTATCACTATAGTAGAGTGTTATATGAGTGACTGTTTCAAGTAGTGTTAGTGTTTATAACGTAGAGCTCTAGTAATAGTGTACTCCATGCTATCAAGCTGGGTTGCAAAATCTGTTAGAAGGAAAATTCCTTTTCAGATTAATACTGAAAGTTCATGAACAGTTCATGTGATACACTTCATCACACTCATTACACGTCACATACAGTACTTTACTTCCAACAACCACACTGAGAAGGAACTTTACAATGGGATTTTACTTATACATCTCGTACAATGTTTAGATTTTTAAAGCTTTTTTTCCAACGTTAATTCTATATTTAATTGTTTGGTGAATAATCAAATGGTAATAAACAGAAAATGCAAATGTGTACTGTGTTTAAAGTGGGATTAAAACCATTCAATCATTTTTTTTGAACTGCTTAATCCTAATTAGGGTCACAGGGAGGCTGGCGCCCATTTCAGTTGACTCTGGGCGAAGGCAGAGTACACCCTGGATGGATGGGGCCAACCTTCACACAACCATTCATACTCCCATTCACACCAAGGGGTGATTTGGAACACCAAATTAACATACTGTGCATGTTTTTGGACTGTAGGGGGAAACTGGCGTACCCGGAGGAAACCCAAACAAGTGCGGGGAGAACATACAAACGCCACACAGAAATGACCAAGCTGGGAATCGAACCCATGACCTTCTTGCCCCCCCGAATTAAACCAAAACTCATTAAACATAGTACATAGTATACTTCCACACTCATCAATAGTTGTTATTATTATTATTATTTTTGAATATTTAATTGTTATTATAAGCATTTATAGTATTGAATATGTATTTATTGACATTACATGTACATATACATGTACGTATACGTCAGTCAGCACAGGGTTGATCCTACTTTGCAAATCATGCAGATAGGACACCGAATAATATCACGTTCCGTTATATATGTGAATCCGTGTTGTACATATTCGTCCGACCACTTTCTTTTTTAACTCAACATAGTATAGATTAAAACATTAAAAAAGAAATCACACGACGTACCATCACAAGCCACAATTCGACTACTGAGCGCACCAAATTTCCTGCAGCACAGATTGGCCAAGCAACGTAGCGTGATCACCTGCAGTCAGTGATGGCCAAGCGGGGCGTGTCGTCATGAATATGAGTCAGGTGTGTGTCTTGACCTCCGCCGAACCCCTGAGACTGACTCACCGAACCCCTAGGGTTCGTTCGAACCCAGGTTAGGAACCACTGTTCTAGTGTCTATTCTTGTGATGTTGTATTCTCGAAAAAGTGAAACAAACAACAAATGGCTGCCTTTTCAAACAGGCTAAAACTATCAAACACATTTTAACAGATTGCAAATTTGTAGTATGTATAGTGTGTGAATAAAAAAAAAATCTGATGATAAAATATACACATTTTCACTGTAACACAGTTCGGAAGGTTATCCGTTCATTCTTATTTCAACCATAAATGTGTATTATTCACAATTGGATCCAATAAAATGTCACCGTTTAACTGTTAATGACTTTTATTAAAGTCGTATTTTCCTTAATGCTGGCTTAACCGATGCTGATTTAGAGCCGAATCTGTTCTTCTGATCAGATTATCATACAGGAAGTCAATCTCATTATAAGACTAATCATTATATTTAAGATGCTCTGGCAGAAATATTTTCTTCATTTTGATAATAACAATGATAAAGGCATAGCTTTGTTTGTTTTGGACATGACAAGGACATAGGAAAATACTGACATGATGATCTTTGCCTTTTTTTGGACAGATTCCTGTAAACACCGCTGTCTATCAGGAAAGAGAAGCAGTCAGTCCTCATGTCACTGTGACGCATCATGTTTACAGGAAGGCAACTGCTGTCTCGACTACAAAGAAGTTTGTGTTGAACCCAGTAAGTTTTACATCTAATTTTTACTCTGAGTTTATTCTGAAAAACTACTGTCAGTGATGATCTTTCTCTTAAAGTTAAATATGTTATTCATCATATTAAAATGCAATTTCTTTACCGTGAATCTTTTACTTTATATTAAAGAAGTAAGTCACTGATATGACACAAACCAAATACAGAGGTACGTTGACTTATGAAATTAATCCGTTCCGAGGACAAGCTCGTAAGTCAAAATGTTCGTTAGATCAAACAAAAAATTCCATAGGAAATAATAGAAAACCAATTAATCTGTTCCAAGACCCTCCCAAACTCATACAACCTGAACAAACACGTATATTTGGCCTAATATATTAAAGATAAACATGCAAAAACAATAAATATTTTATAATAATGATAATAATAATATATGTACATTAACATTAATAATAATTAAGAATAAATAATAATAATAAAACAAGAGTAAACAATAAGTCAACTAACCCTTCCGATCATCGACTGCGGCAAAGATGTCACGTGGGCATGAAGATGTCACATGGGCAGACAGCAAAGGGGACAAGGAGGAGAATTTTGTGCATGTGCACACTATGAATGCCAGCGAGGAAAGGTTCGTGGTGAGCTCCAACAAGACCAGTGATTCTGAAATAGTGGGGCCCCTCTGGGGGGGGGGGGGGGGGGGGGGGGTTGACAACCTGGGGAACATGTTTTTTTGCCATTCTGTACTAGAATTAAGCATAATTGCACATCCACTACAGTAGGTGGCAGTGTCGCTCTCACTGTGTTTCCTATGGTGTAGGGAAAAAGCACCGAGCAAATGATATGAAGTGCAATAAACATGATTTATAGTTGCGCACGGGGCGCGTGCACTTTTTTTTCTTCCTATAGGGGGCATCACAGAATATTAATTGAGAAGCACTACACAAGGTGTTCTTGGTGCGCGGAAGAATACAAGGCTAATAGGCCCGGATAAGCCATTTCCCCAGCAGAACCCGTTAGATGGGGCAGATTTTTGGTGGGATCAAAGCTCGTATCATGGGAAATTTGTTATAAAAGACACTCGTAAGTCAAGATACCACTGTACTCCTCAAACAAATAAAATAAAATTCAATTGGTGACCAGAAGAAAAAACAATGAGCATCAGAATTTTAGTTTTCTCAGGTTTCTTTAACTTCTTGATGTAAACACACAGGGGTATCTCTATGTGGATTGTTTCATGTAGTCAGGTATTTATAATAATATAATCAACCTGGGTGGCACAGTGTTGTAGTGGTTATCATGTCTGCCTTATAGCAAGAGGGTCCTGGGTTTGAATCCCAGCTCACTGAGGGTGTTTCTGTAGAGTTCCGCTCTAGATGTAGATGTAGTATTTTGTCGTTATTCTGTGATGTGTTAATGAGAGTCTGAACTGGTTTTAATGTTTTTAATAGCTTTTCTCTGCTGTTAAAAGTGGAATAAAGCAGATGGAAAAGCACAGAGCGATATATATATACACCAATCTTTCTTTTCCTTTCGGCTTTTCCCTTCAGGGGTCGCCACAGCGAATCATCTGCCTCCATCTCACCCTATCCTTTGCATCTTCTTCTCTTACACCAACGACCTTCATGTCCTCCTTCACCACATCCATGAATCGTCTCTTTGGTCTTCCTCTAGGCCTTTTACCTGGTAGTTCCAGCCTCAGCATCCTATTACCAATATACTCACTATCCCTCCTCTGTACATGTCCAAACCATCTCAATCTAGCCTCTCTGACTTTGTCTCCAAAACGTCTTACATGTGTTGTCCCTCTGATGTGCTCATTCCTGATCCTATCCATCCTCGTTACTCCCAGAGAGAACCTCAACATTTTCATCTCTGCTACCTCCAGCTCTGCCTCCTGTCTTTTCCCCAGGGCCACTGTTTCTAAACCATACAACATCGTTGGCCTCAACACCGTCTTGTACACTTTTCCTTTCATTCTTGCCGATACCCTCCTATCACACATCACACCGGACACTTTTCTCCAACCAATGTTTTACTTTAATACAATTTATGGCAGAAAGACAAAGAAGAAATGTCACATAAATATTATTTTATTACCAACAAAACAGTTAGGTTACAGGTTTTTCACTATTTATGCTGTTTGTCTCAAATGCTTCTATAAATATTGACCTTTTCCCACTTCACGCCAGGATAAGTTTCAATATGTTTACATATCTGAACTGACCCCTTTTCCTTTTCATTTTATTATGTGTGTGTAATGGTACATGTGGTGGCACTTAATGTTACAGTCAGATTTTTAAAGCTGTTTATTTTTACTGCTCTATTTATAGGTATGTTGTCCAGCACATTGCTATTGACTTGTTATTTAAAATGTGTTTTAGGAATAAATTACACTTCCCGCAGTGGGGCGAATGAATTTGGTTGTGTTTACAGGGTGGAACTTGTCTCTCTCGAGTCTCTCTGGCAGGAACTAGAACCACTCGTAGGTGTCTCTAAGCTGACGTTTATGGATCAGTAATGCTTTCCTCTATGAGTGGTATGCTGCCTTGTGACCTTCATAATCAACAGTATGAAAGGTTTACTTTGGCTCCTGTTTGATGGGGAAAAAATTGGTTGATGTGTCAGAATTGTTGTTTATTTGACTCAACTGGCATGGAACCTGGTCATGTTTAAGGAAATATGCAAATGGTTTTACGGTTTTTAATGAGTAGCTCTTGCAAGCTGTTCTGAGTGTTTAAACATTTCTAGTATGTTCTTAAAAGTTTGAGGAGGGTCTCATTGGTGAGCATCTGGTGGTCTTGTCTATACCCCTGGAGCCTGGCCCGGGGTTCAGCTTCAAGGAGCGATGTTGCTCCTCCCTCCCATAGTTCACCATCTGCAAGAGGAGCTGTCGGAGGTCTGTTGCTATGTGAATAGGACAGTGTCTGAAAGTGGAGGAATTAATGGTTGAATCCCTGGCTGACAAAGCATGCTGAGGAACATGAATCATTGCCTCTTTGATGGTTAAAGAATCTGAACTTGTGTTGGAGAGTGAGAGATCCCAGTGTAGTAAATGGATAGACTTTGTTCCACACATGTGGTGACTCGAGGTGGATTTAATTGTACTACCACGGTTTGGTGCCAGTACATTAAAGATGGTTGGTTCCATGAGGCTTTGTGTCAGAAAACAGCCATTTACGGATTTACGGACTTGTGCTTATGGACTAAACGCCAGTTCAGAGTACAAAGACTTCTTGTCGTCTCTGCTGGATGTTGGAAGGTGTTCTTCTTGAAGATTATGTTGTCTAAATGGAGGATGCTTCATACTGATCTGGGAAATTAAATTTGAAGGGGTGTGTCATCAGAATACCTGTCTGTGCAGGGCATGAATTTCAGAAAATGTGTGCACCAGACAGGGCGACAGGCAGAAGAAAAAATCTGCAGGAACTCTTAATAATTTTACTGGATCCCACTTTTTTCTGGAACTATTAATTATGGGATAATATATTTTTTTTCATTCACTTGTTCACCTGTCTACATGTTTAGTGTACAATAGCTATTATAGCTGAATAAGAAACGTACATGTAAACTAATTCTCTATCATATACAACTCTTTATTTATTATTCTGCTGATAAAATTAAAACCTTTAATAAGTCATATTTTCTTTAATTTGACAAATATTTTTTGGTGTTTGCAATGTAAAATTGTACTCAGGCCTATTACAGTATTAGCACTACATAGTTAGCCTTAAATAACATTAAAGTAGTGCGTTAACTCAAACTTTCAAAGTGTACGTATAGTCATTGGTCCTGAAAAGTCCTCTTTCGACGTCGATTCTTTTCATAATCTTTATAACCTCTGACATTAGTGCGACTTGGTCCAGCATCACTTTGGTCAGTTTTTTGATCTTTTACAAAGCCAGTTAACTTTGTCTGCTTTGACATTGTTAGTTACAGTTAAATTGTTATAGTTATACTCGCGGATCAGTGGCACACCCGGAATTTCTGGCACGTGATTCAAATTTAGCCAATGGCTAATTTCTCCCTCCTGCTGATTGGTTGCAGATGATGTGTAGACCTCTTTCTTTTCCTCCTTCACACACGTCATCAACATGATTGCTTGAATTGTGAATTCACGTTTTTTTAGAGTGTTTTTAATGATTATTTGAGTCCAATCATGCCACTCAAACGCCCTGCATCTTCTCTAGCTTCTGGTAAGAGCTTTCATCGAAGTGTCATATCTTAGGCAATGGTGGCTTGTTCATTTTACTGAAAGGGCCTTCTGCCTGACAAAGGGGCCGGTATTGAGTTGGATTTTTTCAGATCTCCCACAAAAATGCCGGCAAATGCCAGTGGATCGGCCCTAATGTCGCGTCCTGCTGTGTGTCTATCTGTAATCATTTCAATTCTGTGCCAGAATTCAGAAACTATAGTTGAGTTGTGGCGTTTGTCATTTTGGGATGGGTTTTTTTTTTTTTTGTTTTTTTTTTAAGTGGAGGTAGAGGATTTGGCAGGTCAAACATGGTGCAGCCTGAGCTGTCACAGATGCAAAATCTCGGGCTTTGGAGGAGTTCGGTGAGGGCCCGGAGAACGATTATCTGTTGGCCTGAAAAAGGTTCTCGACCACCATCTGAAACATCAGGTGGGCGAAACAGTTCCCCACAAATACTGTTTACAGTGGAAGTGGGGAGCTGCTCACCTCGACTGGGAATGTTGTTGGGAGGTGGAAAGAGTACTTCAAGGACTTTCCTAATCCCACCAATATGCCCTCCATGGAGGAAGAAGAGCCTGGGGGATTGGGTGGTGGTCCGCCCACCACTGGAGCTGAGTTCACTGGAGTAGTCAAAAAGTTCCTCGGTGCTTGGGCTCCGAGGGTGGATGAGATCTGCCATGAATATCTCAGGACTCTGGATGTTGTAAGACTGTCTTGGTTGGCACGTCTCTGCAACATTGTGTGGTCATCTGGGGCCATACTTCTGGATTGGCAAACAAGGGTGGTAGTCTCCCTTTATAAAAAGGAGGACCAGAGGGTGTGTCCGAATTATTGTGGAATCACACTCCTCAGCCTACTCAGGAAAATCTGCACCGATGTACTGGAAAGGAATATCTGACCGATAGTTGAACTTCGGATTCAATGCAGCCATGAGGTGGGGGGGGGGGGGGCACTAACCAGTGTCTCTCCCCCTCATGCCGGTCCCAAGCCCGGAGAAATGCAGAGGGTTGTGTCAGGAAGGGCATCCGACGTAAAACCAATGCCAAACATTTATGATGCAAATCATAAGTATTACCCCCATACCGGATCGGTCGAGGCCCGGGTTAACAACGACCGCCATCAGTGCTGTCAATCAACAGGGTGCTGATGGAAATTGGACTACTGTTGGTCAAAGACGTCGAAGAAGGAGAGGTGGGAGGCGTGTCCATAGGCAGAGAGAGAAAAGGAAAGGCATGAGTCTAGGACTGAGAGTGGGGACTTTGAATGTTGGAACTATGCAAAGAAAAGGTAGAGAGCTCGCTGACATAATGCAGAGGAGGAAGGTGGACATACTGTGTGTTCAGGAGACCAGGTGGGAAAGGTAGCAAAGCTAAAAGCTTAGGAGCAGAGTTTAAGCTATTTTATCATGGTGTGGATGGGAAGAGAAATGGAGTAAGAGTCATCTTGAAGGAGGAGTTTGTCAGGAATGTTCTAAAAGTGAAAAGAGTGTCAGACAGAGTGATGAGTCTCAAGTTAGAAATTGAAGGTGTAATGCTCAATGTTGTTAGTGCTTATGCCCCACAGGCAGGATGTGAGCTAGAAGAGAAGGAGAGATTCTGGAGTGACTTAGATGAAGTGATGCAGAGTACCACCAGAGGTGAAAGAGTGGTCATTGGTGCAGACTTCAATGGACATGTTGGTGCAGGCAACAGAGGGGACGAGGAAGTGATGGGCAGGTTTGGTATCCAGGACAGGAACGCAGAAGGACAGATGTTGATAGATTTTGCAAAAAGAATGGAAATGGCTGTGGTGAATACTTTCTTCCAGAAGAAACAGGAGCATAGGGTGACTTATAAAAGCGGAGGTAGGAGCACACAGGTAGACTACATCTTGTGTAGGCGATGTAATTTGAAGGAAGTCAGTGACTGCAAAGTCATAGTGGGTGAGAGTGTTGCCAAACAGCATAGGATGGTGGTGTGCAGGATGACTCTGATGGTGAGAAAGGTGAAAAAGGCAAAGGCAGAGCAGAAGACAAAGTGGTGGAAGCTGAAAAAGGAAGAGTGTCGTGTTGTCTTCAAGGAGGAGTTGAAACAGTCTTTGGGTGGCCAGGAAGTGCTTCCAAATGACTGGACAACCACAGCAAATGTGATCAGGGACACAGGTAGGAGAGTACTTGGTGTGTCCTCTGGAAGGAAAGTAGATAAGGAGACTTGGTGGTGGAATGAGGAAGTGCAGGAGTGTGTACAAAGGAAGAGGTTAGCTAAGAAGAAGTGGGACATTGAGAGGACCGAAGAGAGTAAACAGGAGTACAGGGAGACACAGCGTAAGGTGAAAGTAGCAGTGGCTAAGGCTAAACAGAGGGCGTATGATGACTTGTATGATAGGTTGGATAGTAAAGAGGGAGAAAATGATCTATGCAGGTTGGCACAGCAGAGAAATAGAGATGGGAAGGACGTGCAGCAAGTTAGATTGATAAAGGACAGAGAGGGAAATGTATTGACTGATGACAGAAGTGTGCTGGGAAGATGGAAAGAGTACTTTGAAGAGCTGATGAATGAGGAAAATGAGAGAGAAAAAAGAGTAGAAGAGGTGACCATTGAGGAGCAGGATGTAGCAAAGATCAGTAAGGGTGAAGTGAGAAGGGCATTGAAGAGGATGAAGAATGGAAAGGCAGTTGGTCCTGATGATATACCTGTGGAGGTATGGAAGTGTCTAGGAGAGGTAGCAGTAGATTTTCTGGCAAGAACATTCAACAAGGTACTAGAGAGTGAGCAGATGCCGGAGGAGTGGAGGAGAAGTGTGCTGGTGCCCATTTTTAAGAACAAGGGAGACGTTCAGAGTTGCAGCAACTACAGCGGGATAAAGTTGATGAGCCATACGATGAAGTTATGGGAAAGAATAGTGGAAGCTAGACTAAGGGCAGAGGTCAGCATTTGTGAACAACAGTTTGGTTTCATGCCAAGAAAGAGCACCACAGATGCAATGTTTGCTTTGAGGATGTTAATAGAGAAGTACAGAGAAGGTCAGAGGGAGCTACATTGTGCCTTTGTGGATCTGGAAAAAGCATATGACAGGGTGCCAAGAGAACTGTGGCATTGCATGAGGAAGTCTGGAGTGGCAGAGAAGTATGTTAGAGTGGTGCAGGACATGTAAGACAGTGGTGAGGTGTGCTGTCGGTGTGACCGACGAATTCAAAGTGGAGGTTGGACTGCATCAAGGGTCAGCTCTGAGGCCCTTCTTGTTTGCTATGGTGATGGACAGGCTGACAGACGAGGTGAGACAAGAATCTCCATGGACTATGATGTTTGCAGATGACATTGTGATCTATAGTGAGAGCAGAGAACAAGTGCAGGAAAATCTAGAGAGGTGGAGGTATGCCCTGGAAAGGAGAGGAATGAAGGTTAGCCTCAGAAAATCAGAATACATGTGTGTAAATGAGAAGGACCCAGGAGGAACGGTGATGTTACAGGGAGCAGAGATAACCAAGGTGGAGGATTTTAAGTACTTGGGCTCAACAATCCAGAGCAATGGAGAGTGTGGAAAAGAGGTGAAGAAGCGTGTGCAGGCAGGCTGGAATGGTTGGAGAAAAGTGTCCGGTGTGATGTGCGATAGGAGAGTGTCAGCAAGAATGAAGGGAAAAGTGTACAAGACGGTGGTGAGGTCAGCGATGTTGTATGGCTTAGAAACAGTGGCGCTGAGGAAAAGGCAGGAGGCAGAGCTATAGGTAGCGGAGATGAAAATGTTGAGGTTCTCTCTGGGAGTAACGAGGATGGATAGGATCAGAAATGAGTATCTCAGAGGGACAGCCCACGTAAGATGTTTTGGAGACAAAGTCAGAGAGGCTAGATTGAGATGGTTTGGACATGTACAGAGGAGGGATAGTGAGTATATTGGCAGTAGGATGCTGAGGTTGGAACTACCAGGCAGAAGGCCTCGAGGAAGACCAAAGAGGAGATTTATGGATGTGGTGAAGGAAGACATGAAGGTCGTTGGAGTCAGAAAAGAAGATGTGGAGGACAGGGTGAGGTGGAGGCGGATGATTTGTTGTGGCGACCCCTGAAGGGAGCAGCCGAAAGTAAAAGAAGAAGAAGAAGTTGAACCTCGGATTCAGGAAGAACAATGTGGTTTTCGTCCTGGTCGTGGCACTCTCAACCAACTCTTTATTCTCTACAGAATCCTGCAGGGGGAAAGGGAGTTTTCCCAATCTGTCCATATGTATTTTGTTCATTTGGAGAAGTTTTTCGACTGTGTCCCTCAGGTTATCTTGTGGGGCATGCTCTGGAAATACGGCATTCCAGACCCATTGCTACAGGCAATTTGGTCGTTGTATCACCGGAGCCAGAACTTGGTCCATATTTACCAACAACAGGTTGAATTCATTTCCAGTGAGAGTTGGAGTCCACCAAGGTTGTCCTTTGTCACCAATTCTGTTCATAATTTTTATGGGCAGAATTTCTAGGCGCAACCAAGGTGTTGAGGGGTTCTGGTTTGGTGGCCATCAGATTGCTTCTCTGCTTTTGCAAATGTTGTCCTTTTGATTTCATCAAGCCTGGACCTCCAGATCTCTTTGGAGTGATTAGCAGTCGCGTGCAAAGCAGCCAGGATGACAGTCAGCACCTCCAAGTCTGAGGCCATTGTTCTCAGTCAGAAAAGGGTGAAAAGCACCCTCCGGGTCGAAAATGAGGTCCTGTCCCAAGTGAAGCAGTTCAAGTATCTTAGGGTCTTGTTCACGAGTGAGGGAAGGATGGAGTGGGAGATTGACAGGCGGATTGCTGCAGCCTCTGCTGTAAAGCGGAGCCTGTACCGATCCGTCATGGTGAAGAGGGAGTTGAGTCTCAAGGCAAATCTCTCAATTTATCAGTTGAAGTATGTTTCAACCCTCACCTGTGGTCACGGGCTTTGGGTAGTGACCTAAAGAACAAGATCGCGGATACAAGTGGCTGAAATGAGATTCCTTTGCCTGGTGGCGGGGCTCTCCCTAAGAGATAAGGTGAGACGCTCATTCATTCGGAGAGAGCTTGGAGATGAACTGCTGCTCCTCCACATTGAGAGGAGCCAGTTAAGGTGGCTAGGGGAACCATTTAGAATTCCTCCAGAATGCCTCCCTGGTGAGGTGTTTTGGGCATGTCCAACCGGGAAGATAACCCTAGGTCGACCTAGAACACGCTGGTGGAATTATGTCTCTCGCCTGGTCTGGGAATGCCTTGGTGTCTCCCCGAAAGAGCTGGAGGAAGTGGCTGGGGAGAGGGACGTCTGGCCCTCATTGCTTTGGCTGCTGTCCCCTTGAACCGACCTAGGATTAAGCAGAAGATGATGATGATGATGATGATGATGATGATGATAAGGTAGAGGCTGTATATCTTATATCTCCTGATGAGTCTTGTTATCTTTTCTTTTTGTATTTTTCTGTGTGTGTGTGTGTGTGGGGGGGGGGGGGTTCCATATGTTCAAATTACAGCTTATCAGTAATTTGAATTTGAACATAAATGTGTGTATCAGTGCACATGGTCCCAGAACACTGGGCTGTAGATCAGAGATCAATACTGTATTCTGCCTTCATAGATGTTGGACACTGTGCTAAAGAGAAGAGTTGAGCTGTCAGATGATTGTGACCTGGTGGTGAGGGATGCAGGTAGCAAGGGATGATGTCAGACAGCACCTTAAGGAATAATGAAGGTGGACTTTGAGCATTTCTCAGGGGGGGGGGTCTTATATTGCAGGACTTCTTCCAAGGGAGGCAGGGAAAAGAGACCATGTCACAGTGGCAACCCCAAACCTGGTGACCTTCTTCTGTTTTCGATATTATACTACTACTGACGCTCCCCGACTTACGTTCATCCGTTTTACGTTTTTTTTTATTTTACTTTTTTTTTTTTTTTTAAGTCAAATTTTGAGTTTAGACGTACCTACGTAGTACACTGACGTACAGATTCTCTCAGTTATATAGCGTGTTCCCCTTATGTTAAGACATTGTCCCTGTGATCTTTGTGTTTACACTGTTTTGCGGACTTTTGTAACCCTAAGCAAATAGGGTTGGTCAGAAGTATAAGCCTACTAGCATGGGTGCATGCTTGAAAGTGCTTTTTGTGAACTTGAAAGACCGGATGTCTATATAACCCACAGCAAGTATACTCCTTTTGCAAGTACACTACATTCGGTATTAAGCACCTCACATATTGTAAGCATTGATTGGCTGTTTTAAGCTTCATGTAAAGTGACTCGGTATAAATAAGTGACTTATTTAAAATTAATGTTGATATTATTTGATATATTTGATATTATTTTACAATGTTATGTTTACAATAATTGATTTAGGGGTGTTTTATGAGATACGGTAATGGTATTTATGGATGTATAGTACAGTATGAGCGTCATACGTCACACGTCATACGTCACTGTAACAACTTACGTTCACTTTCAACTTGCGTTCGGCCGTCTGGAACCAATTAAAAACGTAAGTTGGGGAGTGTCTGTATTACTATTGCTGTACCAAACTTCAACTCTTTATGCTGTCTCGCTGAAAAAGCACTGGAGATTTGAGGGATGGAGGTCATAGGTCACAGGTTTGTTTGGTTGATTGTTTGTTTGTTTTAGGTTAAACAAATGAGGATACTGATCATAGTAAATACATACTGAATAATATCCCATATTATTGTATATTTTAATTCCTAAAAGATTAAGATGTACAGAAATGCAGTACAGTGATCCTTCGCTCCTTCAAGCTTCAATTTCTGTGGCTTCAGTGCATCGCAGGTTTTTAAAAATAAGGAAATTAAGGAAAAATAGGGAAAAGTTAAGGAAAATGCCGCAAAACAAGGCCAATTATGCAAAAACCCCAAAACAAACAAAAACAAAAAAGCAACCCAAAACCCCCAAACAAAACTACTTTCATTTTAATGTGAGGTGCGCATCTGTATGTGTGTGTGTATTTATGTTTTATTTACATCTTATGCATTATTTTTGAATGTTTAATTGTTATTATAAGCATTTATAGCGTTGAATATGTATTTATTGATATTACATATACATGTATGTATACGTCAGTCAGGGGGGTCGATCCTACTTCATGGAAATCAGCGTCGGGGAGCGGTCTATAGGGGGGGTCCTCGGTTCCCATTAACCGCGGAAAGTGAGGGATCCCTATATTACACATTTATATAAAAACAAATCTTTGAGCTTTAATAAAGAGGAACTAGAGCTGATGCAGAACTGGAATGGAGGTGATGTGGAAATGTGATGGGGGTGGTGTTGCTTAGTTTCCAGATGTTTTCGTGTTAAAAAGAGGATTTAGCACTAGGAAGCAGTAAAGGAAAAAAAAAAAAACTTTAGCAGTTAGTCTATAACAAACACTATGATTTTGAACTCAGTGGATCCTACACAAAAGTTTATTTCTGTCTTAAGCACCAACATGTGGATGATAGGAGTGCAAAAACCAGTGCTGGTAAAGATGGTGTTAATTATAAAGATTAAAGCCTTTAGGCTTGATCCCTTTTAATTTATTGTTTTTGGTTTTCAGTTTATATATAATGTTGGATAATTTTGGGTTATATTTCACTGAAAAAAAAAGAAAAAAAGGAAAAATAGCAATGAAAGTTGTGGCTGGGTTTTATATATAAGAAAGACCTTTCATAAAAATTTATTCTCCCATTGCTTTTACTCTCAGGTAGAGGAGATTGTAATGAATATCAGTAGATATCGCAACAGGATCGTTTTTACATTAGTTTAAATATCAAATTATAGAAATTTATATAAAAATTTTAAATTGTTCTTCCAGTAATTTGACATTTTCTTCCATCAGGTGAATTATGGACATGTTCCAAATACCGCTGTGGCGAGGAGCGATTACCCAGCAGCCTTTGTTCTTGTGCTGCAGATTGTAGTGGAAAAGGCGATTGCTGTACAAATTACTACAGAGTGTGTAAAGGTACAGAACTGTTCAAAGTTTTATATTCATCTCTTTTAGCTTTTATACACATGCCCTTTAACTCCAGACAGAAACACAGATATTATAACATTTTTCAGAATTAATATTGATAATAAATCTTTTTGGTGTCAAGATGGTTGTAGCAAATAACACGTCCATCTCACAGCAACACGGGCCTGGGAAGTCCCGGCCTTGAGGAGGATGTTTCAGTGTGGAGTTTTGCATGTTCTTCCCATGCTTGTGTGAGTTTCTTCAGTTTCCTCCCACAGTCCATACATATGCACATCAGGCTAATTGGCTGTTCCAAATTACCTTTAGGTATGAGTGTGAATAGTTGTGTGTTTGTGTGCTGACCATTTAATGGACTGGTGAACTGATCAGGGTGCACCTTACCGTCACCTCAAATCGGCGATGATAGGTTTCAGTCTCCCCATTACCCTGGTAGGTTCAGAAAATATGTGATCGAATGAGTCTTCATAGCTGTTATTACGGAGTTTAAAATTAATATGTTTTCCTTTGTAGAACATTCTAGTTTTATAGATAAAGTACTTATAGTGGTATGAAAAAGTATCTGAACATTTTGGCATTTCTCACATTTCTGCATAAAATCACCATCAAATGTGATCTGATCTTTGTTAAAATCACACAGATGACAAAACAGTGTCTGCTTTAACTAAAACCACCCAAACATTTATAGGTTTTCATATTTTAATGAGGATAGCATGCAAACAATGACAGAAGGGGGAGGAATAAGTAACTGAACCCTCTGCCTAAGGAGACTTAAAGAGCAATTGAAACCAATTTTTACCAAACAATTTAAGTCAGGTGTGTGCCCAATCACTGATGAGTGGCTTAAAGCTGCCCTGCCCACTATAAAACACATACCTGGTAAGAATTGTCTTGATGAGAAGCATTGTCTGATGTGCACCATGGCTCGCTCAAAAGAGCTGTCTGAAGACCTGCGATCAAGAATTGTTGATTTGTATAAAGCTGGGAAGGGATACAAAACCATCTCTAAAAGTCTGGATGTTCATCAATCGACAGTCAGAGAAGTTGTTTACAAATGGAGAGAGTTTGGTACTGTTGCTTCTCTTCCAAGGAGTGACCGTCCACCAAAGATGACGCCAAGAGTTCAGCGCAGAATACTCCGAGAGGTAAAAAAAAACCCCATAGAGTGTCTGCTAAAGACTTACAGAAATCACTGGCACAGTGCAATATCTCTGTGCACACATCAACTATATGTAAAACAATGGCCAAGAATGGTGTTCATGGGAGGACTCCAAGGAGGAAGCCACTGCTGTCTAAAAAAAAATTGTTGCTCGTTTAATGTTCGCAAAAAGGCACTTGAACACTCCACAGAAGTTTTGACAAAATATTTTGTGGACTGATAAAACCAAAGTTGAATTGTTTGGGAGGAACACACAACGTCATGTGTGGAGGAAAAATGGAACAGCTCACCAACATCAACACCTTATCCCCACCGTGAAGCATGGTGGAGGGTGCATCATGGTTTGGGGCTGTTTTGCTGCCTCGGGGCCTGAACAACTTGCAATCATTAATGGAAAAATGAATTCAAAAGTTTATCAGGATGTTTTGCAGGAAAACCTGAGGCCGTCTGTCACACAGTTGAAGCTAAAAAGAGGATGGATGCTGCAACAAGACAATGATCCAAAACAGAAGTAAATCAACTTCAGAATGTTTTCAGAAGAACAAAATACACGTTCTGGAGTGGCCAAGTCAAAGTCCAGACTTGAACCCCATTGAGATGCTGTGGCATGACCTCAAGACAGCGATTCATGCCAGACATCCCAGGAATCTGACTGAACTACAGCAGTTTTGTAAAGAAGAATGGGCCAAGGTTAGTCCTGATTGATGTGCCAGACTGATCTGCAGCTACAGGAAGCATCTGGTTGAAGTGATTGCTGCTGGGGGGGGCACAAAATATTAAATGTGATGGTTCAGTTACTTATTCCTCCCCCTTCTGTCATTGTTTGCATGCTATCCTCATTAAAATATGAAAACCAATAAATGTTTGGGTGGTTTTAGTTAAAGCAGACAGTGTTTTGTCATCTGTGTGATTTTGACAAAGATCAGATCATATTTGATGGTGATTTTATGCAGAAATGTGAGAAATTCCAAAAGGTTCAGATACTTTTTCATACCACTGTATGTAGATTTTATTCTGTATTATTAAACATTCATTATGAATACATTCATTATATTACCAGCTTGTCAATCCGTCAAGTGTATTTTGTGTAGTTTTTGTGCTGTTCTACACTGAGATGGTGTAATATGGATTTGACGAGACTATGGACAGGCTAATGTTTGTTGTGCTTACCACAAAGTTAACCATGATAGTGCAGATCAGGGTTCAGAGATGATATATCGAGTGGTACACTGATTTGAGCTACTTAAGATTTAGTGTTAGTTACTGGATAAGAGCCATATACATAGGGTGGGGTTTTTTCCAAGGTTTATATTCTTTAAACCAGGATGTTTACGTGAGGTTAAATGCATAATATACTCCTTTGTTATTTCATTTTTATTGCCCTGATAAAGGATCACAGAGAGGCTGGAGCCTATCTCAGTCGACTCGTTACAAAGGGGGTTACACCCTAAACAACTTGCCAGGATAATGCAAGCAAACACACAATCAGCCATCCATACTCACGCTCACACCTATGGATGATTTGGAACAGCCAATTAATCTACTGTGCATGCTTTTGGACTGTGGGACTAAACGGAGTACCCAGAGGAAACCCACGCAAGCATGGGTAGAACATGCAAACGCCACACAGAAACGCCCAAGCTGGGAATCAAACCCAGGACCTTCTTACTGTGAGGTGGTCATGCTAACCACTACGCCAGCTTCTTTTCAACCTCCCCAAATTCTTCCACACCACCCCACTGCTACACTCTCTCCATTGGCTTCCTGTGGCTGATCGCATCAGATTCAAACCACTAATGCTTGCCTACAAAGCTAACGATGGACCGGCACTGGCTTACCTCAAAGCACTTGTCACACCACGTCCTGTCTGATCTCCCAGCACTGCTAGACTGTCCCTCCTTTTATCAAGGGACAAGTTCATCTAAATCATCTAAATGTTCATCTAAACCAGTGGTTCTTAACCTTGTTGGCAGTACTGAACCCCACCAGTTTGATATGTTTATTCAGTGAAGCCTTCTTTATTGAAAAATAAAATGTGATTTTTTTTTTTCAAGACAGTTTTTAACTGGGGCACCAAACTGACTGTGCATTACCATCACTGTGTTCAAAGAACAAAACTAATACAATGCATGAACTCCGCCCATCAAAACTTACATTTTTATGTGAGTTGTGCATCCGAGTGCATGCACGCGCATGTGTGTATTTATATTTTATTTACATCTTGTGCATTATTTTTGAATGTTTAATTGTTATTCTAAGAAGTTATAGCATTGAATATGTATTTATGTATGAATATGTATTATACACATAGACATGTATGTATACGTCAGTCAGCGAGGGGTTGATTCTACTTCGCAAATCATGCAGATAGGAAGCTGACTAGCATCACGTTCCGTTATATATGTGAATCCATGTTGTACATATTCGTCCGACCACTTTCTTTTTTTCTTCAACATAGTAAGGATTAAAACGTTCAGAAAGAAATCATACAACATACCATCACGACAGTCACAAGTCGACTACTACACCAAATTTCCTGCAGCACAGATTGGTCAAGCAATGTAATGTGATCACCTGCAGCCAGCGATGGCTAAGCGGGGCATGTCGTCATGAATATGAGTCGGGTGTGTGCCTTGACCTCCGCCAAACCCCTGAGACTGACTCACCGAACCCCTAGGGTTCGATCGAAACCCAGGTTAAGAACCACTGATCTAAACCCTTCTTTGTTCTGCCACCGAGATGGTTGAATGAGGTTCCTCTAGATGTCTGGACAGCTGAGTCACTGGGTGTCTTCAAACAACGGTATACCTTTTTCGGAAGTACTTGGTTGAGTACTATGTTGTGTACACACACACACACACACACACACACACACAAATACATGCACAACACCTACCCTCTGAGTTTTGACTGATGGTACACTTAGCTTGTGTGCTAGGAAGTCAGTATCAGAATATATTCACAGATTGAAGTGACTTCTGTAGCACTTCTCTGAGTTGCTTTTGGATAAAGGTCATCTGCCAAATACTGTACATGTAAATGTAAAGTGAGATAATATGAGGCACTGTATTTTTTCTTGTCAGCTCTCACCAGTCTGGTCTTTCTCCTCTGATGTAAAATGAAGTGACTGTTGAATGGATATCAGCAGTCTGAGATTACACCAGTGATACAAACACTAACTGAAATCTTGACCTGTAACTACAGGATTTTATGTGTTCCTGTCTCATAATTGGATAACATCAATGTACAGGTGTTCCCATTAAAGAGTAGGATGATGATAAAATTTAGGATTGCTCATTAGGTTTGTCCATGTTGAGCAGGTGAAAAGCCGTGGCTAGAAGATAAATGTGATGATATGAAGATGCCCCAGTGTCCTGACAGGTATGATATATATAAGTAGTAATAAGTGTGTGTGTGTGTGTGTGTGTGTGTGTGTGTGTGTGTCTGTGTTATGATACTATGGCCTGACTGTTTGTTATACAGATTTTGTATTAGTAATGAGCATTTAAGTTAATTTGATGTTAAGGTGGTTTTTAACACTGTTGTACACCTGCAGATCCACACTACACTGACACCTCTAATGCAATTCAGTGTTTTTACTCCATTCCACTCACTGAGATCCTCTTGAGTTAGTGGCAGGAAACCTTAACCCTTTACACCCTGAATTATTTTCTAGCTGTAAAAAAAAATATTTCATGCTTTTTTTGAGACTTAGGTAAAGCTGGTTAAAGATAATATGTACTGAAAACATGAATTTTGCATTAATTATAAAAAAAATAATAATATGTGACTAATTAGTCACATCCGGTAAGAAAGATTGAATAAATATTAATAATAATGGGTGACGAACTCACATCCGTAGGAAACGTGCAAATTTTGTAAAGTGAAAAGTAGATTTTTTAATCACATATCCTTTATTGCATTATCAATAATGTATCACAATATATCACAAACCTTGAAGAAAATTTTCTTTTACAAAAATAACGGTATAAAACGAGCCTTATAAGAATATTTTGGGATAGAAATACTGGCACAGATGGTCGTTATAAATGGATGTGAAATAAAATGGATCACGTTGAATTAAAAAAACGTATAAAAATCCTTTGGTATGAAAATAATGGTGTTCACAGTTCTGCGCTACTTTATCCTGCAACTACTCATGGGAAGCTTCGAAGCATTTGGATTTGCTGTTCAGGCTCACGTTGCATTTTTTGCATCTTTGCCTTTTTTCTGTAATTCGTGGACGATGCCCAACGCCGTCTTTTTGAACGGCAACAGGACGATGGGCAGGCCTATTTAGGAGGTTTACTCGGCTGTGTGCCAGAAGCAGCTCCTCCCCTCTTCTTCCCGCCCACTTTACCAGCCTTCATCAGATCAATGACAGGAACACTATCTCATATTTCTTCGATCTGATGGGATTCCTATAAAGCGAGATTAGTTGATCAGCTAAATCTACTCCTCCCATTGATTTATTGAACTGCTTCACGATATCAGGACAATCAACTTCAACTATCTTCTTTGTTTTGGAATCGAAGCGATGTACTGTAGTAACGGGGTCGACTTTTGCGAACGTAGATAATAACATGTTCACTACTCTATTGTTGAACCATTTTACATGTACCGTTCTCATTCTCGATTTTAGCAGCTTCGATTGCACCTCGTCATTTTTTCATTATTGCCTTTTGACATTTCATATCCTTTGATAATCCAGATAATCTTGATGGTCTGATAGTCCCGCAGCAAAATATTCCACGACCGATGAGATAATTTCAATAGAACAACGTGGATCGTGACCAAGGATGCGCACCATAACTGAAAGGTTTTCATTTTGAAAGACTGACCACTGTCAAGTGAGATTTCGTCTTGTTGCTCCACTCGCACCAGAATCATCTGCAGTTGGCATTAGGGCGTGTTCATCTATGATAACGGCCGAATCTCCATCGAGCTCAATGACATCACATGGTGGAGTCTCTTCATGTAGATCTATTTCCTTTTCCATATTCACATCATCAGGGATGAAGTTGGGATCAGCCACCTCATCATCATCATCATCATTTTCTGTACCCGCTTAATCCTAACTTGGGTCGCGGGGAGGCTGGTGCCCATCCCAGCCAACTTTGGGCGAGGGCAGAGTACACCCTGGACAGCTCGCCAGGCCATCGCAGGGTGGAAACACGCTGACGGCTTTGCAGCCTACTCTTGTCGAAGGTCAGCAATGGTTCTTTTACATGCCTCACACCATAGACAGTGAGAGACATGGCCCGCCTTTGATAACCCAGTTAGCTGCACTGGGGAGGACAGTGACAACCTTGTGGAGAGTGGGACTCGAACCCCCAATCTTTGGATCAGCGATCCAGCGCCCTATACCACTAGACCACCACTGCCCACGGATCAGCCACCTCGTCATCATAATCCAGTTCTGTCTCAGATTCGTCACTACAGTATCGTCACAAGTGGCCAGCTCAGCAGTTTCGACACTGATGTTTTTCCAGCCATAAACCGTTCTGGGGCGATTGATATACCGGTGGTGAGATTGAATAATGAGAGACATTCACCAGTCAAATTGATTCAATTATGTTTTCTAAATGATGAAATTGGGTCAGACTTTACCTCATGATGACTCACTTTGAATCGATAAATAATACCAAGATATTCCTCACAGAAAACAACAATGTTTATAATTGATGCTCGTATTGAATTTCCAGAAAAATTATAAGCATATTAGTATAAAACACTATTTTCTGAATAATGCCCAGGGGTCTTAGCACAGTGGGGATCTAACTGGGATTTGAACTCGCAACCTCCCGATCATGAGTGCAGCACCCTAACCACTATACCACTGGTCCCACAATGATTTCCATGTTAACATCAATATGAGGGCCTGCTTCACGCCCTGCATCACCCTGTCAAGGTTTATTTCAGAGTTATGACCGGTTCAGTGTGTGTGTGTGTGTGTATGTATATGTGTGTGTGTGTGTGTGTGTGTGTGTGTGTGTGTGTGTATGTGTGTGTGTGTGTGTGTGTTGGTATTCTCAGTTGAGCTTCTATAACACTATGCATATAACGGACACAGTATATAAAAAACACAATTGATGTTTTTGTTGGTTCCACCAGGTAAAGTTCTGATAAATGTGAAGCAGCGATTAAATGAAAAGAACGAGTCCGTTCGCGGCAGTCAGGGGTCATGATTCATCTCCTTCCAAGTTTATTAAATGCATTTCATGATTATTCAGTTTAACATCATTCCTCGGGTATTGTTATTATTATGCTTCTTGTTATTATTCAGTACACAAATAACTTGGCAGATCCCCACCTGAGCCTCCAGGCTCTTCCTCGTCCACAGAGAGCGTGTTGGTGGGATTGAGAAGGTCTGTCTAAGTATTCCTTCCACCTCCAGACAACAATCCTAATTGAGGTAGGATGCTCCCCACTTCCACTGTACAAAGAACTGCTCCCCCCCTCCTGAGTTGTGGGATGGTGGTCCAAAACCTTTTCATAGCCAACCAATAGTTTTTTTCCAGGCCCTCACCAAACTTCTCCCACACCGAGATTTTGTATTGGCGACAGCCTGGTCTACGGCACATTTGCCCTGTCGTTACCTTGTCTGCTGCGTCAAGACCCCTACAGGCCAAAATGACCCAATAGGCCTCCTCTTTCAGCTTGATAGCTCCCCTCACCTCAGATATCCACTGTGTGGTTCAGGGGTTGCCCCTGCGACAGGCACCAATGACGTTCCAGCAACAGCTTCAAACTGGCGCCTCAATAATGGAGATTAGGAACATGGCCTATTTGGACTCTTTGTTCCCAGTCTTCATTGGGGTGTGGTTGTAGTTCTGCTGGAGATGTTAGTTGAGGTCCCTTCCGAAGGAGACTCTGCCAAACGTCCCCAAGAAACTTTAATTACTCGTTTGAGTCTCCCAGGTCTGGAGGGCATCCTCCCCCACTATCGGAACCAGCTCACCATCAGGTGGTAACTGACTGACAGTTCAGCTCCTCTCCTCACCTGAATGTCCAGAACATGCTGCTGCAAATCCGATGACATGACTATAAAGTCGATCATCGATCTGCAGCCTTGGATGTCCTGGGGCCAACTACACTTATGGACAACCTTGTGTTACATCATATTTTTTTCTCCATTTTCACCCTAATTTAGTCGTATCCAATTCCCACCCACCAAGTATTGCTTTCCCTATCACACGATCACCACCGACCAGGGAGGGATAAAAGCATGCACATACCCCCCTCCATGACATGCTATGCTAGCCACCCGCCTCTTTTCGAACTGCTTTGCCTGCGTCTTTGGGAGTGGTCTAACTCATTTGGAGGGAAAGCATTATCCAAATGAGATCACAAACGCCCACGATTAGTAAGTGATCGCTGTGGGTAACAGGGAAGTAAGCGTATGCCATCCCTTCCTCCTGTGAGGCCTCAGCCAATCAGCTCCCATGGACTCCCAGTCTTGGATGTCCGTGGCATTAAACTGGATTCGAATATGGTATTTGTGATGGAAAAATCACACAGAAGTCCAAACATGAAACGCTATCCGGGTTCAGATCGAAGAGGCCATACCTACCAATTACACCCTTCCAGGTCACACTGTCTTTGGCCACATGGGAGTGAAGTCTCTCGGGTCGAAGAGGGATTGCTTAGGAGCACCCACCAACATACCCCTTATTGACTCCGAAAAGGGTGGGTACTTAGAACTGTCATGTGAGGCACAAGCACAAACAGCAGTCAGAGCCCATTCCCCACCTGGAGGCAGAGAGAGGCTACCTTTTCATCAACTGGGGGAAAACCTCAACATGTGTACACCAAGAAGGGGGGTAACAAAGATGTCCACACTGGCTCACGGCCTGTCCTCATGAGCAACTCCACAATGAAACAAGATCTAGCACCTCTTAAGATGGGTGGTTCTCGAGCCCAAGCTATGTGTCAAGGTGAGCCGACTATATCCGATCGGTATCCCTCAACCTCATGCACCAGCTCAGGCTCCTTCACCATCAGAGAAGTGACATTCGAAATCCCAAAAGCCAAAGTCAGTAGCTGAGGATCGTTCCAGCAGACCCAACACCTTAGGCTGCCAACTGGCTCACATTGCACCTGACCTCTATAGCTCCTTCAACAGGTGGTGGGCCCATGGGAGGAAGGACCTATGTCTCCTCTTTGGTCTACCCCTGGCAAGGCTCTATGGGTTCTCCTTTGAGTCCCTGCCCCAGGCAGGGAGGGACCCCAGTAACCCATGTACAGGCAAGGGTAACTGACTTATTGTATTTGTTTCTCTCATAGGGGTCTCCTGAACAGCACTTCTGAACCTCACCTGAGTTCCTCTTGTACTCATTGTATTCATGTTATTCATATTGTTTTAACAGTTTTTCCATACCACCTTTAATTCTGATATCACTGGATGGCTTCAGATCAGAGTACTTACAACGTTATGGACGTTTGCTTCCAACCATCAACAAACTAAGTATGTCAAACTGAAACACTTGTGTTTTATAAGTTATTATGAAAACTTGAGAAGAACATTTGACTTTCTTTTCAGGAAACTGTGGAACATCTACCAAATATATGCGTCCTGCTTATCCTACGAAGACCTTCCCCAATCATTACACCATTGTTACAGTGCGTAAAGAGCAGACATGAACTTTCCAGGCTCTATACATATATATATATATATATATATATATATACAGTACAGTGTATATATAATTTTTGAATGTACTTTTTACAGGGTCTGTATCCTGAGTCACATGGGATTGTGGACAATAAAATGTATGATGTCATTCACAATGCCAGCTTCAGTCTGAAATCAGCGGAGAAGTTTAATGCCTTTTGGTACCATGGTGAACCAGTAAGTATTCAAACCAGTATCTATAGTAATGTTGGAAGTTTAGTCATACAGACTCAATACTGTTACCGATTAAAAAGTCCGATGTAGAAGGACTTTATACCCCCATTTCACTGGAGCACGGCAGACTTACGGAAGCAAAAATGTTGTCCTTCGCAAACGTTACGTAATTATTCCCTCATTTTCCATGTCATTCCGTGTGATTCCATAGTTATTCCTCAGGTCTTCCTCCAGTTCCGTATGCTTCCGACAGGCCAAAATATTCTGTGAACATGCTTTTGAACATGTTCAAAAGCACATTCACGGAAAAAAAATTCCATGAGTGTTCCGTTGGGTCACTTGGGCGTACTTTGCCGTCTCTGTTCCACACATGCTGTTAACGTTCCGAGAGTGTAAGAATGTCCACTTTTCCGTAGAATTTTCACCCATTGTCCGTGTAAAAGTGCCGAAGCTCTTCCGTAGACTGTGTTCCGCTCCTTTCCACTACGATCCTTGCATGCCGTAGTCCGGTGAAATGGGGGTATTTCAGTCTTCAAGACAGACAGTTTCAAGGCAGACAATTCATAGATCACTGGTCATTTCAAATTGTTAAAGTCATGTGTTTTAATGTTTATTTGGATGTTTGTGGTCATTGTATTGTTCCTATCTCCAGGCTTTTAATCTTCTGGCAGATAAAATCCAAGTTCAGTAAAATGCATCTTGTAATAATTTTACACAAACACGTCTTTTGCTAATTGTGAAACAAACTTATTTGATGGTAACATTTGACAGAATATCTCGGATACTCTTTTTAATTATTGTCATACAATAACAGGGCCTGGACTGAATGAATAACATGTTGAATGCATTTTCCCACACGATCTCATATTATAATGTTATGTAATATATTATAAACTAGTTTTAGCATGTTTGCACACTTTGGGCTTCATCCAAAAGTACTTATTCAAAACCCACAGAATGAATCAAACAGGATTCAGATATAGGACAACAAAATTATTCATTCAGTTGGAGAAATCCACACACACACACACACACACACACACACACATGCACACACCGCTGTAAATCGATGTATTGGTGTAATCTTTGTTTAAGATTAAACCAATGCATTAGGTTCTGTAATTGAATGCAGTACAGACGCATCATTCTGTTCATCACATCCTTCAGGCCTGCTGTAACGTGAAGGTAAACAAGTGAGCTGATACACAGGTGTGCTTTCTTTGCATGGTGTTTTTTTATTTTGTGCAATCCATGAAGAACAGTCTGGAATAAAGATGTGGTACATTACTTTCTGAAACACAATCACAATTCATATCTGCGAAAAACAGGAATCCGTGACTGTATTCCTGAGGAATTCAAGAGGCATGGCATGTTCGAACAAGCGGGCTTTTATTTCAGTGGGAAATGTTGCACTGGAAGCCAGAGCCATTGAAAATCAAAGAAAATCTGAATCCCATCTTAACCCACGAGGTACCGACTCCAGTTTTTTGAGCGACTCCCTGCAGTATTCTGTCATGCCACACCCCCACATTTCTCAAAAGAATATACCCATCAATTTTCTGAACCTCTTACTCCAAAATAGGGTCACGGGGAAGCTGGTGCCCATCTCAGCTCACTCTGGGCGAGGGCAGCGTTACACCTTGGACATCGCGCCAGACGATCTCAGGGCAGAAACACTTTTTTTTGCTATGCAGCTACTCTTGATGAAAGTGAGCAGTGGTTCTTTTACATGCCTCTCACGGTAGACAGTGAGAGACATGGCCGGCCTTTGATAACCCAGTTATCGACCCTGAGTGGACAGTGACAACCCACTGACAATGGGGCTTGAACCCCCAATCTTGGGATCAGTGAGCCTGCACCTTACCACCAGGCCATCACTATTCATAAAGAATATACATTATTCTTAAAATAAAATGAATTACATACTTCAACCTACGGGCAGTGGTGGTCTAGTGGTATAGGGTGCTGGATCGCTGATCCAAAGGTTGGGGGTTCGAGTCCCACTATTCACAAGGTTGTCACTGTCCCCCCCCCCCCCCCCCAGTGCAGCTAACTGGGTTATCAAAGGCCGGCCATGTCTGTCACTGTCTATGGTGTGAGACATGTAAAAGAACCATTGCTGACTTTCGACAAGAGTAGGCTGCAAAGCCATCGGCGTGTTTCCGCCCTGCGATGGCCTGGTGAGCTGTCCAGGGTGTACTCTGCCCTCACCCAAAGTTGGCTGGGATGGGCACCAGCCTCCCCGTGACCCAAATTAGGATTAAGCGGGTACAGAAAATGAACTGAACTGAACTGAACTTCACCCTACATTTAAACATACCCTTATATATTCATTCATTTACTAAACTGCTTTATTCTAATTAGGGTCACAGGGAAGCCGGTACCTATCTCAGCGGACTGTGGGTGAAGGCGTGGTACACCATGAACAGCTCACTTCTCACACTCACATCTAGGGGTGATTTGGAACTGCCAGTTCTCTTAATGTGCATGGTTTTGGATTGTGGGAGGAAACCGGAGCAAGTGCAGGGAGAACATGCAAACTTCACACCCCCACTTAGCCTGGGATTCGAACCCAGGACTTTCTTGCTCTGAGGCAGACATGCTCACCACTACACCACTGTGCTGCCTAATACATGGATAAATTATACTAAATGTCAATGAGAACCATTTTTAACAGTATGAACATTTGTATTATAATAATAATTATTATTATTACTATGTATGTAGTTTGATATAAACTTGATTTTAAACTCTTATGTAGATTTGGATCACTGCCACGAAGAACAAACTCAAATCTGGAACGTTCTTCTGGCCTGGATCCGACGTACCTATTAAAGGAACATTTCCAAATCTTTATAAAAAGTATGACAGGTAAGAATATATATATATATATATATATATATATATATATATATATATATATATATATATATATATATATATATAATATAATATATATACTGTATGTTATAGTCGTGTTCATATATAATATAATATATATGTGTGTGTGTGTGTGTATATATATATATATATATATATATACACACACATATACACACACACATAATCATGTTCTTATTAATAATGATCACAATTGCTTTGTGCATTTTTTAATCTTACACTGCATGTGAAAGGTTTGGGGACACCTTGCTCCTTGCTTTTTACATCTTTATTTTCATTTAAAGACTGAAGAACGTCACCAGGAATAGAACCAAACGCTTAAAATAAAACTGGGCAAACAAGACACAGGTGACAACACTCAACATTGAGGAGATCCATAATAGGCACAATTTGGTGACCAAACCTAGTCTAGACTCTGGCTGCTCTCTGTGATTGCTTGTTTATTCTCTTTGTATTGCGGTTTACCTTCTGCACCGCTGAGAATCCTGGGATATGTTATAGGGGTGCTGTAGTTTTTCTACCTTGTAAACTCTGCAGCTCTAGCGACGCAGAACACAGATGAACAGGATGGGAGATGTACAGACGTGTTCTCATTTGATGTTTTTATTGTTCATTATGATATGAATTTTTTTTTTTTTTTTTTTGTATGTAATTTATCGCCTGAGTTTGTGCTAGTGTTGACACTCACCTGAGATTGAATAAAATCTTTTTTGTGTTGTTGGCCTGTCACTGAAATGTGTGAGCCGAAACATAAATATCCTTTTTTCTGCACTGTGTACTTTTCCATATCCTCACTTCACTCATGCCGAGCACGAGGTTTAAAGAATCAGAGAATTTGTTACACCATCGAATCTTAACAACATTTAAAGTTAAAATAGAAAATCAGTAAAATGTCCCCAGACTCTTCACAAGCAGTTTTAAATTTAAAAGTTTCAATACAAAAACATGGCACACGTTCATTATTCACGTTCGTATTCATTGTTATAACAGAAAAGTTCCATTTGAACAGAGAGTGATGACCATTTTAGAATGGATGGATTTACCACAAAGAGAAAGGTACGTCAGTACTGTATATACAAAGACGAACACATGAACTGAACTGTACCAACATCTGTAAAACATCTGCATTAGTGTGTGTCGGGGGGTTGTATGAGAATGCCCCTTCATACAGTGGGATTCTGAAATGCCTCTCCAGCACAGACATGACAAATCACACACACACACACACACACACACACACACTCTCTCTCTCTCTCTCTCTCTCTCTCTCTCTCTCTCACACACACATCTAACATACATTTTCAGAATGAATTAAACCACTTACATTAAAATTGTGATGCTTTAAATTATATTTTAATGTTTAAAGTAATAATTAAATGATTTATTATGAAATACAATTATAAATATTTTATTTTTTCCTTCTTCAGACCAGATTTATACACTTTATATTTGGAGGAGCCTGATAGAGCAGGACATGAATACGGACCAATGAGTAGCGAGGTATGACTTCCCTTGGGCATTAATATTATTGTTCTTGTTGTTATTACTACTACTACTGCTACTACTACTACCTAATACTATTATTATTGCTGTTGTTGTTATTATTATTATTATTATTATTATTATTATTATTATTATTATTATTACTACTACTATTACTATTATTGCTGTTATTATTATTATTATTATTATTATTATTATTATTATTATACTATACTACTACTACTACTACTACTATTGCTGCTGTTATTATATTATTATTATTATTACTATTATTGTTATTATTACTACTACTACTACTACTATTATTATTTCTATTATTATTATTATTATTATTATTATTACTACTACTACTACTACTACTGGTGCTGTTATTATTATTATTATTATTATTATTATCATTATTACTATTATTGTTATTATTATTACTACTACTACTATTGCTGGTATTATTATTATTATTATTATTATTATTGTTATTATTACTACTACTACTACTACTACTGGTGCTGTTATTATTATTATTATTATTATTATTATCATTATTACTATTATTGTTATTATTATTACTACTACTACTATTGCTGGTATTATTATTATTATTATTATTATTATTATTATTATTGTTATTATTACTACTAGTACTACTACTACTGGTGCTGTTATTATTATTATTATTATTATTATTATCATTATTACTATTATTGTTATTATTATTACTACTACTACTATTGCTGGTATTATTATTATTATTATTATTATTGTTATTATTACGACTACTACTACTACTATTGCTGGTATTATTATTATTATTATTATTATTATTATTATCATTATTACTATTATTGTTATTATTACTACTACTACTACTACTATTGTTGCTGTTATTATTATTATTACACTGGGACATGATGTCAGTGATCTCAGCGATTCAAAAAAAAGCACAGCGAGATGAATGAATCAAGTTTCCAAGCTCATTAAGATCCTTTACGATGACGCCTCAAGGTCTGCTACACTCTGTTAAGGTCATTTAAGCTCCACTGGGCTCTACCACAATTTACACATTCGATCACATTGCATCAACTCCTAATGCAGTGTAATAATTGTGGGGAAATTTTTGACAGTCAAATAGTCTACCACGACCATCACAAATTCAGCAAGTTCCTTCATGTTCATCACAATTCGGTCCTACAACGTGTGTGTGTGTGTGTGTGTGTGTGTGTGTGTGTGTGTGTGTGTGTGTGTGTGTGTGTCCCGTCGTCCAAACGCTCAGCATGATTCTCTTAAATTGTGGCGATCGCAGACATTGTGCCCCAGGGTTAAGTAAACATTTTTAACTGGTGGTTAATATTCAGTAACTAGTTGATGGTACGAGCTGTCCAGGGTGTACTCTGCCCTCGCCCAGAGTCTGAGATTGGCACCAGCCTCCCAGCGACCCGAATTAGGATTAAGTGGCTACAGAAATGAATGAATGGCTGGATAGTTGATGGTAATCGTTGCTCGGTGTACACAGTAGGCATCACTGTACCACCTCTCCATGTACATCATCTTTCTGCAGTGACTCATGTTGTTGTGTAATTGTCAGCATGTGTTAGCGTGTTTACCAGAAAGTATACACCATCGCTTCTGGTGATGCTGTAATAAATGTGACCAATTATAGCAAAGTAGGTGTTCAGTGGGAAATTATTAATTTTGAGTTATTGGTAGCATTATGTGGCTGATATCGTAATTTTAAACTGATACCATTTTTTTCCTATTATATGTTGCTGGCTTTGGAGAACCTAATCAAAAACTTCCAGGAATTTTTAGCATCTTAAGCAACTTCGGAGAAAATCACATTTAAAGCTCAACAAAGTGTTCTATAAGTTCCCACTTAACACCCACTTTGCTGTTATGGGTCACAAATAAACAACAATAATGGCTCATTCCACTGTAACTCATCTCTACACTCCCATGCATGAGATTTCCTTTCGGCTTTTGACCTTTATCAGGGCTCGCCACAGCGAATGATTCGCAAGTTTGCTTTGGCATAGGTTTTTATGTCGGATGCCCTTCCTGACACAACCCTTTAGCAAGGGGCAGAAACATGCTGACGGCTTTGCAGCTACTCTTTACGAAAGTCAGCAATGGTTCTTTTACATGAACCTCACCCCATAGACAGTGAGAGACATGGCCGGCCTTTTATAACCCAGTTAGCTGCACTGCGGGGGACAGTGACAACCTTGTGGAGAGTGGGACTCAAACTCCCAACCTTAGGATCAGCAATCCAGCGCCCTATACAACCAGGTCAAGCCCGTTACACTTCCATGCATGATCCCTGAAATACTGAAAATGCTCACTGCGTTGAATAAAAACAAAGATTATCACAACACAGTTTATTATATCATAATGTATAGCACTGTTTAAACATTCAATTCAATTCATTCATTCCTAATTAGGGTCGTGGGGAGGCCGACTGTGTGTGAGGGCAGGGTACACACTGAAAAGCTTGCCAGGCCACTGTTTAAATATAAATGTGTTAAATACAGGGATCCCTCACTTTCCGCTGTTAATTGGGACCGCGATCCCCACGCGATCATTGAAATCCGCGAAGTAGGATCACTCCCACCCCCGACTGACATATATGTACATGTATATATGTGTATATAATATTAATAAATACATATTCAATGCTATAAATGCTTTTAATAACAAACATTAAAAAAAATATAACAAGATGTAAATAAAATATAAATACAGACGCTCCCCAACTTACCAACATTCGTTTTGCAAACATCCAGAGATCAGCTGTCCAAGGTCGAAAGTGAAAGTGAACGTGCAATGAAATTGAAGAACAAGTAGAAATAGAAATGGAATAAAATAGTAAGATAGATCATAAATAAAAGTATGAAATATAATTAAACATTATTCTGAGGTACACTTAATACTAGGCTCCGGCAGAGGGGCGTGGCTGACACGTGCTTTACACCGGTCTGGGAAGAGAATCAGAACTGATACATTTCTGAACTCGTACCAAAAGTTTCAAAGAAGAAACAAATTGACTCCAGTATTATAATGAACAGGATAAGAATGAAAGTCTCTGTAAATCTGATCAGATCCACTGTGCTATGCTTGAGAGGAACCAGTGCTTAAACACAGCACATAATGATATTGATAATGTACAGATGATTATATGGAGGGAGAGAGAGAAAGAGAGAGAGAGAGAGAGAGAGAGAGAGAGGGAGGGAGAGAGAGAGAGAGATTGTATTCAGTACAAACTCGTATAGATTACTTATACAAGGTTTAAACATACGTTCCCCTCTAAAGAATGTCCTGTAACGACTTACGAACAAATTCAGCTAACGAACGGCCGTCTGGAACCCAACTCGTTCATAAGCTGGGGAGCGTCTGTACACACACACATACAGATGGTATTGCATGAGAAGAAGACGACATACATACATACGCACGTGCACACACACACACACACACACACACACACACACACACACACACACGGAGATGTGCGTGCACACACAGATACTACAACAATATATCCAGTTTTGAGGTAAGATTTTGTGTTGTTTTTTTTGTTTTGTGTATGTTTAGGGTGGGGTTTTTTGTTTTGTTTTTTTGCATAATTGGCCTTGTTTTTGTGACATTTTCCATAACTTTTTCCCCTTATCTGCCTTAATTTCCTTGTTTTTTAATTCAATGAATTTTTTTTTTATGCGATGCACTGAAGCCGCATTAATTGAAGCGTGAAGTAGTGAGGGATCCCTGTATTTCAATCATTGATAAATAATCCGAATAAGAATACTGTACTTTATTTACCCCAGCGGTAATTGTGAGTAATTTTTTTGTGCATAGGTCTCAAGATATTTTAAATATATATGAATGTACTGTTCCTCATGCCTTTGGCATGCCAGTGGTGATAGCACCAACAACGGTTTAGCAGAAGATTCGGCGTGGTGTGTATGGCCCATGTAACTTATCCTGATTATGCAAGGGTACTGTGGCAGGGTTTTTTTGTTTGTTTTTTTGGCGGGGTTGTTTTGTTTTTTGAGGGGTTTTTTTGTGTGTGTGTGTGTGTGTGTGTGTACATGTGTGTACATGTCACTTCAATTCTTATTGCAGCTTGAGGCGGCCAACTCATAATCTATAAACTGTTTCCTTTCGGCTTTTTCCCTTTTACTCGGGAGTCGCCACAGCAAATCATCTGATTCACACGTTTGATTTGGCAGAGGTTTTTACGTCGGATGTCCTTCCTGTCACAACCCTTTTAGCAAGGGACAGAAACACGCTGACGACTTTGCAGCTACTCTTTACGAAAGTCAGCAATGGTTCTTTTACATGCACCTCTCACCATAGACAGTGACAGACATGGCCCACCTTTGATAACCCAGTTAGCTGCACTGGGGGGGGACAGTGACAACCCTGTGGAGAGTGGGACTTGAACCCCCCAACCTTTGGATCAGCGATCCAGCGCCCTATACCACTAGACCACCACTGCCCCCTACAACTCATAATCTATAAACATCATTTCTAAATGTTTGTTTTGGAAATATGAGTGTAAAGTGTACTGTTGCACATGTTCCAGTCTCACTTTAGATATGAAATATTCCTTGTTGAGAAAGCATTTTGAAATGATCCAGTTTGGTGATCAAATACACTCACTATCCAAGTTACGACATACGCGAGTTACGACCACGTCTAGCAGATGTCTCTTATGAATTTACTGTATATGTCTGGCAGCGCGTAAGATGGTTGTGGCGGCGCAGCATCCTAGCATCTCACACTCACAGCATTCTACCGCTACACTCAGTGAGTAGATCCCGCCGAAGTAACATCTCTTTTACAGTACAACTTTACATTCATTTACTGTACACCATTACCATGGCCCCCAAGAGGAAGTCCGATTCATCAGATGGCGATTCTACCAAGTAAGCAATGAAAGCACTGTCGTCGGAGACGAAGATGAAAGTGAAAGTGAGATCTCCATCTCTCCCACTCCACAGTGTCGACAATTTTGAAGGACAAGTACCGCATTAAGGAAGCGGTGAAAGCAGCAGCCCCGATTAAGTCAACTATCATCACAAAACAGCGTGAAGGACCGAGTGCAGAGATGGAAAAGTTGCTATACGTGTGCTTGGAAGATAATAGGCAAAGAAATGTGAAAGTGGTGTTGCGAGCAGTGCAAAGTAAGGCGACACGTTTATTTCGCATGTTGTAAGAACGTGCAGGTGAAGAATACGCTTCACATGAATTCATAGAGTGCTGGGTGGTTTCAGTTTCGTTGTGTTAAATATCCGAGTTACAACTGGTTGGACGGAACTGATCTAGGTGGTAACTCGGATAGTCACTGTATTTTGTGCATTTTTTAATGAGTGACGCATTTGTATAGACCAGTGTTTCCCAACCCCTGTTCCGCGGCACATTAGTGTGCCGTGAGAAATCATCAGGTGTGCTGCGGAAGATTAACCAATTTCACTTAGCGTGTAGTAACAGTGCTGTTCTGCTAGAGGGCAGTATCATTTGTGTTCCGTGGTGTGCCTCGTGATTTTTCTAATGTAAAAGGTGTGCCTTGGCCCAAAAAGGTTGGGAAACGCTGGTATAGACATTTCATTATCTGTTCAGAACTCATACTCATATGCCTCTGTGGTAAAGTCTTTTTAATAACTCTATTCTTGTAACACTTTGTGTTTGAGGTGATTGAGGCTCTGTTGAAGGTTAACGAGATGATCCAGATGCTGATGGATGGTCTCAAACAGCGAAAACTCCATAAATGTGTCAACCTGATTCTTCTGTCCGATCACGGTAATGATTCTGTACATTTGGATTCCCATTTTATTATTTGATGATAACACTGTCGGTGTACCACAGGTTGTGGTACACTCGTATTTTATTTGGCGTTTCTACCCTAAATGCTTTAATTATCATATTTAATTCAATAAATATAGGCAAGAGTGGAGATTCATGTAAACATGTCAGTGTATAAACATCGACGAAATCCTTTGAAAAAACTGTTTACGAATTAAAATCCATCCTTTCATTTATATGATGCATACAAACTGTTTGAACTTTGGTTAACAGTTTCCTACATTACCCACAATGCCATTTGATTTGCTGCTGCTAGCAGTACTGATGACAGATGTTCAGATGTTCAGAGCATATGGAAGCACTGGTTAGGCCCATGGTAACAGTTGATTCACACGTTTTTCTTTTAAAAATCGCCATTACTTTCCACGGGTGTGCCAGATGTGGATTTATACATGCACATGTTTGTCAACTCGCCAACACATCTGTACTTGTTGCTTGAGCAGCGTGGCCTGTAGTGTAGAATGTAGTTTCCTCTGATTCAGTGCAGGGTTCCTCAGGTGTTCCAGTCTGATCCAGTCTGCGCTCAGCAGAATAGCAGGTGACTTGTGTTCCACTAAAACGTCATGTACGTGGTAATGAAGTCTGTGAGTTGAGGCACAGTGAATGTGGGGCGATCAGGAGAGTTAATCCAAAATGGATCACCTTGTTTGTGGAGCTTGTTGTGGATCCAATTCACTTCAATTCAGATTATTTGTATAGCGCTTTTACAATTGACACCTGTAAAAAAAAAATTCAAAAAAGAAGGGGGAGGGGCTAAATAAATAAAACTGAATTGAATTGAATTGAATTGGAATCAAGGTAGTCTTTTTTGTTTCTTAACACTTTAAAGTTTTAAATTAAAATTTTCTCAGAATTTCAAACTTTCTACCAATCAGTGTTGCTCTGCAAAGTTATCAAACATGCACAAGATTGTTCTTCCGGTTACTCCGTCTCGTTATTGTTATTGTCAACAGATACAGAACCAAAACAAGATGTGAATTAGACATACTAAGCACACGAGCTGAAGTAGTTTCATCTTTATATTCATCCAAAATGAAATGATACTGGAATATAAAATACAGAGCAGATCATCACTAGATTGATTGATTTTTATTTGATTTCAACATTTACAAATAATACTCATACATATAGTGCAATATATCAGTCAATAATCATTTATACCATACAATAGTTTATAATTTTGGATTTTTTAAATGGCATAAAAGCAAAAATTATTTGTACAATGCACACACCAATATTTTACTAATAAATAAAGTAAACAGATGAATTGTTTGCATTAATGATATAAAATGAGGTATTCAAGTGTAGAAAACCAAATAAAATATAAAGTATATATCAATAAAGATTTGGTAACAACTAGTTATACAAATGTAAAATAACCAATAAAATAAATAAAATAGAATAAATAAATAAAATAAAATAAATAAAAATTACCCTGGATAAGTGTAGTTGAAATCAAGGATAGCCCATAAAGGTTGGTAAAACTTATTTCTAACGGGGTCCTTACTAGTGAATGAGATTTAAAGCACCGCTAGTCAGCACCGACCATTTACAGCAAACCTGCAGCGTGTAGGTACAACAGACAGTCTTGTCTTAATTTAACCTCCTCGATATCATTTCTCCCTCTGGCACAGTGTCTGTGTTCTACCCAAACTGCCACCTGTCCATCGTGAGGCTGCTTCTCCACCTTCTCACTTTATTTACAGCCTTCACTCATGGAAGTCTGATGTCTGATGATATCACTTTGCCATGAAATCCAATGAAACACTGATTATTTTATATGAATAGTTGTGCAGTTTTGATAATTTTAAAGTCTTTATAAAATGCTTGTTATTCTGAATGCTTGTAATTCTATTATTGTTATTGAAAAATAGGGAACAGTGAAGGAACATCCCACAAAACAAAGCCAATTATTGCAAAATAAAAACCCCAAACAAGCAAAAACAAAACAACAACCCAAAACCCCCCAACAAAACTACTTACATTTTTATGTGAGGTGCGCATCTGAGTGTGCGCGCGTGCATCTGTATGTGTGTGTACTGTATTTATATTTATTTGCATATTACGCATTATTTTTTAATGTGTAATTGTTATTATAAGTATTTATAGCATTGAATATGTATTTATTGAAATTATATACACATAAATGTACGTATACGTCAGTTAGGGGGGGTCGATCCTACTTCGCAGAAATCAGTGGTCGCGCGCGGGGGGGTCGGTCGGTCCCTATTAACGGCAGAAAGTGACGGATCCTTGTACGTTATATTTCTTGTTATATTTCAGATTTTTTAAAGATCCAACCTGCTTAATGATTTCATATTTCTGTTACGATGATTAGGGATGGAAGAAGCTTCATGCGCAAAAGCTGCGTACGTGTCATCATACCAAGACGACACTGAGGATTTCATCGTCATCCAGGGTCCTGCTGCACGGGTCAGACCGAAACGCCTTCCTGAGGACTTTTTCACTTGTATGTCTTTACTGGGACAGAAAGTCGTGTGTGTGTGTGTGTGTGTGTGTGTGTGTGTGTGTGTGTGTGTGTGTGTGTGTGTGTGTGTGTGTGTGTGTGTGTGCGTGCGTGTGTGTGCATGTGTGTGTGCATGTGTGTGTGTGTGTGTGTGTGTGTGTGTGTGTGTGTGAGGGAGGGAGGGAGGGTGATGGTTGGGTGGGTGGGTGTCTATATTAATTTTATTTCAATTTTTTTGCTAACAGTTAATTATGAAGAGCTGGTGAGGAATCTCTCGGTATGAATCTTTTATTCAACACTTATTGAAAGATTTTGTTTAAGGATGGATGTTTTCTTTGAATTTTCCACTTTTCAATATTTTCTTTATTTTTGTGTTTGCAATGATCTGAAGTGCAAAGCAGTCGATCAGCCGATGAAGCCTTATCTTAAAGAGCACCTCCCTAAACGACTCCATTTTGCGAACAATGTTCGTATAGAAAGAGCTCATCTCTACATGAAGGCACAGTGGCAAGCGGCTCGGTAAGTCTTCACATCGTTTTTATCATTAAAAAGATGCATAACTCTTTATTTTATTTTCTTGTTTGATGAGTTTTTTCCCTAAATGATGGGAAGGAATATAACTGAAATATATTTTTTTTTACATTTGTTCCTTTTAAACAGTCCAGGCTGGAATATTAACTCTTTCAGTCATGGACAGTATTTCTACAGATGGGAAGGACGTGCAGCAAGTTAGATTGATAAAGGACAGAGAGGGAACTCTATTGACTAATGACAGAAGTGTGCTGGGAAGATGGAAAGAGTACTTTGAAGAGCTGATGAATGAGGAAAATGTGAGAGAAAAAAGAGTAGAAGAGGTAACCATTGAGGAGCAGGATGTAGCAAAGATCAGTAAGGGTGAAGTGAGAAGGGCATTGAAGAGGATGAAGAATGGAAAGGCAGTTGGTCCTGATGATATACCTGTGGAGGTATGGAAGTGTCTAGGAGAGGTAGCAGTAGATTTTCTGACAAGAACATTCAACACGGTACTAGAGAGTGAGCAGATGCCGGAGGAGTGGAGGAGAAGTGTGCTGGTGCCCATTTTTAAGAACAAGGGAGACGTGCAGAGTTGCAGCAACTACAGAGGGATAAAGTTGATGAGCCATACGATGAAGTTATGGGAAAGAATAGTGGAAGCTAGACTAAGGGCAGAGGTCAGCATTTGTGAACAACAGTTTGGTTTCATGCCAAGAAAGAGCACCACAGATGCAATGTTTGCCTTGAGGATGTTAATAGAGAAGTACAGAGAAGGTCAGAGGGAGCTACATTGTGCCTTTGTGGATCTGGAAAAGCATATGACAGGGTGCCAAGAGAAGAACTGTGGTATTGCATGAGGAAGTCTGGAGTGGCAGGGAAGTATGTTAGAGTGGTGCAGGACATGTATGAGAGATGTAAGACAGTGGTGAGGTGTGCTGTCGGTGTGACCGATTTAATTCAAGGTGGAGGTGGGACTGCATCAAGGGTCAGCTCTGAGCCCCTTCTTGTTTGCTATGGTGATGGACAGGCTGACAGATGAGGTGAGACAAGAATCTCCATGGACTATGATGTTTGCAGATGACATCGTGATCTGTAGTGAGAGCAGAGAACAAGTGCAGGAAAATCTAGAGAGGTGGAGGTATGCCCTGGAAAGGAGAGGAATGAAGGTTAGCCTCAGAAAATCAGAATACATGTGTGTGAATGAGAAGGACCCAGGAGGAACGGTGATGTTACAGGGAGCAGAGATAACGAAGGTGGAGGATTTTAAGTACTTAGGCTCAACAATCCAGAGCAATGGAGAGTGTGGAAAAGAGGTGAAGAAGCGTGTGCAGGCAGGCTGGAATGGTTGGAGAAAAGTATCCGGTGTGATGTGCGATAGGAGAGTGTCAGCAAGAATGAAGGGAAAAGTGTACAAGATGGTGGTGAGGCCAGCGATGTTGTATGGCTTAGAAACAGTGGCGCTGAGGAAAAGGCAGGAGGCAGAGCTGGAGGTAGCGGAGATGAAAATGTTGAGGTTCTCCCTGGGAGTAACGAGGATGGATAGGATCAGAAATTAGTATATCAGAGGGACAGCCCACGTAAGATGTTTTGGAGACAAAGTCAGAGAGGCTAGATTGAGATGGTTTGGACATGTACAGAGGAGGGATAGTGAGTATATTGGCAGTAGGATGCTGAGGTTGGAACTACCAGGCAGAAGGCCTCGAGGAAGACCGAAGAAGAGATTTATGGATGTGGTGAAGGAAGACATGAAGGTCGTTGGAGTCAGAAAAGAAGATGCGGAGGACAGGGTGAGGTGGAGGCGGATGATTTGCTGTGGCGACCCCTGAAGGGAGCAGCCGAAAGTAAAAGAAGATACTTAAACACGAAAACCTACCAAACTTCTGTATTCCAGCAAGAGCAGAATCTTTCAACCGAATTAAAAACATAAAATAATATTCTGTAAGTTTCCTGAACTGAAATGAATCCCATTGTTTTTACCAAGGTACATGTTTGTCCTGGGCCTGCGTGGATTTCCTCTGGGTACTCTGATTTCCTCATAAAGAAATGCACATTAGGCGAGTTAGTAGTTCCATGTTGCCCCTAGGTGGGAGTTTGAGTGTGAGTGGCAGTGTATGAGTTGGCCCTGCAATGGTCGGTTGCAGTTGATTAGTTGTCTTTGCGGCGTTGTTTGGTAATGGCGTTCACTCATAACTCTCCTTATCATGTTAGTATTTACATTCCCCTCTGACCCTCCCACAGGGGTGTGACCACCTGCTGAGAGAGTCGTCCTCATGGAATCACTGTCTTCATGCCCTGCTGATAAAATAAGCATGGCAATAAAGCAGCTGATAAAACACACCCCGAGCTCATGTGTGAAACGTGCCTCGGTTGTATAGTACTAATGGGACTGCATCAGTCAGCTTACTCCACCAATAAGAAGCGATCATTTAAATTTCTGAATTTCAGACCTGGTTGTTTATTTTAATAAAGCTATAATTGTTGATGATTTTAAAGCACTTCTGTTAAAATAGTGTTTGTTTTTGTGTTTGGCAGCGATAGCCTTGTTCTTCTTCTTTTGCCTTCGGCTTTTTTCCCTTTTTTCCAGGGATCGCCACAGCGAATCATCGCATGTTTGATTTGGCATAGGTTTTTACGTCGGACGCCCTTCCTGACACAAGCCTTTAGCAAGGGACAGAAACACGCTGACGGCTTTGCAGCCTACTCTTGTTAACGCGTCAAAATGTGCCATAGTGCTAAGCTCCTATGACATCTCTTATGGCTAACAGGACCATGAACTGGCCTGAGACAAATACACTTATTTGCATTTTAAAAGCAAACCAATGAGACTGTTGATGCCACCAAACAGAAGTTGTTTTTTTCATGCACATCCAACATATATTTATTCAGATATTTTCACAGTTACGTTGCCTCTTGATAAGGAAGAGAATGATTGGTAGGTACCGCCTCTCTGATATGAACCTGAATGGCGTTTTGTTGTTGGACTTCTGTGCTTGTCATGGTTTATCCATCATGAACACTATGTTTGAACATAAAGGTGCACGTAAGTGCACTTGGCAATCAGGACACCCTAGGCCAGGGGTCCCCAACCACCGGCTCAATTGGTACTGGTCCACAGAATAAATAATTCCTTATTTCTGTTTTATTTATTATCTGAGTCTGAACGATCTTTATTTTTGAAAAATCTTTTATTTTGAAAAAAGACCGGATTCTCTTGGTTACATGTCGGTCATTTGAGCGCTAAAAATGTAACCCACAAGGGGGCGAGTTGGACATGTTTCAAACAATATCGGGGATTTTGGGTGAGACTGAACCTGAGCCTTCATTCTCCCAGCTGGTGCATGATCACCTGTGGGGTTTTTTTAAATTATTTTTATAGAAGTTCAAGCTCTACTTCCCAACCAACTTTATTTCAGCCGTTGAAAAATAACATTCTTGGAGTGCTTATTATTATTATTATTTTTATTATTATTATTATTATTACTACTACAACTACTACTACTAATGATAATAATAATTTATATAAATAAATTATATTATATGAACAATCTATGACACCCCCCGCGAAATCTCAAGAAATCCATGTATTTTACGGATTTCAGTAGAAGTATATTCTATTCATTGCAGTGCAGCTTACGGATGCAGTACTATCCATGTGAAATAAAGGGTTTATTATGTTTTAGATTCTCAAATGAGGCTGGAACTCAGAATTTCTATGCAGAAGCAACTAAAAGCCCAGCCAGCCCTTATTTATTATTACATCTAATGCTGATTCCTGTTTATTAGACAATAGTTTATTTTATAAGATCAATTCTGTTAAATACAGACGCTCCCCGACTTACATCCATTTGTTTTATGTATTTTTCGATTTTACAGTTTAAAAAAAAAAAAGTATGTCAAATTTTGAGTTTAGCGTGCTCTCTGTAGTATGAGATGTACCTACGTAGTACGCTGACGTAATGACACTGCGTCCATTGTTTACAAACGACAGACTGAACGTGCCCCTCCTTCTTCCCAGTTCACTGCGTGTTACCTTTTTGTTGAGACGATGTCTCAGATTGGTCAGAAGCATAAGCCTACTTGGTAAACAGAAAAAGCGGCAAGCCATCTCGTTAGAAACGAAGATGGCTATTATAAAGAAAATTGATGCTGGGGGAAAAACACGTGAATGTTGCACGTTTCTTACAAATGGCTCCGTTGACCATCGGAACCATTTACAAGCAGAAAGATCTCATCATAGAGCATGTTAAAGGTTATACATTTGGCCCCCTACTTACGAAACCCCTTGGGTACGAAAATTCCGGGTTACAAAAAACATTTTCCTAAGTTTTCTTTCCCGAGATACGACAACAACCTCCCAAAAACGCCAAATGCGCCATTCAAAATTCAAACGCGCCAATCAAAATTTCTCACAATGCGTGAGTTGCTCTCTCATTGGTTGTCTCCCAACATCCCGCCCCGCTGGCCTCCCATTGGCTAGGAGGGCTGACGCAGCTGAACTTCCTGTACCCATACTTCCTGTTTGTCACAGGCGTGAAGGAGAGTTCACTGTTGGCTTGTTTTGAGATTGATCATGCAGCGTTATATTTTGTTATCGCCGAAACCCCTCTACAATCGGGACGTTATTGAACCAGAAGGAGACCTTAAAGCAGAAATACCGTGACGGAGGCGATTATTTCAGCACGATATTAAAACAGAGTGCTCCATGGGAGAAGACCTCCGATCTCGCAAGGAAGCAAGTTAATATTGAATGAGGACCTCTGATCTTTCAAACAGGTTCTGTAATTCCGCTTTAAATAAAACATCCCGTCCATTTAAACATTTAAATATAATTGTTCCGTCAGCTGCGCGTTGCGTGTGTGTGTGTGTGTGTGTGTGTGTGTGTGTGTGTGTGAGAGAGAGAGAGAGAGAGAGAGACAGAAGGAGGCTTAACTCTAGTTTTTAGTTTAGTTTTTTAAGTTAATTCAGTAAATGTTTAATAAATGTGGCGCATGTGAGCAAAACGCAGCTCATGTGGACTTCCAATCCCTCAAGGAATCAAGTTAAAGTTGAGTTTGGACCTCCAATCTGTCAAGCAGGGAATGCGCTTTGAATGCCACGTCTTAAAATGCTCCGGCATCCTGCTTGTGGGTGTGGCCCGCAGCGCCACAATAAACATTTAATGTGTATACAATACACATTTAATATGTACTGCATTGTGTGTGTGTGTGAGTGAGAGAGATAGAGAGAGAGAGAGAGAGTGATAGAGAGAGACAAGTGTGTGTGTGTTTGTGTGTGTGTGTGTTTGTTTGTGTTTGTTTGTGTTTGCGTGCGTTCGTGTGTGTGTTAATAAAAAATGTTTAATAATGGTTTAATTAACAAGTATGTTAATAAAATGGTTTAATATGTTAATAAAATGTTTAAATGGTTTCATAAATAATGTTCTTTTACTTTTAACACATATTCCATACAAAATTGGTGTACTTTTATCATTTTAGTGGGTTTATGGGGTAGTCTTGGGAGCCTTGGAACGAATCAGGGGTTTTACATGTAAAATGCGCCCCCTACTTGTGAAACTCCTGCATCACGAAAAAGGCGCTGCAACGGATTAATTTCGTAAGTCGAGGGCCGACTGTATTTGATACTGTATTTGATATTTGAGTGAATTTGATTAAAATTTATCTATTTGAAATTAGTTTGCTTGAATTTAATTTATTTGAAATGAATGTTGATATGATTTGATATATTTGATATTATTTGACAATGTTATGTTTATAACAATTGATTTAGGGGTGTTTTATGAGATACGGTAATGGTATTTATGGATGTATAGTACAGTATGAGCGTCATACTTCACTGTAACAACTTGCGTCCACTTTCAACTTGCGTCCGGTCGTCCGGAACCAATTAAAAACCTAAGTCGGGGAGCGTCTTTACACACCTAATTCAACTGGACCCAGTAGACTCGAGATCTTCAAATGGAGGTTACATGTAAAATATACAAAGAGCAAAAAGTTTAAAAGTCCTTGAGAAAGAAAGCACTTTGGTTTGTTTTATTTACATTTTAGGGGCAGGTTCAGTACAATCCATCACATACAGCCAGTGCAGGATTATGGATTCTCAATAATAAACTATATTGAAGGTTTTGATGAAATTGTGCATTTTTTTGGCCGGTCGAAACCGAAAACAACTAAAAAAAAAAAAAAGTTGCACTATTTAGCGGCTATATCACTTACATTACTGACACAACCTTCCATAAAAAGGGGGGGGGGGGCACAAACCAGTGTCTCTCCCTCACACCAGTCCCAAGCCTGGATAAATGCAGAGGGTTGCGTCAGGAAGGGCATCCGGCATAAAACAAATGCCAAATATGCGAATCACAAGAAAGAATTTCATACCGGATCGGTCGAGGCCCAGGTTAGCAATAACCGCCATCAGTGCTGTTAACCAACAGGGTGCTGGTGGAAATTGGACTACTGTTGATCGAAGAAGGAGAGGCGGGAGGCGTGCCCATAGGCAGAGAGAGAACAGGAAAGGCATGAGTTTGGGACTGAAAGGAGGGACTTTGAATGTTGGAACTATGGCAGGAAAAGGTAGAGAGCTGGCTGACATGATGCAGAGGAGGCAGGTGGACATACTGTGTGTTCAGGAGACCAGGTGGAAAGGTAGCAAGGCTAGAATCTTAGGAGCAGGGTTTAAGCTGTTTTTTCATGGTGTGGATAGGAAGCGAAATGGAGTAGGAGTCATCTTGAAGGAGGGGTTTGTCAGGAATGTTCTAGAAGTGAAAAGTGTCAGACAGAGTGATGAGTCTCAAGTTAGAAATTGGAGGCATGATGTTCAATGTTGTTAGTGCTTATGCCCCACAGGCAGGATGTGAGCTAGAAGAGAAGGAGATATTCTGGAGTGAGTTAGATGAAGTGATGCAGAGTACCCCCAGAGGTGAAAGGGTGGTCATTGGGGCAGGCTTCAATGGACATGTTGGTGCAGGAAACAGAGGGAACAAGAAAGTGATGGGCAGGTTTGGTACCCAGGACAGGAACACAGAAGGACAGATATTGGTAGATTTTGCAAAAAGGATGAAAATGGCTGTGGAAAATACTTTCTTCCAGAAGAGACAGGAGCATAGGGTGACTTATAAATGCGAAGATAGGAGCACACAATTAGACTACATCTTGTGAAGGCGATGTAATTTGAAGGAAGTCAGTGACTGCAAAGTAGTAGTGGGTGAGAGTGTTGCCAAACAGCATAGGATGGTGGTGTGCAGGATGACGCTGATGGTGAAGAAGGTGAAGAAGGCAAAGGCAGAGCAGAAGACAAAGTGGTGGAAGCTGAAAAAGGAAGAGTGTCGTGTTGTCTTCAAGGAGGAGTTGAAACAGGCTTTGGCTGGTCAGGAAATGCTTCCAGATGACTGGACAACCACGGCTAATGCGATCAGGGAGACAGGTAGGAGAATACTTGGTGTGTCATCTGGATGACAAGGAGAGGTGATAAGGAGACTTCGTGGTGGAATGAGGAAGTGCAGGAGTGTGTACAAAGGAAGAGGTTAGCTAAGAAGAAGTGGGACATTGAGAGGACCGAAGAGAGTAAATAGGAGTACAGGGAGACACAGCATAAGGCAAAGGTAGCGGTGTCAAAGGCCAAACAAAGGGCGTATGATGACTTGTATGCTCAGTTGGAAAGTAAAGAGGGAGAAAATGATTTATACAGGTTGGCACAGCAGAGAAATAGAGATGGGAAGGACGTGCAGCAAGTTAGAGTGATTAAGGACAGAAAGGGAAATGTATTGACTGGTGACAGAAGTGTGCTGGGAAGATGGAAAGAGTACTTTGAATAGCTGATGAATGAGGAAAATGAGAGAGAAAAAAAGAGTAGAAGAGGTGACTGTAGAGGACCAGGAAGTAGCAAAGATTAGTAAGGGTGAAGTGAGGAGGGCATTGAAGAGGATGAAGAATGGAAAGGCAGTTGGTCCTGATGACATACCGGTGTAGGTATGGAAGTGTCTAGGAGAGGTAGCAGTAGATTTCCTGACAAGAACATTCAACAAGGTCTTAGAGAGTGAGAGGATGCCAGAGGAATGGAGGAGAAATGTGAAGGTGCCCATTTTTAAGAACAAGGGAGACGTGCAGAGTTGTGGCAACTACAGAGGGATAAAGTTGATGAGCCATACGATGAAGTTATGGGAAAGAATAGTGGAAGCTAGAGTGAGGGCAGAGGTCAGCATTTGTGAACAACAGTTTGGTTTCATGCCAAGAAAGAGCACCACAGATGCAGTGTTTGCCTTGAGAATGTTAATAGAGAAGTACAGAGAAGGTCAGAAGGAGCTGCCTTTGTAGATCTAGAGAAAGCATATGACAGGGTGCCGAGAGAGGAACTGTGGTATTGCATAAGGAAGTCTGGGGTGGCAGAGAAGTATGTTAGAGTGGTGCAGGACATGTATGAGAGATGTGAGAGTGGTTAGGTGTGCTGTCGGTGTGACAGAAGAGTTCAAGGTGGAGGTGGGACTGCATCAAGGGTCAGCTCTGAGCCACTTCTTGTTTGCTATGGTGATGAACAGGCTGACAGACGAGGTTAGACACGATTCCCCATAGACTATGATGTTTGCAGCTGACATTGTGATCTGTAGTGAGAGCAGAGAACAAGTGCAGGAAAATCTAGAGAGGTGGAGGTATGCCCTGGAAAGGAGGGGAAAGAAGGTTAGCCTCAGTAAGACAGAATACATGTGTATGAATCACAAGGACCCAAGAGGAACGGTGAAGTTACAGGGAGCAGAGATAAAGAAGGTGGAGAAGAAGAAGCTCAACAATCCAGAGCAATGGAGAGTGTGGAAAAGAGGTGAAGAAACATGTGCAGGCAGGTTGGAATGATTGGAGAAAAGTGTCCGGTGTGATGTGTGATAGGAGGGTATCGGCAAGAATGAAAGGAAAAGTGTTCTGGTTTTCAAGTGAGCAAGGGCTTCGTTGTACTGAAGTACTCAGCTTGCACTGATGTGAATCACCAGCAGAGCAGAGAGTTCTCTTTCCTAGATTTGGGTTTTCATATTTTACAACTCACTTTGCTTAACTGAGTATGCATGGTAGATTGTGCCGATCCGAGCAGATAGTTAATTCATCTCTGTGTATGAGACTTGCACCCATGCTAGTAGGCTTACGCTTCTGACCAACCATATTTGCTTCGGGTTAAAAGTCTACAAAAACAGTGTAAACACAAAGATCACAGAGACAACGTCTTAACACAAGAGTAACCCGCTATATAACTGATATTAAAAACGATATATATATATATATATATATATATATATATATATAAAAACGACAGAATGAACGTGCCCCTCCTTCTTCCCAGTTCAGTTTTATATATATATATATATATATATATATATATATATATATATATATATATATATATATATATATATATATATATAAAACTGAACTGGGAAGAAGGAGGGGCACGTTCATTCTGTCGTTTGTAAACAATGCACGCAGCGTCATTGCATCATTACGTTAGCGTGCTACGTAGGTACGTCTAAACTCAAAATTTGACTTTTTTTTTGGAAAAAAAAACGTAAAACGGATGAATGTAAGTCGAGGAGCGTCTGTATTCAGCTTTGGCTTATGGGACAGTCCCTATTTCAGCCTGCACTATTTGTACATGTGTGTATGTGGTAGTGCTGCCCCTAAAAACCTGCGCCCACCTCTGCGATTTGTTTATTCCATGTCAGATCGTTGGTAATTTCTTTTTTTTTTTTTGCACGCGTGTAACAGACTACACCAATCCCGTTTTCATATCAGAGGAGAGATTATGTGGGAAATCCGAGTTGAACTAGTTATTTAAGGAAAAGTAAATAAAAGCTTACTGCAGTAGATTCCTGCACAGCCGATACATATTTCCCACTCGTTCCCTGTAATACATCCCAAAGAAGAATCAGATCCACAATGGAACGGATCCGAGATGCGGTTCCTCTGTCTGTTGTGAAAAGCAGCTTGAGCAGCAAGTCTACCAACAAGGGAACCACCATTTATATTTAAAATACGTTTGTGAGACGGCAAGAGATGTGTCACGTGTAGGAAATATGCAGATTTTTTTTTTTTTTTTTTAACAAAAAAGTGTAGCCACACAGGACTCCCAGCCCCCCTTTATAAAAGGGGTGGATTTGTGTGATGTGTAATAATTTCGTGGGGTTTTCTTTGTGAAAAGGGGTGGATTCACATGACTTGCCAAAATCGGCACATTGAGCTGTTTGAAAACAATTTGAGCTGCTCTGAATTCACACCAAATTTTGTGTACAAACAAAACTTTTTCCAAGACAGCGAATATGGGCCATTTACCTCAAATGCAACCAACTATCTCCAAAAATATATTCAAATCCCCGCAAATTAAAATTCTTTTGTACATTGAATGATTATTTGTATGTGAGCAACGCTTAAGATACTTTTTTTTTTTAAAAATCACTCTGAGTTTCCTGAATTGTCCAGATCAGTATCACTGTGTCACGTCTGCATGACCAAAGCGATGCTATAACGAGTTATTGACAAATTCTTGGTAGGAAACTTTTTTCCGATTAAAATTAGAAAAATGGGAAAAATGGCCCCTGATATATATCTATATATATATATCTATATATCTATGGGGCCATATTTTATATATATATGTGGTCTAGTGGTATAAGGCACCGGATCGCTGATCCAAAGGTTGGGGGTTTGAGTCCCACTCTCCACAAGGTTGTCACTGTCCCGTCCCGTCCCGTCCTCCCCTCCCAGTGCAGCTAACTGGGTTATCAAAGGCCGGCCATGTCTCTCACTGTCTATGGTGTGAGGCATGTAAAAGAACCATTGCTGACTTTCGACAAGAGTAGGCTGCAAAGCCGTCAGCGTGTTTGTCATCAGGCGAGCTGTCCAGGGTGTACTCTGCCCTCGCCCTGAGTTGGCTGGGATGGGAACCAGCCTCCCCGTGACCCTAATTAGGATGAAGCGGTTACAGAAAATGAACTGAACTGAACATTGCTGCAGAATTAACCAGGAATAAGACCATGAACAAAACGTGTAAACCATAAATTTATAGCAATGACGATTTTATTAACTTTTTTCGTGTTGAAAATATCAGGCAAAAATTTGATTCCCTAAATTTAAGACATTTAAAGCAAGTATGTTAATAACTGGGCAGTGGTGGTCTAGTGGGTAGGGTGCAGGATTGCTGATCCTAAGGTTGGGGGTTCGAGTTCCCACGAGGTTGTCACTGTCCCCCCAATGCAGCTAACTGGGTTATCAAAGGCAGGCCATGTCTCTAACTGTCTATGGTGAGAGGCATGTAAAAGAACCATTGCTGACTTTCGTAAAAAGTAGGCTGCAAAGCTGTCAGCGTGTTTCTATGACCTTGAGAGGGATGGGCGCCGCCAGGCCAAATCAGCCCAAGTCTCGCCATGAAGGCGCCCCAACGACATCCCTGGATGTTAAGGGATAAGTGAAGAAGAAGATGTTAATAACTAAAACAGTAAATAATGATACAGGCGGTCCTCGAGTTACAAACGAGTTCCGTCCCTATGACGCATCGTAACCCGGAATTCCACGTAAGTCTGATTTTTTTACCCCGAAATACCCCCTAAATCTCTAAATAACTATCCTATAACTATGCGGATTGTCCGATGAGGTGGTAGGGTTAGCAAGTAAAGGTACGGGTTCTACTGGCCTCTCCACCTTGGTGAAGTATTTGAAGATGTCCGTCTAGACGGAAGTTTTCGTTCCAAATCCGACCTTTTAATAATATCCAGCTTTGTTTCCATCCTAATGGCCTTCCTCTTGGCTGGACCAGCTTTGCCAGAGGATCCTTCTTTCTTTTTTGTTGCCATGGTGCGAAAAAGAGGCAAGAACACAGGCAATCTACACTATGACATGCCTCGAAAGAAAATGGACGATGCTGATGAATGCGTAGGACTGTGGTATATTTATTGGCGTCAAAACGTCATAAGTCGAGAACCACATAAGTCAAGAACATGAGTCTATAACGCCAGCAGAGCCGCAATTCGAGTGTTTTAGCCCCATTCAAAGGAAAGAACTAATCTAATTAATTTCCTCATCAACTTGTGTTCTTGATCCAGTACCTCCATGTTTCTTTAAGTAGATAATATCAGAATTGATCAGATCTTTATTATAATAAATTTCTCAGCGTGATTCTACTGGTGGAACCATGAACTCTGTCCTTGCCTTTATCGGATCTAATAATGTTTGCCTGATCTTCTTGTGGTTTGTTGGTTGAATTGCTGGTGGGCTCTCAAGGAAATTTGCAGTTCATTTCCTTCTGGAGAGATCTTACCCCATTCCCAGTTTTAGAGATAATAAAACCATATGACAGGGTGCCGAGAGAAGAACTGTGGTATTGTATGAGGAAGTCTGGAGTGACAGAGAAGTATGTTAGAGTGGTGCAGGACATGTATGAGAGATGTAAGACAGTGGTGAGGTGTGCTGTTGGTGTGACAGAAGAGTTCAAGGTGGAGGTGGGACTGCATCAAGGGTCAGCTCTCAGCCCCTTCTTGTTTGCTATGGTGATGGACAGGCTAACAGACGAGGTTAGACAAGAATCTCCATGGACTATGATGTTTGCAGATGACATCGTGATCTGTAGTGAGAGCAGAGACCAAGTGGAGGAAAATCTAGAGAGGTGGAGGTATGCCCTGGAAAGGAGGGGATTGAAGGTTAGTCTTAGTAAGACAGAATACATGTGTGTGAACGACAAGGACCCAAGAGGAACTTTGAGGTTACAGGGGGCAGAGATAAAGAAGGTGGAGGATTTTAAGTACTTAGGCTCAACAATCCAGAGCAATGGAGAGTGTGGAAAAGAGGTGAAGAAGCGCGTGCAGGCAGGTTGGAATGGATGGAGAAAAGTGTCCGGTGTGATGTGTGATAGGAGAGTATCGGCAAGAATGAGGGGAAAAGTGTACAAGACGGTGATGAGGCCAGCGATGTTGTATGGTTTAGAGACAGTGGCCCTGGGGAAAAGACAGGAGTCAGAGTTGGAGGTAGCAGAGATGAAAATGTTGAGGTTCTCTTTGGGAGTAACGAGGATGGATAGGATCAGAAATGAGTACATCAGAGGGACAGCACATGTTAGATGTTTTGGAGACAAAGTCAGAGAGGCTAGATTGAGATGGTTTGGACATGTACAGAGGAGGGATAGTGAGTATATTGGTCGTAGGATGCTGAGGTTGGAACTACCAGGCAAAAGGCCCAGAGGAAGACCAAAGAGAAGATTTATGGATGCGGTGAAGGCGGACATGAAGGTCGTTGGAGTAAGAGTAGAAGATGCAGAGGATAGGGAGAGATGGAGGCAGATCATTTGCTGTGGCGACCCCTGAAGGGAACAGCCGAAAGGAAAAGAAGAAGAAGTTCACTTGAGTCCCTGAAGTATTTTAATCCTTTCTTGTCCTGTAGTTTAGGCTTTTGTTAATTGCTTATGGGATTTTGTTTTGTGGCAGCAGAATCCACTGCTTGAAGGGATATCAAAGTGATGTTTCATTTCAGCCAGCGTTATAGCCATGACATCTGGGTGTGGAACATCTAACTGAGCATCATTATGACGATATCATAAAATAGTAAATTGAGAAGGTGAATACTTTTTTCACACCCGGATCAGTTGATGTATGGCAGTAAAAAGCTAGCCACTGATCTGAACTTCACAGCTATCCAAGGACATATATATATATATATATACTCAGCTTTGGGTATTTATCACGGTTTCAGTGAAAATATATTTATTGTTTTTACCTCCGCAACCCTGCAATGGACTGGTAGCTGTTCAGTGTCGACCTGCCTTCACCCTGTGAAGTCTGCTGTGATGTGATCTCTCGGAGGATTCAGCAGTTTTCCAAATAAATGAATGAATTTTCACTGCTGCCAGAAGGTTATGTTTTTACCTTTGTTTGTTTGTTTGTTTGTTTGTTTGTGTGCAGTGTAACTGAAAATGTTATACACAAATTTGGATGAAATGTTTAGCATATGGTGCAGTACAAGTAACAAACCATTACATTTGTGAGGTGGCCCATGCATGGAATCATGTTGGGGAAAAATTAATGCATGAATATTCATCAGATGCACATTAGAGGGAGACATTTCATTATAACTATGCCAAGTTATAATAATGAAACCTGCAGTCTTTGAAAGATTTTTCAGGTCAATCAATGCACTTGTTATCCAAATCTGTGCCAAAATAAATTGTGCCTGGAGGAGGAACCCTACAGTCTATAAGAGCTCCCCTAGTAATTTTGTATCCCTGTTTTTTTAACAGAAAGCCAAATGAAATCAAGTACTGCACTGGCGGCTTCCATGGCTCAGATAACACCTTCAGAAACATGCAGGTCAGTGCAGAAAATCATGAGTGATGGTAGTTTACTCTCTTCAGAGACACTCTCTGTGTCTGCTCCGCTATCCCTGCTGGTTGTTTGGACATAAATGAACCATTCTGAGCTTAGAAAAGATAAAGAGATTGAAACTAAATTCCTCAGCTGCAATGTAAAGACTCTTTCCTTAGAAAAAAGGCAGAATGGAAATTGATTCATACATTCATTTCTTTTTCTGAACAACTTAATCATAATTAGGGGTCGGTGGTGTAGTGGTTAGAGTGCTGGGCTCATGATTGGGAGGTTGTGAGTTCAAATCCCACTGAGACCCCCACTGTGCTAAGAGTCCTGGGCAAGGTCTCAACCACAAGTGTGCCTCTGTTCACCCGGTAGTATAAATGGGTACCAGTAAAAAAATATACTGGGAAGGTAACCTGCGATGGACTAGTGTCCCATCCAGGAGGAGTTGAACTCCTGGTCGCTTCACGCTACGGAAACCGGGGATAAGCACCGGCCTGATGAGCCACTATGGCTAGGGTGTAAAAACCCATCAGATTTCCCCCTTTTTTTAATCATAATTAGAGTTGTGGGGAAGCTGGCACCTATCTCAGCTGATTCTGGGTGAAGGCAGAGTACACCCTTGACAGCTCGCCAGGACATCAAAATGGAAACTAGTAATATTACTTTTAAAAATTGTAAATAAAGTTTAATTCATGTTCTCTGACAGAAATAGATAAACAGTTTACTGTGTGTGTGTGTGTGTGTGTGTGTGTGTGTGTGTGTGTGTGTGTGTGAGGGGGGGGGGGATTTGTAAAAGGCACATGATCTCTATCTATCCCTTTTGGATATATTACATGGTTTATTTGAATACTCACTTATAATTGGTCAATTATAGTGTTCAGCGGTTGTGTGTTTAATTTTATGTAGCAGATAGCTGCTGTGGAGTACATCAGCCATTGCAGTAAAATATTTTTCTCGTCAGAAAAATTTTAAAGCATAGATTTCAAGTGTAATGTACAAAAACTAACTCCACAGTCACAGATTCAGCCCCAAGATTTTAACAGTACAGGGATCCCTCACTACTTCGCACTTCAATTCATGCGGCTTTGGTGCATCGCGTTTTTTTTTTTTTTTTTTTTGTAATATTCATCGAATTAAAAAATAAGAAAATTAAGGAAGAATTGGGGAAAAAGTTAAGGAAAATTCCACAAAACAAGACCAATTATGCAAAAAAAAAAAAACCCAAAACAAACAAAAACAAATAAACAAACCCGACCCCTCCCAACAAAACTAGTTACATTTTTATGTGAGGTACGCACCCGAGTGTCTGCACGCGCATCTGTGTGCGCGTGCATCTATATGTGTGTACAGTATTTATATTTTATTTACATGTTATACATTATTTTTGAATGTGTAATTGTTATTATTAGTATTTATAGTGTTGAATATGTATTTATTGATATTATATACACATATACATGTACGTATACGTCAGTCGGGGGGGGGGGGTTGATCCTACTTGGCAGAATTCAGCAGTCGCGAGGGGATCTCGGTCCCAATTAACTGCGGAAAGAGATGGATCCTTGTATTTCATGAATCTCCAAAATAAATATTACACTTTTCTATTCTGGGGGTTAACAGTCTTATTGTTTACAGACTATTTTTATAGGATATGGACCAGGACTGAAGAGTAACACAACTGTTGCTCCTTTTGAAAACATCGAAGTATATAACCTGCTCTGTGGTAAGTGATCGCTCCAACATTTGGAGTTTCTAGATTTTTTTTCCCTCAAAGCACACACATGAACACAATCCCAGCAAACGGGTCTATCCTGGAATCCTGGACAGAACTAAAGGCCAGAACCAGGCTGCTTTCACAGAATCAAATAAAAACATTCTGAAAATAATCCTCTCTGTCACTTCTTCCTTCATTATCTGCTTCTAATATCTTTATGGGATATGGCTCTGTTTATTCCGTAAACAGTAAAATACAAGGTACATACCAGCAAGAAACTTTTTCCTCGATAAAGGGATAGAAAAAAAATCTACCTTTTGGTGAAGTTGCTTCAACTCACACTGAAGAAATTCAACAGTCTTTTCTTTTCTAAGATGCTTAATCCTAATTATGGATGCAGTGAGGCTGGTGAATCGCAGGCCATCAAAGGATCAATCCACATACAACCATTCACACTCACACCTAGAGGCGATTTGGACCAGACAATTAGCCTGCTGTTCATGTTGTGAACTGTAGAAGGAAACCGGAGTACCTGAAAGAACCTCACAGAAACATCTGGAGAACGTGCAAACACAGAACTGCCACCCCCCAACCCCGGGATTCGAACCCGGGACCCTCTTAATGTATGGCAGATGTGCTAAACACTATGCTCCTGTGCTGCCTGATTCAACATTTATTTGAAATGATTTTGTTTAGAGGAAAAACACATCCTGTTCAAAAATTATATACTAAATCATAAACTTTCATGCAGTCGTGTGGTACTCTGTAATACTGATTTTTGTGCTGAGCTCTGTCCTACTGAAACTTGTGCATCTCACAATAGATTCCCTGAAGCGGCATCCCAGGGATGATGGTATCATGTAACGTTGTGACAGTATGTGTCAATGGTCTGTTTAAGTCAGGAGTTTCATCAGAATATACAGAGTATGAAAAATACTACATGTCCACCATCAGCTCAGGACAGACACTGTATTCACATTATGAACTGCTTCAATCAAATTTTACATTGATCTGTCCCCGCAGCCCGACCCCGGATTAAGCGGATGAAGAGGAATGAATGAATGGATGAATAAACATAATTACTTTTAAGGTATTCGGATAATTGTGTAAAATACGGGTTAAACAACTGCTTATCTTCCCTTAGATTTGCTGGCAATTTCACCTGCTCCGAACAATGGCACTATTGGGAGTCTCAACCATCTACTGAGGAACCCATTCCATCATCCATTCCACCCTCCTGAGATCTCTTCTGCCTCTGTCTGTCCCATTGTTCTGACTCAGGATAACCACTTTGACTGCTCCTGCAGTTCCATCAGCAAGTCCGAGGTCAGAACGATGAAAGAATTAACAGTTGTTTGATAACAGTGAGGCAGAATGTTTAAAGTGAAATCAAAGGAAAATCATCTGAACTCTCGTGTTACACATAAACGTGTTTATTTTGATTACCAGGTGGTTTTTATTTACAGTTTCGAAGTTACAGTCTGATGAAATTCATTTAATAGTTTTCATTAGCCAGTTTGTAAAACACTGTTTCACCCTCACAAGAGCACAAAATCAATCCTGCAGTTCATATCAGGCAAGGCATCTGCAACACTAACACTGTACAGATAGTAAATTAACAAATCAGACATTACCAACAGGCCAACACTACAATTGTTAATGTCTGATTTGTTAATTTACTATCTGTACAGTGTTAGTGTTGCAGATGCCTTGCCTGATATGAACTGCAGGGTTGATTTTGTTATATGAGCTGGATTACTGATAAGCAGGTCGGGAGCTCAAGCCCCACTATCACCAGGTTGTCACTGCTGTCCGCCAGTGCCGCTAACTGTGATTATCAACGGCCGGCCATGTCTCTCACTGTCTATGGTGAGCGGTTCATGTAAAAGAACCATTTCTGACTTTTATAAAGAGTAGCTGCACAGCCGACAGCATGTTTCTGCCCTGCGATGGCCTGGCGAGCTGTCCAGGGTGTACCTTGCCCTCTCCCAGAGTCGGCTGAGATGGGCACCAGCCTCCCCACAACCAAATACAAAATATATATTAGGTTCTGCTCACACACATCAAATAAGAGAAAGAAAACAATACCGTGGCGCTTTTATTAAGTTTGTGTTTAATTGTTTTTAAGATGATTGTTTTTAAGAATCCCTGTTTTCTCGCATTTTAGAACTCAAGTAATTCTGCTGGAATCCACATTTCAAAATAAGTTTAAATTCAGTTATTGAAAATTCGATCTGGATGTACTGCAGGTATTAGATGTATGAAGTGAGCAGTGTAAACTGTAAAGAGTCTCAGATCATCCCTCTGTTTCAGGTGGACCATCTCAACAAACGTCTGATTAATACAAGTATATAAATTCTTTTTCAAATGTATTTTATATTTTTAATTATAAGTTTTTGTGACATCAACTTCACATTTTCCAAATCACTAAATAATGACATCATCCACCCCGGCAGATCCATTGACCAAATCTCTCCATCTGCCATATGGAATTCCAAGTGTTCTTCAGGTGAACATCAACTACTGCATGCTTCAGCATTCTTCCTATATCAGTGGATACAGTAAAGATATCTTCATGCCTCTCTGGGTTTCTTACAGTCTTGAACCACTGGTGAGATTTTCTGAATTTTTCTCTGGAGCTGAAAGGAATTTCACATGTCTTCACAGTTTTCAACACGAACACGGTTAACTAACCTCGTGCCATGACACCTTTCCAGGAGTCGCTGAAGCTGGAAGCTCAGTCTGTCTCCAATCAGTGGAGCTTCTTTGTAAAGTTGAATTTATATGTGTGTGTGTTAATTTTACATTGGGGACCGGTGGTGTAGTGGTTAGGGTGCTGCGCTCATGATCGAGAGGTTGTGTGTTCAAATCCCAGTTAGACTCTCGCTGTGCTAAGAACTCTGGGCAAAGTCTTAACCACAAGTGTGCCTCTGTTCACCCAGCAGTATAATTGGGTACCAGTAAAAATATACTGGGAAGATAACCTGCGATGAACTAGAATCCCATCCCATTTTTTTCAATTAAAAATTGACCCAAAGTATGAATTTAAGTGTGAACGGTTACATGTGTGTTGGACTGGTGAAGTGTTTGGTGCACCCCACCCTCACAGGACGTTCGGTGGGATGAGCTTCAGCCTCCACGCGGTTCTATTAAAGTCTAGTGTTATAGAATTTGGAATGAAATGAAACCGCATTAACTTGAACATGCCTGTATTTCTTGGGCAGTGGTGGCCTGGTGGTAAAGGTCCTGACTCACTGATCCCAAGGTTTGGGGTTTAGACAAGAGCCCTGCGATGGCCTGGCGAGATGTCCGGGGTGTACTCTGCCCTCCCCCAGCGTTGGCTGGGATGGGTGCCAACCTCCCCACGACCCTCATTCCATTCAGTCATTAATGCTTGTACAGTATTTCTTTCTTTTTAAAAATCTCTGATAATAACTAAAAATCAATTTTAAATTTAAAAATAAATAAATAAGCAACACCTTGTTGCTCATAATTAATTTTAAAGCATGAGGAACCTGTGCCCCTGAGTAGGAGTTGTTACTTTCGAAAAAGTAACGTATTAGAATCAGTAATTAATATAAACCTACTATTCCTGTCAGGAGGCTGTGTGTTCAAACCCCAGTTTAGTCCCCCACTGGGCTAAGTCCTCTGGGCAAGGTCTCAACCACAAGTGTGCCTCTGTTCACCCAGCAGTATAAATGGGTACCAGTAAAAATATACTGGGAAGGTAACCTGCGATGAACTAGCATCCCATCCAGGAGGAGTTCAACTCCTGGTCGCTTCACGCTACGGAAGCCGGGAATAAGCACCGGCCTGATGAGCCACTAGGCTCGGGTGTAAAAATTCCGACAGACTGTACCATCAATTTTACGTAATCAAGTACAGAGCAATTCACAAAACATCAAACTGAATGTGGTTTGTTTATATAATATTTATACAATAATCAGGGGCAGTGGTGGTCTAGTGGTATAGGGTGCTGGATCGCTGATCCAAAGGTTGGGGGTTCGAGTCCCACTCTCCACTAGCTTGTCACTGCCCCACCCCCCACCCCCACCCAGTGGAGCTAACTGGGTTATCAAAGGCCGGCCATGTCTCTCAGTGTCTATGGTGTGAGGCATGTAAAAGAACCATTGCTGACTTTCGACAAGAGTAGCTGCAAAGTCGTCAGCATGTTTCCGCCCTGCGATGGCCTGGCGAGCTGTCCAGGGTGTACTCTGCCCTCGCCCTGAGTTGGCTGGGATGGGCACCAGCCTCCCTGCGACCCTAATTAGGATGAAGCGGTTACAGAAAATGAACTGAACTGAACTGATGAACAATATTCATATAATATTTGTGGATTTCCTTTACAATGTCCTAAAACTCGTGAGATTTTTCAGCTTTGTTTAAACTACGTAGCACCTTAATAATCCGATATCAGAATTTGCCACGGATGTGTCACGGCAGCTCTTTAGAATGCCCTGATTCAGTAGTTCTTAACCTGGGTTCGATTGAACCCTAGGGGTTCAGTGGGTCGGTCTCAGGGATTCGTCGGAGGTCAAGACACACACCCGACTCATATTCATGACGACACGCCCCGCTTGGCCATCATTGGCTGCAGGTGGTCACGCTACGTTGCTTGGTGAATCTGTGCTGCAGGAAATTTGGTGCGCTCAGTAGTCGACTTGTGACTGTTGTGATGTTACGTCGTGTGATTTCTTTCTTAATGTTTTAATCCGTACTGTCTGTCTGTCTGTCTGGCTTCCTTTTGGCTTTTTCCCTTTTACTCGGGAGTCGCCACAGCGAATCATCTGATTCGCACGTTTGATTTGGCAGAGGTTTTTTTTCACGTCGGATGCCCTTCCTGTCACAACCCTTTATAGTAAGGGACAGAAACACGCTGACGACTTAATCCGTATCTGTACTATGTTGAGCAAAAAAAGAAAGTGTTCGGACAAATATATACAACATGAATTTACATATATAACAGAACGTGATGCTAGTCAGCGTCCGATCTGCATGATTTGCGAAGTAGGATCAACCCCCGGTGACTGACGTGTACGTACATGTATATGTGTATGTAATATTAGTGAATACATATTCAATGCTATAAATGATTATAATAACAATTAAACGTTCAAAAATAATGCATAAGATGTAAATACAAGAAATACACATACATACAGACGCATGCGCGCACACACACACACACTCAGATGCGTACCTCACATAAACATGTAAATAGTTGTGATGGGGGGTTCGTGCATTGTATTGGTTTTGTTCTTTGAATACAGTGATGTTAATGCACGGTTCATTTTGGTGCCCCAGTAAAAATGAATACCTGTGTCTTGAATTTGAAAAAAAAATCATATTTTGTTTTTCAATAAAGGAGGGTTCGATGAATAAGCATATGAAACTGGTGGGGTTCAGGACCACCAACAAGGTTAAGCACCTCTGCCCTAATTACTTTCTGCAGTTTGGAGGAGGGGAGGTGTGCTCAGAAAAGTTGACACATTTTCGAAGTGACACAGTTTGTAAGTAAACAGCTGGTCATTCATGATTCAAGAAAGATTGCACGCGAGTAACTTTAAATTTAGTGATGTGGCCCTCAGCGAAAATGAGTTTGACTCCCCTGTGATCTCAGTGAAGCAGCCGTTGCAATCTCAGCGCTATACAGTGATCCCTCGCTACGGCGTGCTTCAGTTCCTGCGGCTTCAAAAAATAAGGAAATTAAAGAAAAATAGGGGGAAAGTTAAGGGAAATGCCGCAAAACAAGGCCAATTATGAAAAAAAAAAAAAAAAAACCAACAAAACTACTTACATTTGTATGTGAGACACGCATCTGTATGTGTGTGTGTGTTTGTTTATATTTTATTTACATCTCATACATTATTTTTGAATGTTTAATTGTTATTATAAGCATTTATAACGTTGAATGTGTATTTATTGATATTATATACACATATACATGTACGTATATATGGGGGCAGTGGTGGTCTAGTGGTATAGGGCGCTGGATCGCTGATCCAAAGGTTGGGGGTTCGAGTCCCACTCTCCACAAGGTTGTCACTGCCCCCCCCCCAGTGCGGCTAACTGGGTTATCAAAGGCGGGCCATGTCTCTCACTGTCTGGTGAGAGGTTCATGTAAAAGAACCATTGCTGACTTTCGTAAAGAGTAGCTGCAAAGCCGTCAGCGTGTTTCTGTCCCTTGCTAAAGGGTTGTGATAGGAAGGGCAGCCGACGTAAAAACCTCTGCTAAATCAAACGTGCGAATCAGATGATTCGCTGTGGCGACTCCTGAGTAAAAGGGAAAAAGCCGAAAGGAAGACAGACAGACATACATGTACGTATATATCAGTCGGGGGGGTGCCGATCCTACTTCGCGGAAATTGGTGGTCGCTGGGGGGGGGGGTCTCAGTCCACGTTAACCGTGAAAAGTGAGGGATCCCTGTATTGTAAATTGATCCGGAAGTCTACTATTTTTATTTGATTATGAAATTTTCATGTATTTTTGGAAATTTTCGAAGGTTCATACCTGACGGAGCCAGTACTGCAGAAGATACTGTATTAGATTGCTTTCTAATTTGGTTGGTCTAATATTAAGGCTTGGCCTCATGCAGCCCGTACTGCAGTAATGCCCATCAGATAAACAGCCATAATGGTGTCAGGTATACAGTTCAATTTCAGGTCATTCTTACACACTGTACAGTACATGCACGTGACTTCTTTGATAGAATTAAAACTTTCTTGAATCTCCAGCTGAAATATGTATATATATGTATATATACTGTACGAGTAGCAGTAAGGTAATTTATTAAAAAAAAAAAAAAAAAAAATCCAGAAAGTCAGTTTTTGAGTTAAAAATAAATGTAGATAACTTTCACACACATCCAGGTCTCCACCTCTGGTTTCATAGATTACCATCAGATGTCTCTTCAGCGGCTTTGGGAAACAAGTGGCACCACATGTTGTTCAAATATTTAGACTGGCTGCATGTGAATGGATAATTAATGTATCCCAGAGTCTCCCCTACTGTTTAGGAATGTTAATGTTTATTAAATCTGCAATTTGAGAAAATAGGGTCATTTTTATATGTCAAAATGTTTTGCTGTGGGCTTTTTCATTAAATAAATGCAAAGAATTAGTTTAATAAATAAACTCTGTCTTTCTCTCTCATTCTGTTCAGGAATCTCTGAATTCCTCACAGGAAATGTGCGTTCGTGCTGATGTGCGTATTCCAGCTGCAGTAAGTCAGTCCTGCGACTTTTACAGAAACAGCAAGACTCTGACATACGGGTTTCTCCATCCTCCTCGTAAGCTCACACTTACTGACAATAAACAGATTGGATTCCCCAGGATGTGACTTTACCGTTCTTTCACTTTTGGTGTTTTTTCATCCTAATCTGACAGATTTGGCTTTAAATGGATCCGAGTCTGATTCACAGATCACAAGTAACATAGTGCCGATGTTTACACTCTTCAAAGGTAACAACATTAATATCACCTGAATATATATGCACACACACGGGGCAGTGGTGGTCTAGTGGTATAGGGCTCTGGATCGCTGATCCAAAGGTTGGGGGTTCGAGTCCCCCCCCCCAGTGCAGCTAACTGGGTTATCAAAGGCGGGCCATGTCTGTCACTGTCTATGGTGAGAGGTTCATGTAATAGAACCATTGCTGACTTTCGTAAAGAGTAGCTGCAAAGCCGTCAGCGTGTTTCTGTCCCTTGCTAAAAAGGGTTGTGACAGGAAGGGCATCCGACGTAAAAACCTCTGCCAAATCAAACGTGCGAATCAGATGATTCGCTGTGGCGACTCCCGCATAAAAGGGAAAAAGCTGAAAGGAAGACAGACATATATGCCCAAACACACACTGCAGAATCAGATACTAATACTTTTTTTTTTTTTTTTCCAGGGATTTGGGATTATTTCCACAAAGTTCTTCTTGTAAACTATTCCAGAAGCCTGAACGGAGTGAATGTCATGAGTGGACCGATATTCGATGAAGACTTCGATGGAAAATATGACATCATGAAACTCAGAACAAAGTGAGTTGTACAGGTATACTTCGACTTAAGTCGTTTTCGATTATATGTCAATTTTCAAAAAAATATATGGAAAAATAAAAAAATAACAATTACATCATCATAATCATATAAATGCGCCCCACTATTTGAGAAGCACCGAATTAGCGGCAGCCCCGGCAAATTTCTCTCTCCTGCTGATTGGTTGCACATGATGTGTACACCTGTTTATTTTTTCTCCTTCGCGCACAAGTCATCAACGTGATTTCTTGAATTGTAAATTCACGTTTTGTTCATTGTGTTTCTAATGATTATTTAAGCCCTATGATGTCACTCAAACGCCCTACATGTTCTCTAGCTTCTGGTAAGGAGCCTAAGCGCTTTATTCATGAATAAATATTATCACAGTACAAAATTTAAAAGTTTTTACTTCATCATTACTACATTTTACTGCATTATTACTGTAGTAATGAGTAAGACTGTCTATAGAATGTGTTTAACAAGCATATTTTAGCACATGTAATATCATACATAGGGTTTTAAAACCATGTCAATAATTCACGAATTTCCGGGATCCGTGGGTGGGGGAGGAACGTATTTAGTATATTAAATATTATATATATATATATATATATATATATATATATATATATATATATATATATATATATAGAGAGAGAGAGAGAGAGAGAGAGAGACAGATAGATAGATAGATAGATGGCCCTCGATATTTGCAGGGGTTTGGTTCCAGCCCCTCTCGCGAATGAAGATAATCCGCGAGTTCTGTACCCGGAAGTACAACCCCATGTATCATATTACATGCACGAATGAGCAACCGGAAGTAAAATACTATGTATCTATTACATGCACTGAATCAACGACAGTTTCCTCTGAAGTGCCTGAAGATAATCATCTGAACTATTGTAAAGCTGTAGTATTAAAGTCTTTTTCAATTATTATTCCAGTACAGTGCCTAAGTTAATGTTTAGAATATTTAGAAGCCACAGAGCAGCTCAGCCACGCCCCTCAGCCGGTGCAGAGAGTTACAGAACACAGCCGTCAAAATCAAAGTCCCCCCAAAACAGACCATAACAAAAACTATATATATATATATATATATATATATATATATGTATACGTAATAAGCATCCTGCTTCAATAAGCGCCTCCCGGTTGTTTTGTTTTGTTTTGTTTGTTTGTTTTTTCTTTTCTCTCTTACGTCTAATATGGGCGTCTAATATGGGCCATGTCTAATATGGGTCATGGGCGTCTAATAACCGCCCATGTGTACTGGGATCAATATCGTAGATCAAACTTATCAATTTTATTCGATCAGTCTCTGTAACAGTAAAATGAGGCGTTCACTGCATGTAAAAGTGAGTTTACACAGTATTTCAAGACCCCCTGCCATTGGGGAATGTCTATGATGGTCATCAGTAAAAACACATCTGATTGTTCCGCTGTGCTTTAAAAAACAGGAAAATATTTTGCTAAAGTTGACATTCGTGTTGATTGGCTCGATTTTACTTCTGGGAAAATGTTTAAAGGAACAGCACCGGGAGGGAAAAGTGAGGGGACTTTTATTTAAATAATTGTGCTGTTTTCTGCTTATTTTCAGCTTCCGTGGAAATAGTTTGGTTGATACCACAAAATGAATAACACAAAGACCAGTAAAACTCTTTTATTGTTATGTTATTATTCATGTTTTCCACTTCGATGGTAATAAGCATTTACCGTTCCCCTCCACTGGTCACATTTTAATAAGTGCATTCCCACTCCAATTTTTAGAGCACCCTGGGCTCTCTCTCTCTCTCCCTCTCTCTCTCTCTCTCTCTCTCTCTCTCTATATATATATATATATATATATATATATATATATATATAGGGATCCCTCACTTTCTGCGGTTAATGGGGACCGAGACTTCCCCTGCGACCACCAAATTCCGCGAAGTAGGATCGGCCCCCCCTGAACTGAAGTATACACACATGTATATGTGTATTTAATATCAATAAATACATATTCAATACTATAACTGCTTATAATAATTAAACATAATAACTTTTCAATAAATTAATCATAATCATAATTCAAAATAATCCATAAGATGAAAATAAAATATAAATACACACACATACAGACGCGCGCACACACACTCAGATGCCTCACATAAAAATGTAAGTGGTTTTGATGGGTTGTTTTTGTTTGTTTCGGGGGGTTTTATTTTGTTTTGTTTTTGAGGGTTTTTTGCATAATTGGCCTAGTTTTGTGGCATTTTCCTCAACTTTTTCCCTATTTTTCCTTAATTTCCTTTTTTTTTTTTTTTTTTTTTTTGATGAAAATTTTTGAAAAACTTGTGATGCACTGAAGCCACAGAAACTGAAGCATGAAGAAGCAAGGGATCAATGTGTGTGTGTGTGTGTGTGTGTGTGTGTGTGTGTGTGTGTATATACTTGTCCTTCTCAAAAAATTAGCATATTGTGATAAAGTTTGATAAAAATTAAACTTTCATATATTTTAGATTCATTGCACACCAACTGAAATATTTCAGGTCTTTTATTGTTTTAATCCTGATGATTTTGGCATACGGCTCATGAAAACCCAAAATTCCTATCTCAAAAAATTAGCATATCATGTTCAGGTAGTCTAAACGAGCTATTAATCTAATCATCTGAATCAACCAATTAACTCTAAACACCTGCAAAAGATTCCTGAGGCTTTTAAAAACTCCCAGCCTGGTTCATTACTCAAAACCGCAATCATGGGTAAGACTGCCGACCTGACTGCTGTCCAGAAGGACATCATTGACACCCTCAAGCAAGAGGGTAAGACACAGAAAGAAATCTCTGAGCGAATAGGCTGTTCCCAGAGTGCTCTATCAAGCCACCTCAGTGGGACGTCTGTGGGAAGGAAAAAGTGTGGCAGAAAACGCTGCACAACCAGAAGAGGTGACCGGACCCTGAGGAACATTGTGGAGAAGGGCCGATTCCAGACCTTGGGGGACCTGTGGAAGCAGTGGACTGAGCTACAGGTGCCACATTCCCCAGGTCAAGCCACTTTTGAACCAGAAACCGCGGCAGAAGCACCTGACCTGGGCTACAGAGAAGCAGCACTGGACTGTTGCTCAGTGGTCCAAAGTACTTTTTTCGGATGAAAGCAAATTTTGCATGTCATTCGGAAATCAAGGTGCCAGAGTCTGGTGGAAGACTGGGGAGAAGGAAATGCCAAAATGCCTGAAGTCCAGTGTCAAGTACCCACAGTCAGTGATGGTCTGGGGTGCCATGTCAGCTGCTGGTGTTGGTCCACTGTGTTTTATCAAGGACAGGGTCAATGCAGTAGCTATCAGGAGATTTTGGAGCACTTCATGCTTCCATCTGCTGAAGAGCTTTATGGAGATGAAGATTTCATTTTTCAGCATGACCTGGCACCTGCTCACAGTGCCAAAACCACTGCTAAATGGTTTACTGACCATGGTATTACTGTGCTCAATTGGCCTGCCAACTCTCCTGACCTGAACCCCATAGAGAATCTGTGGGATATTGTGAAGAGAAAGTTGAGAGACACCAGACCCAACACTGTGGATGAGCTTAAGGCCGCTATCGAAGCATCCTGGGCCTCCAGAACACCTCAGCAGTGCTACAGGCTGATTGCCTCCATGCCACGCCGCATTGAAGCGGTCATTCCTGCAAAAGGATTCCCGACCAAGTATTGAGTGCAGAACTGAACATAATTATTTGAAGGTTGACTTTTTTTGTATTAAAAACACGTATTTTTTATTGGTTGGATGAAATATGCTAATTTTTTGAGATAGGAATTTTTGGTTTTCATGAGCTGTATGCCAAAATCATCAGTATTAAAATAAAAGACCTGAAATATTTCAGTTGGTGTGCAATGAATCTAAAATATATGAAAGTTTCATTTTTATCAGTACATTACAGAAAATAATGAACTTTATCACAATATGCTAATTTTTTGAGAAGGGCTAGTATATATATATATAATATTATCCAAATAAATTTGGCATAGCCGAGTCTAGGCTAGCCTAGAGACAAAGCTCATTCAAGTTAAAGTCGTTTTCAACCTACATCGTCTCTCCTGGAACCAATTAATGAGGTAAGCACAGCTATACCTGTATTTGACTTCATGGTTTGAAAAAAAAATTGAAGTTGTAGATGCACTTTTTTAAATGAGGTGTTTGTTTTACAGTAATATTTCTAAAATTGTGATGATGATAATAATAATAATAATACTCTGATGAATGGTGATTTGGTGTTTCAGGCATGGTGCACCTGTTCCCACTCATTTCTTTGTGATTCTGACGAGTTGTAAGAATACCTCATTGACTCTACCGAACTGTGATGGAGGGATTAATAGTGTATCGTTCATCCTTCCTCACCGATCCGATAACACAGAGACCTGTCATGTACGTGAACTTCTCCTCTACTGATTCACTTCCTGTTTATATCTAAATTACTTTGAAGTATAAAAATAAAAACAGAACATACTTCCTGTATGTACCGTATGAGAAAACATTACAGAAGCTTTTATACCTTTAATGAGATCTATCATCATTTTCTGTAACCGCTTCATCCTAATTAGGGTCGCGGGGAGGCTGGTGCCCATCCCAGCCAACTCGGGGCGAGGGCAGAGTACACCCTGGACAGCTCGCCAGGCCATCGCAGGGCGGAAACACGCTGACGGCTTTGCAGCCTACTCTTGTTGAAAGTCAGCAATGGTTCTTTTACATGCCTCACACCATAGACACTGAGAGACATGGCCGGCCTTTGATAACCCAGTTAGCTGCACTGGGGGGGGGGGACAGTGACATCCTTGTGGAGAGTGGGACTCGAACCCCCAACCTTTGGATCAGCGATCCAGCGCCTTATACCACTAGACCACCACTGCCTAATGAGATCTATAATCCACACAATTCAATCCTCATTAGGGTCATGGGAAGGCTGGCATTCATCTCAGCCGACTCTGGGAGAGGGCAGAGTACACCCTGGACAGCTTTCCAGGCCATCACAGGGCAGAAACACGCTGATGGCTATACAGCCTACTCTTGTCGAAAGCCAGCAATGGTTCTTTTCCATAAACCTCACACCATAGACAGTGATAACCCAGTTAGCTGCACTGTGAGGACAGTGACAACTTGTTGAGAGTGGGGCTTGAACCCACAACCTTGGGATCAGTGATCCATGAATAAAGAATACCTGAGATTGTTGTCACGTGTAGAACACAATGTGTCCTCATCAGGAATTCCTGCAGCTCTTTTAACATTGCTGTTGGTCTCTTGGGAGCCTTACAGACCAGTTTTCTTCTACTTTCTAAAGCAGCCCATGGTGAAGACGAGAAGGCCTATCTCGTTGAAAGGACACATACTTCTGTGGGGACAACATTGTCTCACTACTGTATTTCCATAATAATAAGCCATAGATAAATAGAGATATTAAGGGCGTTGTTCACCAAAATAAAAGAACTTGGTGCTGTCGAGGAGGAACTAAAGAGGAAGCAGGAAAAAGCTTTCAGGGGACGATCAAGACGGGACAAGGCAGCACCAGAACCGACTGCTTCATCCAGCACAATCAGACTGTATAACAACATTCATTCATTCATTTCCTGAAACACTTAATTTCCTAATAACGGTCACAGGGAGGCTGGTCCGCTTCTCAGCCGAGTCTGAGCGAGGGGAGCATAGACCCTGGAGAGCCAGGTCATCGCAGGGTCGAAACAATAAGCTATACGCAGCAAAGGTCAGCGATGGTTCTTTTGCATGAACCTCTCACCACAGACAGTGAGAGACATGGCTGGCCTTTGATAGCCCAGTTGGTTGCACTGGGAGGACGATGGTGATGACCAGGTGATGGTGGGGCTTGACCCCCCCCCCCCCCCCCCCCTTCACACCAGTAATCCAGCACCCTACCACTGCTTCTGTTTCTGCTCATTTTGGTGCAACATATGAATTCCAATACAGGATTAACTTTAATCAGGTTTAGATCAATAAATATTGATTGGTGACATTATAAGCAATTGTATATAGTGTGAGTGTGTGTGTGTGTGTGTGTGTGTGTGTGTGTGTTGCACAGGCATTGCGTGGCGGTTTATTGTTATTTCTTGTTTGTTTGTTCTGTCCAGCGTGGAGGAGAATATTTCTGGGTTCAGGACTGGACACAGCTTCATGTTGCACGGATTCGAGATATTGAACTTCTAACTGGACTGAGTTTTTTTCCTGATCTTTCACCTGTTGAAGATGCACTACAGCTTAAAACGTTTTTAAAATCTTTTTGAAATATTTTTTAAATCTTTGTAATGTTAAATTTTACTTCCTATAAAACCCTCACATTGTGGTCTGGAAAACTGAATGAACGAACAGACCTGAAGTTTAAACCAACACCAAAGATCTTCGTCCAGAGAGGCGTTATAACTTTCAACCAAATCATTTCGATCACATACTGATTATATTTTCAAGAAATATTCATTCCTCCTTTTAAAATGTATATTTAACCTTGAATATAAAGGAAATCATATTTACATAAATTTGTTATATATACATATATATGTATATACATATATATATATATATATATATAGATAGATAGATAGATAGATAGATATATACAGTATTCATGTGTTTTTTATTTGTGAAGTTCAGTGTTGATGCGAATAAATTGTATAATCAAAAATTAAAGATGAAGTTCCTTTAAAAATAGTTAGAGCGACATAAAAATTAAACTGTTGGTTTAAAAAATAAAAAAATAAAAAAATGAACAGTGCTGAACATACACTGAGCTCTGAAGGTCACAGCAGAATCAACAACATACCAAAAAGGTTTTTAATGTGAAACCTGACTGCTGTCTATTACAATAAGCACAGCAACGCTTATACTTCTTCTTCTTCTTCTTCTTTTCCTTTCAGCTGCTCCCTTCAGGGGTCGCCACAGCAAATCATCCGCCTCCACCTCACCCTGTCCTCCGCATCTTCTTTTCTGACTCCAACTACCTTCATGTCCTCCTTCACCACATCCATAAATCTCTTCTTTGGTCTTCCTCGAGGCCTTCTGCCTGGTAGTTCCAACCTCAGCATCCTACTGCCAATATACTCACTATCCCTCCTCTGTACATGTCCAAACCATCTCAATCTAGCCTCTCTGACTTTGTCTCCAAAACATCTTACATGGGCTGTCCCTCTGATATACTCATTTCTGATCCTATCCATCCTCGTTACTCCCAGAGAGAACCTCAACATTTTCATCTCCGCTACCTCCAGCTCTGCCTCCTGCCTTTTCCTCAGCGCCACTGTTTCTAATCCATACAACATCGCTGGCCTCATCACCGTCTTGTACACTTTTCCCTTCATTCTTGCTGACACTCTCCTATCACACATCACACCGGACACTTTTCTCCAACCATTCCAGCCTGCCTGCACACGCTTCTTCACCTCTTTTCCACACTCTCCATTGCTCTGGATTGTTGAGCCTAAGTACTTAAAATCCTCCACCTTCGTTATCTCTGCTCCCTGTAACATCACCGTTCCTCCTGGGTCCTTCTCATTCACACACATGCATTCTGATTTTCTGAGGCTAACCCGGGACGCACAAAAAATAAAAAAAAATTAAAAATAAGCAAAAAAGAGGAACTTTTTAACAAGCCAATAAAACCAAGTGATGGAAGAAAAATATTTTATTCATATACTGAGTACACATGAAAACGCACCACTTGAAAAAAGTCAATACAGTAAAACCTCCGCTGACGAACGCTTAAGCTCACGAACTTTTCGCCTCAAGAACATTAAATTTGCGAGCATATAGTCTCTGCTGACGAACTAGTTTTCGGCGGACGAATCAAACCACGCGGTCGAACAGCGCCACGGTGGCGGCCACGAGAAGCTGACGCACGCTCACGGCGTCACAGTTAAATCACCCCCTTTCTTTGAGTGCGGAAGTGGTTTGTGTTTGCGAGACATTTTGGACCATATTGAGTGTACTTTTGCTATTATGGGACCGAAAAAGACCCCACCACAGGCGGAGATCATTGAAAAACACGAACGAGGTGTGCGTTTGTGTGACTCAGCGTCCCAGTACCAGTACGCTAAGTCTACCATTGCTCCCATCCTTAAGAACAAGGAAGCTATTAAGGGTGCGTGTGTGGCTAAGGGTGTTTCCAAACAGTAGGCGTTTCCAAACTCTCCTTCCAAACAGTAAGTCCCTCCCTCCCTCCTCCTCCCACTCCATTCCATCAAGCCATCAACTACCATCACAAAGGTAAATAAAACCACTTTATTATACAGTACAGTTTATTTCTTTAATTACAATACAATAGCACATTTATTATACATAAAATAAGGTATATTTTTGTGTAGTTTTAAGGCTTATTTAGTATAAAATTATGTTTTATGGGGACCTGGGAACGGATTATTCTCATTTTAATGGTTTCTTATGGGAAATAAATGTTCGGAAGACGAACTTTTCGCCTTACACACACTTTCTGGGAACCAATTATGTTCATGAGCTGAGGTATCACTGTATTTAAGTTCAAATGGACTTCAATATAATTTTTATACAACAACACTACAATGACGTCACCCGACATGCCAGGTGCAAGAAATGCGAGAATTTCATGTTAAATGTAACGCTAGGCAATTTTTCGCAAAAACGCAACATTTTGCACGCACACCACGAGAAAAATGAATTTCACTCTGAATTTGTGCACACATTGCCTTTAAAAGCGTGTGAATCCCAATAAAATTTCACTTGTTCACTGACACTTGTGAAAAGCCGACATGATGCCGTGACTTACAGCCCCTGAACGAGAACGTGCCATAGGCGTGCTTCAGAATGGAAATTGCCAGACAACTACATTGCGCACACAAAACGATCGCAAGACTCCATCAAAGGTTTCTGCAAACGGGGAGCACTCGGGACCGTCCTCGACCGGGTCAACAACGTGTGACAACGGCGCGTCAGGACCGTCAGATCGTACGGGATCATGTCCGAGACCGAACACTACCAGCGACAAGAACGGCTGCTCGAGTTCAAGGACGACGTGGATTCATTCACCCCAACACCGTACGGAACCGTCTGCGAGCCGCAGGCCTGCGTGCACGACGTCCTTATTTTGGCCTCATATTGACGCATTAACATTATCGTGAATGAAATTGAATGATGTTTACATGTCTCCTTAAATCATTCATTATCTCAAATGCCTCGTAAGTATATACTTCACATATCAATCCGTGTAGCTATTCCAGATTTCGTGAGTGGTGCGTTTTCATATGGACTGAGTATTGTAATTGAAACTTTAAAACATGTCAAGAAACAATGATGGAATTTTCTTCTTCTTCTTTTCCTTTCGGCTTTTCCCTTCAGGGGTCGCCACAGCGAATCATCTGCCTCCATCTCACCCTATCCTTTGCATCTTCTTCTCTTACACCAACGACCTTCATGTCCTCCTTCACCACATCCAACTATGCGAATCACAATGATGGAATTTTCATTTTTTTTAAATTACATCCTGCAGATGGCGCCCTCCTGTACGAATGCATTCTTGAAATCTGCTTTTGAGATTCGTCATTGACCGCTGCAACATCTCAGCTGGGATACTGTGATTTCATCCTGAATTCTCTGGTTTAACTCGTGCAGACTTCTTGGTCGAGTCGTGTACACTTTACTCTTGAGATAGCCCCACGAGAAAAAAATCAAACGGTCAAATCTGGCGATCTCGGAAGCCGGGGAACGTTACCGGATCTTGAGATCACATGGTTACCGTACAATTCTCGCACAGCCTCCACTGATTGCCGTGCAGTGTGTGATGTCGCGCCATCCTGTTGAAACCAGGTTTCTCGAACATGTGGAAAATTGTTCAACTGTAACGAAGGATTGTAACATCTCCACGTAACGATTCGCAGTAACAGCGACTGGGATCCCCTGTTCGTTTTCAAAAAAATAAGGTCCAATGATCCCGGGTAATAAAACGGCACACCATACTGTCACATTACTAGCGTGTAAAGGGCGCTCATGGTCTTCATTAGGATTTGTGTGATCGTGCGAACACTCTCCCGGGAGATTTTAACCGCAGCTGCTTGTTTACGCATTGAACGCCGTGGGCTCCGTAAGACAGACTCACGTACAACATCAATGTTCTGCGGAGTACGAGCACTTCTTTGTCGTCCTGTTGGTTTCTTCTTGAGGGCAGATCCAGTTTCTTCAAAGTTATTAATCCAACATTTTATCGTGTCTTTTGATGGAACAGCACCATGATGTCCTAAATTGTAAAAACGTCGGAACTCTCTCTGCGCAGCTGTTAAACTATCGCCGTTTTTATTAAGCATTTTTATGGCTAACGCACGCTTTTGCCCGTTTCACCGATCCATGGTAACCATGGTTACTAAAATGTCAGATTGTTTACTTGCTCAAGGTCACGGTCTCGCAGTGCTGCCACTTGCTCAAGTCTGCCAATACACACTTGAAAAAGTCCCGTTATTTATCTCCCTTGTATAAGAAAGAAATTATGTTCAGTTCGTAAGCCTGGAAATTCTACATAGAATGCAAGACACAAAGGCGTGGAAGGTTGCGAGACCCCGAGAGCCTTGAGTTCTTTCTGTCACCAGAGATATTAATGCACCACCTGCACCTTGATTCACTGTGTCTCAGCGTTCCGAAAGTTCTTTTCCAGATGGATTCCCACCGCGCATCACTGTTCAGACCTCTGCTTCTTAAAATGAACATTAATAATTAAAAACAATCACACAGGGAAAATAAATAACTCCTTGTCCTCTACTTACAAAACACATATTTTCGAATTATCAAAGTAATCATTAATACATTATTTCATTTTAATTTCATTTGAATTGCTATATTATTTCCAGTTCGTGGATTTCCGATGGGTTTATTTTTCACCTGCTCTCTTCCTCCACATAGCTCTACGTATATTCACTTCATCACTCAAAACGTCCAAAACCTCCTGTGGTCAGCGTCCTGTGATACATATGAACATTTTACATTTGTATGTAAAATGCGAAATCTAGTCCCAGGTTAAACGTACTGGATATAGTCGCTCACATTTTATTTACAAAGCGTGATGTTATTGTTACGAGACAAACTTCTATACACACTCACTATCCGAGTTACGACCTAGATTGGTTCCGACCAACCAGTCGTAAATCGGATTGGGCGTTCATTTCTGCTGAATCCTAATTAGGGTCGTGGGGAGGGTAGCGCCCATCCCAGCCAACTTCGGGTGAGGGCAGAGTACAGCCCGGACAGCTCACCAGGCCATTGCAGGGCGAAAACATGCTGACGGCTTTGCAGCTACTCTTGTTGAAAGTCAGCAATGGTTCTTTTACCATTGGGGGGGGGGCACAGTGACAACCTTGTGGAGAGTGGGACTCAAACCCCCAACATTTGGATCAGCGATCCAGTGCAGATTGGGCGTAAGTCGGATATTTAACACAACAATTTAACAAAACCGAAACCACCGAGCACTCGCTATGAATTCATGTGAAGTGTATTCTTCACCTGCACGTTCTTACAACGTGCGAAATAAACGTGTAGCGTTACTTCGCACTGCTCGCAACATCTCTTTCATGTTTGCGCATTATCTTCCAACCACGTGGAGAGCAATTTTTCCATCTCCGCACTCGGGCCATCACGCTGTTTTGTGATGATAGTCGACTTAATCGCTGCTGCCTTGACTACTTCCTTAATAATGCGGTCGTTGTCCTTCAAAATTGTCGACACCGTGAAGTGGGAGAAATGGAGAGCTCACTTTGACTTTTATCTTCGTCTCCAATGACAGTGCCTTTCTTGCTTTGTTGGTAGAATCGCAATCCGATGAATCGGACTTCCTCCGGGGGGGGTCATGGTAACAGTGTACAGTAAATTAATGTAAAATTGTACTGTAAGAGATGTTACTGCAGCGGGATCTACTCACTGAGTGTAGCGGTAGAATGCTGTGAGTGTGAGATGCTGGGATGCCGCGCTGCCAGACATATACTCGTCCTTCTCAAAAAATTAGCATATTGTGATAAAGTTCATTATTTTCTGTAATGTACTGATAAAAATTAAACTTTCATATATTTTAGATTCATTGCACACCAACTGAAATATTTCAGGTCTTTTATTGTTTTAGTTCTGATGATCTTGGCATACAGCTCATGAAAACCCAAAATTCCTATCTCAAAAAATTAGCATATTTCATCCGACCAATTAAAAAAAGTGTTTTAATACAAAAAAAGTCAACCTTCAAATAATCATGTTCAGTTCTGCACTCAATACTTGGTCGGGAATCCTTTTGCAGAAATGACTGCTTCAATGCGGCGTGGCGTGGAGGCAATCAGCCTGTGGCACTGCTGAGGTGTTATGGAGGCCCAGGATGCTTCGATAGCGGCCTTAAGCTCATCCACAGTGTTGGGTCTGGTGTCTCTCAACTTTCTCTTCACAATATCCCACAGATTCTCTATGGGCTTCAGGTCAGGAGAGTTGGCAGGCCAATTGAGCCCAGTAATACCATGGTCAGTAAACCATTTAGCAGTGGTTTTGGCACTGTGAGCAGGTGCCAGGTTGTGCTGAAAAATGAAATCTTCATCTCCATAAAGATTTTCAGCAGATGGAAGCATGAAGTGCTCCAAAATCTCCTGATAGCTCGCTGCATTGACCCTGCTCTTGATAAAACACAGTGGACCAACACCAGCAGCTGACATGGCACCCCAGACCATCACTGACTGTGGGTACTTGACACTGGACTTCAGGCATTTTGGCATTTCCTTCTCCCCAGTCTTCCTCCAGACTCTGGATCCTTGATTTCCAAATGACATGCAAAATTTGCTTTCATCCGAAAAAAGTACTTTGGACCACTGAGCAACAGTCCAGTGCTGCTTCTCTGCAGCCCAGGTCAGCCGCTTCTGCCGCTGCTTCTGGTTCAAAAGTGGCTTGACCTGGGGAATGTGGCACCTGTAGCCCAGTCCACTGCTTCCACAGGTCCCCCAAGGGGTTCCACAGGTCTGGAATCGGCCCTTCTCCACAATCTTCCTCGGGGTCCGGTCACCTCTTCTGGTTGTGCAGCGTTTTCTGCCACACTTTTTCCTTCCCACAGACGTCCCACTGAGGTGCCTTGATAGAGCACTCTGGGAACAGCCTATTCGCTCAGAGATTTCTTTCTGTGTCTTACCCTCTTGCTTGAGGGTGTCAATGATGGCCTTCTGGACAGCAGTCAGGTCGGCAGTCTTACCCATGATTGCGGTTTTGAGTAATGAACCAGGCTGGGAGTTTTTAAAAGCCTCAGGAATCTTTTGCAGGTGTTTAGAGTTAATTGGTTGATTCAGATGATTAGGTTAATAGCTCGTTTAGACTACCTGAACATGATATGCTAATTTTGGGTTTTCATGAGCTGTATGCCAAAATCATCAGTATTAAAACAATAAAAGACCTGAAATATTTCAGTTGGTGTGCAATGAATCTAAAATATGAAATTTTAATTTTTATCAGTACATTACAGAAAATAATGAACTTTATCACAATATGCTAAGTTTTTGGGAAGGACTAGTACTGTAAACTCATAATAGACATCTGCTAGACGTGGTCGTAACTCGCGTATGTCATAACCCGGATAGTAAATGTATATAAAACTGGAAGTGGAAAAGTTTTTTTACAGTCACGACATCTGAATGTCCCCTTACTATCACTTAGTATGAAATTGTGATAGTCATATTAAAAATGCATGACGGAGACATACCTGCCAACTACTCCGGTTTTGCCGTAATGATTACGGTTTTCATGATCCCACTCCGGGTTACGGTTTTATTAATCAAAATACGGATTTCACATAACAGTCGATCGAAATTTTCAAAAAAAAACATCCAAAAACATGAAACACGTTCACGAGATCGCGAAGAACCGTATCTAAATTTCGAACAGAAACAATCCAATTAGCACGCTGCGAATATTACTTCCTGTGCAGTATCTGTATAGCACACGTGCGAGAGGTCAGCTTTTGTTTTACATTGGAATCGCGGAGGAATTAGGTCAGCTAAGCTTAGTATGCGTTTTCATCACGGAATCTGCCGGAGAAAAATGGAGCACGAAACCTAAACGAAAGTTACAGTCCTTTCGTGAGGATTAATCAAAGGCATTTCCAGGAATTATTATTCGTTCGAGAAAAGGTGAAAATTACGCAAACTGCACTTTATGCCGACAAGATTTTGATTGGTCACAGAGGAATCAGCGATGTGAAAGACGTGGGAACGAAAAAACACAAGTCAAATACCAATGCCGGTGATACCAGCGGCAAACTTTCTACGTTCTTCGTCGCTCCATCAGATTCTTTGGAAGTCATCAATGCAGAAGTGTTATTCACGGACGCAGTTATTGAACATGGCGTTCCAATCGCAATGGCATACATGGGACAGTTGTTTCGAAGAATGTTTCCGGATTCGAAGATCGCTAAAAAATATGGATGTGGTTGAACGAAAACCTCGAACATTATTCAGTGTCCTGGCACAGAATCATCAAAGAAAATCGCTGATGTACTAAAAACAGAACATTTCCGCATGTTGACTGACAGAAATACGGAATATGACGATGTAAAACTCTATCCCATTTGTGTTCGCTATTTTGATAACGAACTTGGAAAAGTGCTGTCAGTGCTTCTAAAAATCATTTGGCGTCGGGGGGGGGGGGGCTTTGCCCCCTTGAACCCCCACCAGGACTTTGTCCTGGACCTACCGGAGCCTGCAGCCCCTGAACCCCGGCTAGCTACTAGGCTTTTCAGGTTTCAAAAGTTGGCAGGTATGCAGATGATCCAAATGGATCGGTAACACCAACAGTCCCATTGAACACGGCTTGATCTATTTATTAATGTTCAATATCAATGTCTGAAAGAAAAAAAAAACCATTTCGGTAGAAAAGTAAAAGAAAAGCAACTTTATGATGTTATGAATACAAAGAAAGTATTATAACCAGGGATGAAATCAAGTTATTCAACATCTGGAACCTAAACTTCTGTTCCGTATATTTGAACCTTTTTGCGCCTTAGCGCTGCTGAAGACGAGCCCTGCTCTGAATTCTGAACCTGTTTAAAGGACAATGATCAGAAACCAGGTCCAGTCTCAGTTCTGATCCACAGTGTCCAATTGCTATGGGATCAGTTTATCACGGGTGATAAAGGTGAAGGCATCAGATTCCGAAACACTCCAGTAGAGGTGACATCACATCCCACATCGAGTCTCAATTAAATTTGCGGATGACTCTGTTGATGTCGTCAGCGCGAGGTCCCGGCTCGCCCATCTCCTTCAGAAGCCCTGCTTTATCTCTGGCGGAATGTCGTGGCACAGACAGGTGAAACGGGCAGAGGAAACTGTTCACGGCTTTAAAATTCTTTCCAGTCGAGTAAATCTCATGGATCAGATCCTCCAGACATATGATTCCGTACTGTCCTACAGGACACAAACACGCAAGCTCATTGTAAAATACGCAGCGCACATGCTAACATGAATCACAGCACAAGTTCCTGTTCACAACTCATCACAAAAAATACTTCATTTTTATATTATTGAAAATTTAAATATACAGGGATCCCTCACTTTCCACCGTTAATTGGGACTGAGGTCCCCTGCGACCGCCAATTTCCACAAAGTAGGATCGACCCCCCCTGAATGACGTATACGTACATGTATATATGTATATAATATCAATAAATACATATTCAACACTATAAATACTTATAATAACAATTAAACATTTAAAAATAATGCATAAGATGTAAATAAAATATAAATACACACACACACAGATTCACACGCACACACTCACAAAAATGTAAGTCATTTTGATGAGGGAGAATTTTTTTTATGTTGTTTTTTGCATAACTGGCCTTGTTTTTGTGGCATTTTCTTTAACTTTTTCCCCTATTCTTCCTTAATTTCTTTATTTTTTAATTCGATGAATTAAAAAAAAAAAAAAAAAGCGATACACTGAAGCCACATGAAGCGTGAAGTAGCGAGGGATCCCTGTACTTACATCATCCATAAACACTGGGATTTTATTTAATTGGATAAAAGTTAAAAATTTATTCAAATATTATCCATCATCATCATCTGGGGTCCAGATGTCCCTCTCCTAGGACACTTTCTCCACCTCTTCCAGGCGGTCTACCAGGCATTCCCAAACCAGCCAAGCGATGTAGTCCCTCCAGTGTATTTTGGATCAACCCCGGGGTCTCCTCCCGGTCAGATATGCCCAAAACAAAGCACCAGGGAGCCGTTCGGGTGGCATTCTAACCAGATGTCCAAGCCACCTCAACCGGCTCCTCTCAATGCGGAGGAGCAGCGGCTCTACTCTGTGCTACATCTGGATGGCCGAGCTTCTCTGAGGGTGAGGGAAGAGACACCCCCACCCTCACCCCTCACCCCAAAGGAACCTTATTTCAGTCGCTTGTTTCCGTGATCTTGCTCTTTCAGTCACTACCCAAAGATCGTGACTATAGGTGAGGGTTGGAGCGTAGATCGACTGGGAAATTGGGAGCACCACGACGGACCAGCACAGGCTTCACTTTACAGCAGAGGCTGCAGCGATCCGCCTTTTGATCTCCTGCTCTATCCATCCTTAACTCGTGAACAAGACCCGAGATACTTGAACTGTATGACCTCATTCCAGACCTGGAGGGGGCATTCCACCTTTTCAGCCATTCCGACTGAAAACATGGCCCCGGACTCGGAGATGCTGATTCTCATCCTGGCTGCTATGTGATCAGCTGCGAGTCACTCCAATGAGAGCTGGAAATCCCCGATTGATCTCATCATTAAATTATGTGCAATCATTACACTCCGCGGACTCATTTCTCCGAGCTTCCCATAACACCCCCCCCACCCCCACCCCCCCAGCCAGCCAAAGAAACTTGTACAATGTGATTGAATTGAAAGGCCAGTTCCTCAACAACTTCTGCAACATAACCCTCCTCTGACACGTGATGGTTCAGGAACAGAATAGAACACACCGGTACCTGGCGAAGATTAACTGAAGAACATTCAAAACTTCCAAAGGACTAAACAGCTGCGAGTTCTGCGGCTCACTTCAGCAGGACGATGTTCTTACAGCAACCACGTGAATTTCAGACATGCCATCTCTTTTCCTTTACACCCAACAATCTTCAACATAACCAGCGCCCATCATACCTAAATACTGCTCAATGACCGTGTTGTCTGTTAGAGGGATCCTCCGCTTCTCCACTTCCCCTTGACCTCTTTTCAAGATGAGCTCACGAACTGACTTCAAATTCGGAAATCTGTCAAAAAAAAAAAGGACAAAAAAAAAAAGGACAAACACTAAATTAAAAACAAAACAAAAAAAAAAATCTTAATACATTTATCAAACATACAGTGAGCTTTAAGAGTGTAATATGCACGGCTGCCAACCCAGGAAACTCCCATTTAAATTAGCACTCAAATTACGATTCCACAAAATTACATACTGTATACAGTCGGCCCCCGACTTACGAAGACCCCGGGTACGAAATCCCCGGGTTACAAAGATCATTTTCCTAAGTTTCCATCCCCGGGATACGAAAACAGCCCCCTCTTACAAAAAAGAAATTCAAAATTCAAAAGTGCCAATCAAAATTTTACACGACACGCGAGTTGCTCTTCATTGGCTGTCTCTCAACATCCCGCCCCGCTGGCCTCCCAGATAGACAGAAGGAAGCTTCACTGTTTAGTTTTGTTATTTAAGTTGTTTAATTCAGTAAATGTTTAATAAATGTGAGCGCATTTGAGCTCATCTGGAATTCCGATCCCTCAAGGAATCAAATTAAAGTTGACTTTGTCAAGCAGGGAATGCGCTTTGAATTCCACGTCTTGTGGGCGTGGCCTGCAGCGCACGTGAGAGAGAGAGAGATAGAGACAGAGAGAGAGACAGGTGTGTGTGTGTGTTAGTTAATAAAATATGTTTAATAATGGTTTAATTAATAAATATGTTAATAAAATGGTTTAATATGTTAATAAAATGTTTAAATGGGTTAATAAATAATTTATTACTTTTAACACATACTTCATACAAAATTGGTGTACTTTTATCGTTTTTAAAGGGTTTATGGGGTTTATCCAGTCCAAAGACTGGAGCCTTGGAACGAATTAGGCGTTTAACATGTAAAATGCGCCCCCTACTGACGAAATCCCCGCGTTGCGAAAAAGGCTCTGGAACGGATTAATTTCGTAGGTTTGGGGGCCGACTTTATGGACATACGGGTTTAGTTAAGTTCATTTTCTGTAACCGCTTGATCCTAATTAAGGTCACGGGGAGGCTGGCATCCATCTCAGCTGACTCCGGGCAAGGGCAGAGTACACCCTGGACGGCTCGCCAGGCCATCGCAGGGCCAAAACACGCTGACAACTATGCAGCTACTCTTGTCGAAAGTCAGCAATGGTTCTTTTACAGCCTCTCACCATAGACAGTGAGAGACATGACCGGCCTTTGATAACCCAGTTAGCTGCACTGGGGGGTTGATGGCTTGATGGAATGGAGTGGGAGGAGGAGGGAGGGAGGGACTTACTGTTTGGAAGGAGTGTTTGGAAACACCTACTGTTTGGAAACACGCATAGCCACACACGCACCCTTAATAGCTTCCTTGTTCTTAAGGATGGGAGCAATGGTAGACTTAGCGTACTGGTACTGGAACGCTGAGTCACACAAACGCACACCTCGTTCGTGTTTTTCAATGATCTCCGCCTGTGGTGGGTCTTTTTCGGTCCCATAATAGCAAAAGTACACTCAATATGGTCCAAAATGTCTATCAAACACAAACCACTTCCGCATTCAAAGAAAGGGGGTGACGAACTGTGACGCCGTGAGCGTGCGTCAGCTTCTCGTGGCCGCCACCGTGGCGCTGTTCGACCGCGTGGTTTGGTTCGTCCACCGAAAACTAGTTCGTCAGCAGAGACTATATGCTCGCAAATTTAATGTTCTTGAGGCGAAAAGTTCGTGAGCTTAAGCGTTCGCCAGCGGAGGTTTTACTGTACTTACATTTTTATGTGAGGTGCACATCTGTGTGCACGCGCGAGCGCGTCTGTATGTGTGTGTATTTATATTTTATTTACATCTTATGCATTATTTTTGAACGTTTAATTGTTATTATAAGCATTTATAGATTGAAAATGTATTTATTGATATTATATACACATATACATGTACGTCAGTCAAGGGGGTCGATCCTACTTCGCAGAAATCGACAGTCGAGGGGGAGTGGTCTCGGTCCAAATTAACCGCGGAAAGTGAGGGATCTCTGTACAATGTCATAATTATTATATTATGCATGTCCCAGAATTATATTTGGTAGCAGCATTTACAAATTACAAAGTAAGCAAGCTCAGGACAACATCTGCCTCCCTTTATATGCGTTTTAATATCAAGAACGACCGAATGCGCGATGTTAAATTTCGCATTGCACACAAATTGCTAAGTTGTTGAATATTACGATAACAATTATTGCTTTCTTTTCGTCGCCATTTCGGGTTTTCCGTTACCGTTCACTGATTGGCTCTGGTTACCACGAGGTGTGTGTAAGATAGCCGCTGATTCGTGCAAACCGACCTACCTTACTGCCGATTAAGGAATCACGTGGTAAAATACAACAGTAACATCCCGTGAGATTATTGCGAGACTTGGCTTTGCCAGGAAGGTAAACATGTAAACACGGATCGAATTTGATGCGATTCATCAGCATTATTGATAAAATACTGTCAAATAAAATTGAAAGGAACATATTTTCTTGAAAGTTTGAAATTCGCATCAATGTGTGAATGAATGATATTGCCGTTTTTTTTTTTTCATGTTATTTATCGTATAAATACGGATAAATTCATACAAGTTGGCAGCCCTGAATATGTAGGAAGGTTGAGTGTTAAATTATGGACGGCTCACCCCCAGGCCACATATGGCTGGACAACCTGCAGCAGGATCATGGAGAACCTGCTGACTTTAATGAAGGCACCGCTGAAGATCTTGCGTAGCCTCAATATGTGGATGGCCTTCCTCACTCTTGGACTGACACCTTTAATCCTTCAAACACAACAGAGAAAATACTCACACTGCTGTCTCGGATAGAAAAACAACAAGGCTGAACAAGTGAAGAACCCAGAGTGAGAGATGACGTTTGAGAATCTCACTCGCGCATGCGCACTGCGAACACCAGGTTGTTCTTGGCTGCCGGGAGAGTAGGAGGTGGTCGGTGTCGATTTCTCGCCATCCGAACTTCATCCCTGTACTTTCTCCTGCTGTACTTATGGAAGTCCTCGAGGCGCGTGAACTTTAACTGTCCTTTCTTTGTCTATTCGGGGGAAAAAAACACACACATATCTGATTAAAAGTTCTGTATTTCTTGATGAACACGTGAGTGTGTGGCCTCACCCACCTTCCTTCTCTCCAGCAAAGCGAGTTTGGCTTGGGTGGCTTTAAGTGCCTGGTACGCTTTTCTTTTCTTGAGAAGGTTCTCCGGAACCAATTTAATAACCTTCTTCGTCCTGAAAGAAAGACAGAGAGGATTAGAGTGGAGTTACATTACATACCCGTCATCCGACACTGATAACAACAAACCGATATGCGGTGGGGGAAAAAAAGAGGTTTAACACCATGAATTTCATAAAAATATTTTCTCCAGTTGTTCCCACATATTGCAGCTGAGGCCTTTAAACAGCGAAACCACTGTGGATTCACCGATGCAAAAGATTCGTACAGATAGAAAAACTAAACAAAGTAGGACACATACTCGGACTCCGCCATCATGAGTACAGCTCGGAAGTTTTGGCGCACATCGATGACGTCACATAGCCATTGACGCATGCGAGCATTTTTTTGCCCCCTTCAATATGGCCGCATGTGGCATACACACAACCATTCACAAAAGAAATTTATCATGAAATACTTTCTCATAAGACACATGGAAGTGCAAAAATAAAGCGCGTTCTGTGTTCAATTTTCATGTGAATCATTTGCTGCAGTCGAATATTCTTAATTTCTTTCTTCCTTTCGGCTTTTTCCCTTTCTCAGCAGTCGCCACAGCGAATCATCTGATTCATACATTTGATTTGGCATAAGCTGATTTATAAGTTAAGTTGTTATTAATCAATGATGTGTGCTTTTATGTACAACCGTGTACAATTTTTTTTTTTTTACATAAAAATGTTAAACTAAATCTTTATTGTCAAAGTACATTTACATACATTGAAATTTGCTTTGTGCGCTAGGCACCTGTCGCCACTGTGCAGCGCCAGTTATTGCGTTGTTCTATCCTTTTGATGCTGAGCACCAAGCAGGAAGCAACAACTGCCAAATTTTAACATCTTATGGTATGACGCAGCCGGATTCGAACTCCAACCTTCCGGGGGATAAAGCGGACGCTCTACCAACTGAGCGAAATCTCCAGTTTTTCATAGGTTTTTATGTCGGATGCCCTTCCTGTCACAACCCTTTAGCGAGGGACAGAAACACACTGACGGCTTCGCAGCGACTCTTTACAAAAGTCAGCAATGGTTCTTTTACATGCCTTCTCACCGCAGACAGTGAGAGACATGGCCTGCCTTTGATAACCCAGTTAGTTGCACTGGGGGGGGGGGGGCAGTGACAACCTTGTGGGGACTCGAACCCCCAACCTTAGGATCAGCGATCCTGTGCCCTATCCACTAGACCACCACTGCCCCGCAATCAAATATTATTAATAAGGACTATAAAAACAAGTTGGGGCTGGTAGCGTAGTGGTTAGAGTGTGGTGCTAATGATCAGGAGGTTGTGTGTTCAAATTTCAGTTTGACCCCCACTGTGCTAAGACCCATGGGCAAGGTCTTATACCCCCATTTCACTAGAGCACGGCAGACTTAAGGAAGCAAAAACGTTCCGCAATTATTCCCTCATCTTCCGAGTTATTCTTCCGCAGGCCAAAATATTGCGTGAACGTGCTTTTGAACATGTTCAAAAGAACGTGCACGGGGAAAAAAATCCTTGAGTGTTCCGTGGGGTCACTTTGGCGTACTTTGCCGTACCTGTTCCGCACATGCTGTGAACGTTCTGAGAGTGTAAGAATTTCCACTTTTCCGTAGGATTTTCACCCATTTTCCGTGTAAAAATGCTGAAGCTCTTCCATAGACTGCGTTCTGTGCCTTTCCATTACACGATCCTTGCATGACGTCGTCCAGTGAAATGGGGGTATAAGAATTTCCACTTTTCCGTAGGATTTTCACCCATTTTCCGTGTAAAAATGCCGACGCTCTTCCGTAGAGTGCGTTCCGTTCCTTTCCGCTACGATCCTTGCATGCCGTAATCGGGTGAAATGGGGATATTAACCACAAGTGTGCCTCTGTTCATCCAGCAATATAAATGGATACCAGTAAAAAAAATATACTGGGAAGGTAACCTGCGATGGACGAGTGTTCCATCCAGGAGGAGTTCACGCTATGGAAACCGGGGATAAGCACCGGCCTGATGAGCCACTATGGCTTGGGTGTAAAACGCCCGACGGACTTGTAAAAATAAGACGTGGCCTTTTTCATTCTGACTTTTTTAATCATTCTGTAAACTCTAAAAACTGTTAGGTGTGGGAAGAAAACCCATGCATTTAATGACAAGGATGTGTAGGTTTTCTTGAGGAACTCTGGTTTCTTCCCACAGTCCAATGTCCCTTGTGGGGATTAATACAATATAGTAGTGCTGCAACAGCCATGCGGTGGGGGGGCACTAACCAGTGTCTCTCCTCCTCATGCCGGTCCCAAGCCCGGAGAAATGCAGAGGGTTGTGTCAGGAAGGGCATCCGACGTAAAACCAATGCCAATTATTGATGATGCAAATCAAAAGTATTACCTCCAAACCGGATCGGTCGAGGCCCGGGTTAACAACGACCGCCATCAGTGCTGTCAATCAACAGGGTGCTGATGGAAATTGGACTACTGTTGGTCGAAGACGTCGAAGAAGGAGAGGTGGGAGGCGTGTCCGTAGGCAGAGAGAGAAGAGGAAAGGCATGAGTCTAGGACTGAGAGTGGGGACTTTGAATGTTGGAACTATGCACAGAAAAGGTAGAGAGCTGGTTGACATGATGCAGAAGAGGAAGGTGGACATACTGTGTGTTCAGGAGACCAGGTGGAAAGGTAGCAAAGCTAAAAGCTTAGGAGCAGGGTTTAAGCTATTTTATCACGGTGTGGATGGGAAGAGAAATGGAGTCAGAGTCATCTTGAAGGAGGAGTTTGTCAGGAATGTTCTAAAAGTGAAAAGAGTGTCAGACAGAGTGATGAATCTCAAGTTAGAAATTGAAGGTGTAATGCTCAATGTTGTTAGTGCTTATGCCCCACAGGCAGGATGTGAGCTAGAAGAGAAGGAGAGATTCTGGAGTGACTTAGATGAAGTGATGCAGAGTACCCCAGAGGTGAAAGAGTGGTCATTGGTGCAGACTTCAATGGACATGTTGGTGCAGGCAACAGAGGGGACGAGGAAGTGATGGGCAGGTTTGGTATCCAGGACAGGAACGCAGAAGGACAGATGTTGATAGATTTTGCAAAAAGGATGGAAATGGCTGTGGTGAATACTTTCTTTGAGAAGAAACAGGAGCATAGGGTGACTTATAAAAGCGGAGGTAGGCGCACACAGGTAGACTACATCTTGTGTAGGCGATGTAATTTGAAGGAAGTCAGTGACTGCAAAGTCATCGTGGGTGAGAGTGTTGCCAAACAGCATAGGATGGTGGTGTGCAGGATGACTCTGATGGTGAGAAAGGTGAAAAAGGCAAAGGCAGAGCAGAAGACAAAGTGGTGGAAGCTGAAAAGGAAGAGTGTCGTGTTGTCTTCAAGGAGGAGTTGAAACAGGCTTTGGGTGGCCAGGAAGTGCTTCCAAATGACTGGACAACCACAGCAAATGTGATCAGGGACACAGGTAGGAGAGTACTTGGTGTGTCCTCTGGAAGGAAAGTAGATAAGGAGACTTGGTGGTGGAATGAGGAAGTGCAGGAGTGTGTACAAAGGAAAAGGCTAGCCAAGAAGAAGTGGGACATTGAGAGGACCGAAGAGAGTAAACAGGAGTACAGGGATACACAGCGTAAGGCGAAAGTAGCAGTGGCTAAGGCCAAACAGAGGGCGTATGATGACTTGTATGATAGGTTGGATAGTAAAGAGGGAGAAAATGATCTATACAGGTTGGCACAGCAGAGAAATAGAGATGGGAAGGACGTGCAGCAAGTTAGATTGATAAAGGACAGAGAGGGAACTGTATTGACTAATGACAGAAGTGTGCTGGGAAGATGGAAAGAGTACTTTGAAGAGCTGATGAATGAGGAAACTGAGAGAGAAAAAAGAGTAGAAGAGGTAACCATTGAGGAGCAGGATGTAGCAAAGATCAGTAAGGGTGAAGTGAGAAGGGCATTGAAGAGGATGAAGAATGGAAAGGCAGTTGGTCCTGATGATATACCTGTGGAGGTATGGAAGTGTCTAGGAGAGGTAGCAGTAGATTTTCTGACAAGAACATTCAACAAGGTACTAGAGAGTGAGCAGATGCCGGAGGAGTGGAGGAGAAGTGTGCTGGTGCCCATTTTTAAGAACAAGGGAGACGTGCAGAGTTGCAGCAACTACAGAGGGATAAAGTTGATGAGCCATACGATGAAGTTATGGGAAAGAATAGTGGAAGCTAGACTAAGGGCAGAGGTCAGCATTTGTGAACAACAGTTTGGTTTCATGCCAAGAAAGAGCACCACAGATGCAATGTTTGCCTTGAGGATGTTAATAGAGAAGTACAGAGAAGGTCAGAGGGAGCTACATTGTGCCTTTGTGGATCTGGAAAAAGCATATGACAGGGTGCCAAGAGAAGAACTGTGGTATTGCATGAGGAAGTCTGGAGTGGCAGAGAAGTATGTTAGAGTGGTGCAGGACATGTATGAGAGATGTAAGACAGTGGTGAGGTGTGCTGTCGGTATGACCGACGAATTCAAGGTGGAGGTGGGACTGCATCAAGGGTCAGCTCTCAGCCCCTTCTTGTTTGCTATGGTGATGGACAGGCTGACAGACGAGGTGAGACAAGAATCTCCATGGACTATAATGTTTGCAGATGACATCGTGATCTGTAGTGAGAGCAGAGAACAAGTGCAGGAAAATCTAGAGAGGTGGAGGTATGCCCTGGAAAGGAGAGGAATGAAGGTTAGCCTCAGAAAATCAGAATACATGTGTGTGTGAATGAGAAGGACCCAGGAGGAACGGTGATGTTACAGGGAACAGAGATAACGAAGGTGGAGGATTTTAAGTACTTAGGCTCAACAATCCAGAGCAATGGAGAGTGTGGAAAAGAGGTGAAGAAGCGTGTGCAGGCAGGCTGGAATGGTTGGAGAAAAGTATCCGGTGTGATGTGCGATAGGAGAGTGTCAGCAAGAATGAAGGGAAAAGTGTACAAGATGGTGGTGAGGCCAGCGATGTTGTATGGCTTAGAAACAGTGGCGCTGAGGAAAAGGCAGGAGGCAGAGCTGGAGGTAGCGGAGATGAAAATGTTGAGGTTCTCCCTGAGAGTAACGAGGATGGATAGGATCAGAAATGAGTATATCAGAGAGACAGCCCACGTAAGATGTTTTGGAGACAAAGTCAGAGAGGCTAGATTGAGATGGTTTGGACATGTACAGAGGAGGGATAATGAGTATATTGGCAGTAGGATGCTGAGGTTGGAACTACCAGGCAGAAGGCCTCGAGGAAGACCGAAGAAGAGATTTATGGATGTGGTGAAGGAAGACATGAAGGTCGTTGGAGTCAGAAAAGAAGATGCGGAGGACAGGGTGAGGTGGAGGCGGATGATTTGCTGTGGCGACCCCTGAAGGGAGCAGCCGAAAGTAAAAGAAGAAGTAGTGCTGCAACAACAAATTGATAAAATTGAAAGAAATCAATTATTAAAAGTGTTGCAACAAATTTCCTTGTCCAATAGTTTCGCGATTATTGTGTGAGTCAGCCAATACAGACGAGTGTCACTCGGTACGGAGTCGAACGGACGTGTCATAAGTGCGCATCGCTATAATCGGAAAACGTGCTAGAATTGTAGACCTAGATCGAGGGACATTTTTTTCCATCTTCATAAACATTACAGTCAACTGCCAGTAGCATTGGGATGAAAAACAAAGTGTGCGACCGAAATCTTCAAAAGTTTGGGAGCATTTTATTCGCCATAATCCCCGAAAATGTGTTGAATGCAGGCTTTGTAAAAGTGCGAAGGCTTGGAACGGGAGCGCTACAGTGGCACGGGAGCATCTTAAAAAAAAAATGTAGGAATTATCATTGATGAGGAAGCCGACCTATCAGCAGGGTAAGAGACTACAGAATCCGAAATTTATTCTGTTTTGAAGTGCAAAATATACATGATTTATTACCAAAGCTCACAATGCAATGAATCGGCTCACTCCGCCATTTCCGTTCACTGAGAACTGACCTCGACACCCGGCCTGGGCAGCACATGTTGTACTCAGAGTAGTTTGCTTGTTTGCTAAGCTAACGAAGCGTGTTTGCTTGTCACATGATCTAAAATAGTCCGGCAAGTCATGTTCCTAGCGAGGTTGTTTAACCTTTACTGAAATGTGTGGGCCGAAATGTTGTACGATTGCAAAAGTTGTCTTTGATATTATCAAAATGTATTACTCTGGAGTTTGTGTACTATTTTGGCCTGGCAATTTGAAATCAAATGGTCTATTTTTGAATATAGGAATGTCAATTTTAAAGGGGCAGTGGTGGTCTAGTGGTATAAGGCGCCGGATCGCTGATCCAAAGGTTGAGGGTTCAAGTCCCACTCTCAACAAGGTTGTAACTGTCCCCCCCCCAGTGCAGCTAACTGGGTTATCAAAGGCGGGCCATGTCTGTCACTGTCTATGGTGAGAGGTTCATGTAAAAGAACCATTGCTGACCTTCGTAAAGAGTAGCTGCAAAGCCGTCAGCGTGTTTCTGTCCCTTGCTAAAAAGGGTTGTGACAGGAAGGGCATCCGACATAAAAACCTCTGCCAAATCAAACCGTGCGAATCAGATGATTTGCTGTGGCGACTCCCGAGTAAAAGGGAAAAAGCCAACAGACAGAATGTAAATTTTAAAAATGTTTGTGCTTTTTCCGATTCATCGATTAATAAAAAAAAAATTGATCGATTCATTGATTATTAAAATAATCAATAGTCGCAGCCCTACAATATATCAAAACCAAAGACAGTGTAGGATGAACCCATCTATTTGATGCTTTCAATTGTCTCTAGATGTGTGCACTGTTGCAGTTCATGATATACTCTTGCTTTCACCCAGAGTTGGCTGAGATAGCCTCCGTGTGACTATAATAAAGAAAAAAGTAGTTGAGAAAAGGAACAGCATTCGTAGCCCCACGTCAGACAAAGACACATCTTCTAACTTGTGTAACAGTTCAGTTTAACAACGCGAACATAATAAAGTACTGTACGCACCGCTACTCACCTTTTATTGACACGGAGCAGATGTTTCTAGACTTCCGGTAATCGTGTAGGTGCTTTTGTATTCCAATTCTGCCCCTTTAATAATGACATAATTTAAGTTCATTAAGGGGCAGTGGTAGTCTAGTGGTATAAGGTGCTGGATCACTGAACCAAAGGTTGGGGGTTCGTGTCCCACTCTCCACATGGTTGACACTGCCCCCCCCCGATGAAGCTAACTGGGTTATCAAAGGCTGGCCATGCCGCTCACTGTCTATGGTGCGAGGTGTAAAGGAACCATTGCTGACTCTCAACAAGAGTACGCTGCAAAGCCGTCAGCGTGTTTCCACCCTGCGATGGCCCGGCAAGCTGTCCAGGTTGTACTCTGCCCTCGCCTGGAGTCAGCTGGGATGGGCACCAGCCTCCCCGTAATCCTAATTAGGATTAAGCGGTTACAGAAAATGAAGTGAACTTCATTTAGAAGATAATGTACATTATTTCTTTAAGCTGTAAACTAAATGATGTGACTGTACAGTAATAAATGTTGATGTAGTGATAAAATGTCTTGTTTTCTTTACTAATTTATAAATACAGGGATCCCTCACTTTCCGCCGTTAATTGGAACCGAGATCCCCCCGTGACCGCCGAATTCCGCGAAGTAGGATCAACCCCCCCACCCCACCCCACCCCCCGCCGCTGACTGACCTATATGTACATGTATATGTGTATATAATATCAATAAATACATATTCAACGCTATAAATGCTTATAATAACAATTAAACATTCAAAAATAATGCATAAGATGTAAATAAAATATAAATACACACACACAGATGTGGACCTCACATAAAAATGTAAGTAGTTTTGTTGGGGGGGTTTTGGGTTGTTTTTGTTTTTTTGTTTGGGATTTTTTTCCCCATAATTAGCCTTCTTTTTCAGCATTTTCCTTAACTTTTACCTCTATTCTTCCTTAATTTCCTTATTTTTTAATTTGATGAATATTTAAAAAAAAAAAAAAAAAAATGAGATGCACTAAAGCCACATGAATTGAAGCGCGAAGTAGTGAGGGATCCCTGTACTGGCTTTTTATGTTTTGAAAATGGGTTCAAAACCTCCTAAACAGCTTAAAATTCAGTATGAGATATTTTCTTTCGGCTTTTTCCCTTTCTCAAGGGATCGCCACAGGGAATGATTCGCACGTTTCATTGTTTGATTTGGCATAGTTTTTTTTTTTTTTTATACGTCGGATGCCCTTCCTGACACAACCCTTTAGCAAGGGGCAGAAACACACTGATGGCTTTACAGCTACTCTTTACAAAAGTCAGCAATGGTTCTTTTACGTGAACCTTTCACCACGGACAGTGAGAGACATGGCCCGCCTTTGATAACCCAGTTAGCTGCACTGGGGGGGACAGTGACAACCTTGTGGAGAGTGGGACTCAAACCGTCAAGCTTAGGATCAGCGATCCAGTGCCCTATTCCACTAGACCTAGTCTGTCTTCCTTTCGGCTTTTTCCCTTTTACTCGGGAGTCGCCACAGCGAATCATCTGATTCGCACGTTTGATTTGGCAGAGGTTTTTACGTCGGATGCCCTTCCTGTCACAACCATTTTTAGCAAGGGACAGAAAAACACTGACGACTTTGCAGCCTACTCTTTACGAAAGGCAGCAATGGTTCTTTTACATGCCTCACACCATAGACAGTGACAGACATGGCCCGCCTTTGATAAACCAGTTAGCGACACTGGGGGGGACAGTGACAACCCCGTGGAGAGTGGGACTCGAACCCCCAACCTTAGGATCAGCGATCCAGCACCCTATACCACTAGACCACCACTGCCTGCTTAAAATTCAGTATACATATATTTTATAATTCAGTAGATGGCAGTACTGTTCAATACACAAACTGCAATCAAAGTATTTCTTCATGTGATGTAGAATATGAATTTTGTTCTCTGCTAAAGTGTGATGTCCACAGAAAGAGATTTCCTTTCGGCTTTTTCCCTTCCCAGAAAACGTGAAACACAGGACAGCCACACATACCGACTTATTAAAGTTAATTCTCACTACAGTTGCATATGTGCATGAGCGCTGCACACTTATGTTTGCTACCGGAAAAGTTGCGAAATGTTGAATCACACTTTATTTTGTTAAAACATGGCCACTGTAGAAATACAACTGCACAATCACTCAGTAACATTCCACATCCATCGGTACAATAATCCTCTACAGGTAGGAATATCATTCAAATCATTGTACAAATACAGTACTGTATATCCAGACATGAGAAGTGGTTGTGGTTGCAGAGTTCTCTATTATACAGTATTCGATATGTTCTGCGTTGAGTTCTGCGCTCTCTGAGTTTCCTTCTAATGTTTTATATATTCATCTATAGCAACGAGAACTACAAACTGTTGGACATCGAAAAATATGAGCTTAAGAACATCAGGTTTGTGTAATGGACATTCATTCATTCATTCATTTTCAGAACCGCTTAATCCCAATTAAGGTTCTGAGGAGGCTGGTGCCCATCTTAGCCGACTCTGGGCGAGGGGAGAGTGCAACCTGGACAGCTCACCAGGCCATCACAGGTTAGAGTGACGCTGACAGCTATATGCAGCTCCTCTTTATGAAAGTCAGCAATGGTTCATTTTATGTGAACCTCTCACCACAGACGGTGAGAGACATGGCCGACCTGTGATAACCCAGTTAGTTAGCTGCACTGTGTGGACAGCAGTTACTCCTCACTTCCTTGGGAGCGGTAATCCAGCACCTTACCACTGGGCCATGACTACCCTATGTAATGGACATGTATTATTATTATTATTATTATTGTTTCTAATAAAATCAGCTCAGGACAGGCCCTGTAGTGCCACTGTACACATTCTGTTCCACAGGATGTGCTGTTTGCTTAGACATTACACAAAGGCTCATGGACCACTGCTCAGACTCGCGCATAAACAAACAAAAAAAAACAACTCGCCATGAAGGTTAGCGCCCTGGTTATGATCTTCATGGAGGTTTTCTTGGCAGGATTAGTGCAGTGGTTTGCCATTGCCTTCTGCACGATGTAATTTAGAACGGCCAATTAACCTACTGTGCATGTCTTTGAATTGTGGGAGGAAACCGGACCACCCGAAGGAAACCCACGCAAGCATGGGGAGAACATGCAAACTCCACACAGAAACGCCCAGGCCGGGAATCAAACCCAGGCCTTCTTGCTGTGAGGCAGACGTACTCTTCAAAAAAAAAAAAAAAAAAAAAAAAAAAAAAAGATAAATTAAAAATACCTTCCTGTAGCAACAGAACCAGTTTGTCTTCTTATTTAAACTTTGTCCAATTTCTGCTTCTAAATTTTTCAAAATAAAATTGACACAGTTTACTGTATTTATTAAACATGATACAATAATCTGACATGGGAAAATCTGCAATGATTACTTAGCCTAATATTCATGTCTTTTAACTGTGAACAGAGACCGGCGTGCACAAAGGAAGAGTCAGGTCAGGCTTTTGCCTGCCAGAGGTACCACCTAATTCTGTGCTACCTGCTGCATGTTAGGGAAGAGGTATGTCCCCCTAGAGTTTGCCCTAAATGTGTGGCATGCAGGCCCACTGGCATGTGGATATACCCTGGTGCCCACAAAGCAATCTCCAGTGATGGGCAAATAGTACAGGTCGTCACGGGAGTGTCAAAGGCTAGGGGAGACTACCCTGTCAGAAAACATTGGAGTGGAGCCCCGTAGATGAATGGATGGCATATTTGTCTCATTCCGCAGCCCCTGCATCCCTGCTTGTTCCCAACTGTCTCGACTGTCTGGACTCAGGCATGCCACGATGAGATAGTGAGGCCAATACAGCGCAAATCTCCCTCACTATAATCTAAGTCCCGTGCAAGTCATGGTATCTACCCATTGCGAGCTGTAGTTGTGAGCCTGTACACAGGCAGCTCAGATACTGGTCGTATTCCACTGACCAAAGCAGCGGTGGGATGGAAGCAACTGGCTGAGTGACCGAGGTGTCCTAAAGAGCTCGCCTCTATAGCATGAGGATGGGGCAATAAAATGAGCCCTAAACATAGCTGCTTCTCTTACATCCCTGGCCAGCTTACTGCGATGGGCAAGGTTTCCCATACAGCAGTCGACACAAGAACAATAAGGGGTTGATGCTTACCTTAGCATCATGGAACTTTCGTACCCTGCTCAACAACGCCAGAGCAGATTGACCTGAGAGAAGGACTGCCCTTGTGGCAAGAGAACTTGCACGCCATAACGTGGACATCGCAGCTCTCAGCGAGACCCACTTCCTTGAAAAGGGCCAGCCTAAAGAGACCGGTGACGGCCACACCTTCTTCTGGTGTGGACGCAGCAGCAAAGAGCGTAGGGAGGCAGGCGTGGGCTTTGCCATCAAGACTGAGCAAGGTGACAAAGCAGCATGATGGTGTAGTGGTTAGCACATCTGCCTCACAGCAAGAAGGTCCTAGGTTTGATTCCCAGCTCCGGTGTTTCTGTGTGGAGTTTGCATGTTCTCCCTGTTCTTGCGTGGGTTTCCTCCCACAGTCCAAAAACATGCACAGTAGGTTAATTGGCTTTCCAAATTACTCATAGGTATGGATGTGAGTATGAATGTTTGTGTGAGTGAGAGTGATGGCCCTGACATGACTGGCCTGGTTAGCTGTCCATGGTGTACCCCCGAGTCGGGTGAGATGGGCACCAGGCTCCCAGTGACCCTAATTAGGATTAAGTGGTTCATAAAATGAATGAATGAATGATCAGCACCTACACATCAACCCTGAAGAAACCAAGGGCAAGTTCTATGAAGAACTCGACAACCTCATCTCTGCTGTCCCACGCAATGAGAAGCTGATTGTCCTTGGTGACTTCAACGCCTGTGTTGACACCGACTATTCCACCTGGGATCAGGTCCTTGGCCGCAGTGGAGTGGGCAAGAGCAACAGCAACGACCTTCGCCTGCTCAGCCTGTGCGCCACTTATGACCTACCCATCACCAACACCGCGTTCCTCCTACCAACTCGTAACAAGACGTCATATATGCACTTGCGATTTTGTCATTGGCATCTGATCATCTATGTCATCATCACGGTGAGGGACAGAAGGGATGTGCGGCTGACCAAAGCTATGTGTGGTACTGACTGCTGGACAGACCACTGCCTCATCGTTTCCAAGATGAGCCTCCATATCCAGTCAAGGAGACACCTCCGGGGCAGAAGGTCACCAAGCGGCTTTATGTGAAGAAACTGAAGAACCCTCAGACTGCACATAAACTGCAGGAAGCGCCCACCCTAGACGGTGTTGAGGAACAATGGACAGAGATACCACCATCTCCGCTGCCTTGGTCGTCATCGGCCCAAAGAGCAATAAACACGAGAACCGGTTGGATGAGAACGATGATATAATCTAGTCCCTCCTGGAAGAAAAATTTCATCTCTTCTGCGAGCACCACAGCAACCCCAAGTGCGCTGCTAAGAAAGCTGTTTTCACCACCACCATCCGCAGCAAGGTGCACGCTAGGCTTTGCTGCAGCCATCTGGTTCTTCTTCTCTGTTCAGTTCAGGTGGTTCTACCCTCCTGACAGACAAGAAACTGATCCTGGACAGGTGGGCACAGCACTTCAACATTGTGCTCAACCAGCCATCCTTCATCAATGACACCGCCATTGATCGTCTGCCCCAGGTGCCCATCAACGAGGAGATGGGCCCTGCCCCCTCCGCCAAAGAAGTCTCAAAAGCTATGAAGCAGCTTTCGAATGGGAAAGCCATTGGTTCTGTCACCATCCCAGTGAAGATCAACAAGGCTGGTGGACAGACCCTGCTCACTGATCTGAGAAACCTGTGTTCATGTGGGAGAGTGAACAACTCCCGCAGGAGTTCCACGATGCGACCATTGGGAAGTTTGGGTTCCCAAATAAGTTAATCGGCATCACAAGGCAGTTCTACGGGGGGCATGACAGCCCGTGTCCTGGATGATGGCAATCCAGATGACATCAATCAGGGCTGTATCCTGGCTCCAACGCTGTTCGGTGTGGTCTTTTAGGCCATGATGACTGATGCCTTCGAAGAGTGCAGCCTTGGAATTAACATCCGGTACAGGTATGACAGAACGCTATCCGACCTCAGACGTCTCCAAGCGGTCAACAAGGTGAAGGAGATCGTCATCAGAGACCTCCGTTTGCTGATGACTGTGCCCTCAAAGCTCGCAATGAGGGGGTGATGCAGTCACAGCTGGACAGACTCTCCTCAGCCTGCGACAATTTTGGTCTGACCATTAGTACCAACAAGACCGAAGTCATGTACCAGCCAGTTTCAGGGGACGCATATCGTGAACCACACATCACTGTCAAGGGCCAAAAACTCAAAGCAATCGGCAGCTTCACTCACCATCACTTTACCTCGGACACTTACACTGTCCCGCACAGCCACCATTGATACTGAAATCAGCAACGACTGTATAAGTCAAGTGGTGCTTTGGGAGGCTCCGTGAGAGGGTGTGTGGGAGAGGAGCGGGATCTGACCTGAGACCAAGGTGGGTGAGGGTCTATTGAGCTGTACTTGTCACCACACTCCTTTATGCCTCTGAAATCTGGACTCCATGTAGGAGACATGAAAAGCTGCTCAACCGATTCCACCTTAGGTGCTTGTGTAATGTCCTACACATCCGATGGTAGGACAGAGTCCCGGACACAGAGGTCCTACAGCAGGCAGGTATCCCATGCATAACTACCCTGATCCACAAATCTGAGTTCAGATGGGCCAATCATGTTTTACGCATGCCAGAGAGCCATATCGCCAAGCAGCTCCTGTATGGAGAGCTCAGCCAAGAGACAGCTAGCAGTCAGAAAAAAGTACTTCAAGGACAACATGAATGCCTCGTTGAAAGATATTGATACAGTCTTGGGAATTCTGCACTGCTGACCGGCCTGCATGGTGTAGAGCCACCATGCATGGAGCAAAGTTAGCAAACGACTGGTGCACCACAAGGACGCAAGCAGCACGCTGCCAGTATCTAACAGGGCACACCAACCTCGACACCATGCTGATTTCGGTCATCATCCTCGCTCCGATGGACAAACAAGAAGCCCAAAGGAAACCCATGCAAGCACAGTGAGAATATGCAAACTCCACACAGAAACACTCAGGCCAAGGAAGCAAACTCGGAACTTTCTTGCTGTGAGGTGGACGTGCTAGACCATCACTAGGCCACCATGCCGCCCATGTTCCAGGACGTCAGGACTCCCCAAACACTGCACATCCAATCACATAAGTAGGCCTGCTGTATCAAATGTAGTTAATTTTATATCTCCAAAATTGGTGCTGTATTGAACCTCGGTGTTGAATGTTGCTGATCTCACAAAACAGGTTTATTTAATGTGTGTGGCCTGATGGATTTATTCAGGAGTCATATTTACATTACACTAGGCTGTGTGCGCATGCTGTCCCGCCGATGTCACATCCGTGTGAGTCTGATCACGTGATAGTGATAATACCACTCTTGCTGTTGTTATTAGAGTATAAAAATAAACCCCGAGTCAGGATGAATCGAACTGAAGTGAAATGAAAGTGTGGGGAAGCAATAGCGGGGCACCCATGTTTACTGAACGTAAATATGATTAAAAATAAATAAATAAATAAATAAAGTAAAATCAGACCGAATACCCCGGAGTCGTGTGTTTATGAAACTGTCGAGTTCGACTCCATGCACGCGCTTCATGGAGGCTGCGCCTCGTGCACGCGCGTCGCGATGACGTACAAAAGCTGCGCAAATGATCAGATCTATAACTTATGTGAGCAGTGGAGGATCAATATACACCGTGCTATATAAGTCAGCGCGTGTGTATGGGGAGGGTTGAGTGAACGCATCATGTGGATGACGTGAGCGAGTTCGCTGTTTGTTTGTGTAGCTCTTAATGGTGAAAATGGCGGTGCAGAGCGAGAGAGACACCGAGCAACGCGAACATTAAACACGTCGCGCTCCGACTGACAGCGTCCACACCACTAACAGGGACACCGCGCAACGAGAGTTTCTTCCAGCGCAGGATTTTTATCTTCACTTCCGGCTTTTTACCTCAGAACGCCGTGTGAAAAAAAAAACAACAAAAAACGAGCTGCGTCCTGGATTTCTGATAGCCCTCTGGGCTAACTTCGTTAGCTTGGTTGGTTAGCCTTCAACTAACAACACACAACCTTATTGGTTAAAGTGCAATAGACCTGTGTAAAAACAAACAAATTATAAAAAAAACAAACAAAAAACTTTTCCTCTGAATGGAAGAATACCGTGCACGCGCTCTATTATTAATCCGGTGCGTGTGGATTTGGACTCGGAGAGCAGAGGTGTAGCGCGCGGAGTCCACACAGCTTGTCAAAACATTTGCATTTCTAGATTGAATGCAGGATTGATCTGCCCACCTGAACAGGTATGTGTATTTGAGTGATTATGGGCAGACCGGAAGAGAGAGGGTCATGTGATTTAGTTTATTTGACTTTTAGTAAACACACAGCAGGCTAATTCGAGTTGAACACATTTCTGCTGTCACTCCATCCACATTGTTGCTCTTGTTACATAACTGCTGCTTTACACACTTTCATATATAAACAGTATACAGTACTGTACTAGTTCTGGAGTGCGTGTGTGGGTGGGTGGGTGGGTGGGGGAACGCATTTTCAAAACAAAACCTTACCTGCAGTTCTACAAAAACGATAATACTTCCAGTGTTGTGATTAACTGACCTGAAAACAGCAGCATGTTAAACACTAACACATGGTAATATCTTTAGAATTCAATGTGTGTGTGTGTGTGTGTGTGTGTGTGTGGAGAATGTAGATCCAGTATACATCACTTACACAGTATTTGCATTGGGGGGATGAAGCCACTGCCAGGGAAATTTATTGATAGCAGCATTAAAAAAAACATGGGTCTGAAATGTCACTACTTTTATATTTATATATATATATATATATATATATATATATATATATATATATATATATATATATATATATAAATATAAAAGTAGTGACATTATATATATATATATATATATATATATATATATATATGTGGGTGGGTGTGGGTGGGTGGGGGAACGCATTTTCAAAACAAAGCCAAAAAAAAAAATATATATATTATTTATATATATATATATTGTTTATATATATATATATATATATATATATATATATATATAAATATATATATATATATATTATTTATATATTGTTTATATATATATATATATATATATATATATTATTTATATATTGTTTATATATATATATATATATATATATATATAATATAATTAAATCAGAAAACAAACAAAAAACCCCAACCTTGCAGCTCACTTGCCTCCTCTTTACTGGCGCCTGCAGTGCTCGTCTTTCTGTCTGCTCAGACACCATAATTCTCTTTAAATTGCAAATTAATTACTGATTTCTAACATACAGTATTATGCACTGTATATAGAGGTGGAGGAGGTGGCGGTGGCGGCCTGGTGGTAATGGGTGCTGGATTGTTGATCCTGAGGTTGGGGGTTCGAGTCCCACTATCCACAAGGTTGTCACTGTCCCCTTAGCAGTGCAGCTAACTGGTTTATTGAAAGCCGGCCACGTCTCTCGTTGTCTATGGTGATAGGTTCATGTGAAAGAAACGTTGCTGACTTTTCGTAAAGAGTAGCTGCAAAGCCGTCAGCGTGTTTCTGTCCCTTGCTAAAAGGGTTGTGACAGGAAGGGCATCCGACGTAAAAACCTACGCCAAGTCAAACATGAGAATCGGATGATTCGCTGTGGCGATCCCTGGGAAAGCTGAAAAGAAGATGGAGGTGGAGGAGAAATGTAAAGCGTATAAAGAAATGGCAGGTGAGGTAAAGTCCTTTTGGGCTTTTTACACCCGAGCCATAGTGGCTCATCAGGCCGGTGCTTATCCCCGGTTTCTATAGCGTGAGGCGACTAGGAGCACAACTCCTCCTGGATGGGACGCTAGTCCATTGCAGGTTACCTTCCCAGTATAATTTTACTGGTTTCCATTTATACTGCTGGGTGAACAGAGGCACACTTGTGGTTAAGATCTTGCCCAGAGGTCTTAGCACAGTGGGGGTCTAACTGGGATTTGAACACATAACCCAGCACCCTAACCACTACGCCACCGGCCCCACTGCAAAGACATGGGCGAGACTGAGATATTGTATAGATATGGAAGTGTGGGCGAGCAATAGATACAATAAAGAAACCTGGGGCGTCTGAGGGACGGAGAGATTATAGAGAGGTTGGAAAGATGTAGCGCTTATGAGCTATGTAGCGGTCCCGTGGCAGCACCAGAGAGGGAGGCTCTAAGGTGGTGTGTGTGTGTGTGTGTGTGCGCGTGTGTGTACAGTATATACATTGCTGTTTACAAAGAAGAACATTTGTAAGGAACAGAACAAATGGAAAGACGCTGCAGGAGTGCATGATGGCATCTGTCAAGCTTGGTGGGGGAAATGTGATCGTCTGGAGGTGCTTTGATGATGGAAAAGTGGGAGAGTTGCAATGTATTCTTGAGAAACGAAGGTTTTCAATCCATTTTTCAATGCCATACACTGTGGACTTGTGCTCCTTCTACGCCAGGACAATGACCCAAATCACTATCAACTATGTAAGAACTATTTAGCGAAGAATACCAGCTGACGGCTTCAGTCAATATTGGAGCGGCCAGTGCACTGAATCTCAATCCGATTTATCTGTTGTGCGGAGCAGCTTGAAGTCCATATGGCAAGGCTATTTATTAATTAGGAATAAGGGAGGAGTCATGCAAACAGTCCCAAATGGGGGGGGGGGGTGTCCTGAAAAATAAGTAATCACATTAAAAGCTACAGATACAGTCAAGTTCAACAACAACAAAGTGCGTTTGCTGTATTTTGTAAACACACAACATGAGTACATTGTGTTATATCATAACATACAGGCCCAAAGCATTTCTACATTCAAATGGTAAAATATACACCATGCTAGGCAATAAATCTACGTGAGCCACATAACCCACATTTAGAATTTATAACCATCAGACAGCATCCACTTCACACGACTGTATCAACCATAACAGGAGCGTGTACACAGGAGGATAATGTGACGAGCAACACACGGATGTAATACTTTACCTGCAATATTAAACCTCTTGACCTCAATCTTAAATTACAAATTTGATGAACATCACGTTAACATTAGTGTTTTCACACCTTAGAGAAATTGTTTTTGATTTAGTAAGCGCAGCGAGGCCAGGTGTATATGTTGTCAGAGCGACACACAGATAGTGGCGTGCATGCCTGGAGTGAGAGACGTGTGATTGAGTTTGAATGATCGTGTGTGAATCAAAGCACCGCAATCGTGTCCGAGTTAATGTGGGGTTTCTTAATATACCTTCTGAATTTATATTCTTTGCATATGGATAGATTCTCTCTAACTGCACAGCGGACACACCGGCTTCGTGCGACAGATAAAAACACTGCTCTGTCTATTCACTGTTAATCCGCCTGTTCTCCCAATCAACTTTTGTTTTGGATAGTATGAAAGAGACATTTTGTCCAAGTTACTGGGGTAACGGTAAGAACAGTACCATCCGGAAAAGCGCAAGGAGAGCGGATACCTCTGGATCAGAGTGTCACAGACTATAACGGCAAAATTAAAAAAATATATACTTTTTTAGGTCCCCCCCCCCTAGTTTTGTTACTTTTATGACCCATAGTAACTACACAAAGTTTCATAGAAATACAGAACACTGATTCCTCACTTTTCACGGTTAATTGGGACCAAGACTCCTCTGCGACTGCCGAATTTCCGCGAAGTAGGATTGACCCCGTGACTGACATATACATACATGTATATATGAATATATCAATAATACATATTCAATGCTATAAATGCTTATAATAACGATTAAACATTCAAAAATAATTCATAAGATGTAAATAAAATATAAATACCGTACACGCATACAGACGTGGACACACTCAGATGTGCACCTCACATAAAAATGTAAGTAGTTTTGTTGGGGGGTTTTGGGTTTTTTTTTTGTTTTGTTTGTTTGTGGTTTATTTTTTTTTGGCATTGGCCTTGTTTTGTGGCATTTTCCTTTTCCCCTACTTTTCATTAATTTCCTTATTTTTCGATGAATATTTTTAAAAACCCACAATGCACTGAAGTCACAGAACCTGAAGCACGAAGTAGCGAGGGATCGCTGTATATGCATATTTACTGGGAGCTCTATTAGCTGGAATATTTTCATGGAGTAACTACATGTATTCAGCGGTCGGTCATCGCCTGCATGTTAACACTGTATTACGTATTGAAATATACTAATCTTATTTAATTGGACCATTTCTTTATCTTACAGAACTGATTGTGTGCTTTTTTTATTGAAGTCAATGTTCTTGTTTAGATCTGTTTTGTCGCGAGTCATCATTAATAAACAACTACTGCGACAATGTAAACACGTCACTGTTTAATACAGTGTGTTTTCCTTTCGGCTTTTTCCCTTTTACTCGGGAGTCACCACAGCAAATCATCTGATTCGCACGTTTAATTTGGCAGAGGTTTTTACGTCGGATGCCCATCCTGTCACAACCCTTTTTAGCAAGGGACAGAAACACGCTGACGACTTTGCAGCTACTCTTTACGAAAGTCAGCAATGGTTCTTTTACATGAACCTCTCACCATAGACAGTGAGAAACGTGGCCCGCCTTTGATAACCCAGTTAGCTGCACTGGGGGACCACTGTTTAATACAGTATTTATTCATTAGACACAGCATACCACTGATTGAGTGATAATAGGGTAAGTGACTCAGTGATGTTATTTAACTTATAAACTTATATTGTCCTATTTAGATAACAGAATAACAGTTGTTATCTCACCAATTAATAAAAATATGTAAAAGGATAGTATCTGGTTACAGGGCTGCAGTTAGCTATAGTGTCTTATATATCCGTTCCAGATGTGGGTTCGTAACCTGATTTTTTTTTTTCATAAATTGAGCTGCATTTTACATGTAAAAGGCCTGATTTGTTCCAAGGCCCCCAATACTACCCCCTAAACCCTTTAAAAATGATAAAAGTATACCTTTTAAGGCCTCATTCTGCTTCAATATCGTATGGTAGACGGGTTTTGGCCATATTCCTTTGCGATATCACTCAACTGCCTGCCACAAGCCCACTTCTTCTTTTCACTCGCACCGGGAATCACGCGTTCCGCGTGTGTGAGCACACTCGGAAAACTCACGAAACAACATTGACTCTGTCCTTTACGTGTGTTAGAACTCCGTGACGAACAATGGGTCAAAGGCACATGAAAAGCATCATGGGTATTATGGAGATACAGCTCCCTCCAAGCCAGTGGAAGGCCAGCGGGGTGTTGGGAGAGCAACTCGTGCATTGTTTGAATTTTTGAGATGGCGTGTTTCGTAACGTGAATTTTTTTTTTCGTATCCAGAGACGGAAATTTTAGGTAAATGCGTTTCGTAACTTGGATTTTTCGTTTGTTGGGTCTTTCGTAAGGTGAGGTATCACTGTATGTTAATCTGATCATTGCTGAATTTGAAATGTAGTATTGGACTAGTGGTACACAGTTGTTTTCAGAAATGGTGGCTTGTTCCAGTTGTAGTTCGCCAAAGAAGGAGTGTGGAATTTGGCTGATTGGAGGAACTCTGGAAACAATCTCTGGAAGAAAACTTCCTTCAAATCAACAAGTGATTTGTGCAGTTTTATATTTTTGTTACATTTAACATTAGATGACCATTTAGGACGTTTGTGGAATATTACACATAATTTTGCAACTTTGGGACAATTGAGCTACCAGTAAAAATTATAATACATCCGAACTTTGGCACTGTTTTTCTTTTCATATTATGAACACATTTACGGGGTGGACCAATAAAAATTAGAAACTTTATTTTTTTTGTGCCGCCCTACTCTGGATAGCTCAAACGGTGATTGGTTCGTGATAGCAGCTTGTGCCACAGCGAGGCAAGGGATAATCTGGCACCAAACAGTTGTGACCCACAAACATCAAAAAACTATATTGGTGTTTAATAAATTGTTGAATGCAGTTTTTGTGTTTTTTTTTTTTTTTTTTTTTTTTTTTTTTTTTCCCCCCAGACTTAAAGGGCCAGTGTTGTGGGAAGTGCATAAGGAAAAATACGTGAAAATGTCTTTATCTAACCTCAGCAAATTGAGTTGGAATGCCAAAGGTCTGCAAGGCTATAATAGCGGCAAATGGTGTTTGTTTTATTTATTTTGGGTGAAAGTAACATTTGAAGGACAAAATTATTTTAAATAAGTTATTTTTAATCTTGTTGACATTTTGACTATAGTTCATATTCATTTTGCAACTCATGGTTTGTGTTTTCATATAGAATGTAAACATATTTTCTGGGTAACCACAAACTTTTGAACAGTAGTGTATGTGTATAATACAGTTGTGGCTAGTTCAGTGCTTCTCAATTATTTTCTGTGGCGCCCCCTCGAGGAAGAAAACATTTCATGCCCCCCCCCCCCCCCCATCGCCCTGCGGGTGACTATAAATAGTATTATTTGTCTATGAATTAAGTACACCTCTGCAGAACATTGGATCCTTAACATTAAAAACAAAACAAAAATAGAAATATAGTTCAACTTACAATAAAGGAAAAACTTCATGGTTTTTAATCCATAACAGAAAAGATTTAAAGTGCACCAATGTGCCTGAAATAAAAAATACATCCTTATTTAGACTCATTCAACTTATGTCTATATATGTGTCTCTCTCTGTGTTGTTTTTTGAGGGGTTGTTTACTGGACTTTATATCATTTGCCCATGTGAAAAACTGCTACACCATAGCGAGACAATGAGCGCCACTGCCAACTACTGGAGTGGAGGTGCAATTACACTTAATTTTCATACACTGTTCCAGAAAGGCATGTCCAGCATCACACGGCACACTGGGTGCGCCTCCAGCGTCATAGACTGTCTGTCTTCCTTTCGGCTTTTTCCCTTTCACTCGGGAGTCGCCACAGCGAATCATCTGATTCGTACATTTGATTTTGGCAGAGGTTTTTTTTACGTCAGATGCCCTTCCTGTCACAACACTTTTAGCAAGGGACAGAAACACGCTGACGACTTTGCAGCCTACTCTTTATGAAAGTCAGCAATGGTTCTTTTACATGCCTCTCACCATAGACAGTAACAGACATGGCCCGCCTTTGATAACCCAGTTAGCCGCACTGGGGGGGACAGTGACAACCTTGTGGAGAGTGGGACTCGAACCCCCAACCTTTGGATCAGCGATCCAGCGCCCTATGCCACTAGACCACCACTGCCCACCTCCAGTGTCATAGACTGAACCCCTTATAACCCCCCATCCCCCTTTAGTTATATTGCAAAAGAAACTTAAAAAAAATTAATCTGTAATTCCACCAGAATCTAATAGTGTTTCTTGGTGGCTTGCAAAGCACTCATACCTCTTGAACTTTTTCACATTTTGTCACATTTTAACTTCAAACATAAATGTATTTTATGTTTGAGACCAACACAAACCTTGTGAAGTGGAAGAAAAAAATGAGACATTATTTTATAATTTTTACAAATAAAAATCTGAATTGGTGTACATTTTGTATTCAGACCCCTTTACTCTGACATTTTGAAATTAATCCAGTGCAACCAACTGCATTCAGAAGTCTCCTAATTAGTAAATTAAGTCCACCTGTGTGTAATCTGATCTCAGTAGAAATGCAGCTCTTCTGTGAAGGATTCAGAGGTTTGTTTGAGGACGTCTGTGCGCCAACAGCATCATAAAGTCCAAGGAACTAACCAAGATAGGTCAGGGATAAATTTGTGGAGAAGTTTAAAGCACGGTTAGATTATATTAAAAAAAAAATCCCAAGGTTTGCCATCTCCTCTGAAAATAGAAAGAAAATGGTATAACTTCATACCTACCTAGACATGACCGTGCATATCAACTGACAGGACAGGCAGGAAGAGCTTTGGTCAGAGAAGCACCCAATAGGCTCCATTGTATCTCTGGAGGAGTTGCAGAGATCCACAGCTCTGGAGGAGAATCTGTCCATAGGGCAACTATTAGTCATTCACTCTTAAATTCTGTAGTTTATGGGGTAGTTGTTAAATGGAAAGCCGTTGTTAAAGGAAAGCCATAAGAAGTCCTGTGTGCTGTTCACCACTAGCCATGTGGAAAACACTGCAAACATGTGGAAGAAGGTTATCTGTTCAGGTAGGTAGGGTAGTCTGTTGGGCTTTTTACACCCGAGCCTAGTAGCTTAGCAGGCCGGTGCTTGTTCCTGGTTGCCCTAGCGTGAAGCTACCAGGAGTTCAACTCCTCCTGGATGGGACACTAGACTCTGACGCAGGTTACCTTCCCAGTATATTTTTACTGGTGCCCATTTATACTTTTGGGTGGACAGAGGCACAATTGTGGTTAGAGGGCAGTGGTGGTCGAGTGGTATAGGGTGCTGGATCGCTGATCCAAAGGTTGGGGGTTCGAGTCCCACTTTCCACAAGGTTATCACTGTCTCCCCCCCCCCCCATGCAGCTGACTGGGTTATCAAAGGCGGGCCATGTCTCTCACTGTCTATGGTGTGAGGCATGTAAAAGAACCATTGCTGACTTTCATAAAGAGTAGCTGCAAAGTCGTCAGCGTGTTTCTGTCCCTTGCTAAAAAGGGTTGTGACAGGAAGGGCATCCGACGTTAAAAACCTCTGCCAAATCAAACGTGCGAATCAGATGATTCGCTGTGGCGACTCCCGAGTAAAAAAGGGAAAAAGCCAAAAGGAAGACAGGCACAATTGTGGTTAAGACCTTGCCCAGGGGTCTCCGCACAGTGGGGGTCTAACAGGGATTCAGAAACACAACCTTCTGACCATGAGCCCAGCACCCTAACCACTACATCACCGGCCCCACACTTTGTTCACACTCTGTTCAGATCGGACCATAATTTCTGCTACTGTAGACCGTTATGTACAGCAGAAAACTAACACTATATCACTGTGAAACACGGTGAAGGCAGCATGCTGTGGGGATTCCTTTCCTCAGCAGAACAGCGAAGCTGCTCAGAATGGATGGGAAGACGGGTGGAGCCGAATACAGGGCAGTCCTGTAAGAAAGCCTGTTATTTTCTGAAAAAGACTTGAGACTGGGGTCGGTGGAGGTTCACCTTCCAACAGGACATTGACCCTGAACATACAACCAGCGCTACGGTGTGGGGCAACGGAGTGTGGGAAAAGTTCAGGAGGTTTGAGTACTTGTGTGAGCCACTGGACACTGTACATCACTCAGTAAAACAAGTCTATAACAAAACAAGGATTTACTTGGAAATGATGGGACTTGATATTAGGAATCACTAAAAATGAGTTTCATTTCCAAAATTCTTGTTTAACCAAAACGGCACTTTTAGTATTAATTAATATTTAACATATTTCTTTAGGGCATATGATCCAAATCTCAGTTAATGTCTAGTAATGAACTTACTTTCAATGAAGATTAATGGAAATAAACTTGCAAACCCCTTTCACATGTCTGTCTTTTTGAGATATAGATATATATATATATATATATATATATATATATATATATATAATGTATGTATATATATATATATACATACATACATACACATTCTCTCTCTCTCTCTCTCTCTCTCTCTCTATATATATATATATATATATATATATATATATATATATATATAAATAAATAGGTGTGTGTATATAATATATAGTTTAATTCAGCGCTACGTGGTTACAGACGGCATAAAATATCTTGATGAGTTTCCGAATGGTTCTTTATCTCTGTGTTTGGCACAGCGTAGTCTCAGGCAGTACAATATAAACCCATTCTTTGTGTCTTTGGCAGGTTGTGTTCAGTGTGTCATTGTTTTTGGGCCACTGCTGTGGGATGGTGCTGCTGCATGACAGTGAGGGCATGGCACTGTAGCCCCCTCAACTCCAGATCCCTGTTCCTCTGTCACCATCACACCAGGCCACTGGACCACAGACAACGCCATCCTCTCCATGAGCACGTAAGTGAACTGGATCATATTAGGATGAACACCACATCTTCTCGTATTGTGTATTGTCCTTGTAGAATGTTGCGATGTGTCAACTGTGTGTGTTTGTGCACGTGTGGGAGTGAGTAGAGGACTGTGCTCTGTTATCAGGGAGCTGTAGTTATGGGGTTAATAATACAAGTTTACGCAGCAGGTCAGAGGTCAGATTATGTGTGCAGTGCAAGTTAGAGGATCGCTTTAACATGACGGTAACTATGAGGAGATTGTTGTCTCATAAATGTAACTAATAATCGAATACTCATGTCCCGACCAATCAGCATCAGTTAACGCCATATAAATGTACATCTGAGCCTGTAACGATCAGGGTTTATTCATTGTGATCTGTGATAAGTGTGACCGAGTTTATACCAAGCTCTGAGGAACACCTTTTGCTGACGTCCCTGAGGCTCCTCATTTTACAGAATTCATGCGGTGAATAAATACGTCTGGAATTCATGCTGCGACAGATTGTATGATGTTACAGTCGAGTGAAACATACCAGATCAAGCACAGTTTGGCAACTACTGGTGTAGACTCAGTGGGTTCAGAAAGTATTTGCATCCCTTCACTTTAGATTTAATGTATTATATTCAAATAATATACACGCACACTATTCTGTCGCAAAAAGGTAAAAGCAGAAATTTATGAAATGAAATTCTCAGACATCACCTGTGCTGAAGTATGAAGCACTCCAGATAAAGCTCCCGTGTGTTCAATTCGATCTGGTTATCTGAAGGTGTGTCTAGAACTTGATTAGAGTCCAGGTCTGTAACTGTGACGCAAGAAAAACCTCAGGACTGTCGGGGAGGTGAGGAAGAAGCTGTTGGTTTCTGTTGAAGAATCGACGACTGTGTGTCACCACCGGTACTGTAACTGCAAATGACAGAGGTCACATGACACTGATCATTCTGTTGACACAGTCGTCGATTTTTGTATGACGTCAGAGTGGGTCGAAAGGCCATTTTCTTAATGTGAATGTAGGTTTGAACGGGTTCCAGATGAACTGTTTTTCTGAAGTATTGAATATGTAAATGTGCACAGAGGGTCCTTGACGAATGGAAGGGTTCTGTTCGTTTTTCGATTTTGTCATAAGTAAAATTATACTACTTTACTATGTTAATACAGGAGCAAAAAAACCACAATCTGGGATATAAATGGCCATCTCTTTCGTACATTCACATAAAATTGGCTGAAACAAAACATGGTAGACAAATATAAAATGAAACAAACGAAAACATGAACAATCCCTTAGTTTTACTCCGACAATTGATTTGCACTCTGGAATGGGCGTTACCATTGAACCAGAGACCGGCTTATTGGGAGGAGGAAGGTGGTGAATCTGCAGAAGTTGCTCGAGATACTGTGACCAGTGAGCCTGCAGAGTCACAACCGTTGTATTTTTTTTGGCCACTCGCACTATCTGGTTTGCGAGTGAGATATTTACAATGTGAAAGTCAGAACGACGGTTTTTAATGACTTGTGTTCATCTCAGGAAAACTGTTATAATGCAGTGAATGTGCTAACTCTATAAACGCCTTTTAAACCGGGCATATTTATCATTATTAGGTTTGTTCTGAAAGTTTTCATGGTGGTTCCTTAGGCCGACATCTACTATTACCATTGCAGGCACTTTCCTCGCATTGAAAAATTTCATAATACAGTCATCCCTTAAATATCGCGGATAATTTAGACCAGACCTGGCCGCGATATTCGAAAAACCGCGAAGTAGGAATGCCCCGCCCCCATTTCTACCATGTTGTCTTATTTCTATATGTTGTCGTGTCTATACAATATCAAGAAGTGTATATTAAACGTTAGTTATATGCATATGTAAATATTGTAATGTATTAATATTTAAATAGAATTTATATATTTAAATAACTTAAATACTTATATATATATATATATATACACACAGTAAAACCTCCGCTGACGAACGCTTAAGCTCACGAACTTTTCGCCTCAAGAACATTAAATTTGCGAGCATATAGTCTCTGCTGACGAACTAGTTTTCGGAGGACGAATCAAACCATGCGGTCGAACAGCGCCACGGTGGTGGCCACGAGAAGCTGACGCACGCTCATGGCGTCACAGTTCGTCACCCCCTTTCTTTGAATGGGACCGAAAAAGACCCCACCACAGGCGGAGATCATTGAAAAACACGAACGAGGTGTGCGTTTGTGTGACTCAGCGTCCCAGTACCAGTACGCTAAGTCTACCATTGCTCCCATCCTTAAGAACAAGGAAGCTATTAAGGGTGCGTGTGTGGCTAAGGGTGTTTCCAAACAGTAGGCGTTTCCAAACACTCCTTCCAAACAGTAAGTCCCTCCCTCCCTCCTCCTCCCACTCCATTCCATCAAGCCATCAACTACCATCACAAAGGTAAATAAAACCACTTTATTATACAGTACAGTTTATTTCTTTAATTACAATACAATAGCACATTTATTATACATAAAATAAGGTATATTTTTGTGTAGTTTTAAGGCTTATTTAGTAGAAAATTATGTTTTATGGGGACCTGGGAACGGATTATTCTCATTTTAATGGTTTCTTATGGGAAATAAATGTTCGGAAGACGAACTTTTCGCCTTACACACTTTCTGGGAACCAATTATGTTCGTGAGCAGAGGTATCACTGTGTGTGTGTGTGTGTATATATATATATATATATATATATATATATATATATATATATATATATATATATATAAATATAAATTACTTTAGGTACTGTACTAAGGGACAGTGGTGGTCTAGTGGTATAGGGCGCTGGATCACTGATTCAAAGGTTGGGGGTTCGAGTCCCACTCTCCACAAGGTTGTCACCCCCCAAGTGCAGCTAACTGGGTTATCGAAGGCGGGCCGTTTTATTCTGAAAATTTTATGAAAACAATTGTGGTTCAAACCTCAAAAGTTGCTCGACAAATGCAAATTTGCATAGCAATAATCGCTATCAAAACAAACGTTTCATACCCTACGATCCACATAGTTCTCAGTAATTAGTTTACCAGGATTCAATTCATTTATGAAGAGGAAGCCTGGTCCTTTCCAAGACTTTCCAAAGCTGAATTGAACCCTGGGATGTAAATACTCGGATATTCCGCTGCAAAACAGCAGTTTCAGTCTCTCGATGCTGTGTGGACAGGAGTCGGGCGTTCTGAGACCTGCTGTGATCACTGCAACTCTCTTGTGGGGCTGCTGTAGATCTGCTGGTGTGTACGTACTCATCCGAACATTTTTCTTCCATACAGCTTCTCATAACCTCAGAATGAGTGCCTCAGGAGAGAGTGCCCTCGACCCTGTCAATCCCGAGTCTCGGAAAAGGAAAGGCTCTCCTTGTGACACCTCTGGACCCAGGTAAGACTAAATCACCTGATGTACAGGAGCTAAAAGGTCTTTTTTTTTTTTTTTTTTTTTTTTTTTTTTTTTTAAATTTCAAATCTTGTGAATGGTGTTAGACCGTCTAGAGGACACATCACTGTCAGTAACACGTATCCTCCCATAAACTTAAGTGCTTTTATTATTGTACTTTGAGTCGAAGTGAATGTCCTGCACCACACGGCTACATATCTTTGGATTTAAATCCCTGTAATCAGATACAATTAATATCTGATTACCACGATATAGCAGGAGATTATTGTTATAAGACCGGCACCAGAACAAAGCGGAACAGTTCCCAGCTTGAGCAGTGGGATCCCCGCAGTTAATTGAAACTCTTTTTGAGAAGTCAATATGAGGATGAACTTAATTTCTTTCTTTAATAAGCTTGTATTTTCTGGGGACGTTTCAGAGGCAGGTGTCTACCCTGTATCTATCTGTGTCTGTACCTGTACTTGAGGTCTGTCTGTGTACCCTGGGTCACGGTCTGTACCTGTATTCAGGGTCACGGTCTGTACCTGTATTCAGGGTCACGGTCTGTACTCGAGGTCGGTGCCTGTGCCCGGGGCCTCTGCCTGTGCCCGGGGCCGCTATCTGTGCCTGTGCTTGGGGCCGCTGTCTGTGCCTGTAACCAGTCTTGTTGACTGTACCCGAGGTCGGTCTGTGTCCTTGCATCCAGGCTCTCTGTCTGTGCCCGAGGTCGGACTGCATGCCCGCAACCGGGCTCGCTGTCTGTGTATTTGCAACTGGGCTTGCTGTCTGTGCCTGTAAATGGATTTGCTGTCTGTACCCGAGGTCAGTGTCTGTGCCCGTAACTGGGCTCGCTGTCTGTACCCGAGGCCAGGCTCTCTGTCTGTACCTGTGCCCAGAGATGGTTAGTGGTATAAGTACAGGTTTACAGGGGAAGATTTGCTGTATCTTAAAGGGAGTAAGTAGAATTGGTGTGTGTGTGTGTGTGTGTGTGTGTGTGTGTGTGTGTGTGAAAGAGAGAGAGAGCGAGAGTGGGTGACCTAACTGAGAGTACAGGTGTGTTAAAGGGATCCCAGTATGAGCATTAGAATCATGTTTTACTTCAGAGATTTTAATTGAGCTGCATCACAAACTGACGTGTAGAAAGTGTGTTGTCGTGCTCTGCACATGCTTGTGGGTTACTTATTCACACGCTTGCAGTTTGCTAGCTGTCAGGTGAATGGTGCAGTCATTAGTGGGAAATGATGATCTAATGAGCGATGAGAAGCAGAACAGCTAAAACAGCAGTGAGTGCATATCGCATCCAATGTTCTGACGAACACCATCAAGATGGCCGTTACTGAGTTCTGAATCTCTCTCTCTCTCTCTCTCTCGTTCATTCTCCCTGCTCTCTGTGCCCCGTGTGTGATGTCAGACTCTATAAGGGATGTGAAGGAATGTCAGTCACAGCTCCCTGGTTACTGTGTAGTTCAGTAGTGATTCTGTCCTCACTCGGGCAACAGCCAACTGCATTAGCCATTAAGTCACTCACCATCTCGGCCATCTGCTTGAATGTGCGGTACTGATGGAACTACTTGATGTTGAAAGCAGCTTGCATGTTTGGAAACATTTTTGTTTTCTGCCTCAGAATCCACAATCTCACAGTTCAGCTTTTAGAGTCAAAGTATTCATGAAAAACACGAGGTTCATTTAATTACACATGTCCACATTTGTCTTCATCATTGTTCATTTCTGTGCTTTAGAGTGAATTACACTCTTCTCATAACATGCAGGCTCTGCATACCTTGAAATTCACAATAGTTCAGTTGCCAGAGGCAACAGATTTCTCTTTTGGTGAATCATTTTAGTCACCGACCAGCCGAACCAATTGGCTAGTTGAAAATATAAAAAAAAAGGCACATTGAGATTCAAACGAGCCTTCACACGCGTACACGAGACGCAGTGTGTCAAACATGATGTAGTAGAAGTTATTAATGTGTCGGTGTGTTTTATTAACACTGCGCCTGTGTATGACGCATCTCCCTGTTCTCACATGATACGACGAGCAAACTTCGATACTCGCGACTGTATTATTGTCCGTATAATCCCGTGTTATTTGGTTAGATCTTAAACTGTCAAAACAACATTATGTGGAATATTTTGAAAGCCGTTGAGCCGGCACCTGAGACGAGAACAAAGCGGCCTTGATCGAAGGAAGAGAATAAGGCCGCCAACGCAAAAAATAAATAAAGGCTATAAAAACCTGCTTGGGAGCATGGTTGGTCCAGGCTCCGTAACGACGCACGCCACATTTTGCTTTTTCACAAGAGCCACCAAGTCACCAGGAAATCTGCGTCGATGGACGATAATGCGGATTTGAAGTATGAAAGCGTCACGTGAAGATCGTGAAAATCCTGGTCGTGCTGTGGTCATTGAAACCAGCTGCTATTGGTACCGAAAACGATTGAAACCTTGAACAAGGTTGATAGACTTATGATCATGTTCAGAACGTGCCATGGTAATACCCAGCATGCGCGACCTTTCACAGATTTTGTATGGCAGCGTCAATTAGATGAGATGGAAGATCTAGACAAGGGGCAAACTTGTGGGAAAGGACAGTTACCTTTTTGATGCTGAATATTTCTGAATTCGATTATATTATGGTGCTCAGGATCATTATCGTATTTTTATATTGAAATGCATTACTTCCTAGTCAATTCCTGGTCTAATATGTGGGTTCTAAGTTTAGTAAATATTTTATATTGAAGATTAGATCAGATTCAACTTTGTCATTACAGATGTATGATTACGGGGTAATGAAATACAGTTCAGCATCCAATCAGAAGTGCAGAGAGCAGCAAGTGCAGTATATAGTAATTAGAATACAATAATATAAAGCTTGACTGTATCAAATCTTCCAATGCATTTCAATTTGATTATTATGATGCTCTGTATTGTTCTCATGTGTTGAATTATACTCGTGTTTATTTATTTATGTTCAACCGGCCAGCCGGATAAGTTGCCTTGGAAGGTTACTAGCCAATCAGAAAATCAACTAGTCCGGCTAGCTGGTTTAAAATAAATAAATAAATAAATAAATAAGGAATTTATCTTCCTGCTCTGTGTATATGTCAGATTGTGTTCTATTTGCACATTATAACTTCTGAGATAAATAATAAATAAAGAAAAATGAGCATTTGCAAAAATTTAAAGCTCTTTTCTGATGATCTCAGAATCATACGCCTTTCTTTATGATCAGCCTGTGGTTGCCCGGTGTTCCACCCATCGGACTTGCTTATTCACCCACGTGTATTATACCACGTTTTTACCGCGGTGTTGGGTGCAGTGCTTGTACATCCACTGAGTATCACAGGAATACCGTACAAGCATTTTATCTGTTACAATCCTATCACTTTCATATGCACTTTGTACCATTTAATTTACAGAACTGATCTGTTTTCCCTACAACAGTCGTACACGCGGCTTTCAGAACCTCCTCACCCAAACCGACAGCAGTCATAGTGCAACTAAGACTCAAAAAAAAAACAGTCTCTGGTTGTTTGTTAAAATGGTTTAAGAAAAATTGGAGCTGAACTCTGCTCCCCTGAGTAGATTGCTGAGAGACCCTCACTCAGTTTGTGCTCTGCTTTTTTGATCCATGGAGTTCAGAAGACTAAACGGATACTATGCCATGGAGCGCAAGTGAGACCCTGACATCGTGGCGCCGTGACAACAACCGACTGCTCAACATCAGCAAGACCAAAGAGCTCCTCGCGGATGAAAGGAGACTGGAAGGTGTACACACCTATCTACATTGGGGGGACAGAGGTGGAGACAGTTGCTTCAGGTTCCTGGGATCACCATCACTGAGGATCTGAGCTAGTCAAATCACGTGGGTGTGATCAAGAAAGCAGCGAAACAACGGCTCTTCGTTTTTCTGTGGCTGAGGAGGTCTGGCATGTACTCCAGAATGCGCACCAACATCTACCCATGCAGCATCGAGAGTATTCCGTCTGGCTGCATCATGACCGGGTACAGCAGCTGTAATGCTCTGGACTACAATGCTCTATAAAGTGGGGTCAGATCTGCACAACGCATCACCAGGACTAAAACACCTGCTATCGAGAAGCTGTACACACAGCGCTGTGAATCTTCTCTGATCCCAAACACCGCAGCAAAACACTCCTCAAGCTCCTGCCTTTGGGCAGATGGTATAAGAGCATCCAGATTGAGGGACAGTTTCTACCCATAAGCCATCAGGCTACCAAATGACTGAAATATTGGAGATTTTGTACACTCATTGTACATACTGTACATGTTCAGACCAACACCTTTGCACGTCAGCCACCCCAGTGTTTCTTTTAAGCATTCTGTATTTATCCTCCTGTAATGTTTTCAATTTGTTTTCATTTATATTTAATTTCTTGTACTTGTTTCGCTTTTATTTTTTTACTTTAAATTTTATCTAAAGTTTTTTTTTTTTTTTTTTTTGTGTAATATTGAGGGGGGGGGGAGGGCTCGGAGTCGAATAATTTCATTGCCAGCAGTGATGTTCCATTGTTACCTGTATATGACAGTAAAGCTTGGAACAGAAGGTCGCTTCGAATCCGACCACGGAAAGTCCGGAGGCGTGTTGGTTGCTGGTTTGGGTAACAATGTCTCGTGCATTTTCGTTTCGCCCTGCAGTCGGGAGAAGTGGCGGCGTGAGCTGGAGTGTCGCTACATCGACGAGCTGGCTGAACTGCTGTCTGCCAACATGGGTGACCTTGCCAACCTCAGTGTGAAACCAGACAAATGCCACACCCTGAAGAGCATGGTGGACCAGATCCAGCAGATGAAGCGTCGTGAACAGGGTAAGTTGCACACACGTTAACCTCATGCTCACCTTCATCTCCTCCTTCTTGTGGGATAATACAGCAGATAAACACTGAAGTGTATTCTAGAGGGTTGATTTTGGAAACGGCGGCAAAAGTTCCTGAGCTGGAATGTTTGGATGTTAGAAATTAGATTGAATACAGTTTGTATTAGTTCCACAGTATAAAGTTCTAACAGTTGGTTTAGATGGTTTTTATATAACTCTATTTAAACCTGGTCAGAGTCCCGGTGTCCAGGATTAAGCGTCTCACGGATGTGTTCTTCAAGATGTCTTTTCTGCTGTTTTGAATGCTCACATCGTACTGGTGGGAGGAGCCCCATGGGCGTGTGAGATAATCACCAATGGTAGCACTGCACTGCCCCTGACCTTGTGTGAGGAGAGGGGCCCTCACTGGCTGCTTTTCTTTCTCTGGCAGTGTCAGCATTGCTACACAAGGACACGGTGCAAGCATGCTCAGAGCCCTATATACCCTTTTACTGCACGTGTTCTGTACTCCAGCACCTGCAACGCACAACACCGTAACATCATATAGACCCAGTCAGAGGGAAACTAACCAGAGACCATCACAACAACTCCAACTCCTTCTTTATAGCAGTTTGCTCATCACAACCCGATAGAAGAAGAATGCCCATGCGAACCTGAAGACATGCACCAATTGGTTACATGCGGATTCTATGCAGCAACAACTTTAATGTTAAGTCTTAATCACTGTTGCAGTCATTTTTATTAAGTTAGAATAAATTGTGTATAATGTTAATTATAGTAATTATAGTACAGTGAACCCTTATTTTTGCGACCGAGACCCTCCGCGAACGCTGAATTTCTGCGAAGTAGGATTGAGCCCCCCGCAAGTGACATATACATACATGTATATAATGTCAATAAATACATATTCAATGTTATAAATGCTTATAATAACAATGAAACATTTCAAAAATAATCAGAAGATGTAAATAAAATATAAATACGGACAGACTCAGATGTGCACCTCACAAAAATGTAAGTAGTATTGTTGGGATTTTTTTTTCTTTTTTGCATAATTGGCCTTGTTTTGTGGCATTTTCCTTCATTTCCTTATTTATTTATTTTTTCAATGAATATTTTTAAAAAACCCGCGATGCATTGAAGCGCCAATTAGGGAGGGATCACTGTACATATTATTGTGTTTTGTATAGGATTACTCCAGCTTCATTCTGTTTAAACTGGGAAGAAAATAAAGCCCAGATGACCCAGCAAAGGGTGGGGAGGAAGGATGTGTGGTGGTGTTGCCATGAAGAAGCAGGAGAGTGATGTAGATAATAGCACACGTGTGTGTGTGTGTGTGTGTGTGTGTGAGATTATGTCCTTCGTGGAGAATGAATCAGCAGTGAGGACGTGTAAGGTTTATTATTATTTATTAGTTTGCAGGGTATGATTTAGCAATAATAAGCTGCAGGCCAACAGGACGACTGAAATTATGAATCTACTCGTCCTCCTTCATATTGGCTGCTCAGCAACACTATCTCCTGTTTGTCCATTGGATTTGTCAAGTCTCGAGCAACAGTAATTGCTAGTGAATTCCACTCTTACTGCAGATGCTTGACTCACCACGGGCCAGCAGAGTAGTGTTAATTTCCAGCCCTGGTTTGGGTTTAATGAGAGACAATCTGCTGAACTTCACCCAGCCCTGTCCGTACCTAACCCATCTGTATGCACCTGACTGATCCTTCCTTGTTCTCCTGAAACCCCCATGCCCCCTCTGGCATTCTCTACATCCAGTGTTCTTTGAGAATTTTCTGTCCTTTAATATTTCTTGAACAGGATATCTGATGGAGCTTTTTCTGGTCACTTGTTTTGGTAGCAAATGTCCAGTTGCCTACAGGGATCCCTCACTTTCCATGGTTAATTGGGACTGAGATCCCCCGCGACTGCCGAATTCCATGAAGTAGGATCAACCCCTCCCCCTGACTGACGTATATGTACATGTATATGCATATATAATATCAATAAATACATATTCAACACTATAAATGCTTAGAATAACAAACATTCAGAAATAACGCACAAGATGTATGCAGATGTGTGCGCACACACTCAGATGCGCACCTCACATAATGCAAGTACAGTCGGCCACCAACTTACAAAATTAATCCGTTCCAGAGCCATTTCGGGGATTTCGTAAGTAGGGGCTGCACCTTACATGTTAAACGCCTAATTCGTTCCAAGACTCCAGTCTTTGGGCTGGCTAAACCCCATAAGCCCTTTAAAAATGATAAAGGTACACCAATTTTGTATGAAATGTGTTAAAAGTAAAAGAAAATTATTTATTAAACAATTTAAACATTTTATTAACATTTATTAATTAAACCATTATTAAACATTTTTTATTAACACACACACCTGCCTCTCTATCTCTCTCTCTCACGCACACGCGCTGCGGGCCACGCCCACAAGACATGGAATTCAAAGCGCATTCCGTGCTTGACAAACTCAACTTGAATTTGATTCCTTGAGGGATTGGAATTCCAAATGAGCTCAAATGCACCAACATTTATTAAACATTGACTGAATTAAACAACTTAAAAAAAACTAAAGAGTGAAGCTTCCTTCTGTCTCTATTTGGGAGGCCAGCGGGGCGGGATGTTGAGAGACAGCCAATGAGAGAGCAACTTGCGCGTCGTGTGAAATTTTGATTGGCGCATTTGAATTTCTTTTCGTTAGAGGGGGGTTGTTTCCTATCTCTGGGATTGAAACTTTGGAAAATGATCTTCGTAACCCGGGGATTTCGTACACAGGGGTCTTCGTAAGTTGGGGGCTGACTGTAGTTTTTTTTTTTTTTTTTTTTTGCATAATTGGCCATGTTTCGTGGCATTTTCCTTAACTTTTTCCCTTATCTTTTAATTTGTTAAATATTTTTTAAAAAGAACGCGCGATGCACTGAAGTCGCATGAATTGAAGCGCGAAGTAACGAGGGATCCTTGTATTTCCTTCCTGTTTCGTCTTTAACCTTCCTTAAAATGCTCCAGTTAACAGCACGGGTCATTTGGGAGGCGGAGAGCTGATGCAGAGCCTCACACACTTTCCAGTGTTTGACATGCTGCTAATATGTACGTAAATACGGCTACATGCACAAAATACCGCATCTAAAGTTTGGCTTTTTTAAGTCGTCGGTCAAAGTAAAAACCAAAACAAACAGATTTGAGACTCCACTCTGTCCAGCAGGTGGAAAGGACCACATTCTTATGTGGTGGTTTGACAGCATTCATCTTCCAGATCAAAGCTAAGGTTGGGCAGAATCACCAGCACTTCACATAAGGCGTTGTGTTTGATGGTGACATAAGTATTTAGATATGATTGAGATTCGCTTCAACATGGAACAGCTGCTGCACTCCAGGGGCATTAAATCTAGTCGTCTTTTGGGAGACGGGTGAGTATTGGGAAAATGTGGTGTGTTTATTCCTGAGGGTATCCCTATACACTATAAAGAAAGAAAGAAAGAAAAAAAAACAATGGAATCCATTCCAAGAATTAGTTATGTTGTGTGCATCAGATTTAAAAATGGAAGATGTTGCTATAGAATATGTTGTGTGTGTGTGTGTGTGTGTGTGTTCACAGGGAAGGTAGCGCTGATGTCACCTGATGATGAGGTTCAGAAGAGTGATGTGTCCTCCAGTAGTCAGGGCATGGTGGAGAAGGAGGCTCTCGGTCCTCTCCTCCTTGAGGTATGCGATTATTGTAAACACGTTCCGCGCACTGTTTATTTATAATTGGCTCATGATCTCGACCGAAATGTAGTTGATCTGGTTCATGTTGTAGAAAGGCCTTCAAGACCTGACGATAAAATTTAATGAGTCAGACTTTAGTGTTGAGGAAGTGTACTGGAACTCTCCTTTGCACTCCACCATGCTGTACTCGTAACTGATGAGAATCCATGTGTTCAGAAGTCCATGTGTTTCGAGGAGAGATACGGTGCAGAGGATTATCTATAATCTAAATTTTCATTATGTTGTTTCAGGCCCTGAACGGCTTCTTTTTTGTGGTAAACCGCGAGGGTCGGATTGTGTTTGTATCGGAGAATGTTACAAACTACCTAGGTTATACCCAGGAAGAGCTGATGACCTCTAGCGTCTACAGCATCCTGCACGTGGGCGACCACAACGAGTTTGTGCGTAACCTGCTTCCCAAGAGTCTCGGTGAGGGAATTACGTTGCAGGGATCTTGTGTATGTACACAGTGACTGTATTGTACTGTGTTATCATGCGGTACTGTGCTATTGTGTGTGTGTGTGTGTGTATGTGTGTGTGTAGTAAATGGGGAGCAGTGGTCACAGGAGCAGGGTCAGAGGAACAGTCACACTTTTACCTGCAGACTGCTCAAGAGACCCCCGGATGAGGCAGATGCAGAAAACCAGGAGGCGCGACAGCAGTATGAGCAGATGCAGTGTTTCACCGTGTCTCAGCCCAGAGCAGTGTCGGAGGAGGGAGAAGGTACTCGCACACACTCACACACACATTTACATATTCACACACACTCACTCCAGATGCAATCTGTTGTGCGCCTGCTGTATAAGAATGTTGAGCTTTTGTAATGTTCTAAACTGTAGTGTTTTTAATTTTTTCCTATTAAAATAATAATGCTCTCAATTCATAAACCCCCCCTTATTACATCATCCAGGTTTGAACAATGCACTGCAAGTTCGTGTGTGTGTGTGTGTGTGTGTGTGCTTGCTCCCATGTAGATTTACAGAGTTGCCTCATATGTATTGCATGCCGGGTTCCCCGAGTGCCGCCGATTCCTGTCAGTACAGAGTCCTTCATCACCAAACAGGACCCCACAGGTCAGCACTTCCACACCATACACTCTCACCCCGTAGGGACCCTCCCACACCCTATAGCTACAGTAAAGGATGAGCGGGAGTTAAGGAGAGAGAAATGTGCACTTCATTACTTTAAGTATTCTGTTTCAGGTAAGATCATCTCCATTGAGACGAGCGCCCTGAGAGCAACGGGTCGGCCAGGATGGGAGGACTTGGTCAGGAAGTGCATCTACGCATTTTTCCAGCCGCAGGGCAAAGAACCCTCTTATGCCAAGAAGCTGTTACAAGAAGGTATACCTTTCACCCTTCTCTCGACTTAAATGTAGATTTCTGTTAATTTGAGATTTCTTTTCTCTGTGCCGGATTTCTCTCATCGAGAATACAGTAGGCCCGTGACCATTCGCGGTTCAGCGCTCGCCCCCCCCCCCCCCCCAGCATACACATGGATTGGCGACAAACCCGGAAGTAACTGGCACGTGATTCAAATTTAGCCAATGGCTGAGAGCTTTTGTTTCTCCCGCCTGCTGATTGGTTGCAGATGATGCATACACCCTCCCCCCCCCTTCTCCTTCGTGCACAAGTTATCAACGTGACTCCCCGAATTGCGAAGTACATTTTTTTTTGTGTGTGTTTTTAATGATTATTAAAGCCCTTATGATGCCACTCAAACGCCCTGCATCTTCTCAAACTTCTGTTCAGGACACTTAATTGCTTTATTTATTGATAAATATTATCATAGTACAAAATTAAAAAGTTTTTATTTATTTATTACAACATTTTACTACATTATTATTCTTATACTCGCGGATTAGCGCCAAACCCGGAAGTAACTGGCATGTGATTCAAATTTAGCCAATGGCTGAGATCTTTTGTTTCTCCCTCCTGCTGATTGGTTGCAGATGTGTACACCTCTTTTTATCTCCTTCGCACACTTATCATCAACGTGATTGCTTGAATTGCGAATTCACTTTTTTTAGTACATTTTTAATTATTTAAGCTCAAACGCCGTGCATCTTCTCTAGCTTCTGGTAAGGATATTAATGGCTTTATTCATTAATAAATATTGTCACAGTGTGCAAAATTAAAGTTTTTACTTAATCATTACTACATTTTACTGCATTATTACTGTATTAACGAGTAAGACTGTCTATAGAATGTGTTTAACAAGCATATTTTAGCGCATGTAATATCATGCATTGGGTTTTAAAACCGCGGCAATGACTTGCAGATTTTCATGATCCACGAGAAGGGCCGGAACCGAACCATCATGAAAAACGGGGGCCTACTATACAGTGAAACTCAGCATGGAGACGCTAAGACTGCCTTTCCGAGTTTTCTTTTTCTTTTTTTAAACAGTAAAGCATCTTGGTGCGCACCTATGTTGAATTGGGCGTATTCAAATAAAAGCGCCGAATAGATGAGTTGTGCACCAGGTTTGCAGTTGCTGCTGTTATAGTGTATCCTATTTAGGGTGCTTGCAAAGGGAGCCAATTTAGATTTGGACGTCACCCCCAAAAGCCCCCCCCCCGTGTCTTGGTTTTATTTCATGAGAGTAAACTGAGCTATATTTGTTTGCATCGTACAAAGTTTAAGTCTGATAAGGTTCTGAACACATTGGGATGTCAGTTATATATTTATTTATTTAAAAGCTTGCAGTGGACTTTTTAGTGTATTTTCAAGGAGAATCCCAGTTTGATGAAGCTCGTCATTGAAGTGCTGGTGTGTATACAAACACATACAGACTTCCTTAAATATTCCTGCTGATTATCAAATGGAGGCAATTTTGTAATGATTCAGAAATATAATCGCGTTTGAAAACCATACTAGACTCAGCCGACACAACTTTATTTAAAAATTGATCACATTAGAGGCACATAAGCCCTGCAGATTCGTGTCCACATGTGAAGTAGCTCCAGAATTCCACATTTACCCATGTAGAGTCTTCAGGACTTCACGTCCTTTATGAACCAAAATCTTCTGATACTCATCAGCTCTATCAAGGCTGAATGCTTGTTTTCAGAAAATCAAGTTTCTGTTTTATTCCTTTAGAGCATAAACTGCATCACCATACTATACATTCAGATTTTCAGTGATCCCTTACTACTTGTTTCAGTGCATCGTGGGTTTTTCAAAAACATTCATCAAAAAAATAAGGAAAAATATGGAAAAAGTTAAGGAAAATGCTGCAAAACAAGGCCAATTATGCAAAACCCCCCAACAAACAAATACCAAAATAAGCCAACCCAAAACCCCCCAACAAAACGTACATTTTTGTGTGAGATGCGCATCTGTGTGTATTTATATTTTATTTACATCTTATGCATTATTTGTGATGTTTGTGATTATAAGCATTTATATAATTGAATATGTATTTATTGATATTATATACACATGTACATATATGTCAGTCAGGAGGGGGGTCGATTCTACTTCGTGGAAATCGGTGGTTGCAGTGGGGGGCCCTCGGTCCCCATTAACCGTGGAAAGTGAGGGATCCCTGTACTTTGTTTTTACACTAGTCTTGAAAGAATTCACACTTTTTACTTATGTTCACATCTGCATTTACAGTGGTACCTCACCTTACGAAATTAATTTGTTCCAGAAGTGGTTTCGTAACCTGGATTTTTCGTATGTTGAACCGCATTTTACATGTAAAACGTGTGACTTGTTCCAAGGCCCCCAATACTACCCCCTAAACCCTTTAAAAATTATAAAAGTATACCTTTTAAGGCCTCCTTCTGCTTCAATATCGTACCTACGGTAGACGGGTTTGACCATATTCCTTTGCGATATCACTCAACCGCATGCCACGAGCCCGCTTCTTCTCTTCACTCGCATCGGGAATCGTGTGTGTGTTGACCATGTTTTCTTAGCAGAGTTATAATCACACAAATGTTTATGCAAGGTTAAAAGCCTGAGCCAAAAAATAAAGTTGCAATGAGCACACTCGGGTGGGAAAAACTCACAACACAACAGTAGCGCTGTCCTTTACACGAAAAGCATAATGGATATCATGGAGATGCAGCTTCATCATAGCCAATGGGAGGGAGCTGCATCATTCCTTCTCGCCAATGTGAGGCCAGTGGGGCGGGATGTTGGGAGAGAGCCAATGTGAGGCCAGTGGGGCGGGATGTTGGGAGAGAGCCAATGGGAGGCCAGTGGGGTGGGATGTTGGGAGAGAGCCAATGGGAGGCCAGCGGGAGCGGGATGTTGGGAGATAGCCAATGGGAGGCCAGCGGGGGCGGGATGTTGGGAGATGGCCAATGGGAGAGCAACTCGGGCATTGTTTGAATTTTTGAGATGGCACTTTCGAACACTGTACTCCACTTTTAAATACTGTTAATGTTGCACACCTTGAACACTGAAAATGATTTCGATAAACGACTGTTTCTCCCTCTCATCTCTCATTTTTTAACTGCTTTATAATATCCATTTTTAAAGTCACATTACTCGTGAAACTCATTTTGAATATGGCAAAAAAAAAAAAAAAAAAGCAAAAGTACAACTTGTATTTTATATTCAGAATTTTAAAATAAATAACATTTAATTTAATATATAATAAACATTTTGATATTAACATTTTTTATAAAATCGGAAAATGAACTTGTGGTGTTGTCATGACGACAAATGTGCACCAGTAGAACTCCTTTTTTTTTTTTTTTTTTTTTTTTTTTTTTTTGTCAGCCGCACACTTTGCTCATCTCCAATGCTTTTAGTGTAGAAATGGGTTTGTGACTTCTTATTTCAATAAATAAATTTTGATTTCCTTTTGTTCATTTTATGGCAGGAAGGCGTACAGAGAGCATCTCAAGACGCCTAATACTTTTTATTTTACCAGCAGATGCAAATTTTCGTTAATACCCATGATGTCCAGGCATACAGAAGAGAAAACGGGGACAGACATGTTTCACTCACTGTCCAGCTTTTATACTTCCATTTATGTTTTTAGTAATATGAGGGTAAATTGTATTTTTAGCGTTTCAGTGTTTTTTTTTCCTGTTTAAGTGAAATTGTGTAAATAGAATGTGTGTTTGTTTTTTTGTTTTTTTTGGCCCAGTAATGATGCATGGTGCAGCCATCAGCCCTCTGTACCATTTCACGCTTAGTGATGGAACACCCCTCAGCGCACAGACTCGCTGCAAGTTTTGCTGCCCCTCCAACCCCGATGTACAGCCTTTCATCATGGGCATTCACACTATTGACAGGTGTTACTCTCTCACTCACACAGAGTTCATGCCTGGCTTACTTAATTAATATGTAAGTGTGTGTGTGCGTGTGTGTGTGTAGCAAGGTAAAATTGACGGACAGATCTGCATATGGGGGTCCTTGACTTACAACGGACCTAACACAAGACATTCCGAGGTTACAACACTCGTACCAGAAGTCGTTCAGAATTGTCTTTCTGATTTCTGACGTTTGTGTCATAGCGTTGAATTTTATGCGCGTACTAGTTCTCAGTGGGGGCGGCACGGTGGCGTAGTGGTTAGCACGTCCGCCTCACAGCAAGAAGGCCTGGGTTCGATTCCCGGTCTGGGCGTTTCTGTGTGGAGTTTGCATGTTCTCCCCGTGCTTGCGTGGGTTTTCTGCGGGTGCTCCGGTTTCCTCCTATGGTCCAAAAACATGCACAGTAGGCCAATTGGCTGCTCTAAATTGCCCGTAGGCTCTCATCATGCAGAAGGCAATGACAAACCACTGCACTATCCTTGCCAAGAAAACCCCCATGCAGATGATAATCAAGGCGTTATCCTTCATGGCAAGTCGCCAAGAGTCGTCCTACGACCAGACCAGACCAGACCAGTTCTCAGCGGAAGGATGTGTTTGACTATGTGGCACCCGACTGGAGGATAGCATCCACGGTTCCTTTTGTATTACATTTTGTTTGTGCACTTTGTTTTATTGTATGATTTTAAATTAATCCTCCATTTTTTTTTCTTACTCAGAGTTATGCTTTCATGTGTCGTAGTGTATTTTTTTTAAATCCTAGACTATGTTTTTTCTCCTGCATTAGGATAGTGAGGTGTGATATTGGTATAGGGTGGTAAAGGTGATGGGTTACTGATCCGAACTCAGTGGTTCAAGCCCCGCTATCACCACTGTTGGGCCCTTGAGCAAGGCCCTTAACTCTCAATTGCTCCTTTTGTAAGTCTCTCTGGATAAGACCGTCTGCGAAATGCTATAAATGTGTGGTCTGGCGCGGAAACTTGCAGCGGGACGCAGGAAGGAAACCCTATCATAAGACAAGGACCCCCTGTATACATATGAGAGGTTGCTCACTGGGTTACTAATCAAGGAGTCAGTGGTTCAAGCCCCAGTATCACCAAGCTGACACTGTTGGGCCCCTGAGCAAGGCCCTTATCCTTTAATTGCTCAGTTAGTCGTTATCTGGATAGAGGCATTTGCCAAATGTCATGTGTGCGTATAAATTTGTAAAGGGGACGTCTGTGTAATATTTTAGGACTAATTCTCTTTGGTCTTTGATTAAATTAATTTGTGTTCAGTTAAATGAGTAATTGTTTTTTTTTTTTTTTTGTTTGCGTTTTTTTCAAAATGATGTTCTCCAGATGTTGGTAGTTTTAGGAGAGTGAAAGGTGCAATAATAAACAGTGAGGTGGGATGGGGGGGATCATCAGTGTTGCATTATACTGTGTGTTATCTACAGTGATGTGTGTATTTGTGGGTCACAGGGAAAACAACACTGCTAGCTCTCAGGAAAACACTACTCATAGCCTCTTGCCAACGACAGCGGCCCCTGCTTGCCCCCCTGCCATACAGCCTTCTGCGGAAGTCGGTCTGCACCACAACAATGCTAACGGAGGCACGTCCACCCCTGGTACCACCATGCCCAGCCGAGTTGCACCTCCCCTACAGGGAAACAACCTGTCACCGCTGGGAAGCTCGCTCTCAACCACCCCTACCTCATTTATGTCCCCACGGCCTCCCCGTGCCAGCCCAGGCCTGGCGAACAGCCCACGTCTCTCAGGCCATCCATTTTCACCCCCCACACCTGGCCTTCACTCTCCTGCTGGCACACTGTCTTGGCAGCAATCAGGTGGTGATGGGATGCCTTTCTCTCTTCCTTCTCCACTAGCCAGACAGACTCCCACACCCAGCAGCTCACCCGCACGTCCACCTCCAGCGAAACCACCTGAGCCAATTAACAACGATGAACCCAGAAGCACAAACCCTAAACTCATCCAGCTCCTAGATGGAGGCACGGCAAACCACGAAACCTCACCTGCCTCCCAAAGTCGATTGGCACCCTCTGGCCAATGTCCAGCGTCCCACAGCACATTGACGGAACGCCACAAAATCCTGCACCGCTTGCTCCAGGACAGCAGCCCTGTCGATGCTGTTAACGAGCACGAGATCAAGAAGGAGGCAGTGAGCAGCCCGAGACCCAATCTGGTACTCCCACCTACCCCAGGAAACTCCAAGCAGCAGCAACAGCAGCAGCAGCAGCAACAGCAGCAACAGCAGCAAGACCACCAACTGCTGCGTTTCCTGCTCGACACTGATGAGAAAGACCTGGTGGATCTGCCTCCCCCTGCAGTGCTGAGCCTGGACACGGTGCGCGTCAAAGCCGAGAACAAACAAGGCGCTCCGACTGGGCAGTGCACCGCCGCGCCGCCTCCTGCTCCAGTCACATGCTCATCTAAATCCAGTGATAAGTCCAGTCTGGTATGAACTCCTACACATTCATAGTGTATATGCTGAAGAAAATAACGTCTTATCAAGTACGAATACAGAATCTTAAATATATTAAAACCATCGAGAAATTCCTGATAAAAGAATGAGAGACCAAATATTAGATTGTTAAACCTTATTTTCAGGAAAATTAATGTACACACAATTAAAACTTTTTTAGTATTAATTATTTAATATATAATGTATAAAATATGTTCTATGTTAACCAGTGTTTATTTTTTTGTACTTTAAGGCCCCCAGTGCAGCAAACTGGGTTATCAAAGGCGGGCCATGTCTCTCAGTTTCGGTGGTGAGAGGTTCGTGTAAAAGAACCATTGCTGACTTTCGTAAAGAGTAGCAGCAAAGCTGTCAGCGTGTTTCTGTCCCTTGCTAAAAAGGGTTGTGTCAGGAAGGGCATCCGATGTAAAAACCTCTGCCAAATCAAACGTCGAATCATTCGTTGTGGCGACCCAGATAAAGGGAAAAAGCCGAAAGGAAATCTCTCGTATGTGCAGGAAAGGATGTGTGTGTGAGTAACATACAAATTGAATGGCCGTTATGTAAACATTCTAATGAGTGACATGATCCTGAAACACACCTGCATTTGCATTTATTTGAAATATTTTCCCAATTTGGCGAAGCTTCAACCAACAATAAAAGCATATAATATACATCCGATATAAAGATCGGTGGTGTGCGGGTCTTTTAGTTAAAATGTCAGGAAGTGGGTTCAAACCTGTGTGAGGTATTTTTGACTCTTCCTCCAGTCATGCTGCATCTCTGTTTTGATTTCCAATTTTCCTGTCGTGTGTGTGTGTAAAGTTTCCCAGTGCTGAGGGCCATGTATTGAACCAGGTAGAACCTGCCATCAGACATGTGGGGGAAAAGTCATCAGATGAGCTGGGGCTGCCCCAGCAGGGTACTGACGGTGTTTCTGTTGGCGTGAGTGTGAAACATGAACCACCTGGAACACCTGGCCATGGTGAGAATGCCTCATACATCCTTACTGCTTATCTGGCACATCGATCATATAGCAAATACAGATCTACTTCAAAAGGTCTGTGTCCGTCTGTGGGTGTGTCGCACTGTGTGAAGTATTTAGGTTTTTTTTAACCCTCATATAAATGGTGCAATTAGAAAGAAAATAAACAGAACTACATAAGTACCACAATTCCCATGATGCATTTCTACTGAAACAGAGACCATGTGTATAGAAAGTGTTACTCCTGATTTTCTGTGTGTGTATCTCCTTCAGGTTTAGACTCACAGAGGACGGGGGAAACCCCCCCCCCCCCCCCCACACACACAGAAATATTTATTTATAAATATAAAAAGAGGAATGGAGTCTGGAAGTGAAAAACACAGTGTTGGGTTTTATTCTCCACCGAGTTCGTATTCTGATGGAACATCTACCATATGGTGATGGTTGTGGAAGGAGGTGATAATCTTGGGGTTTTGTGTGATGTTGTCTTTGCAGGGTTTCCTGACCCCTCTGCTCTCCCTAGTCAGTCTCCCTTTGACTTCTGCGGTCCCTCAACACCCACCCAGGCTCTAGGTTCGGCTCCTGGTCAGGTACTGGGTCAAGCCGACCCCTTCCAGCTGCCCAAAGAGAGCTCCTTCAGTGACCCTGCCAGCATCACCACATTCAACCCCACTACAGGTCTGGTTTGCAGTATGTATTTATTTCCTTTTTAATCACTTATTTTGCTGTTTTGTTTATTTTTCAAGTGTTTGTGATAATGAGAATGACTTTTTTTTTTTAAATTGACATAGGCCAGTCTAAGCTGGATGTTCCAGAGTCACAACAGTTTCAGGCCATGCCTCTAGCTGAATCCATGGCATTTGATGGGGCTCTGGTGACTCATGGACACGCCCCTCTGGCTTCATCTCAAGAGTGAGTGTTATGACTGGTTATTGATTTGATTTTTGATTTTGTTAGACTGTATTAATCTCACGAGCGAAATTATTGACTCATATTCAACCCATCCAAAGTCGGCACACGCACGCACATGTAAACACTGAGCACTCGCACCTCGCACACTCCGAGCAGTGGATTGCTACACACTTTGGGGACATTTCGAGCAGTTGGAGGTTAGGTGCCTTGCTCAGAGACACTTCAGTCGGGAAGGTGCAACTCACTCCTCCACTGCTGCACATTTTTCCTCCTTTCAGTCGCAGAGCAGCTTTTATAGCTCTGAGACTATGGCTGCCCCAAAGATAACAGCTTGTTGGCGGATACTGCACTTAAAGTGTACTGACCTTCGATTCCTAGAACACGCATCTGAACACACGTGAACTCTGCTCATTCAGCCCAGTTGCTCAAGGAAACAAAATTTTATAGTATAAAAATAGTTTTTCTTGGTAAATTAGAATCCTAGATGCTGATTGTTCATTCAGGGCATTCGGCAATCTGTTGTTTGCATTTAACACTGTAAGTTAAAAAGTTCCAGTATTGGTCATCTTGACATTTTACACCATCACTAGAATATCAGTGGAACAGTGACATCACTATACATGTGCACATATATACACACGTGCATACACACGCGCACACACTAAACCCACTATCGGACTGCTTACATGAGTCCTCATGACTGTATGAATATAGATAGGAAAAAGCCCCCGGGTTGTGTGGCTATCAGGGGAGTTCCCTGAAGGGAAGTTCATCTTGATATGTTTCTAAAATGGTTTGGTTCAGTCGTAATTTTTATTTAAAATTTTATTTTTTATTTATTTCTTGTCTTATTTCTGTGACTCATCCTTTCTCAGGCAGTGTGTTCCTTGTCCTTTGGATGAGATGCTAATGCCACCCACCACTACAGAAGCTCGAAATGATGAAAAGGCCCTCCTGGAGCAGCTCTTGTCTTTCCTGAGTGGTACAGATGAAAGTGAGCTTGCTGAACTGGACCGTGCGCTGGGGATTGACAAGATTGTACAGGTGAGTAAACCCCCCAAAAAAAAAAAAAAAAAAAAAAAAAAAAAAAAGAACAACAAGAATTCAGGCAAGTTGAGATCTCCATCCTGACCACATGTCTGTCTTCTCTAGAGTGGATGTCTGGATCAGATCACCCAGCAATTTACCCAACCTCAGCCATCCGCCCCTGTGCCTAACTACACATCTCAGTTCCCACCTGAGTTGACCACCACACAGCCTATGAGTTTTGGGGCATCACGTGTACCTTTCCCAACTAACGTGGGTATGAACCCGATGCGACCTGGAATGAACCGTACCCCAGGGATGCCCACCCAGATACGCCTGCCACCAAATCAGTTGAGGCTGCAGCTTCAACAGCGTGTACAGGGCCCTCAGCAGGTACTTACACATTTTCTACAGCTTTCACCTCATTTCTGTGCTAAATAAGATTTGAAAGTACTAGACTCTTCCTCTGATGAACCAACAGAGCTAATCAGGAGAAAGGAGAAACTCTGGGTCGATATAGTGACTAGTAATCACACTGTCAGCGTTTAAACGTGTGTGTGTGTGTGTGTGTGTTCCTGTGACAGTTCATGTACAGATTTGTGCTTTCATTACGGCGCTGTCTGAAGTAATGATCTGCATTAGGTGTTCTGAGAGCAGAGCTGTCAAAAATCTGCGATTTTGATCACAGGAAACACCAGTTTTCATAAATTGGGTATTTTTGCCAAAAGGGGCCTGTGTCATCTCATAATGTTCCTGTTTTTACATGTAAGAAAATGTAAAATATTTGAATTAGAAATCCCACAGGAAATAAAATAGATACAACAAGAATCTTTTTATTATGAATTGGTAATTGTGTTTATAACACACCTGTTTTTATTTGCCCACACAGTGCCGTGTACAGCAGGCCCTTGACTATTCGCGGTTTTGCACCCACAGTTTGACTATTCACTGACTGCCGAGCAAACGGCACATGATTCAAATTCAGCCAATGGCTGTCCTCGTTTCTCCTGATTGGTTGAGCTGATGTCCCGACCCTTTTCCTCATTCGTGCAAAAGTTGTCAATGAGCCTCTTTTTTTGTGTGTGTTTTAATTACCAGTTAAACTCTATGGTACCACTCAAACGCGATGCGTCTTCTCTGGCTAAGCGATAGAAAACGCTGGATGTCTCTTCTGAAGAAATAAGACTTTCTCCTGAGAAACGACGGTTTTCTCTGAACTGTTGTATTAAAATCTTTTTCAATTATTATTCCAGTACACTACCTCAGTTTATGTTTATGCGTGAGGTTTTATGTTCTGTAGCATGCTTAACAAACGATACCAAAAGGATAAACTTTATTACAGTACACCTCATGTCCTTTACGTTGAACTTGGAGTGACGTCTCCAAGAGGGCGACATCGCGGACTTCTCAGAGACAAATTGTTTCTTTGTTCGTTTTAATTTGTTTTATTTGTTCATGTTTTGCACTATGCTCGTCTACGACCAGTCGACTCTACTAAAGCTACAAGATTGGAGTGTCTTCGGGCGTGTATAACTAAGCACGCTCAACTGGGCTTCTTGTTAGCCGGGGTGCGGCTAGCATGGAGTTAATATGCTAATGCTAGACGCACCCCAGCTAACGAGAAGCCCAGGCGGGAAGGGGCCGAACGATGACTCTGGCGCTTGGGATTGCAGGGGATGAAGGCCGTGTAGCCGGCTGGTGCAATCACCTCGTCGGGTGTACTCTCCTCGAGCCATGTTTCACAGAAACACAGCAGATCCTCTGCGCTGCAATTTGAGCATGAAGCTCGTCCATCTTGTTTCGCAGGGACTGAACATTTTCAAGCAGTCTGACTGAAAGTGCTAACCAAGCGCCGGAGACTCTGCGAACTCTGCCTGGGCTTCTTGTTAGTCAGGGTGCGGCTAGCATTAGCATATTAGCTCAGTGCTAGTAGCATCTCACGCACAAACATTAACTTGGAATACTGTACTGGAATATTAATCGAAAAAGCCTTTAATGCTAGTGCTTTACAACGGTGCAGATGCTCCCCGACTTATGTTCATCTGTTTTACGTTTTTTCGATTTTATGCCCCCCCCCCCCCAAAAAAAAGTCAAATTTTGAGTTTAGACGCACCTACGTAGGTATGTTGACGTAATGACGCTGCATTCATTGTTTACAAACTAGACTGTGTGTGTGTGTGTGTATGTATATACACACATACACATATATATATATATATATATATATATATATATATATATAATATATATATATATATATATATATATATATATATATAATCAGTTATATAGCGTGTTACCCTTGTGTTAAGACGTCGTCTCTGTGATCTGTGTTTACACTGTTTTGCGGACTTTTGTAACCCTAAGCAAATATGGTTGGTCAGAAGTGTAAGCCTACTAGCATGGGTGCAAGTCTCATACACAGAGATGAATTAACTATCTGCTCAGATCAGCACAATCTTTATATTTATCTTTTAGGAATCCGAAGAGTGTTTACTTATTTTTATATTAATATTCATTAGGATTTGTACTTGTTCTTTGTATGCATCTCTTGAATAAAGTTTACTGACTTACACAAAAGAGAGAACTCTCCGCTTTGCTGGGAGACTGCACCAGTGCAGGCTGTGTTCTAAACGAGTTGAACGGCACCCTTGTGCACTTGAAAGACCGGAAGTCTGTATAGCCCACAGCGAGCACACTACTTTTGGTATTGAGCGCTTCACATATTGTAAGCGTTGATTAACTGTTTTAAGCTTCATGTAAAGTAACTCGGTATAAATTAAGTGCCTTATTTGCAATTAATGTTTATAATTTGATATATTTTATATTATTTTACAATGTTATGTTTATAGTAATTGATTTAGGGGTATTTTGAGATACGGTAATGGTATTTATGGATTTATAGTACAGTATGAGCGTCATACATCACTGGAACAACTTGCGTTCACTTTCAACTTGCGTTCGGCCGTCCGGAACCAATTAAAAACGTAAGTCGGGGAGCGTCTGTATATGCTTTGTCATGTTTATATTTTCTCTTCAATAAATATAACAGTAAAAATTTAAGTTTTTCTTAATCATTACTACATTTTACTACATTAATACTGTATTAATGTAGTAATGATTAAGACTTTCTATAGAACGTGTTTAAAAAGCATATTTTAGCACATGTAATAGATACACAGTATTTTACTTCCTTTTGCTCATTCGCGCATGTGACTTGATACATGGGGGTTTTACTTCCGGGTACAGAACTCGCGATTATCTCGATTCGCGGGAGGGCTCGGAACCTAACCCCCGCAAATGTCGAGGGCCTACTGTACATTGTTACATGGGAGAGGTTACCGTGCACAACTGCAGCATACCTTCACTACAGGAACATTCCAGATTATTTTTTCTTTCTCCTACTCCGAGTACAGTGATCCCTCGCTACTTTGTACTTCAGTTTCTGCGGCTTCAGTGTATCCCGGGTTTTTCATATATATCATCAAAAAAAAGGAAAAATGCCACAAAATAAGGCCAATCACATAAAAATTTAAGGTGCGTATGTGTGTACGCGCGTGGGTGCATCTGCACGTGTGTGTATTTATATTTTATTTACATGTTATGTGTTTTTTTTTTTTTTTTTTTAAATGTCTAATTGTTATTATAAGTACTTCTATCTTTGAATATGTATTTATTGATATACACTAGGCCCTTGACTATTTGCGGTTTTGCACTCGGTTTGAGTATTTGCAGACTGCCAAGCAACTGACACGTCACTCAAATTCAGCTAATGGCTGTCCTCCTTCCTGCTGATTGGTTGAGATGATGTAACGCCCCTTTTCCCTCATTCACGCACAAGTTGTCAATGAGCCTCTTTTTTGTGTGTTTTAATTACCAGTTAAGATGATGCAACTCAAACACTGTGCGTCTTCTCTGGCTAAGAGAGAGAAAATGCTGGATGTCTCTTCTGAAGAAATACGACTTTCTCCTTCAGAAACTCCAGTTTCCTCTGAACTGAATTATTATTCCAGGACAGTATCTAAGTTAATGTTTAGAATGTTTGTGCATGAGATTTTATGTTCTGTAGCATGTTTAACAAACGATACCAAAAGGATAAAATTTATTATGCTTCATGCCCTTATACATTGAACTTGGAGTGATGTCCCCCAGATAGCGCTGCCTAGGGGGCGACGTCGCGGAGTTCTCAGAGTCAAATTGTTTCTTTGTTCATTTTAATTTGTTTTATTTGTTGTTTTGTTTTGTTCATGTTTTGCACTATGCTTGTCTATGACCGGTCGACCCTACTACAGCTATGAGATCGGAGTGTCTTTGGGCATGTATAACTAAGCATGCTCAACTCCTGAGCTAATATGCTATGGTAGCTCAATGCTAGCCGCACCCCGGCTAACACTAAGCCCAGGCGGGGAGGGACTGAACGAAGATGGATGAGGTTCATTCTCCGATTGCAGTGCAGAGGGATCTACAGGAGTGCCCCATGCTGTGTTTCTGTGAAACATGGCTCGAGGAGACTACACCTGATGAGGCGCTTGCACCAGCTGGCTACACGGCCTTCATCCCCTGTGATCCCAAGCGCCGGAGTCGTTGGTTTGCCCCTTCCCGCCTGGGCTTATTGTTAGCCGGGGTGCGGCGAGCATTGAGCTACCATAGCATATTAGCTCACGATAGGAGTTGTGTGCTCAGTTGCCCAAAGCTGAAGCTGCTCATCGCTGTAGTAGGGTCGACTGTTCATAGTGCATATTGCAAAACATGAACAAACAAAAACAATTTGACTCTGAGAACTTTGCGATGTCGCCCTCTAGGCAGCGGCATCTTGGAGACATTACTCCAAGTTCAATGTAAAAGGACATGAAGTGTAATAAAGTTTATCCTTTTGGTATCATTTGTTAAACATGCTACAGAACATAAAATCTCATGCACAAACATTCTAACATTAACTTGGGTATTCTACTGAAATAATAATTGAAAAAGACTTTAATACTAGTGCTTTACAACAGTATATGCTGTATAATGTTTATATTTTATTATCAATAAATATAACAGTAAAAATTGAAAAGTTTCTTAATCATTACTACATTTTACTAAATTAATACTGTATTAAGACTGTCTATAGAATGTGTTTAAGAAGCATATGTTAGCGCATGTAATAGATGCACAGTATTTTACTTCCGGTTGCTCATTGACGCATGTAATATGATATATGGGGTTTTACTTCCGGGTACAGAACTCACGGATTATCTTCATTCGCGGGAGGGGCCGGAACCGAACCCCCGCGAATATCGAGAGCCAACTGTACGTATACGATTATACATCAGCCGGAGGGTTGGGTGGGGTTTCCGATCCTACTTAGCGGAAATCAGCGGGGGGGGGTTGGTCCCCATTAGCTGCGGAAAGTGAGGAATCCCTGTACAGACGGTCCTCGCTTTACGTTTTTTCGATTTTACGTTTGAGCTGACTGTAAAAAAAATTTGTAAAAATTGGTGTAAAAATTTTTTTTGTAAGTCATTTTGAGTTTAGTGTGCTCTCCATAGTACGAGATGCTCTAACGTAGACGTAGTACTCTACTTCCTATTGTTTACATTGCGCTGTGTTGTTCATTGTTTACAAACGACAGACTGAACGTGCCTTGCTTCTTCCCAGTTCACCGCGTGTTACCCTTGTGTTAAAGACTTTGTCTCTGTGATCTTTGTGTTTACACTGTTTTGCATATTTATAATCCGGGGCAAATATGGTTGGTCAGAAGACACAAGCCTACTAGTGATAGTGGTAATCAGAATCAGTGGTAATAAGTGAATTTTATTAAAATGTACTTATTTGAAATTATTTTGCTTGAATTTAATTTATTTGAAATTAATTTTGATATTATTTTACAATGTTATGTTTATAATAATTGATTTAGGGGTGTTTTATGAGATCTGGTGATAGTATTTATGGATGTGTAGTACAGCATGAACGGTCATACGTCACTGGAACGTACAGTAACAACTTACTTTTTTTCGCCTTCTGTTCGGCCGTTTGGAACATATTAAAACGTAAGTCGAGGAGCGTCTGTATATATTTGTGAGCCCATGCAGGACTTGTACCTCCTAACAGCACCTTAAGCCACCTAACCCCACTTCATTTTGACTTCTGATGTAAAAATTCCATCTGTAAGGAACTGTAAATGGAGGTGGAGCTGCTCTGTTGCAGATCTGTAAAAGACCTGGGGTTAGCAAACATGCTGGCATGTGCATGCATGTTCGCTTGCTTTGCAGCAATGCTTGTTTGTTTGATGTTTTTAACTGCTATCAATCTTTTGTTGTTTATTTTTACTCACTTTGTTCTCCAGATACAGAACAGGCTGGCAGCTATGAGTCAGTTTGCTTCACAGGGGGTGCCAGTTACACTGGGGGTACGACCGGGCATACAGCAGCCACAGATGCCGTCACAGGTCTGTGTGTGACTTGGATGTAGTGAAAGGTGGAATAATGTTTGTATTGCAATGTTGTTACTGAAGTCGATACAAATTTTGGAATTTTGTTTTCGTGGCAGATCAGAAATATGTTTTAGAAATTAAGTTTTCGGCTCTGATTCTTTCTGTTAAAATTGTTTGAAAAATAAAATTATATTGTATTAAATAATCATTAATGTAGTTCACCATTGATTTTGTCTTCTAGTAAGTGTGTGTGTGTGTGTGTGTATGTTTGTTTCTGCAGCCCCCACTCAATGCTCAGATGCTTGCCCAGAGGCAGAGGGAGCTCTATAGCTTCCAGCACCGTCAAAGGCAACTGCTGCAGCAGAAAGTCATGATGATGAGGCAGGGAATGAACACGGGACCCCTGGGAGGCCAGCGTGTCCCCAAAAGCCCTCAGCCGCAACAGCAGCAGTTTGGGTACAACGCAGGCTATAGCACGGTTTCTGGAAGCAGCCCAACCTCTCCAAGGCACTTCAACCCTGTAGGGACACCGATGGACACCAAATTGTCTGCCAGACTGCCCATGACAAACCAAGGCATGATGGGGGGCATGCAGGTGCAGTTTGGGGGCCCAGTGAACTCGCCTGTTCAGCAGGGACTCTTCCAACAGTTTGCAAGTGCAGGTAGGTTTCTGTTAAAAAACAAAACAAAATAAAACCTCACCAAGTTTTTAGTGGCGATTTTATTCTTAATTTTGTCTTACACACACTAATTTATTCCAAAAGGGATGGTCCAGCAAGGAGACCCATCATTCCCCCCTGAACTCGCCCCCACCAGCCCCTTATTGTCACCACAAAACCCCACCTCCCAGAGTCCCTTGCTTCAGCAGACCCAGCCCCCACCTGGTTATCAGTCACCAGACATGAAGAACTGGCAAGGGGGTGTGACTAACAGGTAATACTGACACATACAGAAACTGTACAGTAAGCCCTTGACCAATCGTGGTTCAGCGCTCGTGCCCCCGCATACTCGCGGGTTGCTGACAAACCAGGAAGTAACTGGCACATGATTCAAATTTAGCCAATGGCTGAGAGCTTTTGTTTCTCCCTCCTGTTGATTGGTTGCAGATCTTCTCTGCTTCGCTTACAAGTTATCAGCGTGATTGCCTGAATTGTGAAGTAAATTTTTTTTAGTGTGTTTTTTATGATTATTTAACCCCTGTGATGTCACTCAAACGCCCTGCATCTTCTCTAGCTTCTGGTAAGGAGCCTAAGCATTTTATTCATGAAAAAATATTATCACAGTACAAAATTAATAAGTTTTTCTTAATCTTTACTACATTTTACTGCATTATTACTGTATTAATGAGTAAGACTGTCTATAGAATGTGTATGACAAGCATATTTTAGTGCATGTAATATCATACATGGGGTTTTAAAATCGCGTCAATAACTTGCCGAGTTTCTTGATCTGCGGGAAGGGTCGGAACTGAACCATCACGAAAAACGGGGGTCTACTGTTTTTCCGTTAACCTGCTTAATGTTTTGTCTGAATTGGGAATGGAAACATGTCACTTAAAAAAGCTTTAAAAATGTTTTTTTTTCTATTAGGAGGTTTTCAAATGATTTGATAAAATTTTAAATAAAAGCACATGCTTTTAGCTTGATATGACAATACAGTTGAACCTCAACTTACGAAAGTGCCAACAAACGAAAAATCCAGGTTACGAAACGCATTTACCTAAAATTTCCGTCTTTGGATACGAAACAAATTCACGTTACGAAAGTGCAATCTCAAAAATTCAAACAATGTGCGAGTTGCTCTCCCAACATCCCGCCCTGCTGGCCTCCCATTGGCTGTCTCACAACATCCCACCCCGCTGGCCTCCCACTGGCTAGGAAGAATGATGCAGCTCCCTCCCATTGGAGCTGTATCTCCATAATACCCATAATGCTTTTCGAGTAACGGACAGAGTTACTGTTGTTTCATGAGTTTTTCGAGTGTGCTCATTGCAACTTTATTTTTTGGCTCAGGCTTTAAACCTTGCATAAACAAATACTTTGTAGGATTATAACTCTGCTAAGGAGACATGGTCAACACGCGCGCGCACACACACATGCACATGTACATGTGATTCCCGGTGCGACTGAAAAGAAGTGGGCTCGTGGCATGCGGTTAAGTGATATCGCAAAGGAATATGGCCAAACCTGTCTACCATCGGTACGATATTGAAGCAGAAGGAGGCCTTAAAAGGTCTACTTTTATGATTTTAAAGGGTTTAGGGGTACTACTGGGGGCCTTGGAATGAATCACACGTTTTACATGTAAAATGCGGTTCAATTTACGAAAAATCCAGGTTAACTTTCGGAACGGATTAATTTCATAAATTGGGGTACCACTGTACTGCCATCCCCCCACCCCTATGATGCAGATAAAAGGGTGTTTGTTTGTTTTTCGTAGTCTGTATAGCCAAACTGGCCCATCAAGCTCGCAGACGTTTGGCCAGCAGGGTGTGTACAACAACATGAGCATCACTGTGTCCATGGCTGGGGGCTCAGGAGCTGCAGCTTCACTACCTCCCATCGGACCACCTGTTGGCCTTGGCAACAACTCTCTGGGCAATGTCAGCTCTATGTGTAATGAACAGGTGAGCTTTGATTGGACGCTGTCATGGGCAGGTGATTTCAGCTGGAATATCAGTTTGTTTATACAGAGTTTAGAGCAGAGGTAGTCATGTCTTTTTGTGTGTGTGTGTGTCTTCCTTCAAATAGGTACAGCAGGTTCAAGTGTTTGCTGATGTCCAGTGCACGGTAAACCTTGTGGGGAGTGACTCCTACCTGAACCAGCCAGGACAAGTAGGGCATCAGAAACCCCAGAGTAGCACCAGCACTACCCAGTCACAGCAGAAGAGTCTCTTGCAGCAGCTCCTGACTGAGTGACACACACACACACACACACACACACACACACACACACATACATACACACACCTGTGTAGACATCCCCAACAATGTTCAGTTTTTATTCATCAACTTTCAGGATCTGTATAGGGAGTACATGCTGGTTTCAGGTTCTGCAGACTGGGGTCATGGAAGGCAAAAGCAGTGTTCATTCTTAATCACCTAGTTTTTAAAGTCCGCTTCCTCCAAAGGGGCGAAACAGCGAGTGAACACAAAGGTCACGTTCCAGAAATTTGCCAAGTTCTGTAAAAGGACCTGCTGCTTTCTCACCAGGCGACGTCTCTGATTGGAGCGTGGACACTCTGCTTTATGGAGTCTTGGCAGATTCCTGCTGCAGCATCCACGAGTGCATCACTTATCAGGACAACGTTCGGGAGTGTTACGGTTCTTTCCGCACTGGACAGCTCAGTTTCAGCTGGATCTGTGACTGATGAGCTCTCCTCAGAGGATGGGGGTTTTCCAACATTCTATCTATCTCTCTTTCTATCGCTCTCTCCCTTTCTCTTCTGATGAGTTTTATTATTTAAATTTTTTTTTTTTTTTTTTTCATCTGTTTGGTCAGAACAAGCATTGCTGGATTGGAAGAAACATCTCACATCTGCTCCAACCTTTCCTGGGAGAACTTGTTTTAAAACCGTAGACATTTTTAAATAAAATGAATCAACGTCCTAACCATCCCTCAGCCCCAACCTCTCAGCAGCTGTGAATACGAGCCACTTATGGTCGCATCAGCCTCCTTATCAGTGTTGTTTGCCGTGTGTATTTTGTGCAGGTTGGTGTTGTACAGCACAAAAGCGGAACGAGGTCAGGACAAGCTTACACTTTCTAATTTCGTTTTTGAAAAAAAAAAAAAAGTGACATTGTCGAATCTGAGTGTCGACGTTGTTGGTTTTAAACTGGTTCTTTTCTTTTATAATTTTGAGATGGTTTTTTTTTCTTATTATTTTAAAATGAATAATGTTTGAATGTTTTATGTAGTAAACAACACAGCTGAATATTTACTGCAGAGGTGATGAGCTCTCACATTATTCATGAAGGAAAGGAGAGGTCTTGCAAGAATATAGATATAAATCTATAACATATTTTTATATATATATATATATATATATATATATATATATGTGTAATTTTTTTTTCTTCTGATTAATATTGGTATATTTTGTATTCTTTTGGCACCCCTTCTGTGTTACAAGCCCCAAAATCATTTGTATAGTAGATAACATAATGAAGCTTAAATTATCTCGACTTTTTTTTTTTTTTTTTTGATCATTCACTGGCATTTAATTGCCTTGTGTTTGTACATCTGGAATTCCCGTGTTTGTTTCTGGCTCTGTAAGGAAGAGGCATTTCATTCTTTGTCTCTCGCCCTTCACTGCGTCCTCAAAAAGTTATTTGACCGCTCATGTGACTACTGTTTGCCCAGTCAGACACTGTTCTTCATCAGCATCATCCCCGCCTCATTCACTTCCTCCTCCTTGTCACCATTATTATTATTATTATCATCATTATTATTATTATTATTATTAAATCTCCTCACTATGGTGAAGCCAACAGTCATTATTCTGTCAAATCTCAGAAATCATGACCATGTGCTTTAGTGCTTGTTTAGATACTGAGGGAGAATCTGTTTTCAGAGGAGGTGCATGCCGGTCTCCCTCCCCACATCCTAATTTGGTTCTGACACAACACGGTGCTCCGGGTGTGTGCACGTCTCTCTGGGCTCCTCGGTCGGCTGCGTTAACCTGTGTGTGTGCGCGCCATGTATTAAAATATTGCCTTTTTTGAGCTCAAGCCCACAGCTGTATATTGGTGAAATGGGCAGGGTCTCTCCTGATCAACAACTTTGATCTAAATGTAAAGACGGCTAACGGCTGGAGTACTAGTTTGGGGTCTATGCGGATTTCTGTCCTGAGGGGTGGCTGTCTAATGTTGGGATCACATGACACCAGTTCAGTCAAATTCAAAAATTTTTAATTTTTTTTTTTTTTTTACACAGTTGAGAAATCTCCAGTGGCAATGAACGCATGGTATGCAGCATGGGTCTGGTACCATCCAGTGATATAGTGTCTGGGACCTCGCCTCACCTCACCACACCCACATAAAAAGTCTCGCATGTCAGAATCCTTTTGTATCGTCCTGCTACATCGACGTGTTCCTCGATAGCCTTACTCGATACTTTGGTGACGTTCTTCCCCGAGAACACACAGGAACATGAAGGATGAGTGGTCACAGTGGAACCTGTTGTGGTTCCAGTCCCCAGAACAAGAATTTTCAACATTCTGAGTAGAGAGACAAATGTGCTTGGTCTCGTCCCGCCCTTACAGAAAGGTGAAGGATGTTTTGGTTGAGGAGCTGGTTGAGATATTTTTGTTTTGTTTTTGTTTTTTCTTTTGCAGTGAGCTTTGTTTTGTTCCGTGCAGGTAATCAGGTACTTTTTATTTTTACCATAAATCCTTTTTCACACCAATTCTGAGATGCCAAATATACCACGTTAGAATGCAGTGCCTATTAACGACGGCTCGCTCTGTAATAATCCCGTAATACGAGGCTCTTGGTCAGTTCCACTCCGAGGTACAATGGTTTATCGTGTAAATAACAGAGTAAATGTGAATATGTATTTCTCTCTCAATGATATTGTAGTGCTCCAACTTTGTGGTAATCACTACTTCTGATTTTCTCTCTCTCTTTTTGGGATGTGTATGTCTGAAAGTTTCTCTGTGTGGTAAATACTGTATATCAGATGTTTAAAATGGAAATGTCCTGATTTTTTTTTTTCATATATATATATATATATATATATATATATATATATATATATAAAACACTTCTACCTGCATCTTTCCTTTCGGGTGTTCAGATCTTTTATGTAAGAATGGTTTTTAGCGACTGCTGAATGTGACTTTACAGACACAGAGAGAGAGAGAGAGAGAGAAGCAGTATGGTCTGGATTTTGTACGGGTTAATTTAAAGATAAAAAGAAAAAAAGGCCATATTTATTTTTAATTTTTTTTTTTTTTTTATCAAAGGTATAAACAGCTGTGAGGAAGTGGAACCTTGATTTGAGCTGCTCAGGTATTTCATATTTCATTTTTACCCCCAAGAAATAATGACCAAAGCTTCAAGTATCAAGAAATAACTGATACGTATGCAAGTCTCATGCAATTGGGTAGAATTCATGTAGCATCGTTTATCCTCACCACACTTCATGGACTTAAGGGAGGTTTTTTTTTTTTTTTGGTAACACTACCACTGGTTTTATTATTTTGTAGTTTTACACAGGTATACTTTTTCACGCCCCAGTCATGCTATAGAAATGGCTTTCGGTGACATCACTGAGTTCAGGAAGAGAACCGGACTACAGCGAGCTATGCACCTTAAATGAGACTCCCTTCTGGTTCATATGGTGTTTTTGTTTTGTTTGTGTTTCGCTCACAGGAAAACCTGATTTATGGTTTAAAACATGGTTCTGGGAAACTAAAAAAAAAAAAAAAAAAACCTCCACACTGATGCAAGTATTCTTAAATGTTTGACTTTATTTAGCGAAATTCTTTATACCAAACTGGATGTGCCTGTTGATGTATATATTTTCTGCAGAGGGACTGCTGCTCATGTGCGTGGATTTTTCGTCTTGAAAAAGATTTTCTGATATCGACCTTTGTACGATGACCTGTTTGCTGTATTGTACATGATTTATTTTTCCTTTCTTTCTTTTTTTTTAAACTTAAAAAAAAAAAAAAAAAAAAAAAAAAAAAACACGTTCCAGGAATTTGCAAGGAATACAATCTAGTTCTGCACTTTATACTTCGATTCAGAGGAAAGAGGCCATCTTTAAAAGAGAAAAAAAAAAAAAAAAAAACCAGCCCAAGCATGAGCCGAGTCACAGACCTTTTGGCGTGTTCGTAACTAGAGACGTCCCTGAATGTATCAGAGAACTGCGTGCTTTTGCTTTTTTGATGTCAAACTTGGAACTTTCTCAGGTTCTTCAGAGAGCTTGGCAGTAACCTGTCATCCTTCATCAGCGAGCGAGCAGGGTAACCTCACTTTCCGCTGTTTACATCTACTCCCCCAACTGCTGCAGAAACGTATGCCGATGTTCTTCAGGTGCTCCACTTCTTCTTCTTCTCCTCCTCCTCCCCATGTGCTTCTATTCTCACCCATCACTTTTCAACACATTCCTCCGACCTTTCACCTCCGGCTTTTAAATGTATTCTCACACTAGGACATGATCCAGGCCCATATCGTGCCAAAATATAATAAGCTGCTGTTGCGCAAATGCTCTCATCCAGTCGACCTCTTCACCTTTGACCTCCTGTACTCTTTCTAAGTGCTACTGTTTGGCTGAAATCTTTTTGCTGCCTTATTAATATAGAGGATGTTGGTTGCAGTGGCATAAACTTTGCTGAAACAGCACTGATCACTCAAAAAAGGTTCCACTTTTCAGCTGTTTTTATATATATATATATATATATATATATAAATGAAATTATATATATTTAAATTTTTATATATATATATATATATATATAAATGAAATTATATATATTTAAATTTATATATATATATATATATATATATATATATATATATATATATAAATAAATTTAAATATGACTACACATTTAATTCATTTTGTCCAGGTTGTATAATACTTGTGAAATCTTTTCCCCTCAAGGCATCATTGCAGCTCGTGTGTTTTCTGAGAGTGTGAGTAGTTGTGCGAGAGGGAATTGAACATGTTCGCATAAATTTATTTTCCTTTTTTTTTTTTAAATATTGTTGTTGTTGTTCCTTCTCTCCAGGTGAGTCTGGAAAAAAGTTGTATTTTAGGACGTTCTAGACAATCAGTCACATTCTGGGTCCAGCAGCAGCAGGTCTGTCCTGTGTGCTCCAAAAACATGTCTTGTCATTTTTATTATTTTTTTTTCCCTTTTCCCTCTCTCTCTCGCTCTCTCTCGCTCTCTTTTATGTCTTATTTCTTTTGTCCATTTTATGGAAAATATGTGGCTGCTCAAACTGAACTAGTTCAAGTTTACACATCTGCATACACACACACACACACACACACACACACACCTCTTGTGCATATGGCCCGTTCTGTTTGTTTAAGGTGATGATGATGCAGACCTTGAAGGAAGTGATGCTTTGACTAACAAATCTCTATAACATCCGTGAATGTGAGAATGCAACACATTGCAATAAAAGCACCATGTAAAAGTGTTTAATTCTGATCCTGTCCTCCTTCGGCATTCATTCTATCTGTAAACACCATGTGTTTCTTTTTCTGTTTTGTAAATAAATAATGCTATAAATCTCAGTCAGTGTTCTGATTTAGGAACAATGTCCTTTCCACGCGGTTGTTTATTCACTAAACCGGACCTGGCGGTGGTATACAGGACGCTGGCGATATGCATTTGGATGAGCATGCGATGAGAGAAATCCTCTTTATGAAGTGAAGTGATGATGCTCTGTACAGAGAGTGCGTCGTCCACTCATTTGAAAAGCTTCAACTTTTTAAAAAAATGTTGCACGGTTTCCTTTGGGTACGGTTTCAGGGCCAGGCAGGTGGGAATGTTCTCGGGCTGCTCCACCCACAGCTTGTGTGCGATTCCGTGTTCACTCAGTGTCGTGGATAAACGGGTCAGACACGTTTCATCTGCTGCCTGGAGAACAAAATGACACGTCATGGTTCAAATTGCAGTTCCGATATGCATTCGACACACTTTCATTTCATTATCCACGGGTAAATATGATGTGAAGTACATCACGCTTTAATCACTTCACCCCCTTCCACCAAAGTAAAGAATAACCGGAATGCAAGTGGACTTTGTTTAGAAAAGACGGACTCGGCTCCTATGGTGCGGAGGACATGATGAAATTAACAGGTGCGGTTATTAACGGGTGGTTTTTGCTTGGGGATTTTTACACCCGGGCCTAGTGGCTCATCCTCGGTTTCTGTAGCGTGAAGCGACTAGGAGCTCAACTCCTCCTGGATGGGACGCTGGTCCATCACAGGTTACCTTCCCAGTATATTTTTACTGGTACCCAGTTATACTGCTGGGTGAACAGAGGCACACTTGTGCTTAAGACCTTGCCCAGGCGTCTTAACCCAGTGGGGGTCTAACTGGGACTTGAACACACAACCTCCTGATCATAAGCGCAGCACCCTAACCGACAGGTGGTTTATTCCATGATCTAAACTCGGATCATAATTATGATGGGGGCCGGTGGTGTAGTGGTTAGGGTGCTGCGCTCATGATCGGGAGGTTGTGAGTTCAAATCCCACTAAGACCCCTGGGCAAAGTCTCACCCACAAGTGTGCCTCTGTTCACCCAGCAATATAAATGGGTACCAGTATAAATATACTGGGAAGGTAACCTGCGATGGACCAGCGTCCCATCCAGGAGGAGTTGAACTCGTAGTCGCGTCACGCTACGGAAACCGGGGATAAGCCGCTATGATGAGCCGCTATGGCTCGGGTGTAAAAACCAAACAGACTTTACCTCACCTTTTACCATAATTATGATGATCTGATGAATTTCCTGGTAAGGAAGTTTAAGAATGTAAACGTGTCACGTTTAAATTACTAGCGCGTCAATGCGTGTATACATTTTTTGACATTTGGTAAACGCCCTTTTCAGAGCGACTTGCAGTACCTTTATCATTCTACATCTGAGAAGCTCAAGAAGGGAACCCGAACCCTGATGAAAATTTATCCCCAACATGGAACGCATGTTCTTCCCTCGCCATTTTAACCATGTGACTGATGTCAGCTCGCGCATGTGCAAAATCTCGTTTTCGAGATGCCGTACGAATAGCAAACCCTCGTTGGACTACGGTGCCGTACGGGTCGTCACGCTGTGGGTTTTTTTTTTTTTTTCTTTCCCCCCCCCTCTTTTCAGGTTTCTATCCTACAGGCAGTGGTGGCCTGGTGGTATAGGGCACTGGATCGCTGATCCTAAGGTTGGAGGTTCGAGTCCCACTCTCCACAAGGTTGTCACTGTAGTCCCCTCCCTCCCCAGTGCAGCTAACTGGGTTATCAAAGGCCAGCCATGTCTGTCCATGTCACTGTCTATGGTGTGAGGTTCATGTAAAAGAACCATTGCTGACGTTCGTAAAGAAGAGCTGCGTAGCCATCGGCGTACTTTCCGCTCCTTGCTACAAAAAAAGGGTTGTCAGGAAGGGCATCCGACGTAAAAACCTAGACCAAATCAATCATGCCTGTGGCGACCCCTGAGTAAAAGATCTGAGCAGGTCAAGGTCCAAACAGTGGCAGCTTGGTGGTATCGCGGCTTGAACCCCGAAACCACCGAGCCATCGTTGTTGGAGAGTCTGTGATGGCCGTGTCCAAAACTGTCAATCACATCATTAAGCCACACCCCTTTACGTCACCATCAAATAGCTTTTATCAATGATTAGTCTTAATTTCTTAATTAAACTTGTCTTAAATATCAGGGTGAAGCCTAAACATGTTGCATCCATGATATAAACTTGGTCCGCTGTTGGGGTTGCACCCTGAACAGGTCAGCGGTCGATTCCAGGACTAACAGTGATGATCATTCAAAGCACTGAGGGATTTGGAGCAAAACTTTGAGTTGAATGGACCCGCCTCTGTGCTGTGGGAGGAAACCAACACAGAACTGCCTAGCACCGGGATTCGAACTCGGAACCCTCGCACTGTGATATGGAAACTGGTTTCTATGGTGTAGTACAGTAGCAACAGCAGATCGACTCCCCGCCACCCTCCCCAAGTTCTCAACCCACTTCCCCGGCTCCTCTCTCTCTCTCTCTCTCTCTCTCTCTCTCTCTCTCTCTCTCTCTCTCTGTGTTATCGGATCGAGACCCGAAATCTTGCGGTAAGAATAAAGGGTGCAGGTTTTAAACCGCGGTTTTTACTGGAGCAGGTATTTCCTGTCCGGTGAGTTCACACACCTGCAGCACGACCTTGTGCATGTGATCCAGGTCGGACAGGTACTCCTGCGTGTCCGGGTCGCTGTGGTGGAGCTGAATGGCGGCGGTGGCGGCGTGACACGCCTGCGTTATAACCGCGCCGACCGGCCACGACAGGACGCACATCAGGTCCGCTCGGACTACCACGTACTGCACCAGGCGTTTACCGCAAGGAGCCGCCATTGCAAGAGAGAACCGGACGTGACGTCTCACACGGGTTCCTCCTCTGACAGGAATCTTACATTTATGTCACGTGTCTCTGTGTTTCTATTAATATGCGTGTTTGCCATTAGTATTCACGTGTCTGTGTGTTTCTATTAATATTCACGTGTCTCTGTGTTTTTATTAATATTCACGTGTTTCTATGAGTATTCACGTGTCTGTGTTTTTATTAATATTCACGTGTTTCTATTAGTACTCACGTGTCTCTGTGTTTCTATTAATATTTACGTGTCTCTGTGTTTCTATCAATATTCACGTGTTTCTATTAGTACTCATGTGTCCATTGTGTTTCTATTAATATTTACGTGTCTGTGTGTTTTTATTAATATTCAAGTGTTTCTATTAGTATTCAAGTGTCTCTGTGTTTTTATTAATATTTACGTGTCTCTGTGTTTCTATCAATATTCACGTGTTTCTATTAGTACTCATGTGTCCATTGTGTTTCTATTAATATTTACGTGTCTGTGTGTTTCTATGAGTATTCACGTGTCTCTGTGTTTTTATTAATATTCAAGTGTTTCTATTAGTATTCAAGTGTCTCTGTGTTTTTATTAATATTCACGTGTTTCTATTAGTACTCACGTGTCCATTGTGTTTCTATTAATATTTACGTGTTTCTATTAGTACTCATGTGTCCATTGTGTTTCTATTAATATTTACGTGTCTGTGTGTTTCTATTAATATTCACGTGTTTCTATGAGTATTCACGTGTCTCTGTGTTTTTATTAATATTCAAGTGTTTCTATTAGTATTCAAGTGTCCCTGTGTTTTTATTAACATTCACGTGTTTCTATTAGTACTCACGTGTCTGTGTTTTTATTAATATTCACGTGTTTCTATTAGTACTCACGTGTCCATTGTGTTTCTATTAATATTTACGTGTCTGTGTGTTTCGATTAATATTCACGGGTTTCTATGAGTATTCACGTGTCTGTGTTTCTATCAATATTCACATGTTTCTGTTAGTATTCACGTGTCTGTGTGTTTCTATTAATATTCACGTGTTTCTATGAGTATTCACGTGTCTGTGTGTTTCTATTAATATTCACGTGTTTCTATGAGTATTCACGTGCAGCCGTGAATGGGGGGCACAAACAAGTGCCTGCCCTCACACAGGTCCCAAGCCCGGATAAATGCAGAATGTTGCGACAGGAAAGGCATCCTTTTGTCGGTATACAAAATGCAAACCGTGAAGACAAAATTCATACCAGATCGGTCGAGGCCCGGGTTAACAACGACAGCCATCAGTGCTGTTAACCAACAGGGTGCTGGTGGAAATTAAACTATTGTTGCTCAAAGAAGGAGAGGTGGGAGGCGTGTCCGTGGGCGGAGAGAGAGGAGGAAAAGCATGAGCCTAGGACTGAGAGTAGGGACTTTGCATGTTGGAACTATGGGAGGAAAAGCTAGAGAGCTGGCTGACATGATGCAGAGGAGGAAGGTGGACATACTGTGTGTTCAGGAGACCAGGTGGAAAGGTAGCGAGGCTAGAACCTTAAGAGCAGGATTTAAACTGTTTGATCATGGTTTGGATGGGAAGAGAAATGGAGTAGGAGTCATCTTGAAGGAGGAGTTTGTCAGGAATATTCTAGAAGTGAAAAGAGTGTCAGACAGAGTGATGAGTCTCAAATTGGAAATTGAGGGCGTGATATTCAATATTGTTAGTTCTTATGCCCCACAGGCAGGATGTGAGCGAGAAGGAGAGATTCTGGAGTGAGTTAGATGAAGTGATGCAGAGTACTCCCAGAGGTGAAAGAGTGGTCATTGGGGCAGACTTCAATGGACATGGTTGGTGCAGGCAACAGAGAGGACAAGGAAGTGATGGGCAGGTTTGGTATCCAGGACAGAAACACAGAAGGACAGATGTTGATCGATTTTGCAAAAAGGATGGAAATGGCTGTGGTGAATACTTTCTTCCAAAAGAGAGAGGAGCATAGGGTGACTTATAAAAGTGGAGGTAGGAGCACACAGGTAGACTACATCATGGCGTGTCCTCTGAAAGGACAGTAGATAAGGAGACTTGGTGGTGGAATGAGGAAGTGCAGGAGTGTGTACAAAGGATGAGGTTAGCTAAGAAGAAGTGGGACATTGAGAGGACTGAAGAGAGTAAACAGGGGTACAGGGAGACACAGCGTAAGACGAAGGTAGCGGTGTCAAAGGCCAAACAGAAGGCATATGATGACTTGTATGCTAGGTTGGACAGTAAGGAGGGAGAAAATGATTTATACAGGTTGGCACAGCAGAGAAATAGAGATGGGAAGGACGTGCAGCAAGTTAGAGTGATTACGGATAGAGTGGGAAACATGTTGACTGATGACAGAAGTGTGCTGGAAAGATGGAAAGAGTACTTTGAATAGCTGATGAAAGAGGAACATGAGAGAGAAAAAAAGAGTAGAAGAGGTGATTGTTGAGGGCCAGGAAGTAGCAAAGATTAGTCAGGGTGAAGTGAGGAGGGCATTGAAGAGGCTGAAGAGTGGAAAGGCAGTTGGTCCTGATGACATACCGGTGGAGGTATGGAAGTGTCTAGGAGAGATAGCAGTAGATTTTCTGACAAGAACATTCAACAAGGTCTTAGAGAGTGAGCAGATGCCAGAGGAATGGAGAAGTGTGCTTGTGCCCATTTTTAAGAACAAGGGAGATGTACAGAGTCGTGGCAAATACAGAGGGATAAAGTTGATGAGCCATACGATGAAGCTATGGGAAAGAATAGTGGAAGCTAGACTAAGGGCAGAGGTCAGCATTTGTGAACAACAGTTTGGTTTCATGCCAAGAAAGAGCACCACAGTTGCAATGTTTGCTTTGAGAATGTCAATAGAGAAGTACAGAGAAGGCCAGAAGGAGCTGCATTGTGCCTTTGTGGATCTGGAAAAAGCATATAACAGGGTGCCAAGAGAGGAACTGTGGTATTGCATGAGAAAGTCTGGAGTGGCAGAGAAGTATGTTAGAGTGGTGCAGGACATGTATGACAGATGTGAGACAGTGGTGAGGTGTGCTGTCGGCATGACCGAAGAGTTCAAGGTTGAGGTGGGACTGCATCAAGGGTCAGCTCTGAGCCCCTTCTTGTTTGCTATGGTGATGGACAGGCTGACAGACGAGGTTAGACAAGAATCTCCATGGACTATGATGTTTTCACATGACATTGTGATCTGTAGTGAGAGCAGAGAACAAGTGCAGGAAAATCTAGAGAGGTGGAGGTATGCCCTGGAAAGGAGAGGAATGAAGGTTAGCCTCAGTAAAACAGAATACATGTGTGTGAACGATAAGGACCCAACAGGAACGGTGAGATTACAGGGGGCAGAGATAAAGAAGGTGGAGGATTTTAAGTACTAAGACTCAACAATCCAGAGCAATGGAGAGTGTGGAAAAGAGGTGAAGAAGCGTGTGCAGGCAGGTTGGAATAGTTGGAGAAAAGTATCTGGTGTGATGTGTGATAGGAAGGTATCGGCAAGAATGAAAATAAAAGTGTACAAGACGGTGATGAGGCCAGCGATGTTGTATGGTTTAGAAACAGTGGCCCTGGGGAAAAGACAGGAGGCTGAGCTGGAGGTAGCAGAGATGAAAATATTGAGGTTCTCTTTGGGAGTAACGAGGATGGATAGGATCAGGAATGAGCACATCAGAGGGACAGCACATGTAAGGCGTTTTCTCTGTGTTTCTGAGTAATAATATTGTTATTTACTCGTACCACACGATTTGAAGGTGAAATTGCATAATCCTCTTCTTTTCCTTTCGGCTTTTCCCTTTTTCAGGGGTTAACCACAGTGAATCATCAGTGAATCATCTGATTCGCATGTTTGATTTAGCGCAGGTTTTTACGTCGAATGCCTTTCCTGACACAATCCTTTAGCAAGGGGCAGAAACACGCTGATGGTTTTGTAGCTACTCTTGACGAAACTCAGCAATGGTTCTTTTACATGAACCTCTCACCATAGACAATGAGAAACATGGCAATGGGGGGACAGTGACAACCTTGCGGAGAGTGGGACTCGAACCCCCAACCTTAGGATCAGCGATCCAGCGCCCTTTACCACCAGGCACCACTGCCTCGAAGATGAAATCGCATAGTATAGAAGAATAATATTGTTTACAGAAAAGTAATCTATCTTTTATATGCTGTATTAATTCCACAGGATAAGACCCCTGGGCAAGGTCTCAACCACAAGTGTGCTTCTGTTCACCCAGCAGTATAAATGGGTACCAGTAAAAATATACTGGGAAGGTAACTCGTGATGGACTATAGTCCCATCCAGAATGAGTTGAGCTCCTGGTCGCTTCACGCTACGGAAACCGGGGATAAGCACCGGCCTGATGAACCACTAGGCTCGGGTGTAAAAATCCAACAGACTTACCTCTACATTTGGCCCATGCTAACTGAACACGGACATGGTGCAATGGGCCGCTACACATTGCATCACCCGGAGAGCAGTACGAGTGAAGTACTTGGGGGCACTGTAGCTTCGACTGTGGGTAAAGGAAGGTGCAGCTTACACAAAATCTAGGTTTTCAAGTTTGGACGTCAACTTCCATCTTATTCTGGTGTTTCCGGTTTTTGTGTTTGTTTTTTTTGTTTGTTTTTTTTACAGTTTGTTTCTCTATCTACCTGCTCACGGGATCCAATCCCATCCTCAATACTCCAGAGTATCTCTCAAGACCGTCTTCCATTTACACCCACAATCATCAATCACTCCATATTATCTGGACAGGTACCAACAGCATCCGAGAGAACCTGGGTTTGACCCTTCGTAAATAAACCCTCACTGGATTCATTGGAGATCAGCAACTACAGGTTGGTATCACTTCCTTCTTTCCTCTCTAAAATTCTTGAAGGCACTGTTTATAACCAAATGTCTTTCTATCTTTTGCAGAATAACCTTCTTGACCATAATCAATCTTGCTTCAAAGCAGCACATTCCACAGAAACTGCACTTGACTGTTACAGAGAAGCTAGATGCTGCAACATCAGCCAAGATGTCGTCAGTCCTCATCCTTCTCAACCTTTCAGCAGCTGTTGACACGGTCAACCACAAGAGTCTCTTGTCCACCCTTAGAAATCAAGGAATTTGTGGTGTAGCATGGCAGTGGTTTGCTTCCTGACTGGAAGGTCGCTCATATGAGGTTACATGGAGGGGATCAAGGTCCTCTCCTTGTCGACTTTCCACTGGTGTTCCCCAGGGCTCAGTTCTTCGTCCACTTCTGTTCTCTCTTTATACAAAATCCCTTGGTGATGTCATATCCTCACATGGGTTATACCACTTATATGCAGATGACACTCAACTTGTTCTCTCTTCCTCCCTCAGATACTGATGCTTCTGACCGGGTCTCTGCATACCTGTCCGGTGGAAATTTTTTTTCTTAATTTCATGCCTTGCATCATGATGGACTATAGGCTGACTCCATACACAGAGACAGGCTTGTCATTCAATTGATTGTTCAGTGATGTTACACGGGACAAATATCTGTTCAGTTGTTCTCCTTCTCTTTCTGAATCCGGCTTACACTTTTCTTCGCCGATGGTCAACCTCTTTTCTTATTCTTTCAATTACAAATAAAAAATAATAACTCCAATAAAAAGAAAATGTGTGAGAAGAGCAGCTTGTCTTCTTGGATAAAAAGGTCCTCAGGCAGTGTTGATTTCTTGTTCTTTTAGATTTAAAAAATTCACTCATAACATGTAATATTGACATGAGATTTGTTGACATCATTTTATTTTAATTATAACTTTATCAGCTAAATGAAAACCAACCCCCACCGCCACATCCTTATGATCCCTGAAACTCACAGACTAAATTAGGAATGAGGTTCAACAAGCGCATGGAAAGCCATTCTCTGGATATTCTATTTTAATGAGTAAAATGCATTCCAAGGCGACATGGTAACGTTATGGTTAGCATATCTGCCTTTCAATAAGAAGGACCTGGGTTCAAATCCCAATCTTGGCAGCCATGACTCAACTGTTACAAGCATGTGATTTTTCCGCGAATTCACGGAATTCCGATTTCTTCATTGACCCAGCTTAAAAAAAATAGATTTTTTTCACGCTGAATATGTCAAAATAACCTTTCCCACTTTTATTCCATTCCGAGTTTTGCATAAAATTACCTCTCTTGAAACGTTACTGCTGATCGGCTGATGGCTTTCTAATAGCCAATCGCTGATGTTGAAACATGTATGTAGACATTCGCGCCACTTCCGATCTGTTCAGCTATCAAAAGCATGTCGGTCTGCCTGCCTTCTTTTCGGCTTTTCCCTTTTACTCGGGAGTCGCCACAGCGAATCATCTGATTCGCACGTTTGATTTGGCAGAGGTTTTTACGTCGGATGCCCTTCCTGTCACAACCCTTTTAGCAAGGGACAGAAAAACGCTGACGACTTTGCAGCTACTCTTTACGAAAGTCAGCAATGGTTCTTTTACATGCCTCACACCATAGACAGTGACAGACATGGCCCGCCTTTGATAACCCAGTTAGCCGCACTGGGGGACCAAAAGCATGTCGGTGATCCAGAGAAAAGATTCTGCTCAAATCAAAGAAATAGAGAAAGTCGTGAAAAACAAGTTTGGTGGGGGACGGGCTTCGCCCCTTGTCCCTGGCTGATTTTCAGATATTTTGGTGATGGTCAAATCACATGCTTGCTGTTAGCACAGTCTCCTCACAGCAAGAAGATCCTGGGTTCAATTCTTGGATGTTTTCCTGTGTGAAGTTTGCATCTCTTCCTCATGCTTACCTGGGTTTCCTCCAGAAACGCTGATTTCTTCCTACAGTCCAAAAACATGAACGCTCTCACCCTGAATTGGCTGAGCTAGGTGCCAGGCTTCCCGTGACCCTAATGAGGACGAAACAGTTTTGGAAAATCAATGAATGGATAATTTTGCCATCTAGTGGCCATATCAGGGACAGGCATTATTTACATAATCTAAATAATAATTAATACAGTACATGATTGTTGTTATCAATTAAATAATTAATTGAACACTATGAACTATGTAAATAACTTCAAATAATTACGTATATTTCAATATATTTAATCAAAAAAAATTGACAAGAATTTAAATCTGAACATTAGTATGAATTAAAAAAAAAAAAAAAAAAAGTTTAAATGTCAATGATTTGTGGGGCCGTGTCGTGGTCAGCATATTCACCCCACAGCTCACCACTGCCCCATATGGACATTGTGCTGAATGACTGTTAGAAATTACCCCAAGGTGTTAAGAGTGTCACCCAGTGATGGTGTTGATACCTTCAACTCGGGGTGGCTATGTGTGTGACGTCATCAGTAGGAGAAGAATCAGTGGCGCTCCATTTATGGTATTTTCACTTTTATCCAGTGAGTGTCTCTCTCTCTCTCTCTCTCTCCCACACACACGCGCACACACACACACACACACTCCAGCTCCAGCTTCCATTCCGGTAAAGTGAGGGGGGTTTAAATCCTCAATTTTCTTTTCTTCCTATTAGCATCAATATGAAACAGTGATAAGTACAGAGAGGATTTTATTATTAGCTGTGCGCGCTCTCGTGTGTGCGCGTGTGTATATATGTGTGTGTGTGTGTGTGTGTGTGAGAGAGAGAGAGAGAGAGAGAGAGAGAGCTTATGGCGAATAAACAGTGTGTGTTGTGTACAGTTTATCTTCCAGCCGGAGAAATGTTGTGATGTTTGTTTGTCATTTATTGCTGGTTTGATTTGATTTTATTGTTTTGGTTTAAACCGGAGTCACTTCCGGGTTGAAGCGGCTTCGAGCGCGCGTGAAGCTTGGAGTTCACAGTTTTATAGCTTTTACAAATTAAAAAAAAAACAAACAAACATTGGAATTGGTTTAATTCTGAAGTTCAGCCCAGACAGCTGTGATTTTTGTTGTTGTTTGTAAGTTTCCCCCTGGAGTTCGGATCACTTTGTTCTGAATGTGCACTCCAGGGTTTGGGTTCCTCCTTGAATTAAATTTCACACCCAGTCCCACCTTCACCTCCTGAACCTGAATTGGAGAGATGATAGATAAATAAACGAGATTCAATTTATAAAGACATTTAAGCAAGCCTTATCCTGCTTTCAATTTGTAGCACGTGACTTTTTTTTTTTTTTTTTTATAGGGGGATCATGAACGTGGACCATGAAGTCACACTCCTGGTGAATGAGATTCAAAGACTTGGCACCAGAAGTGAGTACATTTTGCTTCTCAGAATTACAGACACCAGTGTTTTTCATCCGCTGTGCAGTCAAAAATGAACCGATTTCACCTAACTGGTCTAAAAAGCCCCACAATTTTTTGAAAACTAATGACTTTCTGCAAATAATGGTCCTCATTGTCCAGTGTCAGTGCTCTGTGCTGTGTAGTGACTGGCAGTGATGATCTAATACCCTCCTGTATCAGGATTGTGAGGTTAGTGGTGGACGGATGTGAAGGCGGCGGTGATGTCGGAATTGTGGTGATACGGTGACAGTTATGGAGACGTTTGTGAAAAGGAAAATGCGGACTCTGAATTGGACCCTGGACAAAATTCAGACAAGCATGAAGGCCTAGGTGAGGTGAAAAGAAAACAAAGAGCCCAAGCCACGATTCTGTTGCGGATCAAACCCGTGAAAGCGATGTTTGCTTAATTCGATTTACTTTCACTCTGGCGCAGGGACATCGACTCTGATTTGAGATTTTGGTGGTTTTGGTGAAAAGCAATCCAACTGTTCTATGGTCCCAAGTAAAATTAAACACCGTCTCCAAAAAAATATTCTTCATTTAGACTGCAATTTTTTTTCATTAATTTTTTTTGGCTGATGGTGTGCCTTGTGCATTTTTTTTTTCTTTTTTCGGCGAGCGAGAGAGAGAGAGAGAGAGAGAGAGAGCAGTACCTCAACTTGAAAAAAAGGTTGAAAAACACTGTTCTAGACACCTAATCCATGTCCTTCCATAAACCACATCCATTAATACAATTACAGTAGGCCCCCGTTTTTCACGATGGTTCGGTTCTGGCCTTTCCCGCGGATCAAGAAAATTCGTGAGTTATTGACGCGGTATTAAAACCCTATGTATGATTATTACATGCGCTAAAATATGCTTGTTAAACACATTCTATAGCCAGTCGTACTCATTAATACAGTAATAATGCAGTAAAATGTAGTAATGATGAAGTAAAAACTTTTCAATTTTGTACTGTGATAATATTTATGAATAAATAAAGCGCTTAGGCTCCATATCAGAAGCTAGAGAAGATGCAGGGCGTTTGAGTGACATCATAGCGCTTAAATGATTTTTAAAAACACAGTAAAAAATGTGAATTCACAATTCAAGCAATCACGTTGATAACATATGCGCGAAGGAAGAAAAAAAAAGGGGTGTACACATCATCTGCATTTTATATATATATATATATATATATATATATATATATATATATATATATATATTACAACAGTTCAGTTCAGATGATTATTTCTCTTCAGGCACTTCAGAGGAAACCGTCGTTTCTTCAGGAGAAAGTCTTATTTTTTCAGAAGAGACATCCAACGCCATTACCTTTTCTATCGCTTCGCCAGAGAAGACGCACAGCGTTTGAGTGGCATAGAGCTTAACTGGTAATTAAAACACACTAAAAAAAGGCTCATTGACAACTTGTGCACGAATGAGGAAAAAGGGGCGTTACATCATCTCAACCAATCAGCAGGAAGGAGGACAGCCATTGGCTGAATTTGAATAAAGTGACAGGTGCTCAGCAATCCGCGAATATGCAAACCGTGAGTGCAAGACCGCGAATAGTCAAGGGCCTACTGTACACATCATCTACAACCAATCAGCAGGAAGGAGAAACAAAAGCTCTCAGCCGTTGGCTAAATTTGAATCACGTACCAGTAAGTTCCGGGTTTGCCGCTAATTCGCGAGTATAATAGTGATGTAGTAAAATGTCGTAATGATTAAGTAAAAACTTTTCAATTTTGTACTGTGATAATATTTATGAATAAATAAAGCGCTTAGGCTCCTTACCAGAAGCTAGAGAAGATGCAGGGCGTTTGAGATCATTATTTAATCATCATTAAAAACAGACTAAAAAAAATAAAATTCGGGGAGTCACGTTGATAACTTGTGCACGAAGGAGAAGGAGGGGGGGGGGACGGTGTATGCATCATCTGCAACCAATCAGCAGGAGGGAGAAACAAAAGCTCTCAGCTATTGGCTAAATTTGGATCACGTGCCAGTTACTTCCGGGTTTGTTGCCAATCCGTGAGTATGCGGGGGCGCGAGTGCTGAACCGCGAAGGGTCAAGGGCCTACTGTATAACAAACTCTGCTGAGAAGGCCTTGCTGGAAATTGTGGGGTGTGGCTTTGGTGATTTCAAGGTTTGGCTTTGGTGATTATGGGCGTGGTCATAGCAATTGTTTACACTTAGCTGCAAGTGAAAGAGCAGCTGATAGGATGTAAGTGTTTGGTGGTATTGCAGTCAAGACTCTGTGCAGGACACTCGACAAATGTCTTCACGAATCTTCTGCTTTACAGGAACATGGTCATGCTCGAATCGAGTTTGGGTCTTTTAGCTCGCGGGAAGGGAAACTGTAACGCTGTGTAACGTCGTGCTCGCACACACACAAACACACACACACACACACACACACACACACTGAAGTTATCACTGAAGTGATAGTTATTGATAGTTGTCCTATTGACCTGTTTTTGGGTGCAAACCAGAGAACTCAAAGATCTTTATCCAAGCTTTAATAACGTAGATGGGATTCCATACCAGTTCCTGTACCACAGCTCTGAGCAAAAACTTGGTTCTGTTCAACTGGGACAAACACAGCTGCTGCTCTTCCTTACAGCTGCCTCCTTGTGACATAAAATAGAGAACCTGACTATAAATTACGTAAAATAACGTTTAAATAAAAGACAATTTTATATACAGTACAACAGCAAATAGTTAAGCTCTGACAAGTATGACCTTTAATCTGTCTCTTAAAACCTTTTAAAATTATCTTTCTTAATATTATCTGGAATATTATTTCCATGATTAATGGTGTGAACGTAAAATATCTTCCGTTAGCTGAGCAGGAAATCATCCTCAGGATCAAGAGCAGGTCATCTTTCTTCATCCCAGTGTGACTCCTGGTAACATTCCACAATATTAGCAAATAAAATCTCAATTCAAACTGAAAGGACTTCGGCACTTAAAACCATGCAAAGCTTCTACTGTCACTATTTGAGTTACGACCTAAATCGGTTCCGACCAACCAGTCGTAAGTCGGATTGGTCATAAGTCGGATATTTAACACAACAAAACCGAAACAACCCAGCACTCGCTATGAATTCATGTGAAGCGTAATCTTCACCTGCACGTTCTTTCAACGTGTGAAATAAACGTGTATCCTTACTTTGCACTGCTCGCAAAATCATGTTCACATTGCTTTGCCTATTATCTTCCAACCACGTGTATAGCAACTCTTCCATCTCTGCACTCGGTCCTTCACGTTGTTTTGTGATGATGGTTTCATTAATCGGGGCTGCTGCTTTCACCTCTTTCTTAATGCGGTCCTCGTCCTTCAAAATTGTCGACATCGTGGAGTGGGAGAGATGGAGAGCTCACTTTCACTTTCATCTTCGTTGACAATGACAGCGCCTTCCTTGCTTTCTTAGTAGAATCGCCATCTGATGAATCGGACTTCCTCTTGGGGACCATGGTAACGGTGTAGAGTAAATGAATGTAAAATTGGACTGTAAACTGTGACGGTATCTACTCACTGAGTTTCGTGGTAGAATGCTGTGAGTGTGAGATGCTGTGCTGCCAGACATATACAGTAAATTCATAATAGGCATCTGCTAGACGTGGTCGTAAGTACGGGTGGTCGTCATAACTCGGATAGTGAGTGTACTTTAGACTCGATGTTGAAAACGGCGACAACCATGTTTCAGATTACGGATTGTTTTAGAAATTAGTTTTAAATCGAAATTAAGAACTATGTTACAGTCGGATTTATTGCAAACTATCTGCACTGCATGAATGTGGGGTTTCCATGTTCTCTGCCTGCTTGTGTGGATTTCCTCTCTTTGCTTTTCCCCAGCAGTACAAAGACATGCACATTAGGTGAAAATTCAACTGTAAATCCACTATAGATATGAGTGTGAATTATGGGTTGGGTCTTTGTTAGCCCTGTAATAGACTGGTGACCTGTTCAGGGTGTAATGCCCTCTCACCGGAACACAGCTGAAATTGACTCCACTTTTCCCGTGACTGTGATGGATAAATGTTTGATAATAAATACAGTAGTACCTCACCTTACGAAAGTCCCAACAAACGAAAAATCCAGGTTTCGAAACGTATTTTCCTAAAATTTCTGTCTCTGGATACGAAGCAAGTTCGCGTTACGAAAGCGCCATCTCAAAAATTAAAAAAATGCACGAGTTGCTCTCCCATTGACTATCTCCCAACATCCCGCCCCGCTGGCCTCCCATTGGCTAGGAGGGATGACCCAGCTCCCTCCCATTGGCAATTATGGAGCTGTAGCTCCATAATACCCATGATGCTTTTCGTGTAAAGGACAGCGTTACTGTTGTTTTGTGAGTTTTTTGTGTGTGCTCATTGCTACTTTATTTTTTGGCTCAGGCTTTTAACCTTGCATAAACATATGTAAAATTATAACTCCGCTAAGAAGACATGGTCAACACATGCGTGCACACACACACACACACACACACACACACACACACACACACACACACACACACACACACACACGCGTGCGCGTGTGTGATTCCTGGTGAAAGCAAAAAGAAGAAGCGGGCTTGTGGCATGTGGTTGAGTGATATCGCAAAGGAATATGGCCAACCCCGTCTACCATTGGTACAATCTTGTAGCAGAAGCAGGGCTTAAAAGGTACACTTTTATAATTTTTAAAGGGTTCAGGGGGTAGTATTTGGAGCCTTGGAACAAATCACATGTTTTACATGTAAAATGCGGTTCAATTTACGAAAAATCCAGGCTACCAAACCACCTCTGGAACGGATTAATTTCGTAAGGTGAGGTACCACTGTATATGGTACCAATGTATAATCAGTTGAAGTCATTTTGCCATAATCCAGGAAAGTCATACATTTTGTTGTACAATTAAACTTTTGATGGTGTTTTCCAGCTGTATCACGAGATCTGTAAGTCTCAGAATGTGTCATTGTTGTTGGTCCTATGACTGGGTGTGGTCACAGGGTTGTTGTGTTGATGTCTGTGCAATTCCCTCTACTTATGTAGGTCATGAACCAATACCTGCATCTGTGCAAAGCTTCTGCAGGACCACTCAATGATCCTAGGGATGGGGGTTCGAGTCCCACTCTCCACAAGATTGTGTCCCCCATGGTGCAGCTAACTGGGTTATCAAAGGCCGGCCATGTTTCTCGATGTCTATGGTGAAAGGCATGTAAAAGGACCATTGCTGACCTTCGTAAAGAGTAGCTGCATAGCTGTCGGTGTGTTTCTGCCCCTTGGTAAACTGTTGTGTCAGGAAGGGCATCCAACGTAAAAAAAACTATGCCAAATCAAACATGCGAATTATAGATTCGCTGTGGCGACCCCTGGGGGGAAAAAAGTGAACAGCCAAAAAGAAAAGAAGAAGAATGGGCAGTGGATAAGACGCTCGTGTCTGCAGGGGAACGGGAGGCACTACCCTCCACGAGTCTCTTACTGCCTTGCAGGTTGCCTGAGATCATCTCCACAACCAGTACCTTACCACTTCATATTTTTGGACAGGACTTGTCTCACTTATTTGTACAGTTACTGCTATGATTTATGTTTTTTTTATTTTTTTTTTTATTTTTATTGGACAAGGGTGGAGATGAGCCGATATTAAATTTCACTTAGTAAACCTGAGCTCGTTAATAAATATAAACTCATCAGAATATATGTGGATTGTAAAGCCTATTTCAAGCTCAGTTTTATTTCTGAACAAAAGTCTGAAAGTCCTTTTCCTGTTTCACAGATGCAGATGGCAAAATCAGCGTCAAGTTCGGTGTCCTGTTTAAGGACGATAAGTGTGCCAATCTTTTCGAGGCGCTCGTCGGGACGCTGAAAGCAGCCAAGAGAAAGAAGATCATCACGTTTCAGGGCGAACTCTTACTACAAGGAGTTCACGACGATGTTGATGTTGTACTGTTGGCGGAATGAACTGATGAACTGTTCTTTAGTGATGATCTTTACGAATGGGGTGTTATTGAGGAAAATGGCTGCTTTTCCATCAATTTTTTTTTTTTTTTTATAAATGATCAACACCACTATAATATCACCAACCACTGTTTACAGTTGTGTATCACTCTGCTGTGGCCTAACTCATTAATTAAGTCTTAAAAAAAAAACTAATAGAAAATGGATAATCTTGTTTTTTCTTCATTCTTTCACAGAATTTTCTAAAGATTAAAGTTCCCCATTCAGCAGTGAAGATCCTGTCCATGTTTTCGTATTCTCGTTTCATTATGGATGAATATAAAGGTTTCCTATCCCAGCTTCCGGGCTTAGTATTTCTTATTCACCTGTTCTACGTTATCTTTTGCGTGAAACAACAATCGGTAAAAAGTAGAAAAGTCTGAGATCGAATGTGATAACAAATAGAAGAAGAGAAATGCATAATAGGAATAATAAAGATGATGTTTTTAATATGGCGGCCGATGCAGGGCTCATTGACATTCGCGTACAGGAGGAAACTAATGGCTTGAGAAACACATTGTGGATCCGATTCCATTTTATTTCCACCAAGAGACGCCACTGTACTCCTTTTTTATTTAATAACCTGCAACTGAATGGAGTCTTTCTGGAGATTTGTTATTAATATAAGGTTTAAAAAAAAAAAAAGGTAAAGTCCTTTGGGCTTTTTACACCCGAGCCATAGTGACTCATCGGGCCGCTGCTTATCGGCGGTTTCTGTAGCGTGAAGCGACTAGGAGTTCAACTTCCCCTGGATGGGACGCTAGTCCATCGCACGTTACCTTCCCAGTATATTTTTACTGGTTCCCATTTATACTGCTGGGTGGATAGAGGCAGTCTTGTGGTTAAGACCATGCCCAGGGGTCTTAGCACAGTGAGAATCTAACTGGGCTTTGAACACACAACCTCCTGATCATGAGCGCAGCACCCTAACCACTACACCACCAGCCGCATTAATATTAATATAAGTTGCCTGATAACTGCTTTATAATAATTAAACAGTTTCAAAAGATGGAGCCAGGGATTTGCAGTGCAGTTATCGCCGGCTGTTAGATTTATATGTGACAAATGCTTCATCAAATATTTGTGTCTTGTAAATGATATAAACTTCAAGTGTAAGATTTGAGAAATGTCTTCTCAGCACTGAAAATTTAAACTTGAACTCGGAAACTTTGGGGGATGCGTCAGAACCACATTATAGTTCACATCATAGTACTGATGACCAGATAGTGTCTGAGTATCTCAGACGTTTATTATTTTTGTCTGCTGGTTTAATTCAGAAACTTATACATGGTGAAGTGCTTTGCGTCTTTTCATTAGAAAAACAAGTATTTACTGTACTAGTATTTGCGTAAAACAAAAAAGTACCGTTATCTGCGTTGGTTTTCAGATGTGTTGCCGCCATAAATCGACATTTCAATTTCATTCACTTTTATTTGTATATACTTTTTAAGAATAATATCTTAAAGCAGGTTAACACAGCAAAATAAATTTGGTTAAAAAAAAATTAAACTTATGATTTTGAACATTTCTATATAAACCTGATACACTCCTAATGAGGGCAGTGGTGGCCTGGTGGTAAAGGAGCTGGATGGGGGTTCAAGCCCCACTCTCCATGGGTTGTCACTGCCCCCCCCCCCCCCCCCCAACACAGTGCTGCTAACTGGGTTATCAAAGGTCGCCCGTATCTCTCTCACTGGCTGTGGTGTGAGGTTCATGTAAAAGAACCATTGCTAACTTTCGACAAGAGTAGCTGCATAGCCGCCAGCGTGTTTCTGCTCTGCGATGGCCCGACGAGCTGTCCAGGGTGTACTCTGCCCTCGCCCGGAGTCGGCTGGGATTGGTGCCAGCATCCCTGCAGCCCTAATTATGATTAAGCGGTTACAGAAAATGAACACTCCTAACGAAGAAGACCAAGGACATGATGGCCTGAAAAACTTCCCCAGAGAATAGAAGGAGGAGGAAACCTTGAGAGGAACCAGACTCAAAGGGAGAACCCATCCTGATTTTGGTGAAACCAGATAAAAATACAAACCATTCAAATCTTGATGATGATGATGATGATGTCACTGTGGGGTGATGGTGATTTTCAGGTGTCATTTCTCACTGTGAAGTAGTGAAGCAGTAGTGTAAGATGGAATATACAGATTCTACTTCTTTTCCTTTCAGGGGTCGCCACAGCGAATCATCTGCCTCCATCTTCATGGCAGTCATATTAACGATTCGTATATTCAATTTGGCGTAGGTTGTTATGTCGGATGGCCTTCCTGACACAACCCTTTAGCAAGGGGCAGAAACACGCTGACGGCTACGCAGCTACGCTTGTCGAAAGTTTACACGCCTCTCACCATAGACAGTGAGAGACATGGCTGGCCTCTGATGACCCAGTTAGGTGCACTGGGGGGACTCGAACCTCCAACCTTAAGATCAGCGATCCAGCACCTTTTAGCACCAGGCCACCACTTGCCCAATGGAATGTACAGATTAGAGAAATTAAATACAACATGAAATACTACAATTAGGCCCACAAGTATTGGGACAATGTCACTTTTTCCATGTTTCTGTATACCATCACAAGGAATTTGAAAGGAAGCGTCAACTATTTTATAGTGCAGTTGTAGCCTAAGAGAAGCAGCTTTGGGACTGAAAGGTCACTGATTCGATTCCCAAAAAAGCAGGAGAAATGGGAGGTGGAGGGGGAGTGAGCTACACCTTGCCTTCCTCCAGATTAATGGCTGAAGTACACCTGAGCAAGGCACATAATCCCCAAACTGCTCTCTGGCCACGCCCACTGCTCCCAGTGTGTGTGGACAATTAGTAAAAAAAAAAATAATAATAATAATATATATATATATATTTATATAGTTTACCCACCTTCACAGGTTCAAAAGTAATTGGAAAAGTTGATTATTTTTAAGCAGTTTCATATCAAATTATATCCTGATCGTGTCCGAATACTTATGAACCTAGCCTATATAATGATGGTTCGTCTGTTTAATATATTTGTTGTTCCCAAAGCTGATTATGAATCAAGGACCAGGTAAGAATGCATCAGTTAACTACATTAGAAGTAAAAAAAAAAAAAAAAAAAAAAGAAAAAACATCATTCCCCACCCACATACTTCGGTGTCGAGACGGAGGCGGGGCTCGGTGACGTCACGGGGAGGAAACGCGCACTGTTTTAGAGCAGGAATCAAAACAAGGCACGGACACGCCCTCTTTTCTGCTTCTGCTTCTCCGTAGTGCACGATTGTGGCTGTCAAAATGGCACAGACGACGACGACGACGACGCAGATGACCGACAGCCCATGATATATTTATCATCTGTTGCTATAGAGATATCTATCTGTACGCGTTGGTGCGCGCGACTCTTACAATGCCGTTGGTGAGAGGTGTTGTTGCGGACGGGTTCTAACGTGAACGTGTGCGTCGTTTCCTGCCGAGAGAGCGCAACACCACCACCACCACCATCATCATCATCATCATCATCATCATGCCGAGCCAGAAGAACAACAAGGGGAAGAGAAGTAAACGCACGAACAGCAGCGGAGATGAACAGGAAAATGGAGCCTCTGCAGTAGCAACAGCAGCAGCAGCAGCAGCAGGAGGAGCAGCAGCAGCAGCAGGAGGAGGAGGAGGAGGAAGCACAGCGTTAGTAGGAGCCACAGCCGCTCCCCCAAGCGGTAAACGAGGTACTTAGGGTTTAAGCCCAAAACATGCAAGGAGTTGAGTAATGCTATGATATGGGAAGGAGGAGGAGGAGGAGGAGGGGAAGTGAGACAGAGCTCATTACTCTGAGATAAACCATCTCTCCTCTGCTTCTTCACGTGCGCAAACTTGTCTTGTTGTCTCCAACATGAATCAACTGAACATTAGGCCAGAATCCTTGTCCTGTAGCATGGGCCCTGAGGTGCACCTCAATCAGGTGTTCTTGTATTATTACAATTACTACTGCAACAGGGTGCAGGTTCTCACCAGCTCAGTGGAAAACTGCATCGTAATGAACCTGTGTTTCAATGTTTTCATTCAAACCATCGCACGGGATTTATTTTTTGCTGTTCGTACGGCAATCCTTTTTCGCATGTGTGTTGACACGCTACCTACTGGAAAGCATTGTGCCATATGTTTAGCAGATGATACCCGTACTAACCTTAAATCCTGACCCCTAACCGTAACCACTAACCTTAACCCCTGACCGTAACCCCAAACCCCTAACCATAACCCCAAACCCCTAACCGAAACCACTAACCATAATCAGAACCCCAAACCGAAACCCATAACTGTAACCCTAACCATAACCACTAACCTTAACCCATAACCTTAACCCCAAACCCCTAACCATAACCACTGACCTTAACCCCTGACCATAACCCTGACCCCTAACCGAAACCGCTAACCATAACTGTAACCCCTAACCATAACCGTAACCTTAACCCCAAACCCCTAACTGTATCCCCTAACCGTAACCACTAACCTTAACCCCTGACCATAACCCTGACCCCTAACTGTAACCTTAACCCCTAACCGCTAACCATAACTGAAACCGCTAACCGAAACCGCTCACCCTAACTGTAACCACTAACCGTACCCCCTAACCGTAACCACTAACCATAACGTAACCCCTAACCATAACCGTAACCACTAACCTTAACCCCTGACCGTAACCATAACCCCTAACCATAACGGTAACTGCTAACCCCCTTACCGTAACCCTAACCCCTAACCATAACCGTAACCACTAACCTTAACCCCTGACCGTAACTATAACCCCCAACCAAAACCGCTAACCGTAACCGCTAACCATAACCCCTAACTGTAACCATAACCCCTAACCATAACCGTAACCACTAACCTTAACCCCTGACCGTAACCATAAACCGCTAACCATAACCGCTAACCATAACCCTAACCGAAACCATAACCCTTAACCATAACCGTAAACGCTAACCGAAACCCCTTACCGTAACCCTAACCCTTAACCATAACCCTAACCCTGATGAAAATTTATCCTTGACATGGAAGGCATGTTCTTCCGTCGCCATTTCAACCACGTGACTGACATCAGCTCGCGCATGTGCGAGTGATGCCGTACGAATAGCAAAACTTCGTAGGAATAAGGTGCCGTATGGGTAGTCACTCCGTTTTTTTTTTTTTTTTTTTTTTCTTCTCTTTTAGTTTTCTATCCTAGGGGCGGTGGTGGCTGTGGGCGGTGGTGGCCTGGTAAAGGGTGCTGGATCACTGATCCTAGAGTTGGGGGTTCGAGTCCCACTCTCCACAAGGTTGTCACCGTCATTGCAGCTAACTGGGTTATCAAAGGCCGGCCGTGTCTCTCACTGTTCATGGTGTGAGGTTCATGTAAAAGAACCATTGCTGACTTTTGTAAAGAGGAGCTGCAAAGCCGTCAGCGTGTTTCTGCCCCTTGCTAAAGGGTTGTGTCAGGAAGGGCATCCGACATAATGCCAAATCAAAACCTGCGATGAGTCACTGTGGTGACCCTGAGAAAAAGGGAACAGCCGAAAGGAAAAGAAGAAGTTTTCTATACTATTAGATTTGAGGCCGGCATTCATGTTTAATCTGTATAAATGTGTGTTGCACAGTTTTCTTTTGAGTTTCTGGCTTGTGTGGTAGTTCCTCACAGAGGGAATGATAACACTGATTCAGTCAGACTGCACTACAGCTGCTCTCTGCTCCAAGAAGGTCAGACACAGGAGATACTGCACTTTATCTGATTTGATGAGCTGATACTGGACACTACATTTTGAAGAGCATCACTGTAAACAGATACCCACCCGAATTGTAAGACCATTAGTTTAAAGTATCTCAGAAATGCATTCATTCATTCATTCTCTGTGCTGTTTAATCCTAATTAGGATCGTAGGGAGGCCTGCACCCATTTCAGCTGACTCTTGGCAAACTAAGACACCTTGGACATTTCGCCAGTCCATCGCAGAACAGCACACACACACACACACACACACACACACACATTTGCACACCTGTGGTGATTTGAAACAGTCATTTAATCTACTGCGCAATGTTTTTGGACTGTGGGAGGAACCCGGAGGAGCCGAAGGAAGCCCACACAAGTACAAACTCATACAAACTCCACACAAAGACGCTTTGAGTACGGGATTGGATCACAAGCCTTCCCGCTGTGAGGTGTATGTGCTGTCCGTCTCAAAAATGTAGGTAAGGTAAGTCTGTTGGGATTTTACACTCGAGCCTAGTGGCTCATCAGGCTGGTGCTTATCCACGGTTTCCGTAGCGTGAAGCGACCAGGAGTTCAACTCTTCCTGGATGGGACGCTCGTCCATCACAGGTTACCTTCCCAGTATATTTTACTGGTACCCATTTATACTGCTGGGTGAACAGAGGCACACTTGTGGTTGAGACCTTGCCCAGGGGTCTTAGCACAGTGGGGGTCTCAGTGGGATTTGAACTCACAACCTCCCGATCATGAGCCCAGCACTCTAACCACTACACCACCGGCCCCACACCACTGTGCTGTCCGTCTCAAAAATGTAAGAGAACATTAAATTTGGTATGAAACTTAATTTGTGGGTTTTCCACTGTACATGATGAACATGTGTACGGGTCTAATGATTGTACAGTATAAGAAGTAAAGTGAGGTGTCAGTTACAGGGAAACATTGTTGATGTTGTGTCTTGCAGAGGTACCGTGTGCCACGCCGCTCGTGTGCAGTTTGGGTCGTGCTGTTGACCTTGAGAAGGATGACTACCAGCGGGTGCTGTGCAACAGCGAGCTCTGTCCTTATGGCAACTGGATGCATCTACAGTGTTTCTACGAGTGGGAAAGCAGCATCCTGGTACAGTTCAACTGCATCGGGCGTGCCCGCAGCTGGAATGAGAAGCAGTGTCGGCAGAACATGTGGACCAAGAAGGGCTATGACCTGGCGTTTCGATTCTGCTCATGTCGCTGTGGTCAGGGCCATTTAAAGAAAGACACTGACTGGTATCAAGTCAAGCGCATGCAGGACGAGCGCAAGAAGAAAGTGATTACTGAAAAAAGTAGTGGGAAGGCCAGTGCAGGAGGTGTCTCTGGAGGAGGTGGAGGGGAGGCCTCAGAAGAACTGAAGAAAAGCAAGTCATCCAATAAACTCCTTCACCGTGGTTCCAACCAGGATCTTTCACGTCGCCAGTCTGTGGATCGGCAGAACTCGCAAGAGAGGGGTCATGCGGTTGCCAATATTGGGGTGAATCTGAGAGCGCGCTCGCCCACTGATTCACCTGGGCAGTCTCCACCGTTGGGTTTCTCATTCTCAATGCCTCAGAATGTCGCTGGACCACGCAGTTCACGACACCTAGGTGAATTCCTCAAAAACGCACTTCACATGGAGAGCAACCGGAAGCACCTGCTGGTGGGAAGCATGGTTGGTCGGGGAAGTCTTCAAGCGGACCATGGGGCAGGCGGCTTGTGTCTGCCCCGACTTAATCAGGGTGACGGCCCTGTGCAGTTCTTAAGGAGGCTGGACCTCTCTGAGCTGCTGGCGCACATCCCTCGACATAAGCTCAACACCTACCATGTGCGCATGGAAGATGATGCCCAGGCCGGACAGGGCGAGGACTTGAGAAAGTTTATCCTTGCTGCACTTAGTGCAAGCCACCGCAATGTGGTACACTGTGCACTGTGCCACCGCATGCTTCCCATCTTCGAGCAATTTCCACTAGTGGATGGGACACTCTTTCTGAGCCCGTCAAGACACGATGAGATCGAATACGATGTGCCGTGCCACTTACAAGGCAAGTATTTCTTTTGCTCTACACTATGTTTATTATGTTGTGTTCTGACAGCAAACAATATGTAATTTCACCAATGGTTTTGTGGGTTCACTCTGGGCATTCTGGTCAGGAAGGATTGGGTCTAGCATTCCTGCGACTCTGATGGAAAAGCGGTAGAGATAATGGATGAATGAATGAATCGCACATCAACCAGAGGTCTGAAGTCAGAGC
>CM045731.1:13310000-13375000 GCA_024760905.1 Plotosus lineatus | reverse complement strand
ATGATGACCTTGTTTCATACAACATTCACCTTCTTAGCACTTCTGCAGCAAAATGTTTTCCTTCCTGAATCATATCAAGCAGTTCTACTTTTTCATGCAGCGTCATTACCTTTTTCTGGCGCTTTGGTGCCTTACCAGTTGTGTGGCATGACGGAGCTTAACTGTAATTAAAAACACACAGACTAAAAAAAGCACATGCACAAAGTGTTCGCGAATGAGGAAAAAGGGGCATTACATCATCTCAACCAATCAGCAGAAGGGAGAACCGCCATTGGCTGAATTTGAATCACGTGACAGTTGCTTGGCAATCTGCGAATATGCGGGCGTGTGAGTGCAAAACCGCGAATAGTCAAGGGCCTACTGTATTTAATAATTAGAGGTGTTTTGTTGGCACAGGTAGTACCTATACAATGTTATGCAGGTGGTTGTATTGTTAATGACTGATTGGTGTATGATTATTACATCACTTACACCTACAAAGTAGAGCCTAAACTACAGGTATTTTCACTGAAATAATAATGTTTATTTGCTGGTGCTGTGTACCTTTCTCATTTCTAAAGGGAGGCTGATGCATCTGTATGCCATCTGTGTGGACTGTCTAGAGGGTGTGCACAAAATTGTGTGTATAAAATGCAAGTCACGATGGGATGGAAGCTGGCACCAGTTAGGTACAATGTATACCTATGACATTCTTGCTGCTTCACCTTGTTGTCAGGTATGTAATAAACTGTTTGCATATGGTCATTTCCACTGAGAAGTGTGGATGAAGGGTTTAAAAGTTTTGAATAGGAAGCGAATATTAGCACTACTCAGTAACTCACTTTATCCTGTTAGAACAGGGGTCGGGAATCTATGGTTTCTGAGCCAGACGTGGCTCTTTTGATGACTGCATCTGGCTCTCAGATAAATCAGGTGGCCTTTCTTAACAGAATAAATAATACACAATTTCGCTGTCATTTAAATAAAAATACAGATAAAAAACATAAGCCCCCCAAAACAAGATAAATAAATCTCATACATTTTAATTTATACATCTATTTTCAATGGCAGTGGTGGACTACTGGTAAAGGTGCTGGGTCACTGATCCTAAGGTTGGGGGTTCGAGTCCCATTCTCCACAAGGTTGTCACTGTCCCCACAGTGCAGTTAACTGGGTTATCAAAGGCCATCCATGTCTCTCACTGTCTATGTTGTGAGGTTTATGTAAAAGAACCATTTCTGACTTTTGACAAGAGGAGCTGCATAGCCGTCAGTGTGTTTCCTTCATGCGATGGCCTATTGAGTTGTTTTTGGGTCAAGAAGAAAATTTCCCTCGTTTTTGATCAGCTCATTTACACGAAGCCAAATACAGCTGGCAAGCAAAGCACAAATGGACAGACATGACAACTTCAGCCTGCAGATCAGATGATTTTACAAACTTGGAACAACACCTTGGAGAGCAGAGTGCACCTTGGACAGCTCTCCAGGCCATCGCAGGGCGGAAACACTCTGACAGCTTTGCAGCCTATTCTTGTCGAAAGTCAGCAATGGTTCTTTTACATGCCTCACACCATAGACAAGGAGAGAAATGGCCAGCCTTTGATAACCCAGTTAGCTGCACTGGGGGGGGACAGTGACAACCTTGTGGAGAGTGGGACGCAAACCCCCAACCTTAGAATCAGCGATCCAGCGCCGTATAGCACTAGACCACCACTGCCTCTTTGATTATTTAAGCACTGATTTTATGCTTGTTCAATCTTGAATTAAAAAGTTTATTGATGTCATAACCTCGTCAGTCAGTAGACTAAACTGTATCATTAAATTTTTCAATTACTTTTGTGCCTGTGAAAATAATTACCGAATGCCTTTTATCTGTTTTTTTTTTTTTTTTTTTTAAACACTGCTGCTTTTCTGCTTGATGGTCAGTTGTTTGATTGGGGGGGGGGGGGTGTAATTTACATTTACAGCATTTGGCAGCCGCCCTTATCCAGACAGACTTACAGAGGTACTTTAAAGTCACTTCCAATGAATACATTCTGATACTGCTTCACTATGACACAGGTTCAGTATAGTACATTCAGACAAACTCAGTGGGTAGGTGTTGTGTGTTGGTTTTTTTTTTGTGTGTAAAACAGTTATCTTTTTTGCCTTTGTCATATTGTATTAATCCTACATGGAAAATTATTGTTTCTGCATGTAATGCATCCAAAATGAACACACACACACACTTGGGGCAGTGGGCTGCCGCATACGCTGAGGGCACCCCGAGAGCGCTTGGGGCTTTGCTCATGAACACTTTGGCTATGAAGGTGGCGGAAGAGAAGGTGCAGCTCACTCCCCCACCATCACACATTTTTCCTGCTGGGTGACATAGTGCTAATCCAAGTACTGCAAAAGAAAGTATCTTTTTAAATGTTGGTTGAAGACACCAGTGACTCATCTGTCTGGGCATCCAGAAGGAGATAATTCCTCCATCCTGATGCCAGAACAGGAAGGAGTTTAGATGCAGATTTTCCTTGTCTCTTGGTAGAAGGAAGGACCAGTCTAGCAGTGCTAGAGGATCTAAGAGAACGTGGTGCAGTGCAAGGTGTGATGACTAATTTGGAGTAAGAGGGTGCAGGTCTATTTTTGACTTTGAGGCAAACATTAGTGATTTGAAACTAATGTGAGCAGCTACAGGAAGCCAAAAGAGAGATCGTAGCTGTGGTGTGGCACGGGACAATTTAGGAAGGCTGAAAGCAAGCTGTGCTGCTACATTCTAGATTGTTTTCAGTGGTCAGTCTGTGCTCACAGACAGACCTTCCTGAAAGTCAGTTGCAATAGTCTAGCTTATAGAAAACAAAGGACTGAGCAAGTATCTTAGTGGTCTTAGTGGAAAGAAATGGAAAAATCTGGATTTAAAGTGAAGAAATCTGCATGATCAAGAAAGTTAGCAATATGAGAGCAGAAGGACAGGCAATTGTTCATGGCTACCTCAAGGCCTAGTGCAGTGACTGTAGGAAAGATCATAGAGTTGTTCAAGCAGATTTAAAGATCTTGATGTCAAGCAGTCAGCTGGGATAAACAGCAATTCAGTTTTGCTGGGATTAAGCTTCAGCTGGTGAGCTAACATCCATGATGAGATACTTGCTGGACATGAAGAAATCCAGGCATCAGTGTCTGAGGGATCAAAAGAGAGGGCAAGTTGAATGTCATCTGCATAGCAGTGGTATTACAGCCCATGTGAGGATATGATATCAATGAGGGACCTATTATGAAGGAAGAAAAGAAGTGGACAAGGTACTGAGCCCAGGGGAATGCCAGTGCAGAGTCTGCGTGGAACAGATGGGGGTCGCCTCCATGTGACATGATATGAGCGAATTTCCAGGTAGGAAGCAAGACATTGTCATACTTAGCCACAAATTCCTGCATTCCTGAGAATGTACAAGAGAATCTTTTGGTTGACTATGCGAAATGCTGTTGAAAGTTCGAGGACGATGAGCACTGAAGACATCTTGGCTGATCTAGCTGCATGTAGCTTCTGGGCGACAGCCAAAAGTAAAGTCTCTGTGGAATGTGCCACTTTAAAGCCAGGCTGATTAAGGTCTTGGAGGTTATTGTGCAAAAAAAGGTAGAAAAACAATTAGTTATAAATAGTGCATTCAAGAATGAGGTGATTCTTGTTTGTAGTTGCTGATGTCTGATGGATCTAAAGAAGGTTTCTTTGGGATGAGTAGAGCCCTGGCTCTTTTAAACTCTGTTGGTACATGACCACATGATGTGAAGTTATTAATAATAGTGGTGGTAAAGGGGCAACTGTCTTGAGAGAGAGAGTCTGTAGTAATGTAAAAGGGATTTCTTTATTTGTGAGACTGGAAAACTTTGCCAGTGGAATATATGCTGTGTAGTATAGAAGTTGGGGTGGGAGTGAATGTCTGATGCACACATCACAAATGGTGCAACGGTGATGATTATAACAATTTAAAAAAATTAATTTTCTTTTTCTCAAATTTTTTTTAATTGTAATTTGTCAGTTGATAATATCCACCTGCTATCATAATATCAACACTTTAATGTTTTATTAGCCCATCTCATGGAGGGAAACACACACCGACATGGATCTGCATGTGTGCATCGTGGTTAATAATTTTGTTAGTGTTTTTCTTGTTTCCTCGGAATGAAAAACACTCAATAAGGAGAAAATTATCATTTAATTCAAACCAAAAAACACTAAACCTACATTTTCATTGTTTGTCTTTTGTGCAAATATTTCTCCCCTAAATACACTTTGAATAATGCACCTAATTCATGTTCATTATGCTGTAACACTGATTATTAATTATGCAACAGAAGCTTCATACCTTTCTTTCATTTGTAGGGGAGACCACAGAGACTTTGGACATATTTTAGAAAATGGACGAAAATGTCCCTGTATGGAAAATCCTGAAGTGTTCACAAAAATATTCATGGCTTTCAAAAACTGCTATAAAAGTATAATTTAATAACCCAATGTTATTTTAATGTATTAAAAGATTGACCCAATATATTTGTGATTAAAAATGGCTAACTTTTAGGGGAGAGTTGAGACTTCCCAGGGTGCTGTGGGACACAGCCAAGAGAGACTTGGGACAACCATTTATTTTCTTATAAAATTCAATATTCATTCATTCATTTTCTCAACCACCTAATCCTAATCAGGGTTGAGAGGAGGCTGGCGCCCACCTCAGCCGACTCTGGGTGAGGGCAGAGTACACCATGGACAGCTCGCCAGGCCATTGCAGGGTCACACGCTGATGGCTTTGCAACTACTCTTGACGAAAGCCAGCAGTGGTTCTTTTACTTGAACCTCCCACCACAGACAGTGAGGGACTTGGCTGGCCTTTGGTAGCCCGGTTAGCTGGACTGGGGGGATGGGGTGGGGCAATCCAGCACCCACATACCAACAGTATTTTTTAAATACAATTTTTTATATCGAAAAACATCTTTATTAATACACATGTAAATCATAAAAGATTTTAAAATTTAAAAAAAAAATTTTAAAAGATCATCAAGATTTTTTACTTACAACAATATAAGAATAGAAAATATTATGGATCTACATGTGATAAACCTTCACACTTCCAAATGCTAAACTTTAAACTCTAAAAAGATTTGCTTAACTGCAGAAATTAATGGATTATGTCCAGAGTCCCAAACCTCCCAATGTGGCAATTCAAAACAAACAAAAAAATGTAATATTGAAAATTATGGGAAATTTAAAAAATTTGCAAAAATATACATGTAAAAGAAAATTTCAGTCTACTTGTTACTAGAACAACATTAGATCTAGATAGTTACAATGAATCTTCTTCTTTTCCTTTCGGCTGATCCCTTTATATCAGGGGTCGCCACAGCGAATCATCGCATGTTTGATTTGGCATAGGTTTTTACGTCAGATGCCCTTCTTGACACAACCCTTTAGTGACGGCTTAGCAGCTCCTCTTTACGAAAGTCAGCAATGGTTCTTTTACATGAACCTCTCACCATAGACAGTGAGAGACATGGCCGGACTTTGATAACCAAGTTAGCTGCACTGTGGGGACAGTGACAACCTTGTGGAGAATGGGACTCGAACCCCCAACCTTAGGATCAGGGATCCAGCGCCCTTTACGACCAGGCCACCACTGCCCCTAGATGATTACAATGAATGTCGGGATGGAAGTTCATTGCAAAGTGAAAATTCAGTTTCCTTTACACTAATACTAACTATTATTATTATTATTATTATTCATTTTCTGAATTGCTTCATCCTAATTAGAATTGGTGCCCATCTCAGCCGACTCTGGGTGAGGGCAGAGTACACCAGGCCATTGCAGGGCAGAAATATGCTGACGGCTATACAGTTACAGTTTACAGTTTGATTGTTTAGGCTTATATTGAAGACTTGTTATTTATACACAGGCCGTCATCTAGTCTGGATAATATGCTATGCAAAATTTCTCACGACAGTGGTACCTTGACGTACGAAATTAATCCGTTCCGAAAGCAGGTTGTAAGTCAAAATGTTTATTAGATAAAACAAAAATTCCCATCAGAAATAATAGAAAACCATTTAATCCATTCAAACGCCCTCCCAAACTCGTATAACCTGACACAAACATGTTTACTTGACCTAATCTATTAAAGATAAACATGTAAAAACAATAAATATTTCATAATATTAATACATGTGCATTAACTTTAATAATAATTAATAATAAATAAATATAAAACAAGAATAAACAATAAGTCAACTAATCCTTCCGATCATTGACTGCGGCAAAGCTGTCACGTGGGCAGGCACGAGGTGGTGTGTAACAGTGAAGGCGGAGTAGAATTTTGTGCATGTGCATGCTACAAATGCCAGCGAGGAAAGGCTTGTGGTGATCTCCCACAAGGCCAGTCCTTCTCAACTAGTAGGAGGCATGTTGTGATGTTGGGGGAGGGGACACATATTACCTTGGGAACATGCATTTTTGCCATACTCTGCTAGAATTAAGTGTAATTGCGCATCCTTCACAGTAGGTGGCAGTGGCGCTCTCGCTGTGTTTCCTATGGTGTAGGGAAAAAGCACCAAGCAAACGATACGAAGTGCAGTAAACACTATTTATAGTTATGTGCGATATGCTGTGTGTGTGTGTGTGTTGGGGGGTGTTATTTTTTTTCTTCCTATAGGGGGCATCACAGAAAATAATTGAGAAACACTGCACAAGGCGTTCTCGGAGCATGGCGGAATACACACGGAAGAATACAAGGCTAATCGCACTGGAAAAGCCATTTCCCCAGCACAGCTCGTAAATCAAAATTTTGCTTGTTGGATGGGGCAGATTTTTGGTGGGATTGAAGCTCGTATCATAGAAAATTTGTTATAAAAAAAAAAAAACTACTAACGGAGTATTGATGTGAGCTTCATTGTCAAGGTACCTCTGTATAACTTTACATTACTTTATGTTTGGGTTTGTATAAAAATATACTGAAGTGGTTGTGTTGTAAATGTTTTGTGTACTGCCTTGGGGTGTGGAAATCTTTAGAAAGTTTTTTAATAAAGAACAGAAGGATATTTATTCACTGGTTTCTTCTGGCTTCAATTAATCAATGAATCTCGGTGCCGTGCCAAAATTCTGGCGTAGGTGGCAGCCATAACAGCTTGTCATGGCTATATACGAAGGGCAAAAAATCTGCAGTGGAGGCCCAAAGTTCTTTCTGCAGGGTGTTTTTATTGAGACACCATCTCTAGATATCTGGCCGTTGACTCTAAAGAGTTCCTCCGCCCTTTGATAGGTCTTGTTTTTATTCCTACAGGGTTGCTAGCCACCCTCCTTACCAAATTTGGAACCTGGTGGGGCAGCCAGTTTAGTCGCCGACCACTCGACCATGCAACAGGTTGTACTGGCTTCTGGCTTACTGATACCAATTAACATTTATTAAAATTAAAACCCAAACGTTTCTGGTAAAGTCTAAATATATCTGAATCCTTCCTGTTAATTTGGACGCAGTACACTGTACCAGACCGTTAACGCTCTTACAGTAAATGTTGTTTAACTAATTCCAACTAAACATTTCAACTGGATATGTAAATAGTTCAGAATTTTTTTAATCCAGTCACCTGGAATTTACCAAGCGCATGCACGCACAGCATCTGTTAACGTCCACAAAACTCCATAAAAGGCAAAACTCTTCGCAGTAAATTGTTAAAAAAAAGAAAGCAAGACTTTGTTGTCCTCAAAAGCGGACATGATTCTGATTTGGTGTTCATACAGATATAAATATAGAATATTTATCCAAATAACACCTGTGATGGCTTGGTGAGCTGTCCAGGGTGTACACTTCCCTTGCCCAGAGTCGGCTGAGATGGGCGCCAGCCTCCCCGTGACCCTAATTAGGATTGAACAGTTCAGAAAATGAATGAATGAATAACCATATAACACCTAAATTAAAATAACACAAGTTAAAAATGTCAAAGTGTCTCAATCAGGTCCTGTTGTATTTCTCCATTAAAAAAATATATATAGAGTTTTGTTCAGGTGGAGTATAAAACAAAACATGAAGAGTGTTGTGATCCTCTAGGGCACGAGAATGTGAGCTTCTGGTGTACATTCATCACTGCTTCATTAATGCAAGAGAGAAATCCGCCCCGAGAAGTGAAAGAATTTGCAGTGAGTCTCTCTCTCTCTCTCTCTCTCTCTCTCTCTCTCTCTCAGGCCAGACTGAACTGTAAGCACTGTGGGAAGCCTGTCATCGACGTGCGTGTGGGTATGCAGTATTTCTCGGAGTACAGTAATGTACAGCAGTGTCCACACTGTGGAAATCTGGACTATCACTTTGTCAAGCCTTTCTCATCCTTCAAAGTTCTCGAAGCTTATTGACAAAAGTTCCACTTGCATGCTAGTTTCCTTCCCTTTTTTGTTCCTAGTGAATTTTATTTGTCTGAATTATTCTTCTCTTTTTTATGAATTAAAAAAAAAATTGAGTGAAATGAGGAAAGTTAATCATAGGAGATGGCGTTAGGAACTATTTCACAAAATGTCCATGAGACTTTCTCTCCAGTCTGGCATTTACAAGCACAGAGGCGAGAATAATACTGTGACGACTGAATGTATCTGTATCTGCCAAATTCATCTTTTTTGTACAAAGAATACAAACAATAAAATGTATAAAATCCATATGTTCTTGCACTCATTCATACTTGAATAAAATTTCAAAAACGTGCTGATGGGAGTGGTCCGTTCCATGGCTCATCTACATTCATTGCACTGATTAATGAGCAAAGACACAGTCAGGTTACTTTATTAATGACCACACAATCTACCAAGAGCTATGCAAATTAGCATCGGATCATAAACATACAGATTTACACGGATCCCTCGCAAAATCGTGTTTCAATTTGTGCGAATTCAGTGCATCACGTTTATTTATTTATTTTTGAAAATATTCGTCGATTTTAAAAATAAGGAAATTAGGGAAGAATAGGGGAAAAAGTTAAGGAAAAAAAACACAAAAACAAGCCAATTATGCAAAAAAAAACCCCAAACAAACAAAAATAAAAAACAACCCAAAACCCCCCATCAAAACTACTTACATTTTTATGTGAGGTGTGCATCTGTATGTGTGTGTATTTATATTTTATTTACATCTTATGCATTATTTTTAAACGTTTAATTGTTATTATAAGCAGGTATAGCATTGAATATGTATTTATTGATATTATATACACATATACAGTGATACCTCTGCTCACGAACATAATTGGTTCCCAGAAAGTGTGTAAGGTGAAAAGTTCGTCTTCCAAACATTTATTTCCCATAAGAAACCATTAAAATGAGAATAATCCGTTCCCAGGTCCCCATAAAACATAATTTTCTACTAAATAAGCCTTAAAACTACACAAAAATATACCTTATTTTATGTATAATAAATGTCTATTGTATTGTAATTAAAGAAATAAACTGTACTGTATAATAAAGTGGTTTTATTTACCTTTGTGATGGTAGTTGATGGCTTGATGGAATGGAGTGGGAGGAGGAGGGAGGGAGGGACTTACTGTTTGGAAGGAGAGTTTGGAAACGCCTACTGTTTGGAAACACCCTTAGCCACACACGCACCCTTAACAGCTTCCTTGTTCTTAAGGATGGGAGCAATGGTAGACTTAGCGTACTGGTACTGGGACGCTGAGTCACACAAACGCACACCTCGTTCGTGTTTTTCAATGATCTCCGCCTGTGGTGGGTCTTTTTCGGTCCCATAATAGCAAAAGTACACTCAATATGGTCCAAAATGTCTATCAAACACAAACCACTTCCGCACTCAAAGAAAGGGGTGTGACGAACTGTGACGCCGTGAGCGTGCGTCAGCTTCTCGTGGCCGCCACCGTGGCGCTGTTCGACCGCGTGGTTTGGTTCGTCCGCCGAAAACTAGTTTGTCAGCAGAGACTATATGCTCACGAATTTAATGTTCTTGAGGCGAAAAGTTCGTGAGCTTAAGCGTTCGTCAGCGGAGGTTTTACTGTACATGTACGTATACGTCAGTCAGGGGGGTCGATTCTGCTTCTCGGAATACGGTGGTTGCGAGGAGATCTCGGTCCAAATTAACCGTGGAAAGTGAGGGATCTCTGTACAGTGATCCCTCGCTCCTTCGTGCTTCAGTTTCTGCCGCTTCAGTGCATCGCGGGTTTTTAAAAAATATTCATCGAAAAATAAGGAAATTAAGGAAAATGCTGCAAAACAAGGCCAATTATGCAAACCGCCCCCCCCAAAAAAAAAAAAAAAAAAAAAACCAACAAAACTACTTACATTTTTATATGAGGTGCACATCTGAGTGTGTGTGCCTGTGTGTCTGTATGTGTGTTTATTTATATTTTATTTACATCTTATGCATTATTTTTGAATGTTTAATTGTTATTATAAGCATTTATAGTGTTGAATATGTATTTATTGATATTATATACACATATACATGTACGTATATGTCAGTCAGATGGGGTCGGTCCTACTTTGCGGAAAACGGCGTTTGCAGGGGGCGTCTCGGTCCCCATTAACCGCGGAAAGTGAGGGATCCCTGTAGTTGTCTTCACAGTTGATATGTTCTGATAACGTGTTCCTGTTTGAGCGACACGTGCATACACACACTGTACTACAACAGAAAACTCTGTGTGTGTGTGTGTGTGTGTGTGTGTGTGTGTGGTATTTCCACATAGAGTTTGCTATTTATCATTGTGGACCTGAGCAAAGGCTACGATTAAATATCTCAACAGGTCTCATCTCGTGTATGCAGGTCAAGGCGGGCGGTGCTGCAGAGCAAATCTGCCCGTCACAGAGTTATTTATAGACTGGTGTCTAAGCAGGGCTGTGCGGAGAGAAGGGGCCCTCAAGCTTTAAAGGGCACCGCTTTCATAAATAATCTATAAAAAAGAACTTATACAATAGCATTTCTTTTTCCTGCATATTTATATATTTCAGGTGGCACAGTGGCTTTGTGGTTCGCACTTTTGTCTTCTAACAAGAAGGTTCTTTGTTCATAAATCAAAGATCTTTCTGGAGTGGTGGAGCTTTCACGGTCTTTCTGTATTTTTGAATTAATTTCAATAGAGAAAAACAATACAGAATTTACATACTTTTGTGATATATAAGCTAAATTGTGCCCCAGCTTACATGCTATATTTAAGAATTTTAAGTAGCGTTAGGTTTGTTTTTGATAATTTGTTTACTTTTTATTCTCTCAGTTTACAGAAAATGCTCTATATTGTGAAATGGATCATCTTGACAAAGCGGCAGCATGATTCTATTGACCTCAGTACAACACCACCTGTTGAACCTCAGGGTAAATGGATTAGTGTATTTATTTTATTTTTATTTCTGAAAATAGCACTGGCGAGAAGAGGAATAAAATTTGGCATAGGTAAGCAAATACAAGTGTCTGAATAATGAGAATGATAGAGAAGTAAAGATGAGGGAATTCAGAATGGAATGGGTGGAGAAAATTGTCTTTATAAGTATTTTATGATTAAAAGTTTGCGAGGAAAGTTTCATTTCTGTATCTCCTGTCCTCTCCATTTAGCAAGTTGATGTTCTCTTATTTTGTCATTTGATTTTTAAAAAACTTAATTTGGTCATTAAATACAATTTCTCATATTTAGTCATTTTGTCATGAATTTTATGAGGTTGTAATGCAGTTGTAAAATAAGTATTGCAAAATTTATGAACATTCAACAATATAATAAAATGGATAACTTTCAGAAGTTTCCACCAAGCTTTCCATAAGCTGTTCATATCTGGCTATTTGTCACTACGGGAAGTGATCATAACTCATGCTTGGTTTGATGCCCTCTGCTGGACCTGAGGATGTATCACTGATCAGGAAATTCAGCGCTCAACACACTTAAACACAACCCGTTGATTAGATTCTGTCGTATTCTTTGTCTCAGGGTCAGCAATCTCTCTCTCTCTCTCTCTCTCTCTCTCTCTCTCTCACACACACACACACACAATAGACCAAGTTCGCATCTCGGCTAGTGCACGGCATCATGAGATTGCGACTACCAAACAAGCTACCGATATGGCGGAAGTAAACCTTGATGTGGATGATAACTGCACTATCCATACATTCAATTTATGGAAAGTTCCCGACCTTCGAGTGTATTGTATATGTAGGGGTCTTCCCGGTTGTTCCTGCAAGCATAAATTTGAACTTTTGCGATTGCATTTGCGGAGACGTTACAAAAGCTACCTATAGTTTTGTCAAAGGCCGAGGAATCTAAACAAATCCAACGTGACTATGCCAGCTTGTTGACATTTGAAATGGATGAGGAAAGCGTGACAATTCCCGACCCCTTGGGACTTGAAGACGGCTGTGAGACAGAAAATGACGCCTTATCGAAGTGGCCCCTGTGTATGTATGCTGACATAGCGGATTTTTTGTTAATGAGGGCCAGGCACCCCTACTAGCGTGACTTCATAATGACTACAAAGAAGGTAAATACAAGTTTTACAGCTGTCACCGAGTGATCTGACAGCTCTTGTTTGTCTATTTTATTACTATACAATTATATAGATCTAGATGCATATTGTAATTATTGATCAACATTAACGTAGGCCCCCTATTCGGCCCGGCATTTGGCATTGCCGATTTTTACGGTAATTTAACAGGTAAATAAAAGGTAATGCAGTGTATAGGGTCCATGAATTCGAATAAAGAACACTTTAATTATAAACTTAGTGCTTTAATCCAACGTTCGAGTCCCTCCGGATCCTTCAGCTTTGTAGGGAAGGTAAATAATGTGAATGGCGGATGACGTACACGCGTAAGTCCCAAATTTACAGGCATGTATACTGCAAATATCCTTTTTCCAATGCTCGAGATGATAAATGCCGTTCCCACAGTTCACTACGGCACAATGCGCACCTGGCATAACGATAATTTAAGGCTTAAGGCAGGCTTTAAGCTACAGTTGTTAGGATGTGTTTACATACAAAGCAAGTGGTCACAAGAAAGTTTGGTAGCCGTGACCCTTGAACCAGATGTTGGGTCACGTTCCCCGCACATGTGCAGTCATAAATTTGAATTTGGTGTATTCAATTTTTGTTTTATAAATGTAAGTGAGGCCGGTGGTGTAGTGGTTCGAGTGCTGCACTTATGATCAGGAGGTTGTGTGTTCAAATCCCAGTTAGACCCTCACTGTGCTAAGACCCCCAGGCAAGGACTCAACCACAAGTGTGCCTCTGTTCACCCAGCAGTATAAATGGGTACCAGTAAAAATATACTGGGAAGGTAACCTGCGATGGACTAGTGTCTCATCCAGGAGGAGTTGAACACCTAGTCGTTTCACGCTATGGAAACCGGGGATAAGCACCGGCCTGATGAGACACTATGGCTATGGTGTAAAAAGCCCCAAGAACTTTACCTAATGTAAATATGAATTAATAAATAAATATTGTAAATCCTATTGTATATCTAATATAAATGTACAACTTAAATGTTTTGGTCATATGTGTGAAAATATGGCAGCAGTATGGTTGCCAGTTTCACACCATAAAAAGCAAATGTAAAGAAAAAGAAGATGTAAACAAGGACTCCATAGGTGACATTGCATTATTATTTATTTTACTGCCAAGGTGCTAATTTGTGATCAGTGATAGTCTGTACAATTGTTAAATCCTTAAATTACTTTCAGCTATGAAATTATACATGCAGAAAAATTTGTAATTAGTGCTAGTTAGGTAATAGCTAAGTAAATGATATTTCATTTCTTATTCTTAATTTAAATATAAATCTATTTCTGCTAACAGGAAGAAATGAGGAGGAGCAATAAGCATGGTTCTGGTATTTAGTTAATACAGTACTTCTCAAATAGTGGGGGGCCCTTGGGGGTGCGGTATGATGCTAGAGGGGGTGCGTATGATCCTGGGGAACATGCTTTCATGGAATAATGTACAAGGATTAAGTGTAATTGCACCTCCACTCCAGTTGTTGGCAGTGGCGCTCTCATTGTTGCGCGATGGTGTAGTGATTTTTCGCTCGAGCAAACGATATGAAGTGCAGTAAACAACAATTTCTAACAGGAACAAAGAGAAAGGTGGAGAGAGAGACAGAGATATTAAGACAAAAGTTTAATAGATAAACTATTATATAGAAATAGTTTAAGAGTTTAAATACATTAAATTAGTTTAAATAAGGATGTATTTTTTTAATTTCATGCACATTGCTGCACTTTAAATCTTTTCTGTTACAGATTAAAAATGTTAATGAAGTTTTTCTTTATTATAAGTTGAACTATATTTCTTTCTTTTTTGTTTTTAATGGTAATAGAGATACAATGTTATAGTTGCTCGTGGGGTGGTGGTGGTGGTGTGGAGTGAAATGTTTTTTTCTTCCTAGAGGGGGCGCCACAGAAAATAATTGAGAAGCACTGAGTTAACAGCAAAACGCACCACTCTCAAAACTCAATAAGCCAGTGGTTCTGAAATGGGGGCACGGTGCGATGCCAGGGGGGGGGGCGCATGTGACCCCAGGGGGGGGGGGGGGGACATGTGACCCCAAGGAACATGCTTTTTTTTTTTTTTTTTGCCATATTAGCATAAAGTGTAATTCTACTTCCACTACAGCAGGTGGCAGTGGCTTCCTCACTGTTAAAGTGTGCCCAGCGGTAAAATAAGAAGTGAAGTTAATAAACCCACCATGGAAATTTTTAACAGGGACGGAAAGAGAAGTGGAGAGAGACAGAGACTGAGAGAAACGAAAGTCTCCAGAAAGCTAAGTTGAGGAGGTATGATAAAGCAGATGTAGCACTTGGCTTCACTGTGCTGTGCTGAGAAACGAGGAAAGGCCGCTGTGTTTACTGTGTCTGAAAACATTGGCAGCAGACAGTATGAACCCAAATAAATTCAGGCGTCAAGGAAATCACACCCCGATCACGTGATGAGCCGCATGAGTTTTTTTTTTCAGCGAAAATGTGCCAAGTATTGCCAACAACCCTCCCGCTTTGTCGATGATATTCCAGCAAACCAGCGAGCTCCATTAGCATCAGATAAGTTGGAGTACTAAACTGCTCAGTGTAGAAAACCCCACAGCAGAGCAGAGGAACTGATCCCACCTGCAGCACACACGGTCTCAGTCATGCAGGATGACGTCACTGCTGTGAAAATAAATTCAGGTCCCAGTTCAGCATTGAGCAGGAGCTGAGAGTTCAGTGTCGGGCTTTAAACCCGGCTTTGAAAAGCTGTGCACTGAAAAATGTGCTCATTATAGCCATTAATCTGGACTTAATCATTTTGACATCAACCACAACAATAATAATAATAATAATAATAATACAAATTGTTTTATTAATTTTTGTTTTGTAGGATAAAGTGTTTTATATATTGTGCTCCTGAGTTAATATTGCTGATCATTTGAATTTATTATTATTTATTGATTTTATTTAATTTTATTTTTCAGTATAAAATGGTTCAAACTGTTGGTCAAAAATGTTATAAAATATATAGTTTAAATAAGGATACTTTTTTATTTCAGGCAAATTGATGCACTTTATATATTTTTGTTTAAAGACTAAAATATTGTTAATAAAGTCATTCTTTGTTGGAAGTTGATCTATATTTCTTCATTTTTTTGTATTCCATAATGATAATAAGGATTTACTATGTTAATAAGGATACAGTGTATGCAGAGAATTACTTATAACAATTTTTAGACAAATAACACTATTTATATGGGGGGAGGGTACTTTTTTTTCTTGCAAACATAACTCGTATAGGAAACTCTGAAGACACTGATGGTAAAATGTAAGACAAATGGCAAACACAGTAGATGACTGTATAGATTAATGAAAATATACTTATGGACAGTATGTAATATTCTTACATTCCACATCTATTTTATTGGATAAATCCTTCATAGTCCACTTTTAAAAATTCTTGCCAAGTCCATACTGACATAATAATAGCAGTCTCATATACAGAGGATGATAAACATTCATTCATTCTGAACCGCTTAATCCTAATTATCCTAATTAGGGTCGCGAGGAGGCTGGTATCCATCTCAGTCGACTCTGAGCGAGAGCAGAGTACACCCTGGACAGCTTGTCAAGCCATCGCAGGGCGGAAACACACTGATGGCTATACAGCTACTCTTGTCAAAAGTCAGCAATGGTTCTTTTACAACCTCACACCACAGACAGTGAAAGACATGGCCGGCCTGGGCTGGGGGTGGGGGGTGGGGGGAAGAACTGACAACCCGTTGAGAGTGGGGCTTTAACGCCCAACTTTGGGATCAGTGATCCAGAACCTTTACCACCAGGGCACCACTGGTCAAGATGATAAATAATAAAAATTTAACCACACTGCTATGAAATTTATTGATTCAGTGATTATTATACACACACTTCAGATTGAGTTTCAACACTTATAAACTGACAAGCGTGGAATATAACACCTGGAGTGTGCGCACCATACAGACACCTTCAACAAAGTTTCACAGTAAGCGTGATGCAGGATTGATTATAAAAACCTTGGTATCGTGTCTCTCTACACATTTTACCCGACTCACCTTGTACCATCTTGGTCCTGTTTTGCATTATGGATCTGTGCGGCCTGTGATCATCGCTCCCAGTGACCTGTCCGTTACAGCTGGAGACAGACTCCTGTTATCTCTTCATGCCTGTGGTGAGTGCGTGCTTTTATTCTTATTAATTTGTGGATCTCTTTTTATTATTGTGGAACTTTTGATATTTACAGATACTTACATAGACCCTCCACAGATCTGTCTGTCTGCCTGCATACACTTGGGCTCTGAGCGAAATAAGGAAAATGTAGCTCTGTTATAAAGTTCATTGTTTAATTTTACACCTGAATTATAAAAAGATTTCATTGTAATGAAGGAATATCTGTTTAATGAAATACACTTAATAATGTGCCCTGAGGGTGCACAAATTTTTTCACCCACCTCAGCCAGAATGTCATTCACTGTGATTTGGTTTCATCAGAGTTGATGTAAACCAGGACTAAAGTCGTAGGTGGGGTTTGCACTAGATAATTTGACTGAAGGATGACAAACAAGCTGCTGTGTTCATCATGAAACAGTAAAAAGGACTCTGAAGGTCACAGGAACAACATAATATCATAATATTGTTGACCTAACTCCGTAGACGTCGAAGAAGGAGAAGCGGGAGGCGTGTCCGTAGGCAGAGAGAGAAGAGGAAAGGCATGATGAGTCTAGGACTAAAAGTAGGGACTTTGAATATTGGAACTATGGCAGGAAAAGGTAGAGAGCTGGCTGACATGATACAGAGGAGGAAGGTGGACATACTGTGTGTTCAGGTGACCAGGTGGAAAGGTAGCAAGGCTAGAAGTTTAGGAGCAGGGTTTAAGCTGTTTTTTCATGGTGTGGATGGGAAGAGAAATGGAGTAGGAGTCATCTTGAAGGAGGAGTTTGTCAGGAAAGTTCTAGAAGTGAAAAGAATGTCAGACAGAGTGATGAGTCTCAAGTTAGAAATTGAAGGCGTGATGTTCAATGTTGTTAGTGCTTATGCCCCACAGGCAGGATGTGAGCGAGAAGAGAAGGAGAGATTCTGGAGTGAGTTAGATGAAGTGATTGCAGAGTACCCCCAGAGGTGAAAGAGTGGTCATTGGGGCAGACTTCAATGGACATGTAGGTGCAGGAAACGGGGGTGGGGGGGTGGGAGGAAGTGATGGGAAGGTTTGGTATCCAGGACAGGAACGCAGAAGGACAGATGTTGGTAGATTTTGCAAAAAGGATGGAAATGGCTGTGGTGAATACTTTCTTCCAGAACAGAGAGGAGCATAGGGTGACTTATAAAAGCAGAGGTAGGAGCACACAGGTAGACTACATGTTGTGCAGGCGATGTAATTTGAATTAAGTCAGTGACTGCAAAGTAGTAGCAGGTGAGAGTGTTGCCAAACAGCATAGGATGGTGGTGTGCAGGATGATGCTGATGGTGAGGAAGGTGAAGAAGACAAAGGTAGAGCAGAAGACAAAGTGGTGGAAACAGAAAAAGGAAGAGTGTCGGGGTGTCTTCAAGGAGGAGTTGAAACAGGCTTTGGGTGGTCAGGAAGTGCTTCCAGATGACTGGACAACTACAGCTAATGTGATCAGGAAGACAGGTAGGAGAATACTTGGTGTGTCATCTGGAAGGAAAGTAGATAAGGAGACTTGGTGGTGGAATGAGGAAGTGCAGGAGTGTGTACAAAGGAAGAGGTTAGCTAAGAAGAAGTGGGACATTGAGAGAACCGAAGAGAGTAAACAGGAGTACAGAGAGACACAGCGTAAGGCGAAGGTAGCGGTATCAAAGGCCAAACAGAGGGCGTATGATGACTTGTATGCTCAGTTGGAAAGTAAAGAGGGAGAAAATGATTTATACAAGTTGGCACAACAGAGAAATAGAGATGGGAAGGACGTGCAGCAAGTTAGATTGATAAAGGACAGAGAGGGAAATGTATTGACTGATGACAGAAGTGTGCTGGGAAGATGAAAAGATTACTTTGAAGAGCTGATGAATGAGGAAAATGAGAGAGAAAAAGAGTAGAAGAGGGAAAGATTACTAGAAGAGGTGACTGTTGAGGACCAGGAAGTATCAAAGATTAGGAAGGGTGAAGTGAGGAGGGCATTGAAGAGGATGAAGAATGGAAAGGCAGTTGGTCCTGATGACATACCGGTGGAGGTATGGAAGTGTCTAGGAGAGGTAGCAGGAGATTTTCTGACAAGAACATTCAACAAGGTCTTAGAGAGTGAGAGGATGCCAGAGGAATGGAGGAGAAGTGTGCTGGTGCCCATTTTTAAGAACAAGGGAGATGTGCAGAGTTATGGCAACAGAGGGATAAAGTTGAAGAGCCATACGATGAAGTTATGGGAAAGAATAGTGGAAGCTAGACTAAGGGCAGAGGTCAGCATTTGTGAACAACAGTTTGGTTTCATGCCAAGAAAGAGCACCACAGATGCAGTGTTTGCCTCAAGGATGTTAATGGAGAAGTACAGAGATGGTCAGATGGAGCTGCATTGTGCCTTTGTGGATCTGGAGAAAGCATATGACAGGGTGCCGAGAGAGGAACTGTGGTATTGCATGAGGAAGTCTGGAGTGGCAGAGAAGTATGTTAGAGTGGTGCAGGACATGTATGAGAGATGTAAGACAGTGGTGAGGTGTGCTGTCGGTGTGACACAAGAGTTCAAGGTGGAGGTGGGACTGCATCAAGGGTCAGTTCTCAGCCCCTTCTTGTTTGATATGGTGATGGACAGGCTGACAGACGAGGTTAGACAAGATTTCCCATGGACTATGATGTTTGCAGATGACATTGTGATCTGCAGTGAGAGCAGAGAACAAGTGGAGGAAAATCTAGAGAGGTGGAGGTATGCCCTGGAAAGGAGGGGAATGAAGGTTAGCCTCAGTAAGACAGAATACCTGTGCATGAATGACAAGGACCCAAGAGGAATGGTGAGGTTACAAGGAGCAGAGATAAAGAAGGTGGAGGATTTTAAGTACTTAGGATCAACAATCCAGAACAATGGAGAGTGTGGAAAAGAGGTGAAGAAGCGTGTGCAGGCAGGTTGGAATGATTGGAGAATAGTGTCCGGTGTGATAGGAGGGTATCGGCAAGAATGAAAGGAAAAGTGTACAAGACAGTGTTGAGGCCAACGATCTTGTATGGTTTAGAAACAGTGGCCCTGGGGAAAAGACAGGAGGCAGAGCTGGAGGTAGCAGAGATGAAAATGTTGAGGTTCTTTTTGGGAGTAACGAGGATGGATAGGATTAGGAATGAGCACATCAGAGGGATAGCCCATGTAAGATGTTTTGGAGACAAAACATAGGCTGCATCCTTGAAGTGAACTAGATCTTTCCTTTCTTGAATCTCCAGGAAAAGCTTTATTTCATCTTTCATTTCAAAGACACGATTAACAACCTTTCCTTTCGACAACCAACGTACTGCTGTGTAGAATAGATGGACTTTGTGGTCAACATTCATGTCTTTGCATAATTCTTTAAATAGGCCAGTGTTGAGTGCTTGAGTCTTCACATAATTTACAATTTTGATTACAGATTCAAGCACTTCCAGCAGAGAGGTAGGAAGAGTCTTACTGACGAGAGCATATCAGTGAATCATGCAGTGGATGCCCTTTGCTTGAGGTGCTAGCTTCTTCACTCTCGAGTGGAATCCTTATTTTGATCCCAGCATAGCCGGTGCCCCATCCGTTAAAAGCCCCATACATGTTTTCCCATTGAAGATCTTCTTCTTGGAAAAAAGTTGAAATTTTTTCCATAACATCATCAGCTTTTGTTGTAGTTTCAAGTGCATTGCAGAATAAGAATTCACCTTTCATGTCAGAATTGGTGTATCTCACGAAGACAAGCAACTGAGAACATGAATTTACAGCTGTTGACTCGTCAAGCTGAAAGGAGAACAAAGGGAACTCTTGATTTCATTCAAAACCTGTTCCTTCACATCCATCGACATTTTAAAAAATGCGCCTCTGTGTAGTATTATTTGACAGAGATACTTGCTGCATCTTCTTTGCACTGGCTTCTCCAAGAATAAGATTTACTGCTTTCATCATGCAGGGTTTAAGAAGTGTTTCCCCAATCGTGTGAGGCTTTTTTGCTTTGCAATTTCAAATGATGTTTCCACTATGGCTGAACTTTGCTGCTGAAACGACCCACATCTGTTGAATCTTTGGCTTTTAAGACACCATTTATGCCGTTTGAAGAAATCCAAATCCTTCTTTGTGTGTTCTAGATGTTTCGTCTCGAGATGACGCTTGAGAAATGTAACTAATGAAACAAATATATTGTTATCCGAAGCTACTATTAAACAAGGCTACGTGACTCCCCAGCCAAGGCTATGTGACTCCCCAGCCAAGGCTTCGCGACCCCCCTACCAAGGCAACCCACCGGTTGGGAACTCTTGATCTAGGCCTTGTACCCGGCAGTTCCAACCTCAGCATCCTACTACCAATATATTCATTATCCCTCCTCTGTACATGTCCAAACCATCTCAATCTAGCCTCTCTGACTTTGTCTCCAAAATCTCTTACATGTGCTGTCCCTCTGCTGTACTCATTCCTGATTTTATCCATCCTTCTTACTCTCAAAGAGAACCTCAACATTTTCATCTCTGCTACCTCCGGCTCTGCCTCCTGTCTTTCCCTCAGCGCCACCGTTTCTAAACCATACAACATCGCTGGCCTCATCATCATCGTGTACACTTTTCCTTTCATTCTTGTTGATACTTTCCTATCACACATCACACCGGACACTTTTCTCCAACCATTCCAACCTGCCTGCACATTCTTCTTCCCCTATTTTCCACAATCTCCATCGTCGTTCATACATGTATTCTGTCTTACTGAGGCTAACCTTCATTCCTCTCCTTTCCAGGACATACCTCCACTTCTCTAGATTTTCCTCCACCTGTTCTCTGCTTTCACTACAGATCACAATGTCATCTGCAAATATCATAGTCCATGGAGATTATTGTCTAATCTCATCTGTCAGCTTGTCCATCACCATAGCAAACAAGAAGGGGCTCAGAGCTGACCCTTGATGCAGTCCCACCTCCATCTTGAACCCTTCTGTCACATCGACAGCACACCTCACCACGGTCTTACATCTTTCATACATGTCCTGGACCACTCTAACATACTACGCTGCCACTCCAGAGTTCCTCATGCAATGCCACAGTTCCTCTCTTGACACCCTGTCATATGCTTTCTCCAGATCCATAAAGGCACAATGCAGTACCTTCTCTGTACTTCTCTATTAACATCCTCAAGGCAAATACTGCATCTGTGGTGCTCTTTCTTGGCATGAAAACAAACTGTTGTTCACAAATGCTGACCTCTGCCCTTAGTCTAGCTTCCACTATTCTTTCCCATAACTTCATTGTATGGCTCATCAACTTTATCCCTCTGTTGTTGCCACAACTCTGCACGTCTCCATTGTTCTTAAAAATGGGCATCAGCACACTTCTCCTCCATTCCTTTGGCATCCTCTCACTCTCTAAGACCTTGTTGAATGTTCTTGTCAGAAGGTATACTGCTACCTCTCCTAGCCACTTCCATACCTCCACCGGGATGTCATCAGGACCAACTGCCTTTCCACTCTTCATTCTCTTCAATGCCCTTCTCACTTCACCCTTACTAATCTTTCCCTCTTCTACTCTTTTTCTCTCTCATTTTCCTCATTCATCAGCTCTTCAAAGTATTCTTTTCGTCTTCCCAGCACACGTCTGTCATCAGTCAATACATTTCCCTCTCTGTCCTTTATCAATCTAACTTGCTGCACGTCCTTCCCATCTCTATTTCTCTGCTGTGCCAACCTGTATAAATCATTTTCTCCCTCCTTACCATCCAACCTAGTATACAAGTCATCATACGCTCTCTGTTTTGCCTTTGACACCGCATCACCTTACACTCTATTCCTGTACTCTTGTTTACTCTCTTTAGTCCTTTCAATGTACCACTTCTTCTTAGCTAACCTCTTCCTTCGTACGCACTCCTGCATTTCCTTATTCCACCACCAAGTCTCCTTATCTACTTTTCTTCCAGAGGACACACCGAGTACTCTCCTACCTGTCTCCCTGATCACATTAGCTGTAGTTATCTGGTCATCTGGAAGCACTTCCTGACCACCAAAAGGCTGCTTCAACTCCTCCTTGAAGACAACAAAACACTCTTTCTTTTTAAGATTCCACAACTTTGTCTTCTGCTCTGCCTTTGCCTTCTTCGCCTTCCTCACCATCAGTGTCATTCTGCACACCACCATCCTATGCTGTCTGCCAACACTCACCCACTATTACGTTGCAGTCACTGACTTCCTTCAGTTTCCATCCTCTACACAAGATCTACCTGTGTGCTCCTACCTCCGCTTATATAAGTCACCCTATGCTCCTGTCTCTTCTGGAAGAAAGTATTCACCACAGCCATTACCATCCTTTTTGCAAAATCTACCAACATCTGTTTTTCTGTGTTCCTGTCCTTGATACCAAACCGGCCCTTCACTTCCTCGTCCCCTCTGTTGCCTGCACCAAAATGTCCATTGAAGTCTGCACCAATGACCACTCTTTCACTTCTGGGGGTACTCTGCATCACTTCATCTAACTCACTCCAGAATCGCTCCTTCTCTTCTCGCTCACATCCTGATATACACACACACACACACACACTCACACACACACACACACACACACACACACACACACACACACACAGTATGTATACAGTATATATATACAATATATATATATATATATATATATATATATATATATATATATATATATATATTTTTTTTTTTTTTTTTTGCATACAGTTTTTAGACAGAAGCTCTTTTAAAGTATTAAAATAATTAAAGTATTCCCGTACAGACTGACTTCATTAGAGTGACACCAAACTTAATACAAGTTAGTACACCAACTAAACCAAAACAACATGATCATGATCACACAATTACCCTCACATTACAGAGTGGAATTTCATATCTAATTTTGTGATTCCTCTTCACGACCCACAGCACAGACTAACTGACAAACACAAGTTCTGCAGTAAGTTACATGCCTGTAAAAAAAATGTCCCGGTGATGCCTGTGCTGGTCTCCTGATAGAATGAAAAATATCTGCTGCTATAATCTAGATATTCCTATTAATAGACCAAAGTTTCTTTTTTTACCAACTTGCCATCGACAGAAGAGTTTATGAAGGAATGACTTTCACATGGTGTCGGTCGGCCCACCACTTCCCCATTGCCGCCTTTTTTTTTTTTGGAGCACTGTCATACAGTTCAGCATTTAATTTTCTACCTGAATTCTAAAGAGATTTCAGTATAATGAAAGAATACCTGTGTCCTGAGGGTGTGTGAAGTTTTTCTCCAACTTCAATCAGTGCGTCATTCACTGTGATTTGGTTTAATCAGATTTAATGGAAAATAGGACAAAAGGGACTGAAAAGTTTGCATGAGATAATTTGCCTGTAGGATGACATACAAGCAGTGTGTATTCTTCACTGAATAAGAAACAGGCCTATAACGGTCACAGAAATAAAATAAAATCATAATATTGGTGATTTACGTGAAAATTTCATCTCATCACTCGACTTCAACACTCCAACTGTGTTCACAGCATTTATTATATCAGTACATGTAATGTTTATAGTTTATTTTCTTGCATAGATAATTTTTCCTTGTTTTTGTTTCCTTGTTCCTATCTTGTTTGTGTTTGTGTGTGTGTGTGTGTGTGTGTGTGTGTGTGTGTGTGTGTGTGTGTGTGCTTTTTTGCCAAACTGGAAAACTATCAGGCAGATATTGAGTGAAATATCGAGTGAGTCTTGGAGCTGAATTGTCCAACATTATAAAAAGGTTGAGTAAACCCACCCTCTATATTAAAGAAGAACTTACATAATATGGAAATGGATTTTTTTGTAAGGAAGATGTTCAACTTGTTGCTAAAGCTATCCTCAGGCAGAAAGCAAGACAAGAATTAGAAGAAAAAGACTGACTGAAGGACCTAACCCTACCAACAAAAGTGAGAACACTTTCCACAGCATTGTGTTCACTACTTGGCGAACCCAAAAATAAAAAAACTTTTGCAACATCTATTATAATCATTTGCAAATGCTTGCAACTGTCTGCAGAAAATTAAAGCATTCTCAAAATTTCAAATTGAACGGTGGATAGCGGTATCCACATGTCTCGTCTTCTACTTTATTTATACAATTTACAGACAAATCCTAGTAAGCAATTGGGTGGCTGGTTTGAATTAGGATTTAAGTGATTTAAATGCTTAATTTTAATATTTTTTGACAAATTAAGGTTTATTCTTGTTTATAGATTACTACAATTGAAGCATTTTTTACATGGTGGCGTTAAGCAGCATAAGGTGTGACGATACCAGATGCATGGACGTTACTATTCATATTGTGTGTGTGTGTGTGGGGGTGGGGGGGTGGGGTCCAGATGACCCTTGCCCTAGCCAGTCATTTCTTCCAGCTCTTCCGGGGGACACCAAGGCATTCCCAGACTAGTCAAGAGACATAGTCCCACCAGTGACCCCGGGGGGTCTTTTTCCAGTTGGACATGCCAGAATCACCACACAAGGGATGCATTTGGGACGTATTCTAACCAGATGCCAGAGTCACTTCAACTGGCTCCTCTCAACATGGAGGAGTGGTTCTACTCCGTGTTCCCCCTGGATGGCTGAGGTTCTCACCTTATCTCTAAGGGAGCGCCCCAAGCCCTGCCACCCTGCAAAGGAACTTAATTTCAGCCACTTGTATAAGTGATCTTGTTCTTCCAGCCACTACCCAAAGTTCGTGACCATAGGTGATGGGAGGAACATAGATAGGCTGGTAAATCGAGAACTTTGCCTTGGGGCTCAGCTCCCTCTCTTCATGACAACGGACTGGTACAGGCTGTGTTCTACAGCAGAGGCTGCACCTATCTCCCTATCTTCATCTCTTCATCCTTACCTCACTCATGAAAAAGACCCCGAAATACATGAATTCCTCCACTTGGGAAAGGACCTCATTCCAGACCCAAAGGGTGCATTCCACCCCTTGCCAGGTGAAAACCATGGACTCAGACTTGGAGATGCTGATTCTCATCCTGACCGCTTTGCACTCAGCTGTGAATCACTTCAATGAGAGCTGGAGGTCCCGGATTGGTGAAGCTACAATGACAACATTACTTGCAAAAAGCAGAGATGAGACCATATGGCCACCAAACCAGAATCCCTTGATGTCCAGATTTTGGTGACACACGACAGCCATGGTGGACTCCAACCCTCACCAGAAACGAATTCGATCTGTTATTACCAATGTGGATCAAGCTGTGGGTCTGGTGATACAGAGACCTAATGGTCCGTAGCAATGGGTCTGGTACACTATACTCCCAGAGCTCATCCCACAAGACAGCCCAAGGGACACGACACAGTCTAAAGCCTTCTCTAAATCTAAAAATACATATATGGACAGATTGGGTAAACTCCCTTGCCCCCCTCAGGATCCTGTAGAGTGTACAGAGTTAGTCAAGAGTGCCGTTGTCAGGATGTGTTGGTGGAATTGAGGAGGTCTTTGAGGTATTCCTTCCACCTTATACTTACATTGAAACTTTTTGGTGGATTTTTTCAAGTAGTAATCTTGACCCTTCATTTTTCAAAATGTGATCTAATTTTGTTAGCGGCTCCAGCTAGCACTGATTCATCCTTCAAGATTCACATAGTCATTTGTTTAAAAAAAAAAAAAAAAAAAACCCCACAACAAAACAACTGAAAAATCTTTTCTAGAGATATGTCCGTTTTGTAATGTTAAGTAACCTTATTAACTTAAATTTAAATCATTCTTAATCTAAAGCCTTGATCTAAAAACAGAATTGTTAAATGTTGGGTCTCTTACATCTAAGACGCTTATTGGTAATGGAATTATTACTGATCAGGAGTTTAGTGTAATATGTATATATATATATATATATATATATATATATATATATATATATATATATATATATATACAATTTCATTTAATTTAGTTCCCCCAGCAAAATAACAACATAGAGTAGTTCATCACATCAATTATAGTGATTACTGTATCCTCATTGTAACAACCAGAAAAAGATGAAATGGTCAAACACATTTGCGATGACCTGACGAACTGTCCAGGGTGTACTCTGCCCTCACCTGGAATTAATTGAGATGGGTGCCAGCCTCCCCGAGACCCTAATTAGGATTAAGCGGTTACAGAAAATGAATGAATGGGGGTCAAATACATTTAATGCTTTATGGTTGCCGCTTCCATAGCAGCGGTCCTTCCCGCTGATCAAGAAAATCTGCGCGTTATTGATGCGTTTTTAAAACTCTATCTATGATATTACATGCACTAAAATATGATTCTTAAACACACGCTATAGACAGTCTTACTCATTAATACAGTAATAATGCAGTAAAATGTTGTAATGATTAAGTAAACACTTTTAATTTTGTACTGTGATAATATTTATCAATAAATAAAGCGCTTAGGCTACTTACCAGAAGCTAGAGATGATGCAGGGAGTTTGAGTGACATAGGGCTTAAAAAAAAATTTAAAAACACACGAAAAAAATGTACTTTGTAATTCAAGCAATCACGTCGATAACTTGTGCGTGAAGGAGAAAAAAAAAAAGTGTACACATCATCTGCAACCAATCAGCAGGAGGGAGAAACAAAACCTCCCAGCCATTGGCCATTAGTTAAATTTGAATCACGTGCCAGTTACTTTCGGGTTCGTCGCCAATCCACGACTATGTGGGGGCACGAGCGCTGAACTGCGAATAGTCAAGAGCCTACTGTAGTGTTGAGTGTGCTGTATGATGAGGTACTTGAAGATGTCACCATATTTTAGGCTCAAAAATGTATGTACTGATGACATTGAACTGGTAGATATGAATTTATTAAGTACATTGCAGAACAGTCCAACATATGTTGCAACATTTCCAGAATGTATTTTGTATTGTGCTCGCTGTGGTAACCAAATAATCAGCAAAAACCCAGAATGGTTGCATGGATGTAGGGCAGTGCTTCTCAATTATTTTCTGGGGAGCCCCTTCTAGGAATAAAAAAACATTTCACCCCCCCTACCACCCTGCAAGGGACTATAAATAGTATTATTTGTCTATAAAATTGTTATTAGTACCCCTCTGCATAACATTGTATCTTTATTGACATTAAAAACTTCATTCGCATTTTTAATCTGTAACAGAAAAGATTTAAAGTGCACCAATTTGCCTGAAATAAAAAAACAAATACAAATAACAAATTCTTATTTAGACTCATTCCACTTATTTGTCTTAATATCTCCGTCTCTCTCTACCTTTCTCTTCATTCCTGTTAGAAATTTTTCCATGTTGTTTCTTGAGGGGTTATTCACTGCACTTTAAATCGTTTGCACACTACACCATAGAGTGACAATGAGAGCGCCACTGCCAACTAATGGAGTGGAGGTGCAATTACACTTAATTCTTGTACACTATTCCAGAAAAGCATGTTCCCCAGGGTCATACATGCTCCCCCTGGCATCACACCGTGCTCCTCCCCCTGGCATTATACCACGCCCCCCTGGCCCCAATATTTGAGAAGCACTGATGTAGGGGTACCACCCACTTTTCTGAGGATGTATGGAAAAGCTTTTCTTCAGGTGTTTGTCATAATATATTTCTGTGACCCCTTGCATCACCCAATCAGTGACCAAATTGAAGAGAGTTACGGACATCACACATCCTTGCCTGATGCCTGCTTTGACTTTGAAGAAGGTGTCGCTATGGCCCACAGAACATCTAAAGTTGTTGGAGAAGCTCTTGATCAAGTGTACCAGCTTTGATGGAATGCAGTAGTGTCGAAGGATGCTCCAAAGGCTATTTCTGTGAATACTGTCAAATGCCTTTTCAACGTCCACGAAGCTTACATATAGCTGTCGTTTCCGTTCTGTGCATTGTTCAATGATGTTTCTGAGTGCAAATATCTGGTCTAAACATCCTCGCTGGTTCCTAATCCTGCTCGTTCTTTTCTCAGTGTTTCATCTACAGCATTTGACATTCTTCTGATTATGACCTTGGCGAATATTTTGCTATATACTGACAGCAGAGTGATTCCCCTCCAGTTGTTGCAATCATCCAAGGCTCCTTTCTTGAGAATCTTGCCAATCACTCCTTTGGTCCAGTCGGCAGGTATCCTCTCGCTCTCCCATACAGCTTTGAAAATGGTTGTAGAATATCAGCTACTAGCTCAGGGTCTGCATTAAATAGTTTGACATCAAGGTTATCCCGGCCTGGTGACTTTCCGTTCTTGAGAGTCTTGATGGCAGCCACAATCTCTTCCTTGGTTGGAGGGTCAATGTTGAGGTCTAGGTCTTCTGCAGCTTCCGGGATGCTGGTTTCCTCATCAGGTGGCTGTCGATTGAGGACTTCCTTGAAGTGTTCAGTCCATCTCTCTTCTTGTTCTTTCTCTGTTGTCAGCCGTTTTCCTTGTTTGTCCTTGATTGGTCCCCCAGAGCTTCCATTGAATTTTCCGCATGTGTGTTTAGCGATATTGAAGACTCTCCATTGTTCTCCTTGTGCTGCCGCCTCCTCTGCTTCAATTGCTAGATGGTCCATGGCTTCTCTCTTGTCATGGCGGGCAAGCCTCTTCACTTTCCTGTGAGCTGTCCTGTATTCTTCTTCCTGTCACAGTCGTGGAGGTTTTACTTGAAGGAGTCTTTTCTTGATTTCCCTCCTCTCCTCGATAGCATTTAGGGTTACCTTTAGTATCCAGGCTTTGCTGGTTTTCTTCTTTCGATATCCAATTTTTTCTTTTCTGCTTTTGGTGTACAGTGCAGTGATATGGTTCCAGGTGGTATCCATGTCCTGTTGGTCCATTAGGTCTTTCAGTATCTCAAATCTCGATCTATTCCTTAGATTGCTGGTGAAGGTTGACCATACATTGTGGTCCTTCAGCAGCTGGGTGTCGAATTGCATCTGAAAAGCCGAACTGTGCTGTGTTGTTCAGCTTGATCTGGATGAGAGCCGTCACCAGGTGGCGGTCACTTCCAACTTCTGCACTATGTTTGGTCCTCAAATCCAGAAGAGATCTTCGCCACATACCATTGATCATCAGATGATCAATCAGGTTTCTGTCTCTCCCATTTGGCAAGATTCATGTCAGCTTGTGGATATCAGGGTGTGTGAAGCGGGTCCCTCTAGTCACCAGGTTGTTCATGGCATATAACTCCACAAGTCTCTCTCCATTGTTATTTCTGGTTCCCATCCTGTGCTTCCCCATGACTCTCTCACAGTCTATGTTGTCACTTCCAACCTTGGCATTGAGATCACCCATGGCAATGAGGAGATCGTGTCATGGGGCTTTCTCTAACTCTGCCTGCAGTTGGTTGTAGAAATCATCTTTGGCCTCGTTGTTGCGAACATTGGTTGGTGCGTAACACTGGATGATGGTGATGTTGATGTGCCTGCCTTTCAGTCTCACACTCATCACTGCTAATGGACTTCCATTCTAGTACGCATCGTTCCACATCTTTCTGGAGGATGATGGCAACTCCTTCATGATGCCGGTCGTCTCTCCTGGAGTAGATGACTGTTTCTCTGGTGGTGGTTCTCACCCACCCAGATCCGTTCCATCTGCTCTCACTTACTCCTGGGACATGGAGGTCGAATCTTCTCATATCTGATGTTACCTGCGCCAGCTTGCCTATCTCATACATGGTCCTCACATTCCAATGTTCTAGGCTGATCTTGTTCTTAGTGGTGTTCAGATCCTCCCTCATCCTGCTCGTAGCATCCTATGGCCATCAGCATTCATACAAGTCACATTGTACTCAGAAGGCTCATCCCTCACTGGAGTTCAGTTTGTCTCTGTTGCTGATTCTGTAACATACTTGTTTTTCTGGGACAGAGTTAGCCCTGTGCCCAACCCCCAATCTGGAGGGCCAGTGGATCACGCTTAGTCTGGCTTCTATCCATTGACCTGTCTGGCATAGGTGGCCCTACCAAAAGCTTACACTCCCGACAGCATAGCTCTCAGGGTCATTGAAGCACACAAGCCCCTTCATCGCAGCAAGATGGTGATCCTCGAAGGGGGGAAATATCACATACATGTGCGTTAATGTACTTACTTTTTCCAGGAAGGATCTCTGGTCCCGCCATCCTGATCCGAGGAGGAGGAAGAAGAGTCACTTGGCGGGGACACCTGTAGGCACACAGAGGCAGAGCTGGAAGTGGCAGCAGTGGTGTGAGCATGCATGCAGGTGACCTCGATGCAGTGATGCAGCAAAGAAAACCCTCTCATTGATGGGAAAGAGTGGAAGTAAAATGGACTCACATCCTCTATTTATTCTAGTTTCTGCTTATGAAGATAAGATAAGATAAGATAAGATACAGCTTTATTAATCTCACAATGGAGAAATTCACTGTTACAGGCTCTTGAGGTACTATCAGTAGGGGGTGCAAAAATAGATACAAGTACGAACATAGATTGCCCCTTCATACCCCTCCCATACCCCCACCCTATTGTTATGCTATGATAGCAGTCAGGCAATCGTCAGGTATGAACACTAGAGGGGGAGAGAGACATGAGGCTAACTGAAAGTGTTCATACCTGATGATTGCCTGACTGCTATCATAGGTAAACGTCAGGTATGACCACTAGAGGGGGAGAGAGAGAGAGACATGAGGCTAACTGAAAGCGTAAATTGTACAGGGCCCACAAAGTGTCTATTTTTCATTAAAACTGTTTTACAAAATTAAAAGATAATGTTTTCAGACTAAATTTGATTTTGTTTTGTCTTCATATTTTGTTTGAAAATTCAAAACAAGATAGCCAATCAGATAAGGGGCTGAAGCTGATGGAAGATTTAGTTTTCTACATTATGTTTACCTTAGATGTTTTAATACAGTATTGGGAGTTAACGTCAGGGTCAGTTAATATCTGTGTAGGAAACTGCATTATGTTGTCTATTCATCTCTTGAATCAGTATTTTACATCTGATCATATGTAACACATATAATAATAATAATAATAATAATAATAATAATAATAATAATAATAATAATAATATTATCATTTACAGTAAATATTTATATGCAGCAGAGAGGGATCGGGTGATCCTGGCACAGTCAGGCTGGTTAGGCTCATCATCAGCTCAGGGCCCTCACCCTCTCCACACGCAGCCCAGACAGCGAATGTGACTTCTCCCAGGAAGCACTGCCTAGTCAAACCCACCAAGAACTTTCCGGAGAATATGGAGACTCCCCAACACTGCAGCCTTCTGCATTGCCCAGACTGTCAGAATGGCTGTGCTCCAGGTAGCAAACCCAGGCACACTCTTGATCTGTGTTAATAGATCAGGAGGTACCAAACCGAAGGCGCCGAGAACAATATGGAGGCAGATGACTTTGTACTTTGGATACAAGCGAGACATTTCAAAGGCGAGGTCCGCATATTTTGCATTATTATTATTATTATTATTATTATTATTATTATTATTATTATTATTATTTAAAATTCTGGTCACACACTACCCCCTTGTGGTTGAGACACAGATTGCACCCATCGTGTACAACACATTGATAATTGATCATTTTCTTCTATAAATGATTCTTCTATAATCACCTGAAGAGAGATGATGGTTTCACCACCCCTCGAAACAGATCTGTAGTGATAAATGGAGTTTCAATAGAAAGTCTTTGTCCTGTCCTTTTATTTTTATTATATATATATCTGTATCACATATGTTTTTGTTGTGTGTGTGTATGTGTGTTTTTAAAATATTTTATATTATATATATTATTAAAAATAAACAATACTGTGATTCAGTACATAAAAAGTGATTTCTGATAAGTTATGAAAAACCTCAAAAAGACCGAATATTCAGGAGTTGTAAAAGTCACTCACTGTCTATATGAGCCATCAAAGCGAGGTAATAAGCGGAGCCTACTCTCACCTCAGCAGGTTGTAGTGGTCTGATAGCCAGAAGCTATTTTCTCCACCAGTTATTTTGCAATAAACACCACACAGTTGTTATTCTGCTTACTTACCAAGGTTGTTTATGTTTAATTTTCTCGTTCCAATTATTTATTTGTAAAGTGTGAAAATAAATTGTTATACTATTTGCTGCTAGCATTTCATGGACTTGTACACTGTTTCATTAGCCTTGCTGCTCAGTTCTGTAACCGCGTAATCTTAATTAGGGTGGTGGAGAGGCTGGTGCCCGTCCCAGCCGACTTTTGGGGGGGCAGAGTACACCCTGGACAAGTCACCAGGCCATCACAGGGCGGAAACACGCTGAAGGCTATGCAGTCTACTCTTGTCGAAAGTCAGCAATGGTTCTTTTACATGCCTCACACCATAGACAGTGAGAGACATGGCCAGCCTTTGGTAACCCAGTTAGCTGCACTGGGGGTGCCTTGCTGCTCGGTATCCCTATACTCCAACATGGTTGTTATTGTGCTTACTTACAGAGGCACATACGAGTATTTTATTGTGCTCGGTAGACAGCAGCAAGACAGCTCCCAGCTATAGTCTCTGTCTAACTGTTCCAGGATCTCTGGTCTGCCTCCCTTTCTTCTCAGTCCTGAATTTAACAAATCCTGCAGAGTACTACTTGGAGAAAATTTATTGAAATTTCGTCAAAACAGACGCAACTGCCACATACTCACTTTTCTCTGAGTTTTTGGAGCAATGTATCAACCGACTTAATCCACAAATGGATGGAGGAAAAAATATATACATGTTTGTTTTTTGATGCTTTAACCCATGATGCTTCTTGCTTTTTGGTGTTTATCCTTATTATTATTAATGCAGACATGAGGGGGGCACAAGCCAGTGTTCTCCCTCACACTGGTCCAAGCCCAGATAAATGCAAAGGGTTGCGGCGGGAAGAGCATCCGGTATAAAAATTGTGCCAAAATTGTTATGCGCATGATTAAAATGAATTTCATACCAGATCGGTCGAGGCCTGGGTTAACAACGACCGCCATCAGTGCTGTTAACCAACAGGGTCGGCGTGTCCGTAGGTGGAGAGAGAAGAGGAAAGGCATGAATCTAGGACTGAGAGTAGGGACTTTGAATGTTGGAACTATGACATGATGCAGAGGAGGAAGGTGGACATACTGTGTGTCCAGGAGACCAGGTGGAAAGGTAGCAAGGCTAGAATCTTAGTAGCAGGGTTTAAGCTGTTCTTTCATGGTGTGGATGGGAAGAGAAATGGTGTAGGAGTCATCTTGAAGGAGGGGTTTGTCAGGAATGTTCTAGAAGTGAAAAGAGTGTCTGACAGAGTGATGAGTCTCAAGTTAGAAATTGAAGGCGCGATGTTCAATGTTGTTGGTGCTTATGCCCCACAGGCAGGATGTGAGCTAGAAGAGAAGAGATTCTGGACTGAGTTAGATGAAGTGATGCAGAATACCCCCAGAGGTGGAAGAGTGGTCATTGGTGCAGATTTCAATGGACATGTTGGTGCAGGCAACAGAGGGGACGAGGAAGTGATGGGCAGGTTTGGTATCGAGGACAGGAACACAGAAGGACAGATGTTGATAGGTTTTGCAAAAAAGATGGAAATGGCTGTGGTGAATACTTTCTTTCAGAAGAGACAGGAGCACAGGGTGACTTATTAAAGTGGAGGTAGGAGCACACAGGTAGACTACATTTTGTGTTGGTGAAGTAATTTGAAGGAAGTCAGGGACTGCAAAGTAGTAGTGGATGAGAGTGTTGCCAGACAGTATAGGATGGTGGTGTGCAGGATGACGCTGATGGTGAGGAAGGTGAAGAAGGCAAAGGCAGAGCAGAAGACAAAATGGTGGAAGCTGAAAAAGGAAGAGGGTTTTGTTGTCTTCAAGAAGGAGTTCAAACAGGCTTTGGGTGGTCAGGAAGTGCTTCCAGATGACTGGACAACTACAGCTAATGTGATCAGGCAGATAGGTAGGAGAATACTTGGTGTGTCCTCTGGAAGGATAGTAGATAAGGAGACTTGGAGGTGGAATGAGGAAGTACAGGAGTGTGTACAAAGGAAGAGGTTAGCTAAGAAGTTGGACATAGAGAAGACCGAAGAGAGTAAACAGGAGTACAGGGAGACACAGCGTAAGGCGAAGGTAGCAGTCTCAAAAGCCAAACAGAGGGCGTATGATGACTTGTATGACAGGTTGGACAGTAAGGAGGGAGAAAATTATTTATACAGGTTGTTGAGGACCAGGAAGTAGCAAAGATTAGTAAGGGTGAAGTGAGGAGGGCATTGAAGGGGATGAAGAGTGGAAAGGCAGTTGGTCCTGACGCCATCCGGTGGAGGTATGGAAGTATCTAGGTGAGGTAGCAGTAGATTTTCTGACAAGAACATGCAACAAGGTCTTAGAGTGTGAGAGGATGCCGGAGGAATGGAGGAGAAGTGTGCTGATGCCCATTTTTAAGAACAAGGGAGACGTGCAGAGTTGTGGCAACAACAGAGGGATACAGTTGATGAACCATGCAATAAAGTTATGGGAAAGAATAGTGGAAGCTAGACTAAGGGCAGAGGTCAGCATTTGTGAACAACAGTTTGGTTTCATGCCAAGAAAGAGCACCACAGATGCAGTGTTTGCTTTAAGGATGTTAATGGACAAGTACAGAGATGGTCAGAGGGAGCTGCATTGTGCCTTTGTGAATCTGGAGAAAGCATTTGACAGGATGCCGAGAGAAGAACTGTGGTATTGCATGAGGAAGTCTGGAGTGGCAGAGAAGTATGTTAGAGTGGTGCAGGACAAGTATGAAAGATGTAAGACAGTGGTGAGGTGTGCTGTTGGTGTGACAGAAGAGCTCAAAGTAGAGGTGGCACTACATCAAGGGTCAGCTCTGAGCCCCCTCTTATTTTGTATGGTGCATGCTAACAGACGAGGTGAGACAAGATTCCCCATGGATTATGATGTTTGCAGATGACATTGTGATCTGTAGTGAGAGCAGAGAACAAGTGCAGGAAAATCTAAAGAGGTGGAGGTATGCCCTGGAAAGGAGCGGAATGAAGGTTAGCCTTAGTAAGACAGAATACATTTGTGTGAATGACAAGGACCCAAGAGAAATGGTGAGGTTAAAGGGAGTAGAGATAAAGAAGGTGGAGGATTTTAAGTACTCAGGCTCAACAATCCAGAGCAGTGAAGAGTGTGGAAAAGAGGTGAAGAAACGTGTACAGGCAGTTTGGAATGGTTGAAGAAAAGTGTCCGGTGTGATGTGTGATCGGAGAGTATTGGCAAGAATGAAAGGAAAAGTGTACAAAACGGTGATGAGGCCAGCGATGTTGTATGGTTTAGAAACAGTGGCACTGGGGAAAAGATACGAGGCTGAGCTGGAAGTAGCAGAGATGAAAATGTTGAGGTTCTCTCTGGGAGTAACGAGGATGGATAGGATCAGGAATGAATACATCAGAGGGACAGCACATACAAGATGTTTTGGAGACAAAGTCGGAGAGGCTAGATTGAGATGGTTGGGACATGTACAGAGGAGGGATAGTGAGTATATTGGTAGTAGGATGCTGAGGTTGGAACTACCAGGCAGAAGGCCTAGAGGAAAACCAAAGAGAAGATTTATGAATGTGGTGAAGGAGGACATGAAGGTAGTTGGAGTAAGAGTAGTAGATGCAGAGAAGGTAAGATGGAGGCAGATGATTTGCTGTGGTTACCCCTGAAGGGTACAGCCAAAAGGAAAAGTAGAAGAAGAAGAAGATCCGTATTATACTTTTTTAAATAGTCGTTATCATACTGATCATTACAGTACTTTTATTATAGGAAATAGTTTTTTTTTTACTTTTAAATGCATTCATTTTATTTTCCAAGTTGGAAATAAACATTCGTTCAAAAAGCTTACAGCACCTAGGTGGTCTCCCATCCAAATACTAACCCGGCCCAATCCTCCGAGATCATATGAGAATGGGTCTTCTCATGGTGTTCTGGCCATAAACAAGGATGGGGCAACAATTTAGCCTATTCTTACTGAATACCGTGGCAAAAAAGCTGGTTGAATGTGAAAGGCATTTACATTTGGCAGACACTCTTATCCAGAGCGACTTACAGAAGTTCTTTCAGTCTCCATCAGTGGATATATTCTTATTCTGGTTGTTTAGAACACAGACTGTGTATCCAGTCAGTCAAACTCAGGCAGTAGGTATTGTGTGGGGTTTCCTTTTTTTATTATTTTGTGGTGTGTATGTTTGTATACAGCAGTGATCTCCAACCTTTTTTGCACCATGGACCAGTTTTATGTATGAAAATGTTTCCACGGACCAGTTAGAGTCTACTCCATAGTCTTGTTTTGGTGGCTGTCACCACAGAAAACCCCGCCTCACAAAGATATGTGGTTGGAAACGGAAGGGCTTATATGGCAATGTCAAAAACAGTCATTTTTTTCAAAATAAGATCCAGAAGCTTTAATAAATAAACTATAATTTGTACCATGAAATATTTTGTTTGCAGACCAATATCAAATGATCCACTGACCGTTACCGGTCCATGGATCTGGGGTTGGGGACCCCTGGTATACAGCATAGTGCTTAATCTAAGTCCTGCTGAAAAAGGTACGTGTTCAGCCATCGTTTGAGAATACCCAGTGACTCAGCTGTCCAGTGGAAGGTCCATTCCACCACCTTGGAGCCAGAACACAGAGGAGTTTAGATGTATTTTTCCCTTGTCCCTTGGTAGAGTGCATGTGGGGGTGATCAGTCGAGCAGTGCTAGAGGATCTGAGAGTACATGGTAAAGTGCGAGGTTTGATAAGTGCTTTGAAATAGGAAGGTGCCTGCATTCTGGATCATTTGCAGGGATTAAATAGTGCTCAAAGGTAGACCTGCCAGGAGTGAGTTGCAATAATCTAGTCTTGAGATGACAAGGGATTGAACAAGTATCTGAATGGCCTTACTGGAAAGAAATGTATGAATGCTTCAGATATTAAAGCGAAGAAATGAACATGATCAAGAAAGATTAGTGATATGAGAGAAGGACAAGCAGTTATCCATGCTTATTCCAAAGACTGATGCAGTGCCTGAAGGAGAGATCACAGTACTACCCAAGGAGATTGCAAGATCTTGATGTGAGGATGAGTCAGCTGGGATGAACAGCAATTCAGTCTTGCTGGGATTAAGCTTTAGCTGGTGACCTGCCATGCATGAGGAGATACCTGCCAGACATACAGAGATCCAGGCAGAAACATCAGCAAGTAGGATTAATAGGACTCTTTGCTTTCCACTCCATTTCGAAGAAATTTTCAATTATATTTGTTTCTTGCTTTTCGGTGATTACCCTTATTATTATTATTATTATTATTATTATTATTATTATTATCACTATTGGTTGTAATAAGAGTTGTGATACCAATCACCACTTTTATTATTGGAACTTTTGTTTTTTTAATTGTTACTTTCTGTTTTGGGGCAGTGGTGGTCTAGTGGCATAGGGCACTGGATCGCTGATCCAAAGGTTGGGGGTTCGAGTCCCACGCTCCACAAGTTTGTCACTGTCCCCCCCAGTGGAGCTAACTGGGTTATCAAAGGCCGGCCATGTCTCTCACTGTCTATGGTGTGAGGCATGTAAATGAACCATTGCTGACTTTCGACAAGAGTAGGCTGCAAAGCCGTCAGCATGTTTCCACCCTGCGATGGCCTGGCGAGCTGTCCAGGGTGTACTCTGCCCTCGCCCGAAGTTGGCTGGGATGGCACCAGCCTCCCCGCGACCCAAATTAGGATTAAGCGGGTGCAGAAAATGAAATGATGATGAACTGAACTTTCTGTTTTGGTTTTTCTTTTTTTTGTCATTTTATTTCATTACTTAATTGACTTATTTTGTCATTGCTTGTACTATCTATAAATATGGTTTCCTCACTACCATCTATTAATGTATTTGTTTGTTTGGTTGTTTTTTAAGTTTTATAAAATTTATTCATGATATTTTTACATTTTTGAAATAAACAGCCGTTCATTCAAAAAAATTACAGCGCCAGGTACTCCCAGGTGGTCTCCCTTCCAAATACAGTTGGCCCTCTACTTAAGAAAACGTCTGAATACAAAAATCCAGGTTACGAAAAACATTTTCCTAAATTTCCTCCCTCTGTATATGAAAAAACCTCTTCTTACGAAAACCGCCAAACGTGCCATTCAAAAATTCAAATGCGCCATTCGAACCTTCAAACAATGTGGAGTTGCTCTCTCATTGGCTGTCATCCAACATCCCGCCCTGCTGGCCTCCCATTGGCCAGGAGGGAGCTGAACAGTACCCATTCCTGTACCCATACTTCCTGTTTGTCACTTCCTGTTTTTTCGTGAAGGAGAGTTGAAGAGGACTGTTTTTTTAAGAGTGATCATTGCAGCGTTATATTTTGTTATCCATCATGGAACCAAAGGAAGTGATTCTCAGTGACACTGAAAAGAAGAAGCGGGCTCCGTTATCAATCGAAGTGAACCAGGAGATAATAAAAAAAAAATACGAAAGTGGGATGCGGTTGAGAGAAATCGCAAAGGAGTATGGCTGAAACCCGGCTACAATCGGGAAGATATTGAAGCAGAAGGAGGCATTAAAAGTGGAGATACAGTGACAGAGGTGATTATTTCGGAAAAAGCAACTGCCATATTTAAGGATCTCGTGAAGGAGGGTGGGGGTGGATATGAGGGTTCTTCAGACCAGCAACCCCCGGACTTTAAAGCGTCGCATGGGTGGTTTGAGAGATTTAAAAAAGGTAAATAATTTTCTTTTACGTTTAACACATATTTCATACAAAATTGGTGTACTTTTATAATTTTTAAAGGGTTTATGGGGTAGTCTTGGGAGCCTTGGAACGAATCATGCATTTTACATGTAAAATGCACCTCTACTTATGGAAACTTCAGGTTACGAAAAAGGCACTGGAACAGATTAATTTCGTAAGTCGAGGGCTGACTGTACTAACCAGCCTGCCCTTGCATTGAGTCTGAGATTAGACGAGAACGGGCCTTTTCAGTGTGGTATTACTGTAAGTGAAGATGGGGAAACAATTTAGCCTATTCATAGTGAAGCCCCAGGCAAAACATTGGTTGAGTGTGAAAAGCATCAGGTATCCTCTTGACTGACCTCATTCCTTCACATATGTCAAAGATAATTGGAAGCTGATCCTGGGTGGGATTAAAAAAGATTCTTTTTTTCCCACTCGATTTTAAGATGTTCTCCATTTTATTTGCTTCTTGCTTTTTGGTGTTGGTCCTTATTATTTCCATTATCACAATTGGTGATACTGATCAAAACTTTTATTACTGGAACTGTTTTTTTTATTGTTTTTTTTGTTTTGTTTTCTTGAGTCATTTTATTTTATCATTTTAAATGACTTATTTAAAATTGCTTGTACTATCTATAAGTACAGTTTCATGACTACCATCTTCTAATTTATTTGTTTGTTTGGTTGTTGTTGTTCTTTTTACTTTTTAAAAATTTTATTCAGGATTTTATTTTACATCACCATCATCATCCTCCACTTATTCCGGGGTCAGGTCGTGGGGGCAATAGCCTAAGCAATAAGGTCCAGATGTCCCTCTCCTCAACCACTTTCTCCAGCTCGCCTGGGGAGCACTGAGGCATTCCGAGACCAGCCGAGAGACAATCCTTCCAGCGTGTTCTAGGTTGACCCCAGGGTCTCTTCCCAGTTGAACATACCAGAAACACCACACCAGGGAGGCGTTTGGGATGCATTCTAGCCAGATACCCGAGCCACCTCAACTGGCTCCTCTCAATGTGAAGGAGCAACAATTCTACTCTGAACTCCTTCCAGATAGCTTCTCACCCTGTCTCTAAGGAAGAGCCCCGCCATCCAGCAAAGTAATCTAATTTCAGCAACTTGTACAAGTAATCCTGTTCCTTTGGTCACTATTCAAAGCTCGTGACCATAGGTGAGGGTTGGAACATAGATTGAGTGCTAAATTGAGAGCTTTGCGGTATGGCTCAGCTCCTTCTTCACCATGACGGACTGGTACAAGCTCGCTTTATAGCAGTGGCTGCAGCAATCCACCTGTCATACTTCTGCTCCATCCTTCTCTCACTTGTGAACAAGACCCCGAGATACTCGGGTTCCCCCATTTGGGACAGAACCTCATCCCAGAGAGTGCATTTCACTTTTTTTGCAGCTGAAAACCATGACTTCGGACTTGGAGGTGCTGCTTCTCATCCTGGCCGCTTTGCACTTGGCTGCAACTCACTCCAATGAGAGCTGGATGTCCTAGATTTATGAAGCCAATACAACGTCATCCAAAAAAAGCAGAGATGAGATTCGTTGGCCACCAAACAAGAACCCCTGAACACCTTGGCTGCGTCTAGAAATTCTGTCCATAAAAATTATGAACAGAATCAATGACAAAGGACATCCTTGGCACTCTCCAACCCTCACCAAAACCGAATATGACCTGTTGTTACAAATGCGGATCAAGCTCTGGCTCTTGTGACACAGAGAACGAATGTCCCATAGCAATTGGTCAAATACACTGTACTGGAACATGCCCCACAAAACAACCTGAGAGACATGGATGACAGCTTTCTCTAAATACACAAAACACATGTGGCCAGATTGGGCAAACTCCTGTGCTCCCTCCAGTATTCTGTTGAGTACACATTGTTGGTCGAGAGTGCCACGGCCAAAATGAAAACCACATTGTTCCTCCTGAATCCGAGATTCAACCATTGATCTGATCGTACTCTCCAGCACCCCTGCATAGACTTTCCCAGGTAGGCTGAGGAGTGTGATTCCACGATAACTGGAACAGACCCCCTCCCCCTTTTAAAGTGGGACCACTACCCCAGTTTGTCAAATTCACAGGTACGGCCCCCAATGACCATGTGATCTTGCAGAGACTTGTCAATAAAGACAGTCCTTCAATATTCAGCGCCCTGACATATACAGAGTGGATATCCTCCACCTCTAGAGCCTGGTCACCATGGAGCTTTTTGACTACCTCAGCAACCTCAGCTCCAATGATGGGTGGACCCCCACTGAAACCCCCAGGGTCTTCCTCCTCTCTGGAAGGCATGTTGGTAGGATTAAAGAGGTCTTCGACGTATTTGTTCCACCTTCCAACAACATCTGCAGTCGAGGTGAGCAGCTCCCCACTTCCATTGTAAATTATATTTGTGGAGAACTGTTTCCCCCTCATGAGGCATCGGATGTTGGTCCAGAACCTTTTTGAGGCCAACTGATAATCGCTCTCCAGGCCCTCACCAAACTGATCCCACGCCTGAGATCTTGCATTGCTGACAGCTCAGATTGCAGCACTTTTGGCCGGCCGGTACCCTTCCGCTGCTTTGAGAGTCCAACAGCCGAAAGGAAAAAAAAGACCGGGTGGGAAAAGTATGGGGTCTTTTTTAAAAAAAAATTGTGTTGTTTTGTGTTCATTTTCATCTTTCATGTAAGTAGTGTGGTTGATTCCACAAAAGGAATAACACAAATACCAGTAAAACTCTTTTATTGTTCTCTTATTATTGATGTTTTCCACCTCAATGGTAATAAGCACTTACCGCTCCAGTCCGCTGGTAAACATCTTAATAAGCGCCCACCCACTCCAATTTTTTAAGCACCCTGGACGCTTATCACGTCGAATATGATATGTATATATATATATATATATATACATACATATATGTGTGTGTGTGTGTGTGTGTGTGTGTGTGTGTGTGTGTGTTAGAAGAGTAACAGGTATTTCCATCACATTTTCCTCCTTTTACAAACATTTGTTCAACAATTTAAAAAGCTCTCCGGAAATTTTACTCTTAATCTCAGATATCAGTATGTCAAACATTTCTTTTCAGAGTTCAGTATCATCTTTGTCCCTTCCAAAAAGCCTAATCTTGTTCATGATAGTTCTTGTCATACACTGAAAACACTAATGAATACCCCAAAACTATTTGGTAACCCAGTTAGTGAAACATTACCTAATGCATGGGCCTGCAATGCTAATTGCAGGAACACCACCAACACAGGTACAATGAGGGATAAATAAGGGGCCCACTGGCTGAATAAGGTGGACCAACATTCCCATGCTCATCTCAGCGAAGTTGGGTGGTAACCTTCATTTCTTCACTAGCAGTGGATAGTTGACCATGATCCATCCTCATTGTTAGCTAGAACAATGGTACTACATGTTTCTCCTACTTCATGGCATACCCCCCTCCCCCCTTTGGCTACGGTCATTAATTTCAAGTCAGAAAGTTCAGTCCTTATTTCTCTTATTGCTTAAATAATGGTGTTAGCAAACTTCGGGAGAGGATAATGTGTAACTTATAGTTGGTTCCACAATTGTGCAACCCCATGTTGAGGAACCATATCATGCCAGAACTTAGTCTATCTAAATTTGAGATGATGCCCCAGGGGTGGGAAGCCATCAGTGTATCACACGTCAATCAGCAATGATTCAGTACCCTGATCAATACGATAGTCATTTGGCCCTTAAACCGGGTGAGGCTTCATATACCGCTCCAATTAGTTGAAAGAAAGAAATAAACCACTTTCCCACAGACTCAATAATATATTAGGGGTATGATATCACTCTTTCTGGAGTGTATTATCGGACAATTGTTAGTTACACAATTTTTTAGATTAGAAGGAATCAAAAATAACTGGACAATACTGACCAGCATTCTTCCCCAAAATTACTTTACCTCGCCCCTAACACACCAAGGAAACATGAAATTAGTGGGGAAATATACTTGAAAGTTTTCATTATACCTTGTTACATATTCAGTATGGTAGGACCTCCCAAAATGTTCCTGTATAGCCTGTAGAAAGAAATTACACATGGCAGCAAATGGGTCTGGCTGCACCACTTATGTAATATACACCACTTATAGGTATGACTGCACTACTGGTGTTTTCATTATATATACACCATACATCTCATTCATCTGAGTTTTATTAATGTCAACACAAAAGGGTGTAATGCAGGTCATTGCTCGTGCAGTAAGAGTGACATTCTCATTTTCATGTAAATGGCAAACATAACATGACTCCTTTGTATATCTTTTTGCGGTCCAAGTAGTGCGCTGCCAAAAAGTGTTATTGTGTGGATGGCCTGTGACAGCCGGCTTGACACTGGCTAACAGTATGATTTGTATCCTCATTGTGTGTACAAGTGTTTCTGACAATCTGTCGTTCTTTACTGCTACTGTTTCTTGAGGTGATAATGTTAGAGGGCAATGTATAGCCCCAACGCCCTTCTTCCCAGATAAACCACAGGGAGGGCTGCATTTTAAGGATCTGGTTCAAGAACCTTTGAACAGTGTGTTCAAAGCTTATTCACGTGTTTGTTTCTTTCACCTTACAGGCAGTTGGTGTTAGTGTTACTTGAAAAGATCCTTTCCATCTCTTACAATTCCAGTGTTTTTCTCCTGGTCAGTCTCCTGGTCTGATCCCGGAAATCCCCTTGAGTCGTTGGATATCAGCGTTCTGTTCAAGCGTGAATTACTGTAAGCTGGAAACGTGTTTACAGATCTTGTCACAATCGGCAATCGTAGCATTATGAAGCTGCGAATTTATTGCATACCCATTATTGACTGTTCAGGAGTATGTAGCATGCACTGGACAACCATAAATGATTTCAAATGGTGCGGGTTTAAGGGATCCCGTTAATGTAGTCCTGATGCCAGACAGGACCAGTGGCAGTTTTGACCCAGTTCAAACCAGTTTCTGGGTGCATTTTTGCAAATCTTTTCTTTGATGAGGCAATTCATATTCTCAGTCCTACCTGCACTTTGTGGGTGATAAGCACAGTATAGTTTTAGGTTGATCCCTAATTTATCATGCATTTGTTTTAGGGAAAAATTAACAAAATTACTTCCATTATCACTGCTAAGGGTGAGTTCAGCATCCATCTGGGGAAGATTTCAGATAGCAGTGCTTTAGCAACTACCCCTGAATCTGTTTCCCCAGCAGGGAATACCTCCACCCACCCTAAGAATAAATCAACCATCACTAGCAGTGTTTCTTTCCTTCTGCTATTGTCATTTCTGCAAAATCCATCTGGTCTAACTGTGTGTCAATTTACAAAAATTAAAAGTTAGGAAGTCATGGTTAAAGATCTGGACCACACCAGATGTTTTGAATCTTTGTATACATTGTGTTTTAACCACAACTGTCCAACTTTACTGTCTGGAAATGACCGAATTGCCGTCAACAACATATCATCTGGATGTGTGTAGGAGTGAGTGTACGTGCTGAAAATGGTCCTTCAGCAGCTCGTTTGTTCATAAGTTCATCAGTTCATTTTCTGTAACTGTTTAATCCTAATTAGGGTCGCGGGAAGGCTGGCGCCCATCCCAGCTGGCTCCAGGTGAGGGCAGAGTACACACAGAGTATCAGAGTATCACTGATTCTTAAGTATACTTTACTCTCCACCTAACTCTGTTTCTGGGGGTTGTGTCTCCACTCACGGATGTCTATTTAAGGTACAGTGCACCTTCACATCACTTCCTAAACAAGTTAAACAGAAGCAACACCTTCACTCGCTCGCAAAGCAGCTTTACACAGTAAAAGTATACAAAGCTTACGAAGTATAAAAGAATTTGAAGGTTTTCTACAGCCCCGACACATCCCTAATGAGCATCACCCACTGCGACAGTGGCAAGGAAAAACTCCCTCAGTAGATGCAGGGAGGAAACCTTGAAAGGAACCAGGCCCAAAAGGGAAACCTATCCTCATTTGTGTGAAACCATAAGAGAAGTTCATGACAGTCCAAAATGTAGTCCGGTTTAAAAAGAGAAATTTAATAAAAGGTGGCCCTTTTATTCTGACTTCACTCCGTTCTGTCATTTTAACTTCCTGTATAATCAGTGTTTATATTCATTAATATTTTCTTCTCATTCCTTTCAGTAACCAAAACTTAAAAAATACTTAAAAAAAAAACAATACTTAAAAAAACCAATACTAATAACCAATACTTAAATACTAATACTTAAATACTAATACTCAAAACTAATACTTAATACAATACTTAATAATAAAACTAATAACCTCTTCTTCTTTTCCTTTCGGCTGTTCCGTTCACGGGACGCCACAGCGAATCATCTGCCTCCATCGCACCCTATCCTTTGCATCTTCTTCTCTTACACCAACTACCTTCATGTCCTCCTTCACCACATCCATGAATTGTCTCTTTGGTCTTCCTCTAGGCCTTCTGCCTGTTAGTTCCAACCTCAGCATCCTACTACCAATATACTCACTATCCCTCCTCTGTACATGTCCAAACCATCTCAATCTAGCATCTCTGATTTTGTCTCCAAAACCTCTTACATGCGCTGTCCCTCTGATGTGCTCATTCCTGATCCTATCCATCCTCGTTACTCCCAAAGAGAACCTCAACATTTTCATCTCTGCTACCTCCAGCTCTGCCTCCTGTCTTTTCCCCAGGGCCACTGTTTCTAAACCATACAACATAGTTGGCCTCAACACCGTCTTGTACACTTTTCCTTTCATTCTTGCCGATACCTTCCTATCACACACCACACCAGACACTTTTCTCCATCCATTCCAACCTGCCTGCACACGCTTCTTCACCTCTTTTCCACACTCTCCATTGCTCTGAATTGTTGAGCCTAAGTACTAAAAATCCTCCACTTTCCTTATCTCTGCTCCCTGTAACCTCACCGTTCCTGTTGGGTCATTGTCATTCATATAATAATAATAATAATAATAATAATAATAATAATAATATAATAATAATACTAATAACCAATATTTTAACCTAACACTTTAATAAACTACTTAAATTTTTTTTTTATAAACATATGTTCAAATCACTGAGATGCAGCAGAAGAAAAGAGTTTAGCTTCATAATGGATGGGAAGCTGAGAAAAAAAAAACATCACAACTTTGAGTACAAAATAAAATTCTATCATAGGGGTGTCAACTCATGCTTCAAAGGGTTTTTGTTTCAACCAAGCAGCAGCACACCTGACTTTGCTCATTTAAATAAACATTTTGAGTCTTTGGGCAGTTGATTGGTCAATCTGCGACACCTGTCATCTATAGTATCAAATACTAAATAATAGTGACAGTGGTTAAATTTCGGACTTACTAACCTGAAGGTCAGGGATTCAGTACCGCCACGCTGATACTGAGGGGCCTAAATGTAATTGAAAATCCAAGTGATTTATTGATGTAACTTTACAAATGATTCTGTCATGAGTCTTAACATTGTTATCATCAGGAGTCAGGTTAGCACTGCTATAGCACTCATCGTTCACTTCGCATTCACATAAGACTCGGTCTGTTGTCGGTTTTAAATAGCGTGGTTGTAGATGGTCTGCGATATGCCATTTTCATGTGTGTTTCATGTGTGTTTGGTCCGTGCTTGTGGTACATAGTCCTAGTCTTTGTTCACGTCTTACTTCCGCATCAGCACTCGGGGTGGTGGTGGTGGTGGGGGGTATTAAACAATGACAACAATGACTTGTCCAAACTGTCGGGGTAGGTAATAGGGATACAGACTTACAGCTAACACTGGGGATTTCAGGGTCTACAGTAATATTTTCTTAGCAACCAGCTCTGGTGACTGGGTTGTACTTGTGCGGTAAGCAGTCTATGACACTGTAGATCAACAGAGATCTTAATCTCCAGGTTGGAGCAGTGGGTAAGCATTACTTGCTCAGCTTTAAACTGGTTTAGGTTGTGTACCACTCAGACAAAAGCTTCTGTATCAGAACTAATACTTTTATTTCCACCTCTGCTGCCCTCCCCTTGGGAGTACCTCAAGGCTCCATTATTGCACCTCATTTATTTACTCTCTACCTACTTCCACTATGCCCCATCTTGAGGAAACAAGATATTCTCTTTCACCAGTACAAGGATAACTGTCAGATATTTTGTCCATTAAAGTATATGGACACATGCGCCATCCAGCCTCTCCTTAAGTGAAAGTCCAAAGTCAGAAATAAGTGAAATAGGATGGTACCAAGTTTCTTGAAAATGAATGAGAGTAATACAGAAATCATGCTGCCTATACCAAACAACAATGGTAGAACCACTTTTCTCAACCTTTCCTTTTTGATACAGTATGAAACATTCACAATTATAAATGTAGCTTTTATAACTTCCAGACTTGATTACTGCAATGTGCTCCTGTTTGGGATCAGCCAGGCCTCCCTCATTTGCCTTCAGCAGTTGCAAAATGCTGAAGTCTGGTTTTTAACATGTACAGGGAAGAAAGGGCACATTACTCCACGTTTGGTCTCACTTCACTGGTTTTCGGTGAAATATTGAATTGATTTTAAAATTATTTTATTTGTTTTTAAGTACTACATTTGGAGCTGCTGTGCCATCTTAAGTCAGAACTGGTACATCCTTATAAGCCATATTGCTCTCTGAGGTCGTCTGACAAGAAGCTTTTATTCATTCCAAAGATTCAGACAAAACACAGAGGTGACAGCTGCTGCTCTGAGACTCTGGAATGACTTACCAACACATATCAGACAGGCTTCTTCACTCACTGTCTTTAAATCTCTTTTAAAAACACACTTTTACCCCCTAGCCTTCAACCCAGAGTGATACATCTCATTTTGTTTGGTAGATTTTTTGAGCTTTTTTTGAGCTTATCTTCCTTTACTTCTATGTTTTACTGTGCAGCAGTTTGGTCAGCATCAGCATTCTTGGGTTTTTAAAAAAAATTTTTTAGTGCTTTATAAATAAAGTGGTATAGTATAGGAATAGTGGAAGTTAGACTAAGGGCAGAGGTCAGCATTTGTGAACAACACTGGTTTCATGCCAAGAAAGAGCACCACAGATGCAGTGTTTGTTTTGAGGATGTTAATAGAGAAGTACAGAGAAGGTCAGAGGGAGCTGCACTGTGTCTTTATGGATCTGGAGAAAGCATGTGACAGGGTGCCAAGAGAGGAGCTGTGGTATTGCATGAGCAAGTCTGGAGTGGAAGAGAAGTATATTAGAGTGGTGCAGGACATGTATGAGAGATGTAAGACAGTGGTGAGGTGTGCTGTCAGCGTGACAGAAGAGTTCAAGGTGGAGGTGGGACTGCATCAAGGATCAGCTCTGAGCCCCTTCTTGTTTGCTATGGTGATGGACAGGCTGACAGACGAGGTTAGACAAGAATCTCCATGGACTATGATGTTTGCAGATGACATTGTGATCTGTAGTGAGAGCAGAGAACAAGTGCAGGAAAATCTAGAGAGGTGGAGGTATGCCCTGGAAAATAGGGGAATGAAATTTAGCCTCAGTAAGACAGAGTACATGTGTGGGAACGACAAGGACCCAGAAGGTGGAGGATTTTAAGTACTTAGGCTCATCAATCAACAGCAATAGAGAGTATGGAAAAGAGGTGAAGGAGCATGTGCAGGCTGGTTGGAATGGGTGGAGAAAAGTGTCCGGTGTGATGTGTGATAGGAAAGTATCGGCAAGAATGAAAGGAAAAGTGTACAAAACAGTGATGAGGCCAGCGATTTTGTATGGTTTAGAAACAGTGGCACCGAGGAAAATACAGGAGGCAGAGCTGGAGGTAGCAGAGATGAAAATACTGTATTGAGGTTCTCTTTGGGAGTAATGAGGATGGATAGGATCAGGAATGAGTACATCAGAGGGACAGCACATGTAAGATGTTTTGGAGACAAAAATCAGAAAGGTTAGATTGAGATGGTTTGGACATGTACAGAGGAGGGATAGTGAGTATACTGGTAGTAAGTTGTTGAGGTTGGAACTACCAGGCAGAAGACCTAGAGGAAGACCAAAGAGGAGATTTATGGATGTGGTGAAGGAGGACATGGAGGAAGAGAAGAAGATGCAGAGGATAGGGTGAGGTGGAGACAGATGATTTGATGTGGCGACCCCTGAAGGGAGTAGCCGAAAGGAAAAGAAGAAGAAAAAAGTATCTTCCTTTAATTCTATGCTTTACTGTGTAGCAGTTTGGTCAGCATCAGCATTCTTGTTTTTTTTTTTTTTTTTTTTTTTTTTTTTTAAAGTGCTTTATATATGAAGTGGTATAGTATGGTAAAGGTCATATTTTTCTGTAGACCAGGAGTCATGGATTTCTGTACTCTATGTAAACTGGATTTAATATTTAAATATTAATTATGTTGGGCCCTTGCAAGCCTGCAACTGCTGGAAATTGATAAAAATTGAAATACATTCTGAACTCAATTTATTTTATTCTTCTTTTTTTTTGCTAAAAGTCTTGTAAGTATGAATCGAGAAATTATTTTGTTGTATTTTCTAGATATTTCTGGATATACAGTGGTACCTCGGTACTCGAACGCTTTAGAGGTCAGGGTTTTTTTTGTCCCGGGAGTCGACCAACTTCCAGAATTCGAACTCTAAAAAAGCACGAGAAAAAAATGAAACAGAGAAGTAGGGGAAATGCACGCTCTAGTGCTTTCTCTGTCAACAATAAAGCTTATCCGTTTTCATCACACTCTGTCTCCTTCATTTTTGGGTCCGGCTGAATGTTCCTGGCGTTACAGAATCTTCAAGCCCTTCTGTCTCTGGATACAGAATTTCTGTCTCTGGATACAAAAAAAGTCACGTTATGAAACGCACCATCTCAAAAATTCAAACAATGTGCGAGTTGCTCTCCCATTGGCTATCTCCCAACACCCCGCCCCGCTGGCTTCCCATTGGCCAGGAGGGAGCTGCATCTCCATAATACCCATGATGCTTTTCGTGTGCCTTCGACCCTTTGTTCATTACAGAGTTCCAACACGCGTAAAGGACAGAGTTACTGTTGTTTTGTGAGTTTTTCGAGTGTGCTCATTGCAACTTTATTTTTCGTCATTCATCATGGGCCCCAAGAAAGTGATTCCTGGTGCGAGTGAAAAGAAGAAGTGGGCTCGTGGCTTGCGGTTGAGCGATATCGCAATGGAATATGGCCGAAAACCATCTACCATCGGTACGATATTCAAGCAGAAGGAGGCCTTAAAAGGTATACTTGTATAATTTTTAAAGGGTTTAGGGGTACTATTGGGGGCCTTGGAACGAATTATCCCTTTTATATGTAAAATGCTACTCAACTTACAAAAAAAACAGGTTATGAAACCACTTCTGGAACGGATTAATTTAATAAGGTGAGGTATGACTGCATTTACATTATTTGTAATAGGGAAGCGGATTCGGAATTCAAACAAATCAGAATTCGACCAGCTGTCGTGAACAAATTATGGTCGAGTACCGAGGCATCACTGTAGACAGTTCCTAATTAAAGGGAAATGTTTTTTAATATACCGGTACTGTTTGAATTTATTAAATCAAATGCTTTACTAATTGTAAAATCCATATGTTTTTTTTCTAAAAGAATCTGAAAATGTATAATTTTGAGTCTCACATTCATGCAACGTCCTACATATTTATATGACTTTCACACAATCTTGCTTTCCACAGCCACTAATAATGAGTCCTCCACTGTTTTAACAGCATAACATGCAGATATCCAACTGTTATCCTTCCAGGCTTTGCTCTGTCTATCATATCACCTAATATTATTCTTTTGTTCACAATATTGTTAACCTCGTCACTGAGGTATTAACATTTCTGTACTCTGTTTTTCCCTCACTCCTGCTTGCAGTGCATTCTCCACTCTGTATTCTATCTATATCCATCTCACCGTCACTTCTTCCCTCCCTCCCTTCCTCCCCTCATCTTTCTCCCTTCCTCCTACAACCTCCCCTTTTCTGCTCACTTATTCTGTCACCTGCAGTGGGAGGAGAGATGAAGCAGCACTTTTATCATTGGCTATTCAGGAAGGAGGCTGCAGGGGCATGGTGATGCTGTGCAGATGCTCAGCAGAAAGACAGGAAGCTACATCCTTTCTCTCTCTTTCTCTCCCTCCTTTCCTCTTTGGCCTTTTCTCCCTCCCTTTTCTTTTTACATTTCTTACTTTTTCATTTCGTTTCCTTCTCCTTCACAGGCACACAGGCTATAATGTAGGATTAGGACTTTCTTACACTGCTCTCCTTCGTTCATCCTGCTCTACAGTTTTTGTTTAGCTCTTCCTGAAGGATCACCGCACCGACTGAGACTACAGCAAACCAGGAACATACACAAACACAGACACACACGCACTTCAGTGGAGTGCACTAATTTCTTTCTAGGCTTCTCATTACCAAACAGTGCTGGATTTGTTTATCGTGTGTGTGCGTGCGCGCGCGTGTGCGTGTGTGTGTGTGTGTGTGTGTGTGTGTGTGTGTGCCATCGTTAAACTCTAAATGGTCATACACATTCAAGGAGCAAATTATATTAATTCTTGCTGCTTGAGGCTTTGTGGAACCGGTTTTACCTGAAGAAGAACTTTCATATCCCAGGATGCTGTGCAGCAGGGCACACCATTAGGCCACACCAGAATGGGTGGAGCCCCAAAAGCTCAGGACACTGCTGATTGGACGGCTCTTCATTGGACGAGCACATACACGCAAACCGTCGCTGCACATGGGTGAGGACGAGAGTCCCAAGATCAACCACAGTTTCCTCCGAGACTACGTCACTGAGGGTGTGTACACAAAATTCAAAAATTCAAATAATTCACACACATAAATACTGCACGCACATTTAAAATTAATACATGCACTTGCCGACAAACACACACACACACACACACATTATATATTAAAAATGTAAGACACACGCAAACACAGCATCAGAAAAGTCTGCAATCCAACTGTACCCATAAAAGTTCTGTCTCAGTGGCTCCTGTGAATAATAATAATAATAATAATAATAATAATAAATATGTATTTACTATTTTACACCAACGGGAATTTTTTACATTTTTACTCGATATATTATAAATTTCATATAATTACTCTTTTATTGTAAATTATTTTGTAATCATAAAGTACTTTTTATAATTATTAAGTTAGATTGTCTACATTAGGCTCCCGAGTGACACATCAGCAAGGTGTGCGACTATTAACCTGGAGATCGCAACTTCAAACTAATTATTTTTTTACATTTCTTAACGCCCACAAACACGCATTCCCTGCAGTCCAAAAGAGACGGGTTGCTAGCATCGCATGTTACGCAGGTGGCGTGTACATGCTTTCACTCCTCCATGGTTGATGGTGGTTGTGTGATTGGGAAGGTAAAACCTGAATGGTGGGAATTGGATACAAGTAAAATTAGGGAGAAAATGGGGGAAATTTAAAAAAAAAATATATATATATATACAGTAAGACCCAGTTTTTCGTGATGGTTCGGTTCCGGCCCTTGCCACGGATCAAGAAAATCTGCAAGCTATTGATGCGGTTTTAAAACCCCATGTATGATTATTACATGAGCTAAAATATGCTTGTTAAACACATTCTTTTGTCAGTCTTACTCATTAATACAGTAATAATCCAGTAAAATGTAGTAATGATTAAGTAAAAACTTTTAAATTTTGCACTGTGATAATATTTATTAATGAATAAAGTGCTTAGGCTCCTTAAAAAAGCTTGAGAAGATGCATAGCGTTTGAGTGGCATCATTGAAAACACATGAAAAAAAAACAAAAAACGTAAATTCACAATTTAAGCAATCACGTTGATGACGTGTGCATGAAAGAGAAAAAAACGAGGTGTACACATCATCTTTAACCAATCAGCAGGAGGAAGAAACAAAAGCTCTCCACCATTGGCTAAATTTGAATCATGTGCCAGTTACTTCCGAGGTTGTCCCCAGTCTACGAGTATGTGGGGGCGTGAGCGCTGAACCGCGAATAGTCAAGGGCCTACTGTATACATATATTTTAATCACAATTCCAATTTTCCTGGAAAAAAGATTCACTTGATTAATTTCAGACATTTTTTCAGGCATGTTCTTGACCTGAAACAGGGTAGCTGCTGTAAAATTTAACACAAGGTTCTTTTAACTTTTAAACTCCATGTGAACTGAACTTGAAATAAATTGCAGAAGTAATAATTGTTAAAGTTTCCAGTGGTCTCGTTCACTGGATATCTAAACCTATGTTTATTTTTACTGACTCTCGAGCCACCACTTGATTTCACCTGTACTGATCATTTTGTAGTTTGTCTTCATCCCTCCCCAAAAAAGTGGGGCCGGTGGTGTAGTGGTTAGGGTGCTGCACTCATGATCGGGAGGTTGTATGTTCAAATCCCAGTTAGACCCCCACTGTGCTAAGACCCCTGGGCAAGTGTGCATCTGTTCACCCAGCAGTATAAATGGGAACCAGTAAAATATACTGGGAAGGTAATCTGCGATGGACTAGTGTCCCATCCAGGAGGAGCTGAACTCCTGGTCGCTTCAGGCTACAGAAACTGGGAATAAGCACTGGCATGATGAGCCGCTATGGCTCAGGTGTAAAAAGACCAGATTTTTACCTTCATCCCCCAATTTTTGGTTTCCACTTCCCTTTTAAGTCGAGTCTGTTCTAATTTACCTGTCTGATTGGTTTTCTGTGTTTTCAGTGGTTTCCACACCCATACCAGGCTTGCGCGCCTGAACTACAAGTTTCTGGTTTCATTATTTGCTCCATGAACTCACTTCCTTCAAGTCTCTCTGTTAGTTTGAGGTGTATTTTGTGTTGCATGAATGCACGAGTCTGAGCTATGGTCTATTCTCATAATTGTCAGTCATGTTTTACTCCTGTATATACAGTTTAGATTAGTATATACAAATATATGCAAATGAGATTGAGATGGTTTGGACATGTACAGAGGAGGGATAGTGAGTATATTGGTAATAGGATGCTGAGGCTGGAACTATCAGGCAGAAGGCCTAGAGGAAGACCAAAGAGACGATTCATGGATGTGGTGAAGGAGGACATGAAGGTCATTGGTGTAAGAGAAGAAGATGCAGAGGATAGGGTGAGATGGAGGCAGATGATTCGCTGTGGCGACCCCTGAAGGGAAAAGCCGAAAGGAAAAGAAGAAGAAGAAGATACAGTCGGCCCCCGGGGGCAGTAGTGGCCTGGTGGTAAACGGGGTTGGATCGCTGATCCAAATGTTGGGGGTTTGAGTCCCTTTCTCCACAAGATTGTCACTGTTCCCCCAGTGCAGCTAACTGGGTTATCAAAGGCCAGCCATGTCTCTCACTGTCTATGGTGAGAGGTTCATGGAAAAGAACCATTGCTGACTAGCGTAAAGAGTAGGCTGCATAGCCATCAGCGTGGTTCTGTCCCTTGCTTTAGCCCTTTAGGCTAGTGTTACGAAGGGCATCCAATGTAAAAACCTAGTTCATAGGGGTTGCGTTCTGCCCCCACTCCGGGGATCATGAAAATACGCAAATTATTGATACGGTATTAAAACCCTATGTATGATATTGACTCTTCTTCTTCTTCTTTTCCTTTCGGATTTTCCCTATCTGCCGATGTATGATATTATATGCACTAAAATATGCTTCTTAAACACATTCTATAGACAGTCTTACTCATTAATACAGTAATAATGCAGTAAATTGAAGTAATGATTAGGAAAAATCGTTTTAATTTTGTGCTGTGAGAAAGAGAGAGATTTCTTTTTCGGCTTTTCCCCTTTTTTTAATCAGGGGTCACCACAGCGAATGATTCGCACATTTGATTTGGCATAGATTTTTACGTCGGATGCCGTTCCCGACACAACCCTTTAGCAAGGGACTAAAACACGCTGACAGCTTTGCAGCTCCTCTTTACGAAAGTCAGCAATGGTTCTTTTACATGAACCTCTCACCATAGACAGAGAGAGAGACATGGCCGGCCTTTGTTAACCCAGTTAGCTGCACTGGTTGGGGGGGGGACAGTGACAACCTTGTGGAGAGTGGGACTCGAACCCCCAACCTTAAGATCAGCGATCCAGTGCCCTATACCACGAGACCACCACTGCCCATTGTACTGTGAGAATATGTATTAGTAAATAAAGTGTTTAGGCTCCTTATTAGAAGCGAGAGAAGATGCAGGCTGTTTGAATGGCATCATAGCACTTAAATAATAATTAAAAACACACTAAAAAAATTAACTTCGCAATTCAGACGCTCACATTGATAAATTGTGCACGAAGGAGAAAAAAAGAGGTGTACACATCATCTGCAACCAATCAGCAGGAGGGAGAAACAAAAGCTCTCAGTCATTGGCTAAATGTGTATCACGTGCCAGTGATTTCCGGGGCTGCCGCTAATCCACGAGTATGTGGGGGCGCAACCGGTGAACCGTGAATGGACGGGGGCCTACTGTTATCTTCTTCCAGAGACACGATATGATGAATGAAACGTTTTAATTAACTTTTTTTTTATTTAATTTTTTTGAATTTAATTTAAAATGCATTCTTTTAATAAAGTTAATGTTAAACATCCACTGTGTTTATCTGTTCTCCCTGCAGCTGATGTCATTTCCACTGTGGAATTTAACCCCACAGGGGATCTGCTGGCTACTGGAGACAAAGGGGGACGAGTGGTCATTTTCCAGAGAGAAACTGAGGTCAGGGCTCAAAGCTCAAGTAACTCGTGTTTTATTTATATGTTTATTATTAACGGTAAACACAGTCACAGTGCAGCGTCACAGTAACCCAGATAAAGATTTCAATTATTTAAGCTGCTTGATTGATTAGGTGATGAGATTGACATATAGTGCACAAATTGACTATAAATAAGACTTATATGTTGTAATAATAATAATAATAATAATAATAATAATAATAAATGTTATTTAAATGTGCCTTTATTGGCACTCAAGGTCACTGTACAAATAAATAAAACCAAAGCACAAAAAAAGTACAAAAATAGGCCAGATAAAAAACAATTACAACCAATCAGATTTTTAAAAATCAGGTGGAATAAGCAATTCAAAAAGTAAGTCCAGACCTAAAGTGGGGGGGAAAGATGTGGTGTGCCTGAGGTCAAGTGGTAATGAGTTCCAAAGTCGGGGAGCAGAGCAGCTGAATGTTCTGCTCCCCATGGTAGTGAGACATGCAGAGGGAACAGACAGGTGAATAGAGGAGGAAGATCTGAGGGCCTGGGAACATGAAGGAGTTCAGACAGGTATGGAGGGACAAGGTAATGAATGGCTTTAAAGATTAGCAGGAGGATTTTAAACTGAATATGAAATTTAACTGTGGGGCCGGTGATGTAGTGGTTAGGGTGCTGCACTTATGATCGGGATGTTGTGTGTTCAAATCCCAGTGAGACCCCCACTGTGCTAAGATCCCTGGGCAAGGTCTCAACCACAAGTGTGCCTCTGTTCACCCAGCAGTAGAAATGGGTACCAGTAAAAATATACTGGGAAGGTAACTTCCTCCCATCCAGGAGGAGTTGCACTCCTAGTCGCTTCACGCTATGGAAACCAAAGATAAGCACTGGCCTGATGAGCAACTATGGCTCGGGTGTAAAAAGCCCAAAGTACTTAGTTATGAAATTTAACTGGGAGCTAGTGAAGCTGCTGGAGAACAGGAGTGAAGTGATGGATGGAGGGGGTTCAGGTGATGATGTGGGCAGTTGCATTCTGGAGCAGTTGAATTTTATGGAGAGATTTTTGAAGGAGAGGATTGAGTTGCAATAATCTACATGAGAGGTGACAAGGCTGTGCACAAGGATAGCAGTAGTGTGAGGGATGAGGGAAGAGCGAAGACAATTAGTATTGCATAGGTGAAAGTATGCAGGCCACGTGATGTTATTAATGTGAGACTGGAAAGATGGAATGCTGTCCAGGATGACAACCAGACTTTTTACCAGAGAGGAGAGGGAGACAGGGGGTTGACACTTATGAGAGAAAAACTGTCAGTTTTGATTGCAAAGATTTAAAGAAAAGTACAGTAAAGATGTACGTCAGTAAATATGAATTGTGCCTTGTGGACTATTGTTCATAGTAGCACATTATAATAAATGAATAAAAATATCCCTAATAAACATTTTACAGGTAATGATAATAAAGACCTGCACCTGACATGGAATAAGGTACAAAAACTTAGTGTGACTCTTGGAAACTCAAAAACACATTCTAAGAAAAGGCTATCTGACCAAAATATATTTTGATCTTCGACTTAAAGTCCTGAAGCCAAAAGGAAAGGCTGAACTGTAACTGTGTGGTTTATAAGAAAAAGCTCTGTCCTTGCTGTAATAATGCAACATACTAATCCCTGCAACTACATGATGCAACATTTGATTGAATCCAGCATGGCAGTTTATATACCGTAAACGACGTGATAAGCACCTTAAAAAATTGGGGTGGGTGGGCACTTATTAAAATTTTACCAGCCGAGTGGAACGGTAAGTGATTATTACCATAGAGGTGGAAAACATGAATAAAAACAGAACAATAAAAGAGTTTTACTGGTATTTGTATTATTCATGTTGTGGTATCAACCAAATTACTTACATGAAAGCTGAAAATAAACAGAAAACAGCATAATTTAAAAAAAGACCCTTCAACTTTTCAATCAACATGAATGTCAACTTTAACACATGGCACGTTGAACTGATCAACACAAAGGTCAACTTTAGCACATGGCAGTAGAAAAGCACATGGCCAGGAATGTGCTTAAATTTATGAAGTTAGTGAGCAGGAGAATCGGGTGAAAAATACTCTTCATCACTTTCTGTTAAGTCCATATCTGGCTCATCGCACCATTCATTCAGAGCATCCCATAGTTTTGCTGTAGCAGTTTCTAATGCTTCATCTTGTTGGACATTTACCAAGAGAACACAGCAAAATATTTTCCTGTTTTTTAAAGAACGGCGGAACGATCAAATGTGTTGTTACTGATGAACATTATAGACATTCCCCAGTGGCAGGGGGTCTTGAAATACTGTGCCATTTTTACAGGCAGTGAACGCCTAATTTTACCGTTACAGTGACTGATCGAATAAAATTGGTAAGATTGATCTACCATTTTGCTCCCAGTACACATGGGCGGTAATTACACTTCTTTCTCTTCTTCTTCTTTTCGGCTGTTCCCTTCAGGGTTCGCCACAGCAAATGATCTGCCTCCATCTCTCCCTGTCCTCTGCATCTTCTACTCTTACTCCAACGACCTTCATGTCCGCCTTCACCGCATCCATAAATCTTCTCTTTGGTCTTCCTCTAGGCCTTTTGCCTGGTAGTTCCAACCTCAGCATCCTACGACCAATATACTCACTATCCCTCCTCTGTACATGTCCAAACCATCTCAATCTAGCCTCTCTGACTTTGTCTCCAAAACATCTAACATGTGCTGTCCCTCTGATGTACTCATTTCTGATCCTATCCATCCTCGTTACTCCCAAAGAGAACCTCAACATTTTCATCTCTGCTACCTCCAACTCTGACTCCTGTCTTTTCCCCAGGGCCACTGTCTCTAAACCATACAACATTGCTGGCCTCATCACCGTCTTGTACACTTTTCCCTTCATTCTTGCCGATACTCTCCTATCACACATCACACCGGACACTTTTCTCCATCCATTCCAACCTGCCTGCACGCGCTTCTTCACCTCTTTTCCACACTCTCCATTGCTCTGGATTGTTGAGCCTAAGTACTTAAAATCCGCCACCTTCTTTATCTCTGCCCCCTGTAACCTCAAAGTTCCTCTTGGGTCCTTCTCGTTCACACACATGTATGTCGTTCACACACACGTATGGGCGGTAATTACACGTAAGATAAAAAAACATGGGGGTGTTGCTTATTGGATCAGGGCGCTTATTACTTGGAATACGGTATTTAAAAAAAAAAAATTCACCCCTTTGTCCTTTGCTGTTCATTATTAGTATTTATTCCTTATTTATTCCTTATATTATCGTTATAAGTATATAGATAGAATGGCATTGGGCTTAGAGGAGAGCCTTGTTTGAGACCAAACTGTAATATTAATAGCAATTCCATAATTTACTTCTAGAAATTGATAATCAGTTAAATAGGAGCCATGGCTGGAAATTTCCTTTCTTTAAACTCAGCATCATTTGAAAGTCTAAAAGAATATCATGAACAATTTTTATTTTAGGGCAGTGGTGGACCGGTGATAAGGTGCTGGATTACCAATCCTAAGGTTGGGGGTATAAGTTTGTCACTACGATTGTCACTACTGTCCCCCTAGTGCAGCTAACTGGATTATCAAAGGCTGTCCATGTCTCTCACTCTCTGTGGTGTGAAGCATGTAAAAGAACCACTGCTTTCTTTCGACAAAAGTAGGCTGCATAGGCAGCTTGTTTCTATCCTGCGATGATCTGGCAAGCTGTCCAGGGTGTCCTGTACTGGGCGGCAGCCTCCCCACAATCCTCATTAGGATTAAGCGTTTCAGAAAATGAATGAATAAATATTTATCTTAAAAAACATTGAGATTCAGCAGAACAATGAAGGCGGGTTTATTATGACTAATTCACATGAGATGGACTGTGATCTAAAATAACCTCAAACAAGACTGACTATGTGTTATAGATTTAAATTGTCACATGACTGTGTGGCTGAAGTGAAGGACAGAGGCAAGGATGCACAACTTGAAATAGCTTTCTTAGCTGGAAAGCCAGACATATTCATAAGCCACAGACCAAGAGTTCAGAGACCTAAAATAGTCATACATACACTGAACAAAACATGAGGACATTGAACACATTGTACAACCAAGGTAGTTCAGAATTCAGGGGAGTTGTGCATACATGCTCACAAGTGACACAGTGAATGCCCCAGGCCTTGTTGAGTTTATAATCCAGCAGTGAGCCACTAACCTGCCGCCATGTGCAGTCATTTACCTGAACTTCCACACTGCCCACCGAGCCTTTTGGGAAGCATAGGTCCATTGTAGAACTTCCACCTTGTAAACCCGGAAGCACTAACGTGGTTTGTGTACAACTAGCTAGGAAAGATGAATCAGACACAAACAACAACAAGGGGAGACTGTGACAAAATTCAAACAACATAATTAGTTGTTTTTATGATAAATAATAAATCAATGGTATGTCAACCCCAAAGGTTCTGCTTTATATTCTGATTGATCCTTACTGAACCTAAAACACACAAGCACTTTTCAACAGATTGTATTGGATTACCATAATGAACATTAATGGACCGACCAACCCATGTTCTTTCAGCCCAATCAACCATGCTTGGAATACATGAAATACACCAGTGAAATAAATTGATTGGCTAGAATTGTACGTGTTGTTGTTGTTGTTGTTGTTTTTGTTGTTGACAGAGTACTGGAGATAAGGAGGAGTTGGGAGAGGTCGGGGAATATAATGTCTACAGCACGTTCCAGAGCCATGAGCCAGACTTTGATTACCTGAAAAGTTTAGAGATTGAAGAGAAGATCAATAAGATTCGTTGGCTGCCTCAACAAAATGCTGCCCACTTCCTTCTTTCCACCAACGGTGAAGAACAGACAATATAAAATCGACCAGAACGGAATTAAATTCTTATTCGTACAGGCTGAAATTTTGTAGATAATTTTTTTTATGAAGGACGTCTAACAAAATGAAATCTAATGTGTACCAAAAAATTCACAGAACTAACATCCAATGTTTCACGGCTAATAGATAAAACCATAAAACTCTGGAAGGTGAATGAAAGAGACAGACGGCCAGAAGGATACAATCTGAAAGATGAAGAAGGACGAATGAAAGATATTTCTACTGTCACATCTCTCCAGGTATGTTTATTGCTTTTTCATAACTATTAAAGAATATTACAACATGATAAGATTGATATGCATATAAATATAAATATGATTATAGGCACATTCATCAAATTTATAACCATTCAGAACACGTTTACAAGTGTCAGCAAACCAAGCATACCAGTTTTTTTGGTTCGTGATGTGCTCACAGTTGTGAAATCATTAATAGCAAACGTGCTAATTGTACATTATTAAGCGTTTCTGTGTGGAGTTTGCATGTTCTCCCCGTGCTTGTGCGGGTTTCCTCCGGGTGCTCCGGTTTCCCCCCGCAATCCAAAGACGCGCACTGTAGGTTAATTGGCCGTTCTAAATTGACCGTAGATTCTCTCCTGCAACGGCACCAGAACCCAGTCGTATCGGCACTTGCCTTTCCATTGGATCCTTCCGGTGGCGCCGAGACGGGGGACTTGCTGCTTGGGTAACAGCCTGTCCCTCATTACTCCCTACCCGGGCTCTGCGCACTGGGGAGTATCACCAGCCGGGATACCAGCCAGAGCGCAGCCATAGTCCTTCGGGACTGACGGAGGCCTACCAAGCGTTATAACACTACTCTTCTACTTATCAACTCCAATGCTTTCTGTCTGCATTCTTTAATCAATTCCTCTGGTTCAGATATTTCATAATCAAGTCTTCTGATTAATCTAGGTCCCAGTACTGAAGCCCACTGATTTGATGGTGGAAGTGCGTCCAAGGCGAATCTTTGCGAACGGACACACCTATCACATCAATTCGATATCAGTGAACAGTGATGGAGAAACGTATCTATCAGCCGATGACCTCCGAATCAACATGTGGCACCTGGACATCACTGATCGCAGCTTTAGTATCCTTGTTTGTATTTTTAAAAAATGGCACTAAAATAATGTAATATTACTGAGCAAGCATGAAGTGCTCCTGTATGAGCTACATTAGCTACTCATTAGCATGGTGCACCGATGCTTCATCCTTTACTCTTCAATGAGATATTGTGGACATTAAGCCAGTGAACATGGAGGACCTGACAGAAGTGATTACAGCGGCAGACTTTCACCCACAGCACTGTCACCTGTTCATCTACAGCAGCAGTAAAGGAACAATTCGGCTGTGTGACATGAGGACATCTGCACTGTGTGATACACATGCCAAGAGTGAGCACATACACACACTAGAAAACACAACTTAATAGAAGACACTGGACACGAAAGCCTCATAGCAAAATCAGAATAAATCACATTTAAAATTAAAATTAATTGAAAATATCTACATGAATCTCGTCATTCACCTATATTTCTCTATCCAGTCTTCGAAGAGCCCGAGGATCCAGGAAACCGCTCATTCTTCTCTGAGATCATTTCCTCTGTCTCTGATGTAAAGTTCAGCCATAGCGGGCGATATCTGCTTACAAGAGACTACCTCACAATGAAGGTGTGGGACCTAAACATGGAGAAAGGACCAGTAGAGATATACCAGGTGATAGAGCATCCTCACCAAATTCACAGCCATGACTCGGCGTCCTCACCAAGCACACAGCAGGTGATATGGTATCACTATCACACACTGACAAAGTGCTGCGGCACCCTCACCAAACACACACAAACCAGGTGACATGGCATCCTCATCAAACACAGACCAAGAAATACAGCATCCTCTCCAAACACAAACCCAGTGAGAGGTCATTATCACTGAATACATAGCAGGTGATACGGCATCCTTCCTGAACACACACATCAGGTGATACAGCAAACTCACACCAACTGATACGGCACCCTCCCTGAACACACATGCGATACAACTCCCTCACCAAACACACACTCCAGGTGACACAGCACTGTAAGCGAACACACACCAGTTGATGTGGCACCCTCACCAAACTCATTCCAGGTGATACGGCATCCTCACCGAACACACACACACACACACACACACACACACACCAGACTACACAGTGTTCACATTAATCAGACCTGCTGCTGTTACATTTAAATTAATAAAAAAAGAAATAAAAATTTTTATTTACTTTGCTTTTTATGGTTGTTTATAGCATATATAAAATTACACTGAACTATTTATTTCACCGTCTGTGAATATTTGTTAATTACCTATCAGAATAATTCCAGGTGAACAGTGAACTGTGTGTGTGTGTGTGTGTGTGTGTGTGTGTGTGTGTGTTCAGGTTCATGAATACCTCCGCAGTAAACTCTGCTCACTCTATGAGAATGATTGCATCTTTGACAAGTTTGAGTGTGTGTGGAACAGCACCGACAGGTAACCTTCCGTGATATTGTCTCATAACATTTCTGTGGCATCACGCAAGAGCCAGAAAACTCACAAAATGTTAACTTTGAAAAGAAAACAAGATGTTTTATTTTTTTTAATTAAATTCTATGAAAACAAATGTCAACAAAACTTGGGAAATGGCATCTTTCTGTGAGGCGAACATTGCGCAAAATGTATGCACAATTAAATTTGTCCCAATCTGGCATTTTCATAGCAAACCTAAATCAACCTCTTAAACAGAGATATGATTTCTGTAAATGAACCAGATAACCAATTTTCAAACAAGCAATTTTGATGTGAAAATTATTTTTTACTGCAAAATCTGTTCGAACATGCATATAGAACTTAATTTCAGTAAGTATTTAGCCTTCAAACCCCCCCCCCTCCATATCAGATGAAAAATGGCAAAGTCCTGATTCGGAATCCCCTGAGATACATGCCTCTTCACAATTCAGCACATTGCCAGACTGACCAAGACTTCTTTTCATGGGCGCCACCATCTTGAAATGTAGGTTCTCTGCTTCTTGCATGGAAATCGACGTGTATTCTACGTGCATCCTGTATAGGGCGCTGGATCGCTGATCCAAAGGTTGGGGTTCAAGTCCCACTCTCCACAAGGTTGTCACTGTCCCCCCCAGTGCAGCTAACTGGGTTATCAAAGGTGGGCCATGTCTCTCACTGTCTATGGTGAGAGGTATGTAAAAGAACCATTGCTGACTTTCATAAAGAGTAGCTGCAAAGTCGTCAGCATGTTTCTGTCCCTTGCTAAAAAGGGTTGTGACAGGAAGGGCATCCGATGTAAAAACCTCTGCCAAATCAAACATGCGAATCAGATGGAGAAAAAAACGTACTTAGTACGTTTTCTTGGGTCTGAGTATGGAAATACGTTTTTGGGTCGGATAATACGCATTCAAATAATAATGCCGGCTATTTCATGAAAAATAAATAAACCATAATCTTTTGCTATGAAGAATGCAAATAAGAAAATGTATGAGCCACTCAGAGTACCGTCCCTTGCCAAATTTAGCGACTGTGCATATGTATGGACACTGTTTATGGCAGAAGTTGAGCCATGAACTAGCACATATCTATGAAGCAGTCGTGCAGCACTGTAAGAATACATTACATGAAAGGGCTTTACAATCTGAATCGGAGGTAGGACGTGCTCAAACTTGATTGCTTTCATTTCAAAGACAGAAAATACCAATACTATCAAAGCTGAATGATTGTTTGCAGACTTTTATGTGGAGCATAACATTCCTCTAGCTGCTGCAGACCACATGTGCAAACTGCTCAAGTAGCAGATGTAAACAAGAGAGACAGCTGTAACTTCAATTCTCTCAGATTCTTTTTCACAAAGTTTGCAGTATTGATCAAAACTGAAATTGAAAACACAGATGAAGCCATCAACAACCTTGAGAATGAGTTTAATGATTATTGCTCAACCAGTTTCAAAGAGGAACAAATGAGAATGCCTGCAGATGATTTCTAGTTCTCACTTTCCCACACTGTCAAAGGAGATGGGACGCCCAAATTTCAAAAGTTGAACCACTGCATGTTAGGCATTTTATCAATTATACACAGCAATGCTGAATGTGAAAAAAAATTTCAGTCAGGTGAGGAAGAATAAGACAGACATCACTATCACTATCAGATGACTTGCTGTCAGCCTTACTTGTTCAAAAATCAAGAAGCAACACCTGTTATGAACAGACACTCACTGCCTCCTTCTTGAAGAGAGCAAAGGCTGCTACAAAGGAAGCAGTCAAAAGGATCAG
>CM045731.1:13275000-13300000 GCA_024760905.1 Plotosus lineatus | reverse complement strand
GCAACTAACTGGGTTATCAAAGGCCGGCCATGTCTCTCACTGTCTATGGTGAGAGGCTGTAAAAGAACCATTGCTGACTTTCAGGAAGAGTAGCTGCATAGCCGTCAGCGTGTTTCTGCCCTGCGATGGCCGGTGAGCTGTCCAGGAGGGATTCTGCCCTTGCTCAGAGAGCGGATACATGCAGGGGCCAGTGATGCCAGAAGCGAGTCAACACACCAGTAACCAGTAACAAAACTAATGTTTATCGGTCAGATAACTGTGTAAAATTATTTTAACGTTAAAATTGCTCAAAATCTAAAATTTCTAAACAGCAGTTCCAGAGAACTTAATCTAAAACGGAGTAACAAACCAGCATGTAGATTTACACCATCAGTAAGCGTACCTTTTCATTTCGGAAGATCAGTTTCTGTTTTCTTTGACCTTGCTGCAGAATCAGGATGAACTGGTGAATATCATCAGCACTGAATTACAAACTAACATGTTTGTGATTACTTGTGAAGTAGAAGTTTAAAAGCCTTGCACACACTTTTATTGGTTTCACAAAAAGCACTGGCACTAAAAGGGGGAATAAAACACACTCCTTTGAGTTTTCTCCTTCAGTACACGAGCATTTCCTGAATGAATATCCCAACTTTCACTCACTCAATAGATACTCCTCTCACACCTTCAGCCTGGCTGAGAACAAGGGGGAGAAGAAAAAGTCAAAGGCAAATTTAATGGCTGCCTGCACACTTCTCCTCCAGTTGTGTTCAATTTTGACTTGTCGTCCTTCTGGTAGTAGCGAAGATCTGCAGTTCAAACAGTGAATTGCTTTTAGCTCCAATCTCGGAAGTTTCGATCCCAGTTTCCCCTCCAGCTTGGTGCTGAACTCCACCATGCTCCCCTCATCAAGATTCAGCAATACCTGTTTAAACTCATGGCTGGCAAAAAGAATAATATCACTGTCAGGGTCTTCAGATTCAGCTCCAGCCACTGGATGGCGCACTGTTACCTCAAACCGGTACTTGTCAAAGCGTTTAACATGACAGCGGTGTTTTGCCACAGGTTTGATGCGACAGAGTTCCACTTCCTCTAGTTGGTGGAAAAGAACTGATGCATTTACACCGGTTTGTTCTTCCACTGAACTGCTCACATTAGGCTCTGCACAGGATGGATATTCATCGCCATATAGGCAACGCAGCCAATCTCCCATAAACACAGGCAGCAAGTTGATGAGTGACTGAGCGCCGTTCTCTGTCTCGGCCACTCGGACGCCCTGAAACTTGCCGCTCCATGTGATTCTGTGTCCCTCCAGGTGACTGCAGAGGACCTGGGTTTGTGTGACACCATGTTGTTTCCACGCCGAGGGGCCACACACAGTGTCGTACTGATCCCAGGTCAAAGTGGAATTATACACCTTCAGTCCCTCGGCACTGTACACATAGCCGGCACACACCAAAAACACGCAGCACAAACATAGTAGGATGAGTTTGACGGGGCCACGGTGAGTGATGGACCGTAGCACACTGAGGATCGACAGACTGAAGCGAGTCCACAGACGGAGTGTGACCGGAACCACACACACAGCCAGTGTCACCAACATCTTTGTTAACTCCAGTTCGACAAACCACTTTACCAACTGGATCATAAACATGGCCGCCAGTCCCAGTGCCAATACAGGCAGAGCAAACAGAAAAAGGAAGTATGCGACACACGTACGAATCAGACCAATCAGAGTGGAGTTCTGCAGGAGAACCACAGAAAACTCCCACCACATAAAACACACTAGGTAGGGAACTAGGAAGCAGTACGTTCCTTTGAATCCATGCATCCGGGCCATGCTGAAAAAGAACACAGTCAGTTATGAATATTGTAAGAATTATTTCTATTTAATTGCACAGACATGAGCGATTCTGTACATTATAAAATACTGATTGGCTTGTATATCTGTACACTGCAGAAACATGTGGAGGAATAAGTTTCTCACCTAAAGAATAGATAGAAGAGGTAAACATAAAGCAGGCATGGCAGGCTAATTGTAAGCACCACCAACTCTCCCATTGGCACTGTGGCAAATGTTTGTCCTAAAAGCCGCAACGTCTTAAATTCCCGTGGGAGATGAGTCGTTAGAGCGCATAGAGATGAGGCCACCTCGATGATGAATGCCCTGCGTGTGTACGATGCTGCTGCTGGAGTCAGAGATGCATAACTTACAGCTGTGAAGAACATGGCAACTGTGCAGAGCTCTGAGCATGGGATCCAGCGTTTGTCAGCCAGCGGGAAACTGAAGATCACAAAACACACAGAAACCAGAAAGTAAAGGTGCTGCTCCAGCTGACTCCAGCCAAAGTGAGACTCAACATCCAGCTCAGGTTCGAAACTCCTCAGGAGAGCTGCTAAAGCAGTAAAGTTCTTCCAGCATTTACTACTACGAAACACTCGAAGAGTGCATATGGCCATTGAGATGAATGCCAAGTAGAATGTAAGGAGAGGGATGAAGAAGAAAAACAGATCAACACTAAGGTTAGAGATGATGAAGAAGAAGATGAGTGCATTAACGTGTTGAGTCGGTATGATGGTGCTCAGCCACTGAACTCCTGCACGGGATGCCCAGTCCACCAAGTGTTCCTTTACATCCAGAATCAGATGCAGAGGATATTGTAGACCCTACACACACACACACACACACACACACACACACAATGTGGAAAGAGGTAAGAACTGGATTTTGTCTTTAAGGTGGTTTAATCATTCTTCTCAATGATAAAAAAATAATTTTTATGCAGTTTTTGTTTTTTAAGATGTGTTTTCCAGGAAAGTGGGTGTGGTTTATAGGTATGTGCAGTTTATAAGAAATGAAATCTGTGTTTACCAGAAAATAGGATTTTAAGTCCATGGCTCTCTTTACGCTTTGTTTGGTTTCCAGCATCATCTGACTGCCAGGCCATACACTTTTCTTTTGAGATACAGGAGACACATCCTTCTGCAGTGTCTCTCTCGTACACGCACACACACACACACACACACACACACACACACAGGAATATATTTTTGTGTGTGTATGTGTGCACTTTTGTGTGTGTGTGTGTGTGTGGGGGGGGGGTATTGGGAGTGTACCTTGTGGCTTTATTGATGTTGGTACTTGGGCACTTGAGAAAACGATAAGTGATAATATTGTCACACTTCACAGTACATGTACACAATACACTTTACAAAAGTGGACCAAATGTAGTTTGAACAAAGAATGATGTGAAGCTTGGTTTGGAAAGCTCAAAATAAAGAATTGGTAATAAAGGCTCAAAAAGGCTAACTATTATTAGTCCATTGTATATTGTACTCCATAATGCCACACCCATCACGAGAAGAACGTCTTTGGGCATTGGGTATGGCATAAGCCAAGTTGAGCTACAGTGAGGTAGCAAGACCTATGGGCTGTACACAACTTACCATCAGAAACCTAATTGACCACCACAACATGACAGTGTCAGTTGACAACAGGCTCTGTTCGAGTGAATGACGACTCCCGAACAAGACATCCCTACATCCAGGTGCAGTACTTTATAGAATGCTGTATCACCGCAAATCACCTCCTGCAAATTACCGCGTTTGTCAACTCGTATCAACACAAACAGTGGCCCAATACTGACTGTTGTGACCTTCATTTTGGCAGTTGCCCTTTTGTTTTGTTGTTTTTGATTAGCATTATTTATACTTGACACTTCGTGCAGTTTTCGTCCGTGGCACTCTTGACCAACTTTATACACTCCACAGGATTTTGGAGGTTGCATGCCCAATTTGTCCACATGTGTTTTGTGGATTTGGAGAAGGCTTTCAACCATGTCCCTTGGGCTATCTTGTGGGGCATTCTCTGGGAGTATGGCGTTTCGGACCCGTTGCTACGGGTCATTCAATCGCTGTATCACCGAAGCCATAGTATAGTCCATATTGGGAACAATAGGTCAGCTTAGTTTTCGGTGAGGGTTGGCGTCCACCAAGGCTGTCCTTTGTCACCATTTCTATTCATAATTTTTATGGATAGAATTTCTAGTCACAGCCGAGGCATTAAGGGGTTCTGGTTTGGTGGCCATCGGATCTCATCTCTACTTTTTGCAGATGATGTTGTCCATTTTGGTTTCATCAGGCCGGGACCTCCAGCTCTCATTAGAGCTATTCGCAGTCAGGTGCGAAGCGGTAGAGATGAAAATCAGCTCCTCCGAGTCCGAGGCCATGGTTCTCAGTTGGACAAGTGTGGAATTGATCTGGAATGGGAATGAGGTCCTGCCCCAAGTGGAGGAGTTCAAGTATCTCGGGTCTTGTTCATGAGTGAGGAAAGGATGGAGTGGGAGATTGACAGACGGATCGCTACAGCCTTTGCTGTAAAGCTAAACCTCTACTGGTCCGTCGTGGTGAAGAGGGAGCTGTGCCGCAAGGCAAAGCTCTCAGTTTACCTGTCGATCTGTGTTCCAGCCCTCACCTATCATCAGGAGTGTTGGGTAGTGACTGAAAGAACAAGATTGCGGATACAAGCAGCTGAAATGAGCTTCCTACGCCGGGTGGCGGGGCTCTCCATTTGAGATAAGGTGAGAAGCTCAACCATCTGGGGAGAGCTCGGGGTAAAACCGCTGCTCCTCCACATTGAGAGAAGCCAGTTGAAGTGGCTCGGGCATCAGGTCAGAATGCCTCCCGAACAACTCCCTGTTGTGTTGTTTCGGGCATGTCCAACCGGGAAAAGACCCCAGGTTGACCTAGAACATGCTGGAGGGACTATGTCTCTTGGCTTGTCTGGGACCCCCTCGGTGTCCCCCCGGAAGGGCTGGAGGAAGTGGCAGGGGAGAGGGACGGCTGGACCTCAATAGTTAGGCTGGTGCCCCCGTGACCCAACCCAGAAATAAGTGGAAGATGATGACGATGATATACTTGACACTTTTATTTGTTATTATTTGAAACTAACATGCTACACAAATTAAACATATTACATAAATCCAATTTTGGTACCAAAATAAAACTTATGTTGAAAAATGTGGTCTCAAACTTTTTAATGATTTTCGGTCTTCAACATGCCAAAGAAGTGTGTGTGTTTTCCTACCTTGTGCAATGTTAAATCATTCTGCTCCCACGGTCCACCCCCTGTAGTGTCCTGTGTTATCTCCTTACCCGGAATCTGTGTGATATTCTCTGTGTATTTTTTTGTCATCTCCACAAAATCCTCCACGTCCACATACTGACTGTGTGCTGCACAACACACACACACACACACACACACACACACACACACACACACAATACTCACAATGTCTGAGTGACAGCTTTATAGTTCTGTTTAAAAAAAACCCCCGACATTTAAACACACTTACACTCATTGGCCACCATCATCTCCAAAATGTTTCTCTGTGTCTGAATGTCTGAAGCTCCACTACAATCACCACCTGGGCAATTACAATGAACAAAGGCAAAAGTGAAATTATACTTCTAACCACACACACTGACTGAGGAAAGATGTTGGTGAGAGAATGAAATGCAGAAAAAGTGCTTTACTAACATACAGAAACATTTTTTAAGTGATCTTCACCTCTTCATTGGTGCTTTCTAAATAATCTACACCACATAAGGCATCTACCTCAAAAACAGTTCAGATAGAAGGTCCAATCTGTCCAGACCAAGAGTCAAGACCAAAGTCAAGCTGAAGTGCTTGCAAGACTTCCTCTTCGCAGATGACGCTGCCATCAGAACCCACTCTGCGGAAGAGCCATAAACCCTCGAGACTGAAGAAGGCCTACAAATATCTGAATAATCAATGCTAATGATCTGATTTTGTAAATTTTAGATGATGAGATCAGCTATTTCAGTGAACAGTGTTGATATATATATATAATGCAGCCATGAGGTGGGGGGAGCACGAACCAGTGTCTCTCCCCCTCATGCCGGTCCCAAGCCCGGAGAAATGCAGAGGGTTGTGTCAGGAAGGGCATCCGACGTAAAACCAATGCCAAACATTTATGATGCAAATCAGAAGTATTACCCCCATACCGGATCGGTCGAGGCCCGGGTTAACAACGACCGCCATCAGTGCTGTCAATCAACAGGGTGCTGATGGAAATTGGACTACTGTTGGTCGAAGACGTCGAAGGAGGAGAGGTGGGAGGCGTGTCCGTAGGCAGAGAGAGAAGAGGAAAGGCATGAGTCTAGGACTGAGAGTGGGGACTTTGAATGTTGGAACTATGCAAAGAAAAGGTAGAGAGCTGGCTGACATGATGCAGAGGAGGAAGGTGGACATACTGTGTGTTCAGGAGACCAGGTGGAAAAGTAGCAAAGCTAAAAGCTTACGGGCAGGGTTTAAGCTATTTTATCACGGTGTGGATGGGAAGAGAAATGGAGTAGGAGTCATCTTGAAGGAGGAGTTTGTCAGGAATATTCTAAAAGTGAAAAGAGTGTCAGACAGAGTGATGAGTCTCAAGTTAGAAATTGAAGGTGTGATGCTCAATGTTGTTAGTGCTTATGCCCCACAGGCAGGATGTGAGCTAGAAGAGAAGGAGAGATTCTGGAGTGACTTAGATGAAGTGATGCAGAGTACCGCCAGAGGTGAAAGAGTGGTCATTGGTGCAGACTTCAATGGACATGTTGGTGCAGGCAACAGAGGGGACGAGGAAGTGATGGGCAGGTTTGGTATCCAGGACAGGAATGCAGAAGGACAGATGTTGATAGATTTTGCAAAAAGGATGGAAATGGCTGTGGTGAATACTTTCTTCCAGAAGAAACAGGAGCATAGGGTGGCTTATAAAAGCGGAGGTAGGAGCACACAGGTAGACTACATCTTGTGTAGGCGATGTAATTTGAAGGAAGTCAGTGACTGCAAAGTCATAGTGGGTGAGAGTGTTGCCAAACAGCATAGGATGGTGGTGTGCAGGATGACTCTGATGGTGAGAAAGGTGAAAAAGGCAAAGGCAGAGCAGAAGACAAAGTGGTGGAAGCTGAAAAAGGAAGAGTGTCGTGTTGTCTTCAAGGAGGAGTTGAAACAGGCTTTGGGTGGCCAGGAAGTGCTTCCAAATGACTGGACAACCACAGCAAATGTGATCAGGGACACAGGTAGGAGAGTACTTGGTGTGTCCTCTGGAAGGAAAGTAGATAGGGAGACTTCGTGGTGGAATGAGGAAGTGCAGGAGTGTGTACAAAGGAAGAGGTTAGCTAAGAAGAAGTGGGACACTGAGAGGACCGAAGAGAGTAAACAGGAGTACAGGGAGACACAGCGTAAGGCGAAAGTAGCAGTGGCTAAGGCCAAACAGAGGGCGTATGATGACTTGTATGATAGGTTGGATAGTAAAGAGGGAGAAAATGATTTATACAGGTTGGCACAGCAGAGAAATAGAGATGGGAAGGACGTGCAGCAAGTTAGATTGATAAAGGACAGAGAGGGAAATGTATTGACTGATGACAGAAGTGTGCTGGGAAGATGGAAAGAGTACTTTGAAGAGCTGATGAATGAGGAAAATGAGAGAGAAAAAAGAGTAGAAGAGGTGACCATTGAGGAGCAGGATGTAGCAAAGATCAGTAAGGGTGAAGTGAGAAGGGCATTGAAGAGGATGAAGAATGGAAATGCAGTTGGTCCTGATGATATACCTGTGGAGGTATGGAAGTGTCCAGGAGAGGTAGCAGTAGATTTTCTGACAAGAACATTCAACAAGGTACTAAAGAGTGAGCAGATGCCGGAGGAGTGGGGGAGAAGTGTGCTGGTGCCCATTTTTAAGAACAAGGGAGACGTGCAGAGTTGCAGCAACTACAGAGGGATAAAGTTGATGAGCCACACGATGAAGTTATGGGAAAGAATAGTGGAAGCTAGACTAAGGGCAGAGGTCAGCATTTGTGAACAACGGTTTGGTTTCGTGCCAAGAAAGAGCACCACAGATGCAATGTTGGCTTTGAGGATGTTAATAGAGAAGTACAGAGAAGGTCAGAGGGATCTGGAAAAAGCATATGACAGGGTGCCGAGAGAAGAACTGTGGTATTGCATGAGGAAGTCTGGAGTGGCAGAGAAGTATGTTAGAGTGGTGCAGGACATGTATGAGAGATGTAAGACAGTGGTGAGGTGTGCTGTCGGTGTGACTGACGAATTCAAGGTGGAGGTGGGACTGCATCAAGGGTCAGCTCTGAGCCCCTTCTTGGTTGCTATGGTGATGGACAGGCTGACAGACGAGGTGAGACAAGAATCTCCATGGACTATGATGTTTGCAGATGACATTGTGATCTGTAGTGAGAGCAGAGAACAAGTGCAGGAAAATCTAGAGAGGTGGAGGTATGCCCTGGAAAGGAGAGGAATGAAGGTTAGCCTCAGAAAATCAGAATAAATGTGTGTGAATGAGAAGGACCCAGGAGGAACGGTGATATTACAGGGAGCAGAGATAACGAAGGTGGAGGATTTTAAGTACTTAGTCTCAACAATCTAGAGGAATGGAGAGTGTGGAAAAGAGGTGAAGAAGCGTGTGCAGGCAGGCTGGAATGGTTGGAGAAAAGTGTCCGGTGTGATGTGCGATAGGAGAGTGTCAGCAAGAATGAAGGGAAAAGTGTACAAGACGGTGGTGAGGCCAGCGATGTTGTATGGCTTAGAAACAGTGGCGCTGAGGAAAAGGCAGGAGGCAGAGCTGGAGGTAGCGGAGATGAAAATGTTGAGGTTCTCTCTGGGAGTAACGAGGATGGATAGGATCAGAAATGAGTATATCAGAGGGACAGCCCACGTAAGATGTTTTGGAGACAAAGTCAGAGAGGCTAGATCAGGGGTCGGCAACCCGCGGCTCCGGAGCCGCATGCGGCTCTTTCATCCTTATGCTGCGGCTCTGCATGGCTCGGGAAAATAAATTGCAAGTATCCGATTTTAAGTATATTGTAGGGAGCTGAGTAGAACAATTAATACACTGCTTCTGTCTGCTGTGCAATGGACAACTGACAGCTACTTTTATTGTGACATGTTCAACACAACGTCGACAGCACTTGACGTGTCAGCAGGCAGATTTGACAGCCGGCATGCGCGGAAAGCCCAGCAACACCAAAACTGCACAATATCTTAAAGTATTTTATTTGTGTCTGTTCGTTTGTTTAATTGTAGCTGTAAATTGTATGATTATTGTGATCTGTAAATATTAAAATAAAATAATGTATATAGATTGTATTATTTTTCATCGCTTAAAATATGCGTCACACTCTCCGACAGCCCGCCAAAACGCCGTACATTTATCGAGACTTTCAACCCTAGGTAGGCCACGGATGGATAAATCTAAGAAAAGAAAAATATTTGAAGAAAACAGAGCATTTAATGATGCATGGGCAGATTCATTTGCAAAAGGTTCAAATCACCTTCAGTTTCGTTCATTACTGGATGAGATGGAGCGCACGTACTCTGATCTGATGCGTAACAGAGTGCGGTGGCTGTCCAGAGGAGAAGTGCTGAAACGCTTTGCTGCATGTCTGGGAGAGGTGAAGACTTTCGTGAGCAGCAAAGGACTCACCTTTCCTGAGCTGGAACGGCAAGAGTGGCTGGAAAAGCTGTATGTCATGGTGGACATGACGGCGAACCTGAAAGCGCTGAATACAACTCTTCAGGGGAGAGGAGGCACAGCGCTACACATGCTGGAAGAGGTGTTGGCGTTTGAGCGCAAGCTGACAGTGTTTGTGAGAGATTTAGAGAGAGGAACACTGTCTCACTTCCCCTCCTTAAGGGAGTTCAAACAAGCGAACAAGGTGATAAATTCAGAGTATTTGCAGTCTGCAATCGCTACAATGCAAGCATCGTTTGGAAAACGATTCCAAGAGTTCAGAGAGGAAAAAGCTACATTATCCTTCCCCGTCGCTCCCCTGACCATCGACCTATCCCTGTTAGATGTGTCTGCATTTGCAGGTGTAAGTCAACCTGATCTTGAGCTGGAGCTGGCTGACATAGCTGACAGAGATATATGGGTGTCGGAGTTTGAACGCATGAGAGATATATTTATATATATGCGAACATATTCATTTCAGATGTCAAAAAGTGTTTGCGGCTCCCAGTGTTGTCTTTTCCGTGGAAACCGGGTCGAAATGGCTCTTTGAGTGTTAAAGGTTGCCGACCCCTGGGCTAGATTGAGATGGTTTGGACATGTACAGAAAAGGGATAGTGAGTATATTGGCAGTAGGATGCTGAGGTTGGAACTATCAGGCAGAAGGCCTCGAGGAAGACCAAAGAAGAGATTTATGGATGTGGTGAAAGAAGACATGAAGGTCGTTGGAGTCAGAAAAGAAGATGCGGAGGACAGGGTGAGGTGGAGGCGGATGATTTGCTGTGGCGACCCCTGAAGGGAGCAGCCGAAAGTAAAAGAAGAGATTATATATATATATATATATATATATATATATATATATATATATATATATATATATATATATATATACACTCTATTTGACGTAATAAGCGACCTGCTTCAAGCTTCAATAAGCACCCCCCCAGTGTTTTGATCTTATGTCTAATAACCGCCCACGTGTATTGCGAGCATAATGGTAGGTCAAACGTACCAATTTTATTTGATCAGTCTCTGTAACCGTAAAATGAGGCGTTCACTGTCTGTAAAAGTGAGTTTACACGGTATTTCAAGACCACCTGCCACTGGGGAATGTCTATAACGTTCATCAGTGACAACACATTTGATTGTTCCGCCGTACTTTAAAAAATAGGTATGTTTGTGTTCTCTTGGTAAATGTCTAACAAGATGAAGCATTAGAAACTGCTACAGCAAAACTATGGGATGCTCTGAATGAATAGCGCGATGAGCCAGATATGGACTTATCACAAATTGATGATGAGTATTTTTCACCCGATTTGCCTACTCACTAACTTCATACATTTAAGCATGTTCCTGGCCATGTGCTTTTCAACGTGCCATGTGCGAAAGTTGACATTCATGTTGATTAGCTCGATTTTACATCAGGGAAAATATTTAAAGGAACTGCACCGGGAGGGAAAATTAAAGGGTCTCTCTTTATTGTTATGCTGTTTTCTGTTTATTTTCAGCTCTCACGTAAGTAATTTGGTTGATATCACAAAATGAATAACAAAAATACCAGTAAAACTCTTCTATTGTTCTGTTATTATTCATGTTTTCCACCTCTATGGTAATAAGCACTTACAGTTCCACTCCGCTGGTAATCATTTTAATAAGCGCCCACCCACCACAATTTTTTAAAGCACCCTGGGCGCTTATCACATTGAATACGATATGTGCATAGGCAGATAGTTGTATTATGAGGTTCATTATGTTCCCAGACACAAAAGGAGTCAATGTTTGTTTCCCTAAAAATGCTCTTTTGGTATGCACAAACACAAAGTCACACACATTCCAAAATCTTGTAGAAGGCTTTTCAATAAGAAAGTAATTGCATGTACGCTGTGACATTCATGTTATACCAACATGGAGAGACAAAAATAACAAAACACCAGATTTCATTGTCCCACTGTCAAGTCTCATGATTTCAGTTGAATGTTTTGTAATTACTGATTTCTCCAGAAAAAATAGCAATAAAGAGAATCAGGGAGCACTGGAGACTTAGCCATGTGAGGTCATCTCATCCGTCTGATCTTTCCTTCCGGGTACTTCGCCTCCAGTTCATTACAGCATCGTCATGAGACTAAAGCAAAAATATGCGATTTTTAATTAAAAATGTTTGGTTTTTTTTTTCTTTGATGGCCTAGAGAGGCCATACAGAGTGTACCCCGCCCTCATCGGCTGAGATGGATGTTTTTCTTGGCTAAGAAAGGTGTGGATAAAAGCGGGGATGAGAGGAGTATGACTGACAGGAGTATGGATAAGAGCAAATGGGGATGAGAGAGGTGTGGCGAGCGGGGATGTGGGTAGGAGAGGGTCGTAGATGAGAGGATAGTTAGATAGAGTAGTTTACGAAGTGTGAGAGTCTGTACTTTACCATTTTCAAAAATACAGGGTGCCAATGTCACTATATACATTTTGAATGGATGTTTTAGAAGGGATTGCACAGGTTGCTGAGTGTATCCGTTTTTTTAATAGCTATTACGTATTGTAATATTAGGGCCATGCACATCACATTCCCACACATCAATCTGAGTGAAGAATGGAAGTGAGCTCGGAGTAGAACCGCTGCTCCTCCGCGTTGAGAGGAGTCAGTTGAGGTATCTTGAGCATCCGGTTAGAATGCCTCCCGGACGCCTACTTGGTGTCGAGTTTCAGGCATGTCCAACCGGGAAGAGACCCTGGGAAAAACCCAGAACATGCAGGAGGGATTAAGACTCTCAGCTGGTCTGGGAATGCCTCTGTGGCCACCTGGAAGAGCTGGAGGAAGTGGCTGGGGAGAGGGACGTCTGGACCTCATTGCTTAGGCTGCTTAGAAGATGATGATGAATGGTGGAAACATTTTCATTTTGTTATACTTAGTATAACCCTTTACTTAAAGACTGATTCTTGTGATATTTACCTGCTTCACTTTTCACCTGACTGACATTCTGCACTAATTCTCTCGTGTCCACTTTCTCCTTCCTGCCTGGGTTCAACTTCCAATACATCATCATTGCTGCTCGCCGAACCGCCTGCTCAAACTTACTCTCGCTCGACAGAGAACGCACCTCAGCTTCATTCTGTAGCGTGATACCTGTAGGGTCAGAGGTTAGAGATGAATGGTAAGTCAAGTGTTGCATGTCAAACTAGGGTCAATCAGGAGGAATAGAAGACATGTGCATGTGCGTGTACCTTTTTTTTGGATCCAGCAGTTCTGTAGTAGTTTTGCTGCATCTCTTCGTCCCTGTTTTGCTGCTTTCACCAGCCAATCAACAGCGATTTGGTTATTTTCTTCAGACCCAGAGCCTTCTTCTAACTTCAGATAATATTTACCCAACTACACACACATACGGACACACAGACCCACAAAGACAGTAAGTGAGAGAGAAAAAGAGCACAGGGAGACCAGAGAAGCGAGAGAAAGCGAGAGAGAGAGAGAGAGGGGGGGGGCGCAAAAGAAAGAGGGAAAGAGACTGAACTCTTTTAAACAGGAAGTTGAAGGAAAATTGTCTGCTTTGTTCATCATTTACAAAATGATCATCATTTACAGAAGTGATTTAGTCGCTACCAGTGAATTCATTCTGGCACCAGTTCTTCAGGACACAAGCTCAGTATACCGTCACTCAAAGCTCAGTGGTTATGTGTTGTTTGTTTTTTTTTCGTTTTTTTTTTTTGTGATTGGGGGGGTGGTGCATGTGTGTTTGCCTCTCTGTGCTAGTGTAAGAGTGTGTGTGTGTGTAAACATATATATGTATGTATGTGTTTGTGTGTGTGTGTGTGTGTGTGTGTGTACATGTATGTGTTTGTCTGCCTGTGTTAGTGTGTAAAAATCATAGTACTAAGCAAAGTATTGCCTAAATAAACTAAATAGTACTACTACTACAACTAATAATAATAATAATAAGAAGAAGAAGAAGAAGAAGAAGAAGAAGAAGCCACCCTGTAACTCAGCTGACTGGACATCCAGAATAGGTTCATTCCATCACCTTGGAGCCAGAACATAGAAGAGTTTAGATCTACTGTATGTTCCTTGGTAGAAGGAGGGACCAGTCTAGCTGTGCGAGAAGATCTGTGAGAACATGGTGCAGGTCAATTTTTGGCTTTATAGGCAAGCATTAGTGTTTTAAATCCAATGTGAGCAGCTACAAGAAGCCAGTGGTGAGATCGTAGCAGTGGGTGTCTGGGAAATTTTGGGACGGTTGAAAACAAGCTGGGCAGCTCAGCTGCATTCTGGATCAGTTGCATAGGTCGAATAGCGCTGAGAGGTAGACCTGCCAACAGTGAGTTGCAGTAATCTAGTCTTGACATGATAAGAAACTGAACAAGTATCTGAGTGGCCTTAGTTTAAAGAAATGCATAAATCCTTTGGATGTTAAAGAGAAAATGTCAACATGATTGAGAAAGATTACTGAAATGAGAAAACTGTCCATGATTACTTGAATGCTTCAGTGTCTGAAGGAGAGATCACAGCATCGTCCAAGAAGATTGCAAGAACTTGATGTGACGATGAGTCAGCTGGGATGAACAGCAATTCAGTATTGCTTGGATTAAGCTTTAGCTGATGAGCAGCCATCTATGGGGAGATACTTGCAAGACATGCAGGCATCCAGGCAGAAACATCAGTGTTTGAGGGAGGAATAGAGAAGTTTAGTGTCAACTTGAGGGTGAGGATATGACATCACCAAGAGACCAAGTATAAGAGGACCAAGTGCTAAGCCTGAGGGAAACTCAATAGCGTCTGTGTGGGATAGATATGGATATGAACAATCTTCCATGCAGGAAGGAAGCCATTGCGATGCTAAACTAAAAATTCCAAGTGTCCTGATGATGCATTAAAAAAAAAAAAGTGTTTGTGTGAAATGCTGCTGAAAGGTTGAGAAGGATGATGACTAATGACATCTTGGCTGATCTTGCAGCATGTAGCTTATCTTTAACAGCAGGGTTATTCCTGGGGCCAAAGCTGCAATATTAACTCATCAAGATTCAGAACATCACATTAGTTCTCAGTCAAATGTGATAATTTATTACACCATAATTTTAGAAGCTTGAAATTAGTAAAATACCCATATTGCTTCATTGCTTATTGCTTTCACATGGCTGCCATCTTGGTTTGTGGTCAATATGCATGTGTGGAATTGACTTTAATGAAGATAGGACTCAAATGGATTTTTATGTTTGCATCCATTGTTTACATTGCACTGTGTCGTTCATTATTTACAAACGACAGACTGAACGTGCCCTGCTTCTTCCCAGTTCACCCCATTTTACCCTTGTGTTAAGAAGTCATCTCTGTGATCTTTGTGTTTCCCGTTTTGTGTATTTGTAACCCTAAGCAAATATAGTTGGTCAGAAGCGAAAGCCTACTAGTGATGGTGGTAATCAGAATCAGTGGTAATGAGTGAATCCATTTTACGCTTTTTCAATTTTACTTTTTTTTTTTTAAAAAGTCAAATTTTGAGTTTAGACGTACCTACGTAGTACGCTGACGTAATGACGCTGCGTTCATTATTTACAAACAACAGACTGAACGTGGCCCTCATTCTTCCCAGTTCGGTTATATATCATTTTATATATATATATATATATATATATATATATATATATATATATATATATATATACACACACATACACACACAGTAGGTCCTTGACTATTCGTGGTTTTGCACTCACGGTTTCAGTATTCGGGGATTGCCGAGCAACTCGTACATGATTCAAATTCAGCCAATGGCTGTCCTCCTTCCTGCTGATTGGTTGAGATGATGTAACGCCCCTTTTTTCTCATAGCCTTTTTTAGTGTTTTAATTACCAGTTAAGTTCTATGATGTCACTCAAATGCCTGATAAGCACCAGAAAAAGGTAATGACGTTGGATGTCTCTTCTGAAGAAGTAAGACTCTCTCCGGAAAAAACGACAGTTTCCTCTTTAAGTGCCCGAAGAGGAATAATCGTCTGAACTGTTGTAAAACACTCCACTTTTAAAGTCTTTTTCAATTATTATTCCAGTACATGATCTAAGGTAATGTTTAAAATGTTTGTGTGTTATATTTTATTTACTGTGGTGTAGCATGTTTCTCATTTTGTTTTGTTTATCCAATTTATTACATTTCCTGTTCTTTTATGTCCTTTTTGTTATGGTCTGTGTTTTGGGGGACTTTGATTTTGGCGCTGTGCCTCTAACTAACTGTTTACTCTCTGCTTCGGCTGAGCATGGCTGAGCTGCTCGGAAGCACACACCTGAATTCATTATTCTCATTTACTCCCAATAAACAAAAGCACGCTCACCTCTGTGCCAGAGAATTAACTCACATTACATCACCGCTTCTTTGGTTTGTAACGTTCTCTAACTTTCTCACTCTAAAATTCTGTTTTGTACTCGCTTTGGATGAGGGGCGTGGCTGAGCTGCTCGGATTTAATGCAGTTAGTACCTGAATTTAGTCATCTCATGCCTAATGCAATACGTTCCTCTAGTGGGCATTTTTGAAAACTACAGTGGTGTATGTTTTTCAAAGAGAATGCATTGAAAGGTGTTTTTATGTGTATGCTGTATAATGTTTATATTTTATTATCAATAAATATCACAGTAAAAAAATAAAGTTTTTCTTAATCATTACTACATTTTACTACATTAATACTGAACTACTATAGAATGTGTTTAAGAAGCATATTTTAGCGCATGTAATAAAATACATAGTATTTTACTTCCGGCTGCTCATTCGCGCATGTGACGTGATACATGGGATTGTACTTCCGGGTACAGAATTCGCTGATTATCTAGATTCGCGGGAGGGCCCGGAACCGAACCCCCATGAATGTCGAGGGCCTACTGTACACACACGCACACACACACACATATATATATATATATATATATATCAGTTATATAGCGTGTTACTCTTGTGTTAAGATGTTAAGACGTCGTCTCTGTGCTCTTAGTGTTTACACTGTTTTGCAGACTTTTGTAACCCTAAGCAAATATGATTGGTCAGAAGCTTAAGCCTACTAGCATGGGTGCAAGTCTCATACACAGGGATGAATTAACTATCTGCTCAGATCAGCGCAATCTACCATGCATACTCAGTTAAGCAAAGAGAGTTGTAAAATGAATGAAAACCCAAATCCAGAGAGAACTCTCCGCTCTGTTGGTGATTCGTATCAGTGCAGGCTGAGTTCTAAACGAGTTCAACGGCGCCCTTGCACACTTGAAAGACCGGAAGTCTGTATAACTCACAGCAAGTACACTACTTTCGCAAGTACACTACTTTCAGTTTTGAGCGCCTCACGTATCGTAAGTGTTGATTGGCTGTTTTAAGCTTCATGTAAAGTGACTCGGTATAAATAAGTGACTTATTTGAAATTAATGTTCATATTATTTGATATATTTGATATTATTTTACAATGTTATGTTTATAATAATTGATTTAGGGGTGTTTTATGAGATACGGTAATGGTATTTATGGATGTATAGTACAGTATGAACGTTATATGTCACACGTCATATGTCATACGTCACTATAACAACTTACAAGTTTCAAGTTTCAATTTTCAATTACACCTTGGCTCGAATTGTTATGTAACAACTTACATTCACTTTCAACTTACGTTCGGCCGTCCGTAACCAATTAAAAATGTAAGTCGGGGAGCTCTGTATTTATGGATATTTAGTACATTATGAACGGTCATACGTTACTGGAACGTACAGTAACAACTTACTTTTTTTTCACCTTACGTTCGGCCGTTCGGAACGTAACTAAAACGTAAGTTGAGGAGCATCTGTATGGAAATATATATATAAATAAAGGGAATCAACAAATGTTTCACATCGAATAGCCCATTGAATGATGGGACAAGAGTTTTGCCCCATTGCAATTTGGACCCAGGAATAACCCTGAACTGTCAAAATGCAGTCGTTGTAAGAACTGCTGCTTTGAAGCCATATTGAATATGGTCAATGAGGTTTTTCTGAAAAAGATAGGAAGTCATTTGGTTATAAATCGCATGTTCAAGAATTTTAGAAAGGAAAGATAAAAATTATTTCGCTCTGTAGTTGCTGATGTCTGGTGGTACCAGAAAGGGTATATTTAAGATGGGTAGAACCCTGGCTCTTTTTGAACACTGTTTGTACCTGACCAGATGATACTATATTGATGATAGTGGATGTAAATGGAAGAAGGTCTTGATAGTCTGGAGTATTGTGGGAGGAATTGAATCCTGTGAGCAGGAGGCAGGATTGCATGATGAGATGACTTGCTGAATGTTTGTGAGATTGGAAGCAGTGTCAAACTTTTTCGTGGAGAAGGCTGTTCACACCTTCAGGAAGCCGGAAACTACTGCTGACAAAGCACCAGAATAACACTACAGAACCAGCTAAGAATCTTAGTCTCAACAACTAGGTCCAACTGAGTCAAGTAGACAGTACAGTGGTACCTCAACTTCCGAGTGTCTCTTACGAATTTTCCATGATACGAGCTTCGATCCTAACAAAAATCTGCAAGTGTCATGTAATACCTACACAACAGACATACAGCATGTACAATTCTTACATCAGAGAAGTAAGACACAAAGTGCTACCATGGTGTGTGGGGCGTAAATAACTGATCTGTCCATCAGTATGTCTATATTCAGCTCTGTGGAAGACGAGCTGTGTGTCTCAATATAACTTTTGCACATACACACACACACACACACACACACATACACACACAGCACTCACACTGCTTTGGGCTTTGGGGTCTCCTGTTTTAGCTTTCTCTAGAAGTTCTTCATAGCTCAGGTTTTCTTCAGCTGCATCCTCTAACACACACCCACACACAATAATTATTTTATCATTTAGTGTGTTTTAGTCATAAATAGCTCTATGATCCTGGGTGGCTGTGTTTGAATTTCTCACCTTCTTGCTCCAACCTTTCCTGCTCCTCCTCCTTTCTCTTCCTCTCTACCTGAATCACTTTTTTTGCCACTCTTGCAAAGCCCCGCCCCAGTCGTACCTGTTCATGGGGGGGTGTGGCAGATGAAACAGGTGAGTGAGAGGACCTTTTTGGAAAGGGAGGTGTCCGGGGGGTCAGAGAGGGTGAAGAGACAACATCTGGAGTCACACACTTCTTTCCATTTTCAGGACAAGACATGTCAATCTGACTGGACATGAATTACAATAATTTATTTCCTCTCTAATGTCTCTCTCTCTCTCTCTCTCTCTCTCACACACACACACACACACACCAGGAGCACAAATGACTGTTTTTTTTTTTAAATACTGTTTTAAAGTTAGTTTAAGCAACAAAGATTAAAATAAACTTTTCCAATCAACAATAAACAACACACTCACACACGCGGTTGCTCCGATAGACTGCGCACGCGGCTCCATTCACTCTCGGCGTGAGCCAACTAAAGGTGCGCGCACAGGAAAGGACAGGCCTATGCTTATTGGAGAATCGAACCGTCAATCACAATCTCGATCATTCGATTGGTTTATCACTTTGTGGCTTATTTGTATGAATATACAGTATTTATTCGGACTTTTAAACATTTTATTACATGTTTCTGCTTCTAATAAATATGAACGCAAACAATAATCTGAATATTAACTGGAACAGGAACAAAATATACATTTAGTGGGCCGCTGAAAATAATGAATCAGTTTTTAATGTTATATATTTACACACACACACACACACACACACACTCACACACACATACACACCACTAATGGGGATAATGAGGACAACTGAAAAGTTCACTGGGGTCTCTGGTCTCCATCATATTAGTCATTTGATATTTACCCCACATGTGGGCAGTGGTGGCCTGGTGGTAAAAGGTGCTGGATTACTGATCCTAAGATTGGGGGTTAGGGTCCCACTCTGCACAAGGTTGTCACTGCCCCCGAACACCCCCGTCCCCCAGTGCAGGTAACTGGGTTACCAAATGCCGGCCATGTCTCTCACTGTCTATGACAATAGGCATGTAAAAGAACCATTGCTGACTTTCGTAAAGAGTCGCTGCATCGCCACCAGCCATACTTATTAAGTTTCAACATTTTGAAATAGGGAGAATTTTCACCAGAGACACCGCACCCCCCCCCCTCCCCCCTGCGCGGCCGGGCTGCGGCCCCAAGGATTGATGCATATTTTTTTTATAAAGGAACATTGCTCAATAAACAAGTTGTTTTTTTTTAAATTTATTCATGGATGTATACAGTTTTATGAATCAGCTGATAAAAAAGGTACCAAATTACAAGATTTTTTTCAGACCCTATGTTGTTGGATTCATCGATCAACAATGAGAAAGGCTGCTCCACACATTTTTTTTATAACTGGATCTGTCACATCTGGAGCAAGAGCATTCTTCACAAGCATTGTTGTTTTCATTTTCTTACATGAAAATTTTTTGGCAATTTCACTATCCGAGAACATGGTCTTCACAAGTTCAGTAAAGTGATCTGCAATACTAAAGGGCAAATTATGCTCAGCTATAAAAAATGCGAACATAAGCTCTGCCCTCATCACTTGTGTGGAGATGTTATCTCTTGAACTTGTAATAAAAGAGGTAATTCTCCGATTTATAGATTGTTGCGTGTGTTGCGAAGTGTTCACATGTTTCTTCACATCGTTGATTCCTCCGTGTTTAATCCCAATGTTGACGGAACAAAGTGTGCAAAAGCATAAGCGTGTCGCCTTTTTCACTGCTTGAATAAAGGAAAGTCTTTTTGCCAATAAGCCTGATACTTGCAATCTTATTTTCGTTTTTTTGCTGGGTTTACATCTGCCATTTTGTTTTTGAACTGCACGGCACTGAATGATCACATGACTTGAAGTAGCTAGCCTGTATCAGTGAACTGCCAACTCATGTGTGCATAAACAAACGGAAGATAGAGACTGGCTTTAAATTTCTACGGTGTCTCCAAAGTGCAATATGCAGAAGATTAAGACTTAAAAATTCTACGGTGTGTTCAAAGTGTGACTTTTTTTTTTCGGGAGGTTGTCTGGAAATCGGGAGAAATTAATCTCCTGGCGGGAGATTGGATTTATGCTTTTAAATCGCGAGACTCCCGATTGAATTGGGAGACTTAATAACTGTGCCACCAGCGTATTTCTGTCCCTTGCTAAAGGTTGTGTCAGGAAGGGCATCCTATGTAAAAACCTATTCCAAATCGAATGCATGAATCATTAAAATGACTTCCATGAAGATGGAGGCAGATGATTCACTGTGGCGACCCCTGAAAGGGAACAGCCGACAGGAAAAGAAGAAGAATATTTACACCACATGTAGCATCCGCAAAGCCACTCGCATTGTGAAGGACAACTCACACAAACTCCACACCCTCCTACAGTCTGGAAAAAGACACCAAAGGATCTAGACCTGTACAATTCGACTCTTTAACAGTTTCTTCCATCCTGCTTTCAAACTGCTTATCTTAAAAAGCTGGACCCACACACCTTGGCAGTGTTCCATCAGGGCCTTCTTTGGTGGCCTAAACACTATCAGGAGCACTGACCTACAATTACAACTTAAATTCTAGTATTTCTTCCATTAAATTGTATTAATTTATTCCCAGCAGTCTGTTCTCTTCGTCTTTTTGTAGCGTCTCTTGACTGCACTGCTTCCAGTACGTGTATGTGGATTGTTTTGTCCAATCTGATTTCAGCTTCTATGTGCTGCCAGGTAAATCTAATTTGCCCAGGACCTTCAGAATCAGCAGTGCTGGCCGATGGCACTTAAACTATATTAATGAATTGGCTGTTTCTTTAACCAATCAGATTTCAGACTTGCCTCACAGGGCCAGCTAGTGGGTCTACCCATTACATTAGCATGTTTCTGTCCTCTGAATTTTTTTTTTTTTTTTTTTTGTAAGGTTTGAGCTCATGTTTTAGGAGGTCCAGGTTTCCTGGACTATTAAGAGTGCGGACATTCCACGTGGCAAACTTGAGGGTCTCTTTTGCAGTCTTAATAGGGTTTGTTCCAGGGGCTTATTTTTCGACCCAACCCTGGTTTCACAGTTGGGGACGCGGACCTTGTTTGACCGCGCGACGTCTGAGCCGGCATGAGATTGAGTGATTGTTGCAAGCCATAGATTTCAATCGTGTTTGTTTTTACGGCCTTAGCATCTGCACTCCAAGGCCAACCTTCCTCTTTTTGCATCCGGGCTTAGGACTGGCATAGGCAGAGTTAATCTACCGGTGTAGTTACGGAGCTGTAAAGGAGAAGATACTGTAGTTAAACAGATGTGATTAACTGAAGAGCATTTCAGAGCTCACCTGACCTGCATCTCTCATGGTTAAAATACAGAAAAATAATCTAAGGAAAAAGGAAATCAACACATTTTTCCCCTTAAAATTATACATTTTCTCAGTTTAAACTTTTGACCTGTCATCTATGTTCTATTCAGAATAAAATATCCACATTATTGCATTCAGATGTTATTCTCAATTTGTATAGTGTCCCAACTTTTTTGGAATCTGGTTTGTACTAATATACAACAACATATTATCTGGTATTTGGATTCTGGATGGTGGGTTTTTTTTTTGTGGTTGTAAATGTCTCACCGATGTAGCCATTTGACGCCAGTCTTCTCAAGATTTTTGTGCCCAGCATTGCCTGGTCAGTCCAGGATTAAAATTGCAAAGAAAAGTCTTTCTTCGATGTCCACAAGCTCTTTCCTCTGATTGTTGTAGTGAAGCAAAGCTGTTTAAGAGCCTCCTCCGTCACTGCTCTGTATGGAAAGGAGCACTGGCGTTTGGGCTACCATGCTCTTTTCTGAAACGAAGGAGGACCCCAACGAGGCTGTTGTTGAGATATGGGCCACTTAAGAGTGTGTGGCTCAGAAACAGACCATGGTGCAGTGCACTAGAGTCAAACATGTCTTATCTGAGAGGGCTTTTTCAGATGATAAATGCCAAAGCATGGTAGCCCAAATGCCAGTGCTCCTTTCCAATTTTAGTGGGAAAGCTCCTTCAGCATGTCTACTCTGAAAGATCACTCCCACGAACATAATGAAGTGTTCTTTCTTTTCAAATTTCTTTCTGAATGAGCACTGCTGTGAGTTTAGGTGATCCAGCGCCTGTATCTGGTAGCCGTGGCTAGTGTGCTCTAAAGGTCAAGGGAGCCACCCAGCTGTTTCCTTCATCCTTGTAGTATAGCCTATGGTCCATGATGCTCAGAAACTGCATGTCCTCTATGGAGTGGGCTTGGGTGTCATTGTCCTTTGTTGTCTGAAACAGATCACAGTTTAAAGAGCTCTGTACTGTACTTCCTTTGCACAAGTGTTTCTGAGTAGGGAGAACCATGAGAGTGGCTTAGTAACATAGTGTCTTGGCTTCACAGCGCAGTTGTTTGGGCATGGCCGAAAGACAGAAGCACTTCCTTTTCTCAGCACATACATGGAATAGTTGAGTTCTGTTTTATGCATGTTATCAATGCACACATCACCTAAGATCACCCAACTCAGGTCCAGCTTCTGAGCACAGGGTGCATTGTGTAGGCTGTTCTCCCTTCTTTGCACTTTGTGGGCTCTCATTATCAGTTCAGTTCATTTTCTGTAACCGCTTCATCCTAATTAGGGTCGCGGGGAGGCTGGTGCCCATCCCAGCCAACTCAGGGCGAGGGCAGAGTACACCCTGGACAGCTCGCCAGGCCATCGCAGGGCGGAAACACGCTGATGGCTTTGCAGCTACTCTTGTCGAAAGTCAGCAATGGTTCTTTTACATGCCTCACACCATAGACAGTGAGAGGCCTTTGATAACCCAGTTAGCTGCACTGGGGGGGACAGTGACAACCTTGTGGAGAGTGGGACTCAAACCCTCAACCTTTGGATCAGCGATCCAGCGCCTTATACCACTAGACCACCACTACCCGGCTCTCATTATATCTATGCTTAACAAGAACTTGATCCTCAAGCTCCTACAAAATATGAGCTTGAGGATCATGCCTGGGGAGATGCTTCACAAGATGATTCAAGTGAGTGTGGCTTAAAACAACCTTAGGTGTGGGATTTCTGTCCAATTGTTTGGAATTTCATTGCATTCAATCAGTAGTTGCCGTAAAAGTGTGATGTTACCATCAATAGGTTCTACCATGAAGCCACACGATTGTCTTCCTTCAGTCTCCATTGTTCCTGCAGATGTTTTCAGCGACTGTGGTGCAGGATGTCTTGAGATGTTGTAAACTCTGAAAATCTCTGATTGTGCAAAAGAGTTGCTTTGGTCATCTAATATACGTACATTCTGATTGTAACACTGGGGTGGCTTGCTGGGTATACCTCCACAAAGGCATATTTTCAAACAGGAGCATCCTGAGATTCCACAAACTTGATGCATGTTTTGTTAAGAGTCACTTTCTTATTTTTATGGACTTATATTTAAATACACTACATTTGTGTGAGGGGTGGGGTTTGTAGTGCAGCAGACAATCTTTTGCTGGGACCTCTCTGTAGTTGAACCTACTTGTAGATTGGAAATCACAGAAAACTATTACGAGAAACTTCACTGTAGGGCATGGTCAGCATAAAGCTGGGACCGTTTTGCACCTTTGTTTGCTGGCACAGGAAGCTTTATGGGAGACAAGCGGCTCTATGTTCTTTGTTATAGTTAAGACCTAGTGTAAGTCACTTTTCCTGCAGATAGAATGTCGAGGCGTGTCTAGGTAGCTAAAAACAAACAAGTCTTCATCGGCTTGAACCTCCTGTATTTCCATCAGTACGTCCCCAGTTCTCTTAGTTTGTAACCATCTTTATTCTGAATCTTGGGAAAGCTCTCCAGTCTCTTGAAGAAGGAGCTTTCTATGACCTCTGGTGCACCATAATATTCATTGAGCCTGTCCCATACAGCCCTGAGTCCCTTTTCTGCATAATTCACATGCACAATTTTTATTTAGCTTGCCTGTTCGGCTGAGTCTTTGCTGAAGCATATCACAAGAAGGTCCAGCTACTCACTGGCTGAGAGGTTAAGGTCTCAGATTGAGTTCATGAAGGATGTCCTCCAAGGTCAAAAGCATGGTCATTTAAAAGGATGGTCATTTAACTGCAAGAGCCCAATAAAAATAAGCTCACTCCATGTCATGAATCTAACAATGTTTGACATACCTCTGTTTTCATCAAACTTACTGGGAACTCTTTGCTGGTAAGCAATAATGGACAGCAGGTAGGGTTTGTCTGACAGTCTATCATATGCAGCATCACCACATCAATCTCCTAAACACCGCTGTATGAATCCAAGATTTGGTGTTGCTTTTAGAATATCAGTATGCTGTGGCTGTGGCACTAACTGTTCTGTAATATCTTTTTATAATGGTTGTTAGAAGAAACAGTGGGTGGGTAACAAAAACAAGGAAGAGCGGACACGGGCCATGTTAATAAATCCATTGAAGAATTTAATTCAGATCATCTGGAACTATACACTGATGCATCACACACAGGTAATTATAGAGTTGGAACAGCATTTATCATACCAGAGTTAGGCAAAATGATAAGCAAAAGGATTAGCAACAAGCTG
>CM045731.1:13252500-13267500 GCA_024760905.1 Plotosus lineatus | reverse complement strand
AACCAGAGCCCCTCAACTCCTAGACATTACGTCCATAAAAATTATGAACCTGAAATCAGATTAAGCAATAGCAGATGACGATGATGATGAATCAAGAATAATATTTTTTTCCCACCAAACATGACCGCAATAGCTTTCTGTGAGAAACATACCTTTAGTCTTCTGTCACCTTTAGTCAGTCTCCTTCTAATGGAGGATAGCGCATCATACCTGGTCTGTACAAATGGCACAATTATGTAGTGCCTTTATCTAGCGAACCTATTTCTTCAGTCTTGACTCACAAAAAGTAATGAGATAAGGAAATAAAGATTTGATGGTATGCATGTATAATGGTGGCACAGTGTCAGTGAAGTAAGGGTGGAGCAAGAGTGAAGTGAGAGTGAGAGTGACAGTGAAGTGAATAAGGTATGATACTGAAGTGAGGGTGATGTGAGTGTGGAGTGAGAAGGAAGTGAGACTGGAATGAGAATGAAGTGAGAGTAACGTGCGTGGGTGTGAGAGTGGAGCGACAGTGAAGTTAGAGTGAAGGAAGCATGTAGAGAGAGTGGAGTGAGTGTAAAGTGAGAGTGAAGAGAGAGTGGATTGAGCATGTAGTAAGAGTGGAGTGAGAGTGAAGTGAAATTGAAGTGAGAGAGGATTGAGAGAAAAGTGGGAGTGAAGTGAGAGTGGAGTGAGTATGGAGTGAAAGTGAAGTGAGAGTGAAGGGAGCATAGAGTGACAGTGAAGTGAGAGTGGATTGCCATTTAACAGTGAATGGCCTTCAGAGAGGACCGGAGCGCAGTGGCTAGCAACAAGAACCGCGGCAGAAGAACGGCGGATTTTCGTTAAATAAACCTGGTGTACTGACTGTAGATTATCTCTAAGCCTTGCTCTGAGAATGGACAACATCTAACTTTGAAGTTGTGGCCATTTTGTTTACCCAGAGCACTGTTCATTTTTATTATTTTTTTACAACAAAACAATGGGCATAGTGCAATATAAATATAATCATAAATATAATTATAATATAATATAATATAATATAATATAATGTAATATAATATAATAATATGATATAATAATATAATATAATATAATATAATATAATGTAATATAATATAATTTAGTGCAATTTTGTTATTGCGGTTATCTACTGATTTATTTATTGTATTATTATTATTGTATTATTGTTATTATTATTATTATCATCATCATCCTTTTCTGTTTGTAACTTGACTCCTTGAACAACCGCACAATAATTCCTATGTGTGTAAAAAACACAAATGGCTATTAAAAAAATCCTGACTCCTGATCCTGGATTGAGCATGGTGTGAGAGTGGAGTGAAAGTGAAGGGTGCAGCAAGAGTTTAGTGAAAGTGAAGTACGTAATGTTGAAGAAAGAGTGGAGTTAGAGGAAAGGGAGCATAGAGTAAGAGTGAAGTGACCTTGAGGTGAGAGAGGATTGAGAGTGGAGTGGGATTAAAGTGAGAGTGGAGTGAGAGTGAATGGAGAGTGAGAGTGAAGTGAGCATGGAGTGAGAGTGATGTGAGCATGGTGTGAGAGTGGAGTGAGTGTAGGGAGCATGGAGTGACAGCGAAGTGAGAGTGGATTGAGCATTGAGTAAGAGTGGAGTGAAAGTGAAGTTAGGGTGCAGGAAGAGTGGAGTGAGAGTGAAGTGACCTTTAAGAGAGAGAGGATTGAAAGTGGAGTGTGAGTGAAGTGAGAGTCGAGTAAGAGTGACATGAGCATGGAGTGAGAGCGAAGGGAGGATGGAGTGACAGTGAAATGAGAGTGGATTGAGTGTGGAGTGAGAGTGGAGTGAAAGTGAAGTAAGTATGCAGCAAGAGTTTGGTGAAAGTGAAATAAGGTTGGGGCAAGAGTGGAGTGAGTGTGAAGTGAACAGGGTATGATACTGAAGTGAGAATGAAGTGAGTGTAGAGTGAGAGTAGATTGAGAGTGAAGGGTGCATGGAATGAGAGGGGAGTGAGAGTGGAGTCAGAGTGAAGTCAGAATGAAATGATTGTGGGGTGAAAGTGGAGTGAGAGCGAAGTTACTGGTGAGTGAGAGTGGAATGAGAGTAAACTGAGCATGGAGTGAGAATGACGTGGGAGTTAAGTAAGAGCGATGTTAATATGAGAATGTAGTGAGAGTTGACTGAGAGTAATACTGACGTGAGCATGGAGTGAAAGTGAAGTGAGAGTAAAGTGAGTGTGGGATGAGATTAGAGTGAAAGTGGAGTAAGACTGATTTGCGTGTGGAGTGAGACTGAAGTGAGTGGGAATGAGAGTGAAGTGAGCACGGAGTAAGAATGGGAGTGGAGGGAGAGTGGGGTCAGAGTTGAGTGATAGTGGAGTGAGAGTGAAGTGAGCATTTAGTGAGAGTGAAGTGAGCATTTAGTGAGAGTGAAATGAGCCTGGAGTGAGCAGTGAGTGTGAAATGAGCCTGGAGTGAGAGTGAAGATGGAGTGAGCATGCACTGTGAGAGAAATGAACGTTGAGTGAGAGTGGAGTGATGGTGACCTGAGAGTGGATTGAGAGTGAAGTAAGAGTGGAGTGAGAATGAATTGAGAGTGACTTGCAGTGAGAATAGAGAGAGAGAGTGGACTGAGCAAGGAGTGTTTGTTCCTTTGTGAGAAAAAAGTTTCATTTAAACTGTGTAGACTTATGAATAAACATATATAACTCTTAACCGCCCCTCCCATCACCACCTCGCGCCTCCCCCCCATCACCACCTCGCGCCTCCAACATCCTCCTCGCACCTCCACGCGCCACCTGGCTCTGCGGCTTTGCAGCCTGTATACCGCTTCGTGATGAGCGTCAAGGGACGGATTGGAAATTGGAGTCGAAGAAATTCCCACCTGAGAACTTTCGCGAGTAGTAAATACAAACAAAAGACCCTGGTAGGCTTCCGTAAGGACTGAACGAAACCGGAAGAGCATTATGTTGTGTCGCTCATTGCTCGCGGTTGAGAGTTGTATTGCGTCACGACGTTGGTACGTGCTGCTGAGAGAAAGACTAGAAACATGGCGGGACGCGGGAAAAGAAAATCCAAATCTGCAGGAGAGGTGAATAAAAAAGCGTCGAGTAATGGCTTTTAATAGCGATTTAATCAAAAGTAAAAGCAGGTCATGGCTTCCTATAAGAATTTTAATACCCATCTTAGCTTTTGCGTCATTATTCTGGGTTGTTTTGATTTGATTAAATAACTATTTTCTTTCGAGTTCATTCTCATCCATACAGAAGTGTTTATCAATTCTCTACAGAAATGTTTATTCGTTCCAGGATTTCCGGAATTGTTTATTCATCACCATTTATACCAAACTGTTTATTCACTTCCATTTATACCCAAGTGTTGATTCCGTCCTGCATACACAAGTACTGATTCATTTCCGCCTCTACAGAAGAGTTTATTACATTCTCCGTCTATACGAAAGTGTTTTAGTTTCTATTTATACTGAAGACTTTATTATTTTTATTAATTTATTTAGTATTTGTTCAGTAATTTTTCTACTCATGATTCTTTTTTTTTTTTTTTTTTAATTCCTTGAAAATGACCCTTTTAAATGAACAGATTTAGAAGATGAGTGATTAGAGTTCAAGAAGGACTTTTATTTTCCGTTATAATTTACAGAGTAATAGGTGAGCTCACTGTATTATTTTTGTTGTTGGTTATTTTTATTTTATTGTTGAAATTTCAGGTGCCCCTTCTTGAATCGCCACTTTCTCTTGGTAGAGGGGCTTGTGTGTCCTAATGATCCTAGTAATGCTGTCTGGCTTTATTCCCCTGGTAGAGTCACCTAAGGCAGGTGTCCCCAACCCCTGGTCCACCAACCAATACCGGTCCGCAAACAAAATATTTCATGGTGCAAATTCGTTTTTTTTTTTTACTTCGAGCTGCCTGATCTTATTTTGAAAAAAACAACAACAACAAACCGACTGTTTTTGACATTGTCACAGAAGCACTGAAAGCACTTCTTCTGTTTCCAACCACATATCTTTGTGAGGAGGGGTTTTCTGCAGTGACAGCCACCAAAACAAGACAACTGAGTCGACCCTAACTGGTCCGCGGAAACATTTTCATACATAAAACTTGTCCCTGGTGAAAAAAAGGTTGGAGACCACTGACTTAAGGCAAACAGGTCCTAGGTGAAAGTACAGACAAAGCATGGTTCAAAAGCTCTCCATGGAGAAACATATAAGGTCACAGTTTCCCTTACCCAGATGTGGGTCACTGAGCCCTCCCTTCCCAGCCAGGCCTGGGAGAGTGGCTCGAAGGCAAGTGCCTGGTGGTGGAACTTCTTTCCATGGAGCCTGGCCAAAAAGGAGACACGGGCCCACCACCTGTGGGAGAGGCTATAGGAGTCGAACGCATTGTGAGTTCGGTGGCAGCCAAAGGCATGGGTTCTGTCAAACCGATCCTTGGCTACTGACTCCAATACCCCCATTTCACTGGAGCACTGCAGACTTACGGAAGCAAAAATTTTGTCATCCGCAAACGTTCCGCAATTATTCCCTCATCTTCCGTGTGATTCTGTAGTTATTCCTCAAGTCTTCCTCCACTTCCGTATGCTTCCGGCAGGTCAAAATATTCTGTGAATGTGCTTTTGAACATGTTCCGTGAGTGTTCCGTGGGGTCACTTTGGCATACTTTGCCATACCTGTTCTACACATGCTGTGAACGTTCTGAAAGTGTAAGAATTTCCACTTTTCCGTAGGATTTTCACCCATTTTTCATGTAAAAATGCCGAAGCTCTTCTGTAGACTGCGTTCCGCGCCTTTCCGCTACACGATCCTTGCATGCCGTAGTCCAGTGAAATGGGGATAAAAACTCTTGGGACAGTCCAGAACACCCTCGGCTGCAGTTTGATGATTGACTTTGTAGTCTGGAGACTCAGGTGAAGAGAGGAGCTGAGCTACCAACTGATCACCTCCTGGTGGTGAGCTGGCTCTGATGGCGGAGCCCAAGTGTGCAATTAGGGCATCCTGGGAACGTTTGCCAGAGTCTTCTGTCAGTGGGGCCTTTAACTCCCACCTTTGCCATATCTATAACCACATCCCAAATGAGGCGGGGGATATGGAATCTGAATGGGCCATGTTTCGTGCCTCCATTATTGAGGCGGCAGCCCATATCTGTGGCTGGAAGGTTATCAGTGTCTGTCATGGTGGTGGGCGCCTGAAGTGAAGGGAGCTGTCCAGCTGAAAAAAGAGGCCTATCAGGTCTTATCGGCTTGTCGGACTCATGAGGCAGCAGACGGGTACTGGCAGACCAAACCTGCTTCAGCTTGAGTTGTGGCTGATGCAAAATCTCGGACATGGGAAGAGTTAGGTGAGGGCCTGGAGAGCGAAGCGACTATTGGTTGCCCTTGAAAAGGTTCTGGACCACCACTCAACATCTGAGGAGGGGGAAGCAGTTTTCCACAAATACTGTTTACAGTGGAAGTGGAAGTGACTCACCTCGAATGAGAATGTTGATGGGAGGTGGAAAGAAAACTTTGAGGACCTCCGCAATGCCACTAACATGCCCTCCGTGAAGGAGGAAGACCCTGGGAATTTTGGAGGGAGTCCACCCATCACTTTGGCTGCGGTTGCTGAGGTTATCAAAATGTGGTCAGGCTCCAGGGATGGATGAGATCTGCCCTGACTATCTCAGGACTCTGGATGTCGTAGGACTGTCTTGGTTGACATGTGTTTGCAATATTGTGTGGCCATTGGGAGGCATACCTCTGGATTGGCAGAGGTTATTCATTTTCATTTTCTGTACCCGCTTAATCCTAATTTGGGTCGCGGGGAGGCTGGTGCCCATACCAGCCAACTTCGGGCAAGGGCAGAGTTCACCCTGGACAGCTCGCTAGGCCATCGCAGGGCAGAGGTTGTAATTCCCATTTTAAAAAAGGGTACTGGATGGTGTGTTCCAATTATCTTCTTCTTTTCCTTTTGGCTGTTCCCTTCAGGGGTCGCCATAGCAAATGATCTGCCTCCATCTCTCCCTATCCTCTGCATCTCCTACTCTTACTCCAACGACCTTCATGTCCGCCTTCACCACATCCATAAATCTTCACTTTGGTCTTCCTCTGGGCCTTCTGCCTGCTAGTTCCAACCTCAACATCCCACTACCAATATACTCACGATCCCTCCTCTGTACATGTCCAAACCATCTCAATCTAGCCTCTCTGACTTTCTCACCAAAACCTCTAACATGTGCTGTCCCTCTGATGTACTCATTTCTGATCCTATCCATCCTCGTTACTCCCAAAGAGAACCTCAACATTTTCATCTCTGCTACCTCCAACTCTGACTCCTGTCTTTTCCCCAGGGCCACTGTCTCTAAACCATACAACATCGCTGGCCTCATCACCGTCTTGTACACTTTTCCCTTCATTCTTGCCGATACTCTCCAATCACACATCACACCGGACACTTTTCTCCATCCATTCCAACCTGCCTGCACGTGCTTCTTCACTTCTTTTCCACACTCTCCATTGCTCTGGATTGTTGAGCCTAAGTACTTAAAATCCTCCACCTTCGTTATCTCTGCCCCCTGTAACCTCACCGTTCCTCTTGGGTCCTTGTCATTCACACACACACATGTATTCTGTCTTACTGAGACAAACCTTCATTCCCCTCCTTTCCAGGGCATACCTCCACCTCTCTAGATTTTCCTGCACTTGTTCTCTGCTCTCACTACAGATCACAATGTCATCTGCAAACATTGTAGTCCATGGAAATTCTTGTCTAACCTCGTCTGTCAGCCTGTCCGTCACCATAGCAAACAAGAAGGGGCTCAGAGCTGACCCTTGATGCAGTCCCACCTCCACCTTGAACTCTTCGGTCACACCGACAGCACACCTCATCACTGTCTTACATCTCTCATACATGTCCTGCACCACTCTAACATACTTCTCTGCCACTCCAGACTTCCTCATACAATACAACAGTTCTTCTCTTGGCACCCTGTCATATGCTTTCTCCAGATCCACAAAGGCACAATGCAGCTCCTTCTGACCTTCTCTGTACTTCTCTATTAATATCCTCAAAGCAAACACTGCATCTGTGATGCTCTTTCGAGGCATGAAACCAAACTGTTGTTCACAAATGCTGACCTCTGCCCTCAATCTAACTTCCACTATTCTTTCCCATAACTTCATCGTATGGCTCATCAACTTAATCCCTCTGTAGTTGCCACAACTCTGTATATCTCCCTTGTTCTTAAAAATGGGCACCAGCACACTTCTCCTCCATTCCTCCGGCATCTGCTCACTTTCTAAGACCTTGTTGAATATTCTTGTCAGAAAATCTACTGCTACCTCCCCTAGACACTTCCATACCTCAACTGGTATGTCATTAGGGCTAACTGCCTTTCCACTCTTCATCCTCTTCAATGCCCTCCTCACTTCTCCCTTACTAATCTTTGCTACTTCCTGCTCCTCAACGGTCACCCCTTCTACTCTTTTTTTCTCTCTCATTTTCCTCATTCGTCAGCTCTTCAAAGTACTCTTTCCATCTTCCCAGCACACTTCTGTCATCAGTCAATACATTTCCCTCTCTGTCCTTAATCACTCTAACTTGCTCTACGTCTTCCCCATCTCTATTTCTCTGCTGTGCCAACCTGTATAAATCATTTTCTCCCTCCTTAATGTCCAACCTATTATACAAGTCATCATATGCCCTCTGTTTGGCCTTTGACACCGCTACCTTCGCCTTACGCTGTGTCTCCCTGTACTCCTGTTTACTCTCTTCGGTCCTCTCTGTGTCCCATTTCTTCTTAGCTAATCTCTTCTTTTGTACACACTCCTGCACTTCCTCATTCCACCACCAAGTTTCCTTATCCACTTTCCTTCCAGAGGACACACCAAGTACTCTCCTACCGGTCTCCCTGATCACATTGGCTGTGGTTGTCCAATCATCTGGAAGCACTTCCTGACTACCCAAAGCCCGTTTCAACTTCTCCTTGAAGACAACACGACACTCTTCCTTTTTCAGCTTCCACCACTTTGTCTTCTGCTCTGCCTTTGCTTTTTTCACCTTTCACCATCAGCGTCATCCTGCACACCACCATCCTATGCTGTTTGGCAACACTCTCACCCACTACTACTTTGCAGTCACTGACTTCCTTCAAATTACATCGTCTACACAAGATGTAGTCTACCTGTGTGCTCTTACCTCCGCTTTCATAAGTCACCCTATGCTCCTGTCCCTTCTGGAAGAAAGTATTCACCACAGCCATTTCCATCCTTTTTGCAAAATCGATCAACATCTGTCCTTCTGTGTTCCTGTCCTGGATACCAACCCTGCCCATCACTTCCTCGTCCCCTCTGTTGCCTGCACCAACATGTCCATTGAAGTCTGCCCCAATGACCACTCTTTCACCTCGGGGGGTACTCTGCATCACTTCATGTAACTCATTCCAGAATCTCTCCTTCTCTTCTAGCTCACATCCTGCCTGTGGGGCATAAGCACTAACAACACTGACCATCATGCCTTTAATTTCTAACTTGAGACTCATCACTCTGTCTGACACTCTTTTCACTTCTAGAACATTCCTGACAAACCCCTCCTTCAAGATGACTCCTACTCCATTTCTCTTCCCATCCACACCGTGCTAAAACGTCTTAAACCCTGCTCCTAAGCTTCTAGCCTTGCTACCTTTCCACCTGGTCTCCTGAACACACAGTATGTCTACCTTCCTCCTCTGCATCATGTCAGCCAGCTCTCTATCTTTTCCTTGCATAGTTCCAACATTCAAAGTCCCTACTCTCAGTCCTAGGCTCACGCATTTCCTCTTCTCTCTCTGCCTATGGACACGTCTCCCGCCTCTCTTTCTTCGATGTCTTCGACCAACAGTAGTCCAATTTCCATCAGCACCCTGTTGGTTGACAGCACTGATGGCAGTCGTTGTTAACCCGGGCCTCGACCGATCCTGTATGAATTTTGTTTTGACCATTTGCATTTTTAAATGTGGCAGAAGTTTTACGCTGGATGCCCTTCCTGTCACAACCCTCTGCATTTATCCGGGCTTGGGACCAGCATAAGGGGGAGAGACACTGGTTAGTGTACCCCCCTCCCCCGCCCCGCCTCATGGCTGCATTGTGTTCCAATTATTGTGTATATATATTATTACTCAGCCTACACGGTGAAGTCTATGCAGGGGTACTGGAGAGGAGGATCTGACCGATGGTTGAACCTCAGATTCAGGAGGAACAATGTAGTTTTCGTCCTAGCCGTGGCACTGTTGACCAACTCTATAAACTCTACAGGATCCTGGAGGTGGTAAGAGAGTTTGCCCAATCTGTCCACATTCATTTTGTAGATTTAGAGAAGGCTTATGACCGTGTCCCTCAGGCTATTTTGTGGGGCATGCTCAGGTGTACCAGACCCGTTGCTACGGGCAATTCAGTCTTTATATCACCGGAGCCAGAGCTTGGTCTGTATTGGTAACAAAAGGTCGAATTTGTTTCCAATGAGGGTTGGAGTCAGCCAAGGCTGTCCTTTGTCACCGATTTTGTTCATCATTTTTATTTATAGAATTTCTAGGTGCAGCCACGGCATTGAGGGATTCTGGTTTGGTGGCCATAGGATCTCGTCTCTGCTTTTTGCGGATGATGTTTTTCTTTTGGCTTCATCAAGCCAGGATGTCTCATCGGAACTCGCATTGGAGCGATTTGCAGCCGAGTGGAAAACGACCAGGATGAGAATAAGCACCTCCAAGTCCGAGGCCGTGGTTCTCAGTCGGAAAAGAGTGGAATGCCTTTATTTTCAATTTTTTCTCAAGAAAAGAAAATGTGCATTTTTCATAACGGGCCACTTTCTTCTCACATATGCTTAATTTTATCCAAATATAATACAGGCGGTCCTCACTTAATGCAGACTTGGTTAACAAAGATTTGGCGTTACGACGGCCTGTTAAAAATTGCCAAATTATCAAAAGTATAATTTTACTGTTGACGAGTCACAGGAGAAACAAAACAGCTGAGTTGTTAGTGTATGTGTATGTTCGCACATACCCAGTGTCGGCAGCATCTCCTTTCCCGCCTCCCTACTCTCTGTCACACGCACATGTACACAGTCGGAAGCCTACCACACTGCTAGGTAAGAGTTCAAGCAAAATGTCTGCTTACTGGGGATTTAGCTCAGTTGGTAGAGCGTCAGCTTTATCCTCCGGAGGTTCGGAGTTCGAATCCGACCACGTCATACTATAAGACGTTAAAATTTGGCAGTTGTTTCTTCCTGCTTGGCGCTCAGCATCAAAGGATAGAACAATGCAATAACTGGTGCTGCACAACTGAGTGCTTTGAGCATAATATTACAGTAAGGATGAAGCGCAAAATAAATCTACTACTAAAGCGGGGTTTGTTTAACAATGGAATCAAGTGAGGACTGCCCGTATTATTTTTAAATATAAACTGTTGTCAGTGTACATTTTGTACAAGCTTCTTTTTGCAATAGACAGAGCAAAGTGTATCTCTGATTTGTTACACTGGCTTTAGAGAGGGCTACACCATTTTGTGCTGAGATCTCTGCCAGATTCTTTGGGATGTATTGCAGGGGATATAGGTGAAATATATAGGCTATGCAGTAACCTTTAAGTATTCTGCAAGATTTTTCTGGAATCACTAATTCATCATGAATTTCCCAATAAGCTTTCCTTTGATGCAATATGGGATTTTCCATTACCAGTGGCAGTTGGAAAGGTGTTAAAGGAAAGGTGTACACACACCCAAAATTGATAAATCCCCAGGTGTAATTAATAAAAACCTCTTCCGGGTAATTACAGAGGAAGGTGCAGGTTTTAACGTGCAGCTGCGTGGTCAACTGTCTCACACACGTCTGCTTTTGGCTTCAAACCAATAGTACAGGCTGAAATAGCCGTCGCCCAATAAGCTAAAACTGAGCTCCGACTGCAGCTCAGCCTGGAATATACAACTGATTCAACCGGACTTTTTGGACTCGAGACAATCAAATGAAGGGTACATGTGCGATGTATAAAGAAAAAAGTAATAATAAAAGAAAGCACCTCAAGTTGTATTTTACATTTTATGTTGGTTAATGGTGACATGAAGACTGAGGTTCCTGCTACTTTTAGTGGTTTTCTTGATACTCAAAAATAATTTAAAAGCCCTGTGCTTTATGTGATCATGCACTGTTACTGTGTGTTGTTTAACCTGCTTACTGATTGTTTTGACTTCTTCGCTGATCGAGAAGCTCAATTTTAGCACAGATATAATGATAAAAGTAAGGTGCAAACTGTTTAGCTGTTTGTTTTGACTTGGCAAGCTGAGCTCACATGTAAGCAGTTGCATGTGAATGTATAACCGAGTTTAGTTTGAGAGTAATTGGATATACAGTATTTTTTATTTATAGTGTAAGTATCTGTGGTCTTGGAAATTTTTTTTTTTGGCCTTGCTCAAAATTCGGTGTGAACTCCAAGTGGCTCAAATACAAGAAAAGATCGAAAGAAGTTCGGTCTTTTGTGCTTGTTTTGAATGGCCCAATCAGCTGATTTTTGCACATCATACATATCCGCCCCTTTTTTGACAAAGAAAAAGGCATGGAATTATGACACGTCACATGAATCTGATCTTTTTATATAGATGAGGCTGGCGAGAGTTTCATGTGACGCTGTTGGCACTTTAATTAAAAAAAAAAAAAAAAAAGGATTTGTGTATTTCCTATACTTGACACCTATCTTACCATCTCACACATGTATTATAAAATACAATATTATTTATTTCTAAATATGTGGTGTCTCGCAACAGGCAGAAGAATGCTGGGAGTTGGAAAGCTGATCGAGTCTGTTACATGTATTCAAAATATACAATAAGCCCCAGGTTTAAGTAATAAAAGCCACAGCTTAATTACACAACTAATTGAACTTGACCCACTTCACTCAAGATGATCAAATTGAGGCTACATGTAAAATACACTGGTACCTCACCTTACGAAATTAATCCGTTCCAGAAGTGGTTTCGTAAAATGATTTTTTCGTAACTTGAGCCGCATTTTACATGTAAAAGGCTTGATTCATTCCAAGGCCCCCAATACTACCCCCTAAATCCTTTAAAAATTAGAAAAGTATACCTTTTAAGGCCTCCTTCTGCTTCAATATCGTATCGATGGTAGACGGGTTTGGCCATATTCCTTTGCAATATCACTCAACCGCATTCCACGAGCCCACTTCTTCTTTTCACTCGCACCAGGAATCACGTGTGTGTTGACCATGTCTTTTTAGCAGTTATAATCTAACAAATGTTTATGCAAGGTTAAAAGCCTGAGCCAAAAAGTAAAGTTGCAATGAGCACACTCGAAAAACTCATGAAACAACAGTAACTCTGTCCTTTAAGCGTGTTAGAACTCCGTGACGAACAATGGGTCAAAGGCACACGAAAAGCATCATGGGTATTATGGAGATGCAGCTCCATAATCGCCAATGGGAGCGAGCTGCATCATCATAATAGCCAATGGGAGGGGGCTGCGTCATGGGTATTATGGATATTCAGGTCCCTCCTAGCCAGTGGGAGGCCAGCGGGGCATTAATTTGGGAGAAAGCCAATGGGAGAGCAACTTGCGCATTGTTTGAATTTTTGAGATGGCGCGTTTTGTAACATGAATTTTTTTTCGTATCCAGGGACAGAAATTTTAGGAAAATGTGTTTCGTAACCTGGATTTTTCGTTTGTTGGGACTTTCATAAGGTGAGGGACCACTGTATGCAGAGAAAAAAGTGCAAAGGGTGATTAAAGAAAACACCTGAATTTGTTTTATTTACATTTTAAGTGCAGGTTCAATACAATGCATGACCTCACAGCCTGTGCAGGTCATTGATCCTCAGTGATAATCTATAATGAAGGTTTTTGAAAAGACCACAGAGCTTTTTGGCTGATAATAACTGGAAAAAAGTTGCACTTGGGTGAAAATCCTATTTCGTGGCGATATCAGTTACATCTGTTAGCCCTTACTTTTGCAGGCAGCCTGCGTCTTGCAAATTTTTTCAAAGAATTTCAAACCCTGGATTAATGAGCCATTACTGAGATTTTTACAATTTAGTGCTTTCTTTGCATTTGGTTTTGTGTTCGAGGCTGGTTCTGTGCAAAATGATGCCCTGATCTTCCTTAATGTCCTGATAAATGTCTCTCAGTGAGTGTGTTTTAACTCCATGCTCTCAGTCCTTATTTGGCTCTGAGTATCACTGAGATAGATATCCTCTGGTGATGGGAATATTTAATATTCATGTGCATATCTGAACATGTGGTGGTAACGTGCACTCCCCTTTTTTGGAACAGATGAACAAACAGGATAAATGCGCACGGCTCAAGGGGGTGGAGTCAGAGGCGAGGTCTAATCAAATTGCAGACTCGTCAGTACCTGCACAGGTGAGGGAGGAGGTGGAGCATCTGTACAGTCTGCGTATGCCACCCGACTTCTACCAATTCTGGGATTTTTGTCACCGAATTTTTCCTAGTAATCCCCAAGGTAACACACACACAATGGTGTGGGGAAGTGGAGTTTGAGGGGGTTGAGATGTAAACAATTACGACAAAGTTGAGAGTTGATAGCCTTTTACTTATTTCCTGTTGATGTGTTTTTGAAAAGATTGTGCTGTTTGGCAGGATGCCAGTGAGCATACATCTGTAGCTATTTCATAAACACAGAAATGTGTGATTTAACCAAGTGTTTTTAAACCTTTTTAGTGGTACTTTTTATTGAAAAGAATATGAGGCACACCACCAGCCAAACATGTTAAAAAATGAAACTGTAGTCTTTAAAACTCAATATTAACAATATAAAGTAATTAAACACAAAATCGTTTATAATGTTTCATATTTCTACTCGGAGTGAAAGCTGGCCCTGTTTGGATGAACACAGGGCTATCCTCACGGGAATCAAAAAAACAAAAAAACATGTGAAGCCCTTCAACAGCTCTCAGTCTCTCGCTGTTTTTAGTTTATAGAGCAGTTAGGATTGAAAAGCTCACCTACATTTACAGCATTTGGCAGATGCTCTTATCCAGAGTGACTTACATTTATTTTTATATAACTGAGCAATTGAGGGTTAAAGACCTCACTCAAGGGCCCAACAGTGGTGACTGAACTGTTGACATTTGTATCATTAACCCATCACCTAATCCACTAAGCCACTCATTTCACACCGATGTCTGTCTGTCTGTCTTCCTTTCGGCTTTTTCCCTTTTAGTCAGGAGTTGCCACAGTGAATCATCTGATTCGCACGTTTGATTTGGCAGAGGTTTTTGCGTCGGATGCCCTTCCTGTCACAACCCTTTTTAGCAAGGGACAGAAACACGCTGATGACTTTGCAGCCTACTCTTTACAAAAGTCAGCAATGGTTCTTTTACATGCCTCTCACCATAGACAGTGAGAGACATGGCCCGCCTTTGATAACCCAGTTAGCCGCACTGGGGGGGGGCAGTGACAACCTTGTGGAGAGTGGAACTCGAACCCCCAACCTTTGGATCAGCGATCCAGCACCCTATACCACTAGACCACCACTGCCCCACACTCATTTCACACCGATATGTCGTGGAAAATGGGAGCAGTGTCAAAATAGCTTTGTTTGCCAAAATAGGGAATGCTTTGGCAGTGGCCAACCAAAAACTGTCCGAAGGTAGATCAGCAAAGCTTCATTTTAAACTTTTTCTGTCGCTGTTCATGCTTTGTTGACGCCATGAACTTTAAAATCAACATATTTTTCCCTTAAAATGATACATTTTCTCAGTTTAAACCTTTGACCTGTGATCTATGTTCTATTCGGAATAAAATATTGAAATTTGGCACTTCCATATCATTGCATTCAGTTTTTATTCAAGATTTGTATAGTGCCCCAACTCTTTGGAATTCGGTTTGTATTTGGGACCATAGCACTGTTGGATAGCTTTTCACCAAACACCAATCACACTGGAGTCGGTGTCCCTGCATCCCTAGTGAAAGTAAATAAAAATTAAATATAGCTTTCACTGTATTGCCTCACGCCAGAACCTTTGCTTGAGCGATTGATTTCTTTTGACCTCCACCC
>CM045731.1:13202500-13247500 GCA_024760905.1 Plotosus lineatus | reverse complement strand
CAGAAATCTTAGCACAGTGGGGGTCTAACTAGGATTTGAACACACAATCTCCCGATCATGAGCGCAGCATCCTAACCACTGCACCGCCGGCCTCACATGCTTCATGCACAATGTTAAACATCATTTTACACACACACACACACACACACACACACACCCTTAAATCTTTCTGTCTCTGCCTTTCTGTCCATTTTCTATGTTTTTCAGTCTATTAATTGGCAGGAAGAAGCATGAGAAGGGTGGGCGGGGCAGTGAAGCACTAGAGAAATTGGAAGTGGAGTTAAAGAAGGAGGCAGAGCAACTGGGTTTGCCACTGGAGCAGAAAACCAAAACCATGAAGCAGAGAGACAGAAAGGTACACAGAGGGGGAGGAAGTGAATGATTAATTTACTATGAAATACAGGGATCTCTCGCTACTTCGTGCTTCAATTCATGCGGCTTCAGTGCATCGCGTTTTTTTTTTTTTTTTTTTTCATCAAATTAAAAAATATGGAAATTAAGGGAGAATAAAGGAAAAACTTAAGGAATATGCTGCAAAAACAAGGCGAATTATGCAAACAAAAAACAACCGAAAATCTCCCATCAAACTAGTTACATTTTTGTGAGGTGCGTTTTGAGTGTGTGAACGCGCGCGTCTGTATGTGTGCGTATTTATATTTTATTTACATCTTATGCATTATTTTTAAATGTTTAATTGTTATTATAAGCATTTATAGCATTGATTATGTTTTTCTTGATATTATATACACATATACGTGTACATATATGGCAGTTGGGGGGGAATCCTACTTCGCGAAATTCGATGATCGCGGGGGGATCTTGGTCACAATTAACTGTGGAAAGTGAGGGATCCCTGTACACTTTTCTCATTTCCACTCCTTGATGACAAACAGCAGCACACATGGACACATTTCCACCATGTAGCCCAGGAAAATCAAAAATGATATTGTTGCCAATGATGTTCTTTCTCCAGGGCATGGTCTTTTTCGGGTTAAACCCACATCAGTAAAGATATACAGTGATACCTCAGCTAACGAATTTAATCCATTTCGAGGGCAAGCTCGTAAGCTGAAAAATTTTTGAGATGAAACAATTATTCACATAAGAAATAACAGAAAACCAATTAATCCGTTCCAGCCCCCTCCCAAACTCGTATAACCTGTATATTTGACCTAATATATTAAAGATAAACATGTAAAAACAATAAATATTTCATAATAATAATACATGTACATTAAAAATAATAATAAATAATAAAACAAGAATAAACAATAAGTCAACTAACTCTTCCAATGATCAACTGTGGTGAAGATGTCACGTGGGCAGGCATGAAGTGGTGCAAAACAGGAGGAGGAAGAGGAGAATTTTGTGCATGTGTACGCTACGAATGCCAACGAGGAAACGCCCGTGGTGAGCTTCCATAAATCCAGTGCTTCTCAAATAGTGGGGCGCACCCTCCCCTCAGGGGGCATGGTGTGATGGGGGTATGACTTTTGGGAACTTACCATTTTGCAATAGTGTACTAAAATTAAGTGCAAGTGCGCATCCACTCCAGTAGTTGGCAGTGGCACACTCATTGTCATATGGAAAAAGCACAGAGAAAACGATATGAAGTGCAGTAAACACTATTTATAGTCAAGCGCAGAGCGCTGGGGGTGTGTGAAATGTTTTTTTTTTCTTCCTGGAGGGTGCATCTCAGAAAAATAATTGAGAAGCACTGTAACAAGCATTCTTGAAGCGAGGAGGAATACACACGGAAGAAAACACGGCTAATCGGCCCGGAAAAGCCATTTGAAGGAGAGCTCGCAAAGTGAATTTTTGCTTGTTGGATGGAGCAGATTTTTGGTGAGTTTGAAGCTCGTATCATGGAAAATGACTAATGGACATTCGTTAGATGAGGTACCACTGTACTTTCATAAGTCGCGTCTATGAAGGGATAACGTCGCACATGAGTATTTAATGACTCCCTTCAGAAAATGCAGCAGCTGTGAAGCAACCCCCGTTTGTTTGGACTGCTCGGCTTCCGTCATGATTATTGATTACACGATCCAACAGGGTTTGTCATCTTTCACTGGAGATATTAAATTACCGTTGCACCCCTGCCGACCATATTATTGATATGACATCATGTTTGTAGAATGTGTGCGTGTACATGCTTCCTTTATTTGTGTGTATAAAATGAGGAGAAACTAAATACAGAATAGTGAAATTGAGGTTCTGCGGTGTTACTTACAGCACGGGGCATTCACTCCACCTTCCTGTTTCCACACACATTGTAAGCAAACTGAGCGTATTTCTCTCTCTCTCTCTCTCTCTGTGTGTGTGTGTGTGTGTGTCTGTGTATGTAAGGTGGTCAGCAAGACATTTCATGGTGCCGGTATTGTGGTGCCTGTTGATAAAAACAATGTGGGATATCGAGAACTCCCTGAGACCGATGGTACTCTTCTACCTTATCTCTCTGTTCAGTAATTCATATTCCCTATTCTCCACATACAAATCTCTCTTTCTGTGTGTGTGTGTATGTGTGTGTGTGTGTGTGTGTGTGTGTGTGCGCGCGCGCGCTTGTGTGCAGCTGGACTGAAGCGGATCTGCAAGGCGATAGTGGAAGCTGAGGATGATGATGAGAGGATAAAGGCATTTGCCCCTCTACAGGAAATGATGTCGTTTGTACAGTTTGCTAACGATGAGTGTGATTATGGGATGGGCTTTGAACTTGGAATTGATCTCTTCTGTTATGGATCACATGTAAGGCAAGCACACATTAAATTGTAATATTGTACATCACTGTTTTTATATTGCTGTTTTTTTTCTGTGTGTGTGTGTGTGTGTGTGTGTGTGTATGTGTGTGTGTGTGCGTGTGCGTGTGCAGTATTTCTTAAAGGTGATTGGTCAGCTGCTTCCCATGGCATACACACTGCTTAATAGGGGTGTGTTTACTGATATCATTAAGGCTCATCTAGCTAATCGTTCCCATGACAACCTTGATCAGCTGGTGGGTGCATAAGGAGGCACAGTCACATCTATATATGTTTATTTTAGGGTGGAGCCACTTTACAGCAAATATGCTTCACTGAAGGAGAAAAGTTCGTGTGTATGTATGTGTTTTTATTATGTTTTAATAAAGTTTGCTTTGTTTGATCATTCTGGTCTTCATTCCATCAGTGTTTTATACACACACACACAAATATGCTTAGTTGGAAAAATTGATTTTGATTGCATCAACTGGAAGTGCCTGTTGGTGAAAGTGGGTGTGGCTATGTGGAATCTGCCTCTGCCCTTACCAGGTAAATCTGAAGCTGTGAGTGTGTAAGCAGTGGTATTAAAAACTAGGTTCAGGCAGGATTGGTGATACCTCTGGATGAAAAAAAAAAAATCATTTTAAAAGAATGGTACCCAAACCACTCCCCTGTTAACCCCTTCTGACCTGAGACACATTGAAGCTTTTGTTCAAATACAAGTGAATATAAGATATAATCTCAACAGAACATTTAAACTGAAAAGAGCTTCCATGAGAAATACAACTGTTATTAACTGAAGCCCAGGTAAATCCCTTTCAACACCGTGAGTTAGATGTCATTTAAGTACTTTTATAATTTTTTAAAGGGCTTATGGCAATGCAGAAACTGAGCATAGATTATGAGTAATCGGCGGAGCGGGACCTTATGCAGCTCCATGTGCAGCAGAGTCTGCTCTGGAATTTTCTTGCAAAATAGAATCAGTCTTATTAGTGTGAGCCAACATTTACACACAGATACAAAGGTAAGAAGTAAAATAGTTTCTAAGAGATCAGTGATTAGAGTGTGATGCGCGATGAGTTTACTTGTCCATGCTTCCATAGGGTTCCAAAATTGTGGACAACCCCACCATACATAATGGCTATCCATATAAATATTAACTGACCTCCCTTTTGCCAATTTACATGGGTGGATAAGGGCAACAAGCTCTGCAGCCTGAGCTGAGAGATGTGTATGGAGGGACTCAGCCAATAGAGTATCCTGAAGCGAGACTATGGTGAATACAATGGTGACCCTGAGGCATACACAAACAGTTCAAGATCAGCATTCGACAGCGGAGAGTCTTGGAAGTCTGGCCTGGGGGAACAAATTTTGTTAGTAAGAGTAACAATAATGGGACTCGTCATCATTTCCTGTAGAAAGAAGGGTGGTGGGGTTTAAAACAGTATGTTTAACGATGACATTAGGCATTTCAAATAAAACAGTGTTATATCTCAACCACCTAGCCATAGTCATGTGTGCTGTCTTCTGTTCCAGGAGGAGATAGGACATTACATGTGGGACCAAAATGGTTAGATCACTGTATTCTACTATGCCTAATGAGGCGTTTACTGCTTGTTCAGCTGTAACAACTGCACAGAGACACAATGGGAGTCAGGCTGCTACTGTATCCAGTGTAGCAGAAAAGTAAACAACCAGGCGATGTTTCCCTTCATGCTCCTGAAGGAGAATGGAAGTCATGCAGTTTGACTTTTTGTTTAGATTTGGAATGCTCACTGTGGAAGTTGACTGCAGAGCCAATTGTATGCTCTTTAAAGATTTCTGTGTGTCAGGAGTCCAACTAAGCATGCTATTGGCCAGTAGGCCATTCTCATCAACTATTCTGTTCAGGGGAGCCTTGAGGATTGCATCTTCTTCTTCTCTTTTCGGCTTTTTCCCTTTTTCTCGGGAGTCGCCACAGCGAATCATTTGATTTGCACATTTGATTTGGCATAGGTTTTTACGTCGGATGCCCTTCCTGTCACAATCCTTTTTAGCAAGGGACAGAAACACGCTTTGTAGCTACTCTTTACGAAAGTCAGCAATGGTCCTTTTACATGCCTCTCACCATAGACAGTGAGAGACATAGCCCGCCTTTGATAACCCAATTAGCTGCACTGGGGGGACAGTCCTATGTGAGGACTCGAACCCCCAATCTTAGGATCAGTGATCCTGCGCCCTATCCACTAGACCACCACTGCCCCTCAGCCTTGAGGATTGCATAATCCGGAATAAAGGAACGACAATATGAACACAGACCCAAGAATGACATGAGCTATTTTTTTTTGTGATTGGCTTTGGAAGTCTCTTTGTGGCATGAACACATTTCGCCTCCAAACATTTGCCTTTTGCCAAAAGAATATGACCTAAGAATTTAATTTCCTTTTGGACAAATTGAATCTTTGCAATATTAATTTTGTGACACATGCGGCTCTTTGCCTGGTTTCATGCGGCTCTTATGTTCAATCGAAGACTGTGTTTTTTTAACGTATGTGTTTGCCTCGCTTGAGTTCAATATGGTATTTTCGTTAACTTGTGAGTGAGATGAAAATAATTCAAAGCTTCCAAGTATGGGCGAGATCATTCCAGTAAACAATTTGTTTCAAGTTAGCTCTTAATGGCACCAGTAATCTCAAAATACGTTCTACTTCTTATGACAACCTAGGTCATGCTGTAGCTCATTTGATCAATGCTCAGGATGACACACTCGATGAGCCTGATCATGATTGTTTGTCCAAAATTGTCTATTCCCCTAGCATTAGACCTGATTTCTCTTCATCTCCACTTACTGTAGGCAATTTGCTCTTTGTTGATGGTTGTTGTTCTAAGCCATATGATGGCACATTTGTATGGGGCTATTCTGTCTGTATTTTGCCTGATACTTTTCTCTTCCTTTCTCCTCTGCTCAGGTCCTGTGTTCTCTCGAAGGGTAAGGATGTCACCATCTACACTGACTTACGATATGCTTTTGGTACATCATATGACTCTGACACCTCCCTTTGGCAGTCTCAAGGGTCGTACATTGCCTCGGATAACATATGGTACAGTTTAGACAGTCACCTCTGTCTCCCCTCTCACTGTCTTCCATTTCTCCTGTATGAGTTTCATGGTGTTACACATCATGCATGAAGGGGGGGGGTCAAGGAGGATGTGAACAAACCTTTTTGCATAGCCAATATGAATGACATGATTGACTCTATTCTGTCTCGATGTCAGATTTGTGCACAAAACAATACTACCAAAGCTCCCGCTAAACACGAGAATCTTTACCTTTAAAGTTACGCAGAATTTGTGCAAATATTTATCCCTATCCTGGCATTTTCACATTTCTTATCACTGTCAGTCTTCTGGCATAGTAGAAAGAATGAACAGAATACTGAAAGACAAGTTGACTAAAGCCATGGTAGCAAAAACTGGGTTGATCTTTTACCCGCTTTATTGGCAGAGTTAAAAATAACTCCTAGAAAAGATGTAACCCTCTCACCTCATGAGATAATTTTTGGCAGGCAATTCCCCAGCTGGCTTCGGTACCACTGACCTAGACATGCATATTGCTGAGTTCTCCACTGCATTGATTGATACACTGTCAAAACATTATGAGCAAATGGTTAATCTGACCCCATTTCTTTCTACAAAGTTTACACACCCTTTTCAGGTGGGTGACACTGTTTTAGTAAAATCTCTAAAATTAAGGAAATTGGGTGAGTGTAAGTATGAAAGGCCAGCAAAGATTGGAGTGATAACGTGAACAGCTGTACTAACTGACTTTTTTTCTACAGTGGATACATGCCTTTTTTCCCACAGTGGATACATGCCACCAGATTGAAGAAACATCCCCAGGGCGACCTATCCTCATGATGTGTTTGATGTGTTTGAGTTTTGTCTGTTACTATGTTCTTTTATGTTTCAGGACTTCAGTGATTAACAAGTTTTCCACAGGACCTGGTGATCACCTCTCCTGTTTCCCATAAACCATCCTCTTAAAGTGTTTAGACATCCTCCCAGGCACAGGACATCCACACGTAAGCTACAGGGACCAAAAGAGGAGCCGCTTACACATCATGAGAGGGATTAGAGTCAGTGACTGGTATGGATCTCTTCATCCTCATCTTCATCTGCATTCTCATGTTTGAGGCAGGGATAACTGCACAAGCACATCCACATGACAACTCCTTCTGACAATTCAACAACTGGACTGCTCGAGGACATAACAATGATACATGTTATGTTTGTCATTTAATACCCACATGGGGGTTCAATGATTGGTTCCAAAGTTCTTAATTCGCATAATTTCAGTCTAATTCTGGAAACTGTTGTTGATTTATGTACAAATGTTTATTGTCTTAACAGAATTGCAATTGCACATGATGCTTTTTTACACTCCCTAGTTCATTTCAAATATTGTAACAAATCACACAACCTGTGGACGCATGGTCAGGGCAAATGATGCTGTCTTGCCTTAGACTAAATGACACACTTGCTTTTTATGCTCCACTTTGCCTTAAAACCACAAATACCTTATCTTTATCAGTTCCCCATCTGCTATTACCATTATGGTTCTAATTACCTTGGCAGCACCCCCACTTCTCTATGCAAGCAAACATACTCTGAAGACACCAAAGCTAGGACCTGAAGAGGATTCACCCTGGTGGCAGAACTGTGTTTGCGGCCATGGGCTGGTATTGGGTCTGTAGTACAATGGTGTATAACCAATTCACCTTCAATTGGGAATGGGGATGACTTTATACTCTGACCGGGCAATGGGCTCCATACCTGTCCATGATAATTCATATTTTGGTTGTTGTTATGGTCTGTGCTGGTTGGCGGCGTTTAACTCTCTTCTCTCTCTCCCCATACACTGCAGGCTCTGGCGAGGGGCATGGCTTTTACCCGTCGGCAAAATCCAGAGAGCGCACCTGAATTCACTCAGCCATCAGCAAGCTATATAGAGGAGCAGTGTGCTTCCCTCCAGCGCCAGAAGATTGATCTCTTCATGCGATTCTGTCTCCCCTGTAATCTCTCTGACTCCTAGTTCCCAGCTCCATGCTCAACCAGTTTTCCTTGTTGATATATATTCCCAATGATTTTAATTTTTCATGTTTCCCCCCCCCTCACCACTACGGTGATCTCAACGTTCGAGCTCCTGTGCTTCCCCTGTGCTCAAATAAAAGCCATTGTTCCATCATGCTTGGTCTCCTGCATCTTTGGGCGTGACTGATAAGCTCCCGGTGTCACAGAATCTTCTGACCTGAAAGATGGACCCAGCAGAGACCGCCCAGCTCCGAAAGGAATTATGCATTAAGGACATGTATGCATTAACTGGCATTCAGCCCATTTTGGTTGCTCCTGCCCTTCCCGTTCTTTTAACTCTTTTTTTCTTACTTATGTTAACATTTTTTCTTGTACTTGTATTATTTTATTGTCTATTGGTTATTGGTTGGGGCCAGTGGTGGCCCAGTTGTAGGGTGCTGGATTACTGATCCCAAGGTGGGGGGGTTCAAATGCACTATTAACGAGTTGTCACTGCTCTCCCCCAGTGCAGCTAACTGGGCTATCAAAGACCGGCCATGTCTCTCACTGTCTGTGGTGAGAGGTTCATGTAAAAGAACCATTCGTGACTTCTGTAAAGAGCAGGCTACATAGCCGACAGGGTGTTTCTGTCCTGTGATGACCTGATGAGCCATCCAGAGTGTACTCTGACCTCACCCAGGGTTAGCTGAGATGGGCAACAACTTCCCCGTGAGCCTAATTAGGATTAAGCAATTTAGAAAATGAAATGGATAAGTAGGCGTCCTCTCAATATGTGGGTTGAGAGAGTTTTTTACTGCAGAACGTCTACTTTCATGGACCACAACGCAGCAAGAACATGCACACTTTGTTTATTCCAGATATTAGCATTCAGATCAACGGAGTTACTGTCTGACATCTGGAGAAAAACACATTGTGGATGCAGAAGTGAAAAACAGAAGAGAAGAAAAGGATCAAATCGAGTCTCCCGTGTATTCTAATGGTGAATGTGAGGTAACTGGTGAATAAAGTGGATGAGCTGACTACATCAGCCTAGAATGGAAGGGAGAATGGGGAGTGTAGTTCCATGTGGTTGTGGAGGCATGGCTGCATCAGGAGATTACCGATGATAACATATACATCTTGCCAACAGAGACTGCACTATGAGCAGTAATCAGAAAAAGGGGCTTGCTGTTCATGTCAATAACTGCTGGTGTAACCCCACCAACATAATCATCAAAGAGTTGAGTTGTGGACCAGACATCAAACTGTGTGATGTTGGACTCTGACCATATTATTTGCTGATGGAATTTCTCCATTACATCTCTGTGGCTATTTATATTTCTCCCTTTGGCCAACCCCACAGCTGCATATGACAATGCTACCATAGCCCGGTTATAGGCTCAGCATCCGAGTACTTTTGCAGTGATCTTAGATGACTTCAAACACATCACAATGGACACTACACTGCTGAACTTTGTGCAGTACGTGGACTGTCCCAGCAGAAAAGAGAGAACGTTAAACCTACTGTATGTGTATAGTGTAAGATTCTTAGCTGGTTCTGTAGTCTTATTGTGGTTCTTAATAAGCAGTAGTTTCTGGCTTCCTTAAGATGTGAATTGAGGGCAGGAAACCCACCAGTTAATAACTTAGACTATTCTTTAAAACAAGCACTTTGAATCGTGGTAATTTGATAGTGTTCTTGCCTTTGTTGAAGTAGGACTATCAGGTCTAAGGTATGAATATAAGCCAGATTGCAGTCATGTGCCTTAAGTCCATTACTATTCTCACTTCTCTAAGACGCAGTAGATCATACCAACAAGCTTTCAGTTGTCTTCACCCACTTGGCAACACATACACACTGTATCTCCTTCATCTTTTGCTTCCTGTACTTTATCTTCCTAACCCAGTCTCATTTTTCCCTACCACTTGAATATGCTACTGACACTTTTTTCTCTTCATGCTCTTCTTCTGTGGATCTCCTCTGCCCATTATCAACAAAATCCATGAAGACTTCTTGCTCTGTGCCTTAGCTATCAGAGGTGATGCAAAAAGCAATGATAGATAACTCATAGCAGCTGAGAGAAAGTGGAAGAAATCTCAACTTGATTCAGATCTGGCTTCCTTCAATGTTCTCCTATCCACATTTTCATCTGATGTGACTTCTGCTAAGACAGTCTTCTACAAGAAAAAGTTGGACACTGCTTCACAAGATCAACTCAAACTCCACAACATCTTGTTATGTCTTTTCAACTCAATCCATCAGCTCCTCCTGCCCCATCCTCCTTGACAGTAGAAGACTTTGTCAACTTAAGATTAAATAAATCTGTCTCACAGATCTCCCACTCCAACTCCTACACTACACAGCATAGATTCCATTTCCTCTTCCCTTGTACAGTTTTCCAATCTCACAAATAAAGACATCCAGCAAGTCATCTCATCATGCTCACTGAATCCAATTCTTTCTAAAATACCTCAGACTGTCTCTCAAGACCTTATTCCTTTACATCCACTATCATCAATGACACCATATTATCTGGTCATGTACCAATAACATTCAAAAGAGTCAGGGTTCTATACATTTGAATGAAACCCTCTCTGAATCTATCAGCAGCTACAGACTGGTATAATTTCTTTCTTTTCTAAAATTCCTGAACACATTACTTATAATCAAATGCCTTCTTATCTTTTACAGGGTAACCTTCTTGTCTCTAATCATTCTGGCTTCAAAGTGGCACATTCTATGGAGACTACACTCTTGGCTGTCACATAGAAGTTACATGCTGCAAGATCAGCCATCAATCCTCATCCTCCTTGTCTTTTCAGTAAAATTTGACATGGTGACCACTAGACTCTCATGTCCATCCTCAGCAGTCTAAGAATTTGTGGTACAACATGACAATGGTTTTCTTCTGATTTTCTTCATTCACATGAGGTTACATGGAGGGGATCCACATCTTCTCCATGCTGACTTTCCCATGGTGTTCCCCAGGGCTCAGTTCTTGGTCCACTTCAGTTCTCTCCTTATAGGTCCTGAGTGACTCCATATCCTCACATGGGTTCTCATACCACTGCTGTGCAGACAACACTCAACCTGCACTCTCTTTTCCTCCTTCTGACACTGATGTTTCTGACCAGATCTCTTCATGTCTGGCAAGTATCTCCTCATTGATGTCAGCTCACCAGCCGAAGCTTAATCTCAGAAAGACTGAATTGCTGTTCCGGGGACAAGATGACTCATCCCCACATCAACGATCTTGTAATCTCCTTGGGCAACCCTGTGATCTCTCCTACAGGCACTGCACAAAGCCTTGGAGTAACCAAGGACAATTGCTTGTTCTTCTCTTCTCATATCACCACCAATCTTTCTCAATCATGTCGATTTCTTCTCTTTAATGTCCATTTCTTTCCAGTAAGGCCACCCAGATACTAGTTCAATCCCATGTCATCCCAAGACTAGACTACGGAAATGCAATCCTGGCAGGTCTACCTTTGAGTGCTATTTGACCTCTGCAACTGATCCAGAATGCAGCCGCATGGCTTGTTTTCAATCTTCCCAAATTTTGCCACACTACTCCACTCTGCTGCTATGATCTCTCCATTTTCCAGGCTTGCTTGTAGCTGCTCAAATTAGATTTAAAATACTAATGCTTGATTACAAAGCCAGATATGGCCAAAGGATTTGGCAGTGACGTACATTTTGTGTTTTTGCAAATTTTATTGCTTCAATTTTGTGGTGGTGATTCATATTTCTAAATTATTATGCAGAGTAATCACAGACATTTTAATGAATTGCAAAGAGCTTCTTGGGCATAAATATTACTATCAATAAAAGCCCATTTTCACTGTATTTGGTCCTGGTGCAAAATGATTATCTAAAAATCATTTCAGTATCATATTATCAGCACCGAAGAAAGCATGAGTGAGTACAAGTCAGTTGAAGTCACACTACCATTTCTATTTCGTTTTTGGAACACACTTATTGCTATAAAAGTCAGAGACACTCTTGAAATCATTATCTTCTTAGGTTAGCAATGGTGGCCTCCAAAGAAACCCATGTAACAACCATTGCATTGTATCAAAATGGCCTCACATGTAAGGAAATTGCCGCTGAGAATATTGCACCTGAAAGAACCATTTACTAAATCATAAAAAAAAAACTTCAAGGAAACAGGTTCATCTGCAGCAAAGAAGGTTTCAGGACGTCCCAGAGTGTCCAGCATTCCCTCTCTTGCTCCGTTTCACTCTCTCTCTTCCCTCTCTCTCCCTCTCACTAAAAGCTTTGCTTATCGATCTTTTGCATGTGTACTTATGTGTAGCTTTTTTCTCGAGCATGAGACAAACTGAAGAAACTGCACACACGACGCAATCTGTGCTAACTTTCATCAAAATCATTGTCATCTTCCTCTACTTCATCACTGCCGCTTTTCTTTCCCTTCCTCAATGTAAGTATCACTTAATAATTATAATCTATCCTTCTCGTACACAAATTTATTCTGCAGCAGTGAAGAGCGAAGGCTGCAGAGATTTCATCTCTCTCTCTCTCTCTCTCTCTCTCTCTCTCTCTCTCTCTCTCCCCTCTCTCTTCCTCTCCCCTCTTTCTCTCTCCCTCCCCCCCCTCTCTCCCACCTCTCCCTCTCTCTCTCCTTCTCTCCCCCTCCCTCTCCTCTTTCTCCCCCTCTCCCCATCTCTCTCACACACACAGACACACACTGTCGCACGAGAAGAGCAGAAGAGAAGAACAGAGGCTGTAGTCACGCTGATTGTTTCATCAGAATGTACCTGAGCTTTAGGCGCTCCCACCGGCCGCACGAGCCTTTTTCATCTTCTCATCTGTGATTAGCGTGCGGACTGTGCGTGCGCGTGTGTGTGTGTGTGTGTGTGTGTGTGTATGTGAGAGGAAGAGAGAGAGAATATGGCCTCCTCGTGCAGCAGTTCGCCGGAGGGTGGATCCCCGCCGCATCACGGTCGCGTGCGCCAGGTCAGTGCAGGGGAATGTGGGGATGAGGTGTAGAGGCGTTGGCCTGGTGACTGGGGCTCACGCTCATATTTGCTTAGTCATGTGTGTCAACCAAACACATGTGATGGTCTTGTATGCGTGTGTGCGTGTGTGTGCGTGCGTGTGTGCGTGCGTGTGTGTGTGTGTGTGTGGTCAATACGACGGAATAAACACTTTCTATAAACACCAAATTCTACAAATGTTATGTTTTTCATGTACTTTGCTATGATGTCATACAAACTGTGTGTGTGTGTGTGTGTGTGTGTGTGTGTGTGTGTTTGTGTGTGTGTGTGTGTGTGTGTGTGCATGTGTGTGTGTGTGTGGACAAGATGCTATTCTGTGTGTGTGTGTGTGTGTGTGTCTGTGTTTGTGAGTCTGAGAGAGAGAGAGAGAGAGAGAGAGAGAGAGAGAGAGAGAGAGCGCGCTTCCTGTCGAAGAGGTTAGTTTCATATTTAATCAGATTTCAGTAATGGACTGCCCTCCCCACACACAGACATCAGCATATTGTCTCATCTACACTTGGACACAAAATACAATTACACTCTCAAGTTCCAGGGCCACTCCCTGTTTGTTTGATGGAGAAAACCTGAACTGCTGGAAATATTTAGATGGTGTTTAACTCATGCTAACATGCCATGTCACATCTATTAGCATGGTAACATTTCAATCTCTCTCTCTCTCTCTCTCTCTCTCTCTCTCTCTCTCTCTCTCTGTGTGTGTGTGTGTGTGTGTGTGTTCAGTTGGTAAATGTGTGTTGAAGAAACAGATGTGTTTACACTATTATTTCATTAATCAGATTTAAGTTTGTTTCAGGTGTGTTGGAGTCTTGCAGTGCATTCTGGGATCGTAGATTAGTAAGCACGACTGAATTACCTGTAAACTATTACCTGTAGCACTTTACAAGAGTCAACATTTAACAGGGGCAGGTGTCCAAATTTAAAGAAATAGATCAAGGTCTTAGAACATTGACTACAATGTAACCTGTACTAGAGATATATGTGTAAATATTAATATTTATTGATATACTTAATAATAATATGCAAAAAAAAAAAGAAAACATGAAAACATCTCTCTCTCTCTCTCTCTCTCTCTCCTCTAACTCTTTTTACTCTCTTCCTCTCTCCCTCTCTCCCTCGCTCCTTCTCTCTCTTACTCTCTCCTTTTCTCTCCGTCCCCCTCTCTCCCTCTCTGTCTCTCCCTCTCTTACTATCTCACTCTCTCTCTTACTCTCTCACTCACGCTATCACCCTCTGTCTCCCCTTTTTCTCTTATTCTCTCACTCTCTTTCACGCACTTTCTCACTCTCTATGTCCCTTGCTCTCACATTCTCTGTCTCACTCACTTTCACACTCCCCAACTCTCTCTCTCCCTTCCTCTCTCTCTCTCTCTCTCTCTCTCTCTCTCACACACACACACACACACACACACTCACCGTCTCTCTCATTCTCTATCTCACTCTCACTCTCTCTAACACACATACACACTCTTTCATTCTCTCTCACTCGCCCTCTCTCTCTCTCTCACACTCTCTGTGTGTCTCTCACTCTCTCTTACTCTTTCTCACTCTACCTCTCACGTTCGTCTTTCTCCCGCTCACATTCTCTCTCTGTCTCATTTGCTCTCTCTGACTATCTCTCTCACACTCACTCTGTCTTGCACACTCTCTCTCTCTCTCTCTCTCTCTCTCTCTCTCTCTCTCTCTCTCTCTCTCGCCATTTTTTAAAATATAATGTCACATGACCTTTCATTAGGGTCAGTGGTAGACTGGTGGTATGATGTTTGATTTCTGACCCGAAGGTCAGGGGTTCATGTCCTACTATCACTGGATCGTCATTGCCCATTGCACCCCCCCCCAGTGCAGCTAACTGGGTTATCAAAGGCCAGCCATGTCTCTCACTGTCTGTGGTGCTTTCATAAAAAAAAAAAAAAAAAAAAAAAAAAAAAAAAAAAAAACCACAGTGCTGACTTTTGTCAAGATGAGTAGCTTCGCCATCAGTGTGTTTCTGTCTTGAAATGGCCTGGCGAGCAATCCAGGGTGTATTCTGCCCTCGCCCAAAGTCAGCTAAGATGGGTGTCGGCATCCCTGCGACTCTAGTTAGGATTAAAATATCATGAAACTCACATGGTGAGATGTAATAAGTATTAGGATCCTTCTTGTTAACTTTTTGTATAATTACAAACTGTTCGACTGAAATGATAAACAGAGTTAAAACAAAAAGACAAACGAAAATGTGATTTGAAGTAACGGTGTTGTTTAAGCGTTGGGTTGAGATGTCTGCAGTAACACGTCATCTTTAATTGAATTCCATTAAGTTTTGTTTATGTTGCACTTTTACCACTTCTCCATCCGGATATTGATTCATATTTATATCCTAATGATTCAGAAGTGATGGTGGAGAGGAAAATCTCCCTGAGAGACATGAAGAAGAAACCTTTGGAGAAACCAGACAGAAAAATTAACCCGACACTGAATAGTGCGATTAGAAATTATTTCTCTTCTAAAAGTGCAGACTATAGAGTCCAGTGATGCTGTGCGCTGGTTGGATTTTTTTAGGACAAACATCTGAATCATTTTTTATTCCATTAATATTTCAAGCCCTGAGTCCATAATCTCCACGTGAAATTACCTACTGAATAATTGATGAGAACTAAAATATGAACTGTTTACAGTAAGTGCAATCTCTAGACCCAGGCTATTCGACTGGCGGCTCGGATGCAGGCTCACGAGGCAAATTGTACTGGCGCTTTGGATTCGCCAGTTAATTGTTTTAAATGGTAAAAATATATATTACTGTATTTAAAAATTAATAATTGATATAAATATCTGAATCATTTTCAATGATTTTGTGTTACAATTGTTTCTCACCATGTCTGCTCTTTCTCAGTGTCCCAACCTGTTACAGCGAACCAATCACCTTTTGAGGTTTCGTCTCTCCACACACTCGTTGTGATTATAATCTTTTTATTTTTAGCACAGTAGTCTTGTCACATGTACATAATGCCTCTTTCTACTTAGTACAAAAACAAACAAACAAACAAAAAAAACAAGAATTTGATTGGGAGAACAGGTGATTTAACAGTGCGTAGACAGCGAAGTATGTTTAGAGCTGTCTGCTCAAAGCCTGGGTGACTGTTGGACAGCACAAATTAGGATGTAAAGAATAATTTTATAAGGTATTTTAAGGAACCTCATGATAAATTTGAGATGATTATTTGGAATCTGATGCTTCACCACCGGAAGATTTTGGTCTGCACCATTCTCGAGTATAAACACCATTAACACGTACATTGCAAACTGAACCTTTCTGTCTTATTAGTTACTTCTTTTTCTTCTTTTTCTTGGTATTATTATAATTAATAGCTTTTATTTTCTGTCGTAATATTTACTTAATTAGGTGCGCGATGACTGCAAGTTCGAATCCGGTTTAATGTCACAGCCGTCTGTGACCGGGAGTCCATGAGGGCTAATTGGCTGAGCTCTCATAGGAGGGAGGGATGGCATATGCTCACTTCCCTGTCACTCACAGTGTTCCCCCAGCCAATCATGGGTGTCTGTGAGCTCATTTGTAAAGGAGAGTGGATAATGCTTTACCTCTGAGTGTGTTAGACTGTCCCCAAATACGCATGTGCCGCAGTTCAATGCGGGTGTCAGATGTGGAATGTGCCTGTTTTCATTCCTCCCTGGTCAGTGGTGGTTGTATGAAGGTAATTCCTGATGGGTGGGAATTGGAATAAATTGGAGAAAATGGAGAAAAATTAAAAAACAAAAGTAATTTAATTTGATGGCATGGTTGTGTCGTGGTTAGCATGTCCTCCTCACAGCAAGAAAGTCCTGGGTTCGATTCCCAGCTCGGGCGTTTCTGTGTAGAGTTTGCGAGTTCTCCCCGTGCTTGCGTGGGTTTCTTCAGCGTATTTCGGTTTCCTCCCACAGTAAAAAAACATGCACAATAGGTTAATTGGCTGTTCCAGATGACCCTTAGGTATGAGAGTGAGTATGAATAGTTGTGTGGGTGTTGGCCCTGTAATGGCCTGGCGCGCTGTCCAGAGTTGGCTGATATGGGCACCAGTCTCCCAAAGACACTAATTATGGATTAAGCGGTTCAGAAAATCAATGAAAGAAATCATTAAATTATTTTTTCTTCTCATTATATTATTTTTAGTTTTATTATTAGTATTCATTCATCCATTTTCTGAACTGCTTAATCCTAATTATGGTTGTGGAGAGGCTGGTGCCCATCTCAGGCGACTCTGGAAAAGGCAGACTACACCCTGGACAGCTCGTCAGGCCATCACGGAGCAGAAATATATGCAGGCCACTCTTTACAAAAGTCAGCAATGGTTCTTTTACATGCCTCTCATCATAGACAGTGAGCGACATGGCCAGCCATTGATAACCCAGTTAGCTGCACTGGATGGACAGTGACAACCCGTTGAGATTGGAGCTTGAACCCCCAGCCTTGGGATGAGTGCTCCAGCACCTTACCACCAGGCCACCACTATCATATTATTATTATTATTATTATTATTATTATTATTATTATTATTATTAAAATAGTACAGTATTCACTTATATGTTGTTCCACTTATATTTAATATTCATGTAGTATTTGTTGCTACAGTGTCTAGTGGATGGTTGTTTATTAGTTACAAATTCTAAATGTCTGTTATGGCCCACCTGGGTTAATTACGCAACATGGTGTATGTTTTCATTTGAATGTAGAAATCTCTTGGGCCTGTCCGCCTTGATACAGTACAACGCACTATTTTTATTTGGCATTTACAAAATACAATGTGTGCACTTCAATGTTTACTGTATCTGGAGCTGGTAATGTTTTTCAAACCATATTTCTTAGGCCCCTCAGTTGGGATTCTTTTCATGATCCGGGCCCAATTCCAAATTAATTGAAACGCCCTGCTGTATATAGTAAGGATGTCCACACCATCTTTAGAGTGTCTATGTCATAGCAGCCACAAAAAAAAAAAAATCACTGCTCACTTTAGGATATCCATGTCTTGGGCATCGAATGATTCTGAGGCGAAAATAGCTTTAATCAGAAGTGGTAGATCAGATGGATAAAACTGAAGGGCATGAGACAGGAATACTGGTGTCCTGGCAGGCAGCAGTAAGTGTATCTTGGGGCGTTAGATTATCCCGATCTGGTTTTAGAAGATATACTTTGTGCACAAAGAGCATCAGAGACTAAAAATAGCCACTGTAAAAGAAAGATCCTGAAGGTAACACAACCATGGAACAATAAAACGTACACCCACTTTATTATCACCAAATATTCAAATGAATCTGATTATGAAAACACACTACACCTGAGAACTGTTAAGATCAATCATCAAGGTCTGTGACTTTTTCAGATAAAAACTGATTAACAAATAACTGAATCCTTGCACCGTGTCTCTGAGTGCTGAAGACTCATTGGAGTACTACTACATAGCTTTGGGAGGTTCTACTGTGATTCCGGGTACTAATAAAGAGCCTTAACCTTTCGATTGAAATGGTCATGTTATCAACATTAATGTTTACATTATGGAATTTTGCATGTCCTGAATGTCCCTCTGATAGGCACACAATTTCAAAATTCTGTATGGATCTTAATTGTGATCCCAGTTAATAGAATTAACCCCAAAGTCTGTGTAAATACTGTGTAATTTTAGCTATATACAGTGGGTATAAAATAATTACACCTTTTAAAATAGTTACATTGTTTATTTTTCTTTAGAACCTGGTATAAAGACAAAAAAAATGTTTTTCACTGTATTTATTCAATTCATATTATAACATCCAAATGAAAGCTATAATAACAATAATTGAGGGAAAAAAGAATCACTGAGATATTAAAAAAAAAATCGCCTCTTTCTTCTTCAACATCCTGTTGTCGCCATTTCTGACAATTTTCTGGTTTTTTTTTTTTTTTTTTTTTTTTTTTTTTGAATTTTAATAATGCTGCATGTGGGCAGTGGTGGTCTAGTGGTATAGGGCACTGGATCGCTGATCCTAATGTTGGGGGTTTGAGTCCTACTCTCCACAAGGTTGTCACTGACCCCCCAGTGCACTAACTGGGTTATCAACGGCCAGTCATGTCTCTCACTGTGTGAGGCATGTAAAAGAACCATTGCAGACTTTCGACAAGAGTATGCTGCAAAGCCGTCGGCGTGTTTCCACCCTGCGAAGGCCTGGCGAGCGGTCCAGGGTGTACTCTGCCCTCGCCTGGAGTTGGCTGGGATGGGCGCCAGCCTTCCCGGAACCCTAATTAGGATTAAGCGGTTACAGAAAATGAACTGATGATAAATGCGATATTGATAAATTGTTGTGTTATTGTATAACTGTGTGTTTTTTATAAGTTTGAAAACTCATTATGTCTTTTTGGTTGCCATTTTGAAAATTCTTGTTGTCCATTTTACTGGCTGTTACTGTTCAGAATAACCAGCCAGTAGACCCAGCCAGTAAGGTGTTGTCTCGCCATAGTCTGCCTACCTCATTGGTTGTATGGAAATTAAATAACATCCAACAAGTAGACTGCAACCACCACAGCAAGGAAATAAACAGCACATTAATAGTGTCCATCTCTAAAATTGGCATGATGAAATGTCTGAACAATGATGTCCAGTCTCTCTGAAAACTTTCAGAAAAACAGCAGTGATTAATGACAATCTCAAAAGACTGAATGTTGACATTGCCACCCTTCAGGAAACATGTCTGGCATGCTAAAGGAGGATGATTACACATTCTTCTGGCAGGGGAATGGCTCTGACGAGTCAAGGTTGCATTTAGTGGGCTTTGCAGTGAGGAAAAGCTTGCTGAACGTAGTAGAACCAGGCAGAAATGTCTCAGAAAGCCTCTTCACTTTTTGCCTCAACACCACCTCAGGCTCATTGATCCTCATTAGTGCATATTTTCCAATGCTGCCCTCTACACTTGAGACAAAGATGCAAAGAATGAGGGGTGCAAGGTTCTCTAGAACTCGCTCTTTGTTCCAAGAGTAGAGGACAGTGTCAGAATATACACACTGATGAGGGTCACTGGGCTCGAGGAGGTGTTGAGGGAAAGAATGAAAGGCTTTGAGCTGTTGCTGCCTGGATTTATCTTGGTTCATAACATACATCCCCAACAAGGAACTACTTGTCCTTCTAGGAGACTTCAATGCCAGAGTGGATGCAGATTACTGCCTCATGTCTAGGCTAGTTCAATGTAAGAAAAATGAATGAGTACAGGCAGTAACTGCTTGAGCTGTGCACTTACAACAAGCTGTATATCACCGACTCTTACTTCAAGACCAAGCGCCAGCTCTCGGTTTCCTGGAGACAACTGCACTCCAAGCACTGGCACTAACTGGATCTTATTCTGGTCAGACACTGCAATCAAGAGCATTCTCAGCACACACTCATACCACAGTGCAGACTGCGACACAGACCACTCTTTAGTTTGCTGCAAGATTAGGCTGCAGCCAAAGAGGTTTCGCCGCACCAAGAAACAAGGGAATGCCTGCTTTAATGTCAGCAAAATGTCTCAAATGGATCTCATGGAACAGCTTGCAGTGGTGTTTGAGAGTGAGCTGGGAACCATGCAACTTGGGGACTCAAGACTGGTTTGAAGCTAAGTCCACTGAGATGACTCTTGTCACTGAAGCCAAATGCTCTTGCTGAAAACAAGCAGTCACCCAGCAAGGACAACCTGCAGATTTTCTGGGCTCCAAGGAACAAGGAACAAGCAAACCACTAGACACTCTGCCAACAAATACTGGACAAAGCTTAGTAAAGACAACCAGACCGTGGCCTTGACAGGAAACATCAGAAGAATGTATAATGGCATTAAGAAAGCACTGCAGCCAGCTCAAGACAAAACAACACCCCCCTCAAATTGTCCATTGGGGTTTTGATCACTGACAAGGGTCATCAGATGGAGTGATGAGTGGAACACTACTCAGAACTTTATTCCAGGAAGAATACAATGTCTCCTTTAGCCCTGCATACCATTGAGCATCTACCCACCATGAAAGAGCTAGATGCAGAGCAAACCATAGAGGAGCTCAACAAGGCCATAACGGGATACTCCTAGACCTGATCAAAGCACTGCAAGACTGCCATATTGCTTCAATTGCACTAGAACCTCTGTCAATGCTGGCAAGAAGTTGTGCCACAGGGTGAAGCAAAAAAGGTGAGCAAAGTATCTGCAACCACAACAGGTGCATGTCCCTCCTCAGAATTGTGGGCAAAATGTTTCTACGGGTTATTCTGGTCTGTCTGCAGAAGCTGGAGTCAAAATGCAGATTCTGTGCCAAGAGATCAACAGTAAACATGGTCTTCTCCCTGTAGTAACTCCAGGAGAAGTGCAGAGAACAGCAGATGGAACTGTACATTGCTTTCATAGATTTCACCAAGGTATTTGACCTCATCAGCAGCAAGGGCTTCTTCAAGATTCTTCTGAAGATCAACTGCTCACCAAAACTGCAAAGCATGTTCAAATTCTGACACATTGATGTGAAGGGCACACCTTCACCATCTGCAGCAGTGACAAACAAGGCTGTGTCCTCACTCCCACACTCTTTGGGACTTTCTTTGCCCTGCTATTGAAACATACCTTTGGCAGTGTGACAAGGTATCTACCTGCATACCAGACCAGATGGAGGGTTGTTCAACCCTGCTCGCCTCAGAGCCAAGACCAATGTATTTAAAGCTCTCATCAGAGAGTTGCTGTGTGCTGATGATGCTCCAGTTTCTACCCAAACCCAGTTGAAACTCCAATCACTGATGAACCACTTCTCCTGGGTCTGCAAGAACTTTTAAGTCCAAATAAGACAGGACACTAAAGTACTGCCGGTCATTGCCACTGATGACTATGAACCTGATGTCATCCCCACTTCACTTAGCTTGGGTCACCATCACTGACAACTTCTCCCTGGATACAGAAATCAGCAAGAGAATCCGGAAGGCAGCTACGACACATGCTCCTCTGAGATCTAGAATGCGCACAAACCCCAAACTGATAGTGAAGACAAAGATGACAGTGTACAATGCCTGCATTATCAGCACAGTGCTGTAGAGCAGCAAGACATGTACTACATAAGCCAGAGAGAAGAGATGACTAAACACCTTCCATCTGAGAAGCATTCGCTGTATGCCGGGCATATCCTGACAAGACATAGTACCCAATGCTGAGGTCTTGATTGAAGCTAATCTTCCCATTGGAGAAGAAACACCAGTTGACCACAACTGTGATATAAGGACATTGTAAAAAGAGACATGAAAGTCATCAAGAATGACATTGAGTCATAGAAATGCCTTGCAGTTGACCATGCAAGGTGAAAGGTGACCCTGAACCAACAGCTCCAATCAGGGAAGAAGTTGATGAACACAGCTGCAAATAAACAATCATGCAGAAAGGAATGCAGCAACTCCAACAGACCAGGGTCTGTACACAGCTGCAACCTTTGCGACATATTGCCACATTTGTCTATTCAGTCACCAGCAACAATGCTCCAACAAAGCAGACAGCCAAAACAAAAACTAAGATGCATGCCCATGGTCTATCTGACCTATAGAGGCTTACTGTGAGAATCTAGAAAAGAAAAAAATTATATATATATATATATATATATATATATATATATATATATAATTTTTCTTTTGTGCCCCTCCATCCTTCACACCATTTTTTTTGTCTGTGGTCCACTGAGTATCTGTTAAGGATTATTTTTACATCTATTCTAACAACCACTAAACCAATCTTCATGATATTTTACACATAGGTTCCCACTGTGGTCCCATTGTGCACCTTGGCATTTTTGTCTGGTTTACATGTTGTTTGAGTAAACAAAAGGGAATGGAATGCAGAATACGTTGTAAAGTAGATTTCAGAGTGGGTTGCAGGGTGGGGTGGGATGGGGTATAGTAGATTATAGAGTAAGGTATGGGTATAGAGTGGGATGTAATAATTGAAATGTGGGAGGGGATATGGGCCTTCATTTATTCTCAGTCCTTCCTGATTTTTTTTTTTGATTGACAAGTTCCTTGTCTCAACTGTTCCTCCTTGTACTTAGTTCCTTCTCAATCATTCAGTCCTTCCTTCTTGGTTCCTTCAAAACCTCTCAAGTTTTCTTGTGTGTGTGATAGACAGAAGCTATTTCTAAGTACTGTACAGCAGCTGGAGGACAGAGCTTACCTTCTGAATAATTAATGATCAACCAATTAGGGCTTCCTGTAACACTCAGAGGGGTGGAGCTAATCAATAATACACAGATAGAAGAGTTTGTTATTGCGTGAACAAAAATACAACACAGCATTGTGCATTGCTAATATAGTTGTGTGTGTGTGTGTGTGTGTGTGTGTGTGTGTGTGTGTGTTATTGAGTGATTTCATTGTTTGGAAAAAGAAGTTTCACAATAAAAGTTAGATTATTGTATTAAACAACACTGTGTGTGTGTGTGTGTGTGTGTGTGTGTGTGCTTTATTTCTGCAGTCGGACAGTAACACTAGTTTCTTGAGAGCAGCAAGAGCTGGAAACATTGACAAAGTTCTGGAGCTTCTGAAGGGAGGACAAGACATCAGTACCTGTAACCAGGTGATCACACACACACACACACACACACACACACAATCTACTGGTAATAATGTAATGAATATGTGATAAATGTAATATTTACTGGTGTGTGTGTGTGTGTGTGTCTGTTTATAAAGAATGGATTAAATGCCCTTCATCTTGCTGCTAAAGAAGGTCATGTGGAGCTAGTAGAGGAGCTGCTGGAGAGAGGAGCATCTGTAAACTCAGCTACCAAGGTTTCCCCTGCACACACACACACACACACACACACACACACACACACTGCCAGGTTAAATCTCTGTCCTTGTCTCTGATTGGCTGTGCAGAAAGGGAACACTGCTCTACACATTGCCTCATTAGCTGGCCAGAAGGAAGTAGCAAAGCTGCTGGTGAAAAGAGGAGCAGATTTAAACTCCCAATCACAGGTAAGCAACGCCCATTCCTCCACTAACCAATTACATGTTGCTAGTGACATTTCAATTACTGTACTACATTGTAAAAAGTGTTAATCACACAGACAGAAGAATTAAACCTAGGGTATTATACTCACAGTCACAGTACACAGGAAAAGAGCCTAATACTAACTGTCAGCATGGAGGTACAACTGTTGATTTTGGGTTGTTTCACTCTAAACAGCTTGCCGTCTTTGATTAAACTATAAATTTTTTTACATTGTATATTGGGGCAATTTTACCAATGTATTGTTTAACTCTGTAAGTGCAGATTACAGAACAACATCTACATACAATAGACGCAATTCGCATCACGACTGCGCATGTGCGGGGAACGTGACCCAACAGCTGATCCAAGGGTCACTGCTACCAAACTTTATTGCAGCCACTTGCTGTTATATGGAAACACATCCGAACAACTGCCGCTTAAAGTCTGCCTTAAGCCTTAAATTATCGCCATGCCAGGTGCGCATTGTGCTGCAGTGAACTGTGGGAACAGCATGTATCATCTCGAACGTTGGAAAAAGCTAGTTTGCAGTACACATGCCTGTAAATTTTGGACTAACGCGTGTACATGTCTGCCGCCGTTCACGCTATTTACCTTCCCCACCAAGCTGAAGGATCCAGAGGGACGCAAACGTTGGACTAAAGCAGTAATTTTATAATTAAAGTGTTCTTTATTTGAATTCGTAGCTCTCTTCTTCTCCTTTCGGCTTGTCCCTTCAGGGGTCGCCACAGCGAATCATCTGCCTCCATCTCACCCTATCCTTTGCATTTTCTTCTCTTACACCAACTACCTTCATATTACCTTTTATTTACCTGTTAATTTACCATAAAAATCGGCGATGCCAAATTATATATGTAAATTATCATTACACATCATAGACTTAGATCTTGAAAATTACTGTTATGTTAATGTGTAAAATAGACTAACAAGAGCTGTGAGATCACTCGGTGACAGCTGTAAAACTTGCATTTACCTTCTTTGTAGTCATTATGAAGTCGCGCTAGTAGGGGTGCCTGGTCCTTCATTATCAAAAAATCCGCTATGTCAGTGTAAATACACGGTGGCCACTTTGATAAGGCGTCATGTTCTGTCTCCCGGACGTCTTGAAGTCCCAAGGGGTCGGAAATTGTCACGATTTCCTCATCCACTTCAAATGTCAACAAGCTGGCATAGTCACGTTGGACTTGTTTAGATTCCTCAGCCTTTGACAAAACTATCGGCAGTTTTTGTAACATCGCCGCAAATGCAAGCGCAACAAGTTCATCTTTACGCTTGCGGGAACAACCGGGAAGACTCCTACGTATACAATATGCCCGAAGGTCAGGAACTTTCCATAAATTAAACACATCGATAATGCAGTTCTCATCCACATCAAGGTTTACTTCTGCCACGTTTGGTAGTCGAGATCCCATGACGCCGTGCGCGAGTCGAGATGAGAATTGTGTCTATTGATCACAAACCAAAGTTTGGTCAGGATTTATGTTGCATTCCAGATCTGGGAATCTGATATTCTGTAATGTAGAAACATATCAGGTTTGTTAAGAAAAAAATTGTTAAAATGGCAGACATGAAAATAAGAAGACAAATGAGAACCTTCCCTTTTTGAAGTCTTTAGGGGGTGTGTTAGAAAGCACTCCCCCTAGGGATTCCTTCATTGTCCTTGGAGACTTCAAAGAGCATATGGGCAACAACAGTGTGACCTGGAAGAGAATGATTGGTAGGTACTGCCTCTCTGATATGAACCTGAATGGCGTTTTGTTGTTGGACTTTTGTGCTTGTCACGGTTTATCCATCATGAACACTATGCTTGAACATAAAGGTGCACGTACGTGCACTTGGCATCAGGACACCCTAGGCCAGGGGTCCCCAACCACTAGCTCAATTGGTACTGATTCACAGAATAAATAATTCCTTATTTCTGTTTTATTTATTATCTGACTCTGAACAATCTTTATTTTTGAAAAATCTTTTATTTTGAAAAAAGACCGGATTCTCTTGGTTACATGTCGGTCATTTGAGCGCTAAAATGTAACCCACAAGGGGGCGAGTTGGACATGTTTCAAACAATATCGGGGATTTTTTGGTGAGACTGAACCTGAGCCTTCATTCTCCCAGCTGGTGCATGATCACCTGTGGGTTTTTTTTTAATTATTTTTATAGAAGTTCAAGCTCTACTTCCCAACCAACTTGAATGTCCATAAAAATTATGAACAGAATCGGTGACAAAGGACAGCCTTGGCGGACTCCAACTCCCACTGGAAACGAATCCGACCTGCTGTTACCAATACGGACCAAACTCTGGCTCCGGTGATACAGCGACCGAATAGCTCGTAGCAACGGATCCGGAACGCCGTATTCTCGGAGCACGCCCCACAAGATCTTTCGAGGGACATGGTCGAAAGCCTTCTCCAAATCCACAAAGCACATGTGGACAGATTAGGCAAACTCCCATGCCCCCTCCAGAATCCTGTGGAGCGTATAGAGTTGGTCAAGAGTGCTGCGGCCAGGACGAAAACCACATTGTTCCTCCTGAATCCGAGGTTCGACTATCGGTCGGATTCTCCTCTCTAGTACCCCTGCATAGACTTTCCCAGGTAGGCTGAGGAGTGTAATTCCCCGATAATTGGAACACACCCTCCGGTCCCCCTTCTTAAAAATTGGGACCACCACCCCAGTTTGCCAATCCAGAGGTACAGCCCCCGATGACCACGCGATGTTGCAGAGACGTGTCAACCAAGACAGTCCTACAACATCCAGAGCCCTGAGATATTCCGGGCGGATCTCGTCCAACCCGGAGCTCGACCACCGAGGAGCTTTTTGACAACCTCAGTGACCTCCACTCCAGTGATGGGCGGACCCTCACCTGAACCCCAGGGTCTTCCTCTTCCACGGAGGGCGTGTTGGTGGGATTGAGAAGGTCCTCAAAGTATTCCCTCCACCTCTCAACAACATCCCCAGTCAAGGTAAGCAGCTCCCCACCTCCACCGTAAACAGTGTTTGTGAAGAACTGCTTCCCCCTCCTGAGGCGTCGGATGGTGGCCCAGAACCTTTTTGAGGCCAACCGATAATCACTCTCCAGGCCCTCACCGAACTCCTCCCACGCCCGAGATTTTGCATCTGCGACAGCTTCGGCTGCAGCACGTTTGGCCTGCCGGTACCCGTTTGCTGCCTCAGGAGTCCCACAGGCTAATAAAACCTGATAGGCCTCCTTTTTCAGCTGGACGGCCCCCTTCACCGCAGGTGTCCACCACCGGGTTCGGGGATTACCGCCACGACAAGCACCGACGACCTTACGGCCACAGCTATGGGCTGCCGCCTCAGCAATGGAGGCACGAAACATGGCCCATTCGGATTCCATGTCCCCCGCCTCCTCCGGAACGTGGTTGTAGCTCTGCCGGAGGTGGGAGTTAAAGGCCTCTCGGACAGGGGGCTCCACCAAACGTTCCCAGCAGACCCTGATTACATGCTTGGGCCTGCCAGGTCTGGAAGGCAACCTCCCACACCACCGAAGCCAACTCACCACCAGGTAGTGATCGGTAGACAGCTCAGCTCCTCTCTTCACCCGAGTGTCCAGAACATATGGTCGCAAGTCCAATGACACGACTACAAAGTCAATCATCGAACTGCAACCTAGGGTGTCCTGGTGCCAAGTGCACTTATGGACACCCTTATGTTCGAACATGGTGTTCGTGATAGACAAACTATGACGAGCACAGAAGTCCAACAACGACAAAATTATATTATATGAACAATCTATGACATCTCCCCCCCCCCCCCCCCATCCCGCGCGCCTCGGTCCACGGCAAAATTGTCAAGGGTTGACCGGTCCTCGGTGATAAAAAGGTTGGGGACCAGTGCCCCAGGCCACAGTTCAATGTTCAACTTTGGAGTCATGTCATCAGACTTGCGAGTAGATGTTCTGGACACTTGACTGAAAAGAGGAGCTGAGATGTCAGCTGATCTCCACCTGGGGGGTGGCGAGCTCTCTCCAATGGTGGGGTGGGATTCCCTTCACACCCGGCAGGCCCAAGTGGGGGGAGGGTGGGGGTGTGCAATAGTTGAACCTCAAACCAGCCTGACACTAGTACGCATTTTAAATCCTCAATGGCACTCATTCATGTGTACCATGGCGGAATGATTTTGTGTTTATTTAACCTGTCAGTCAAACAGTTTGTGCCAGAGAGGAATTAGCTTTGCTCAAAGATTGCTCATTCATACCATTGAGAATGTTCCCTGACGTTCCACTTGATTCCTCACCATTGCGGTATTTTTGTGAATTGTTTGTGCTGGGGTGCTCCAAGTTCCTCAACGTCACTCAATGGCCAGACAAGTTTCTCCACACCACGCTAAAAAGGTGACCGCACTTCCGTTTTATGACACTCCTTGTTATGCCTCACAAGTGTATATATATATATATATATATATATATATATATATATGTCTGTCTTCCTTTCGGCTTTTTCCCTTTTACTCGGGAGTCGTCACAGCAAATCATCTGATTCGCACATTTTCATTTGGCAGAGGTTTTTACGTCGGATGCCCTTCCTGTCACAACCCTTTTAGCAAGGGACAGAAACACGCTGACGACTTTGCAGCCTACTCTTTACGAAAGTCAGCAATGGTTCTTTTACTTGCCTCTCACCATAGACAGTGAGAGACATGGCCCGCCTTTGATAACCCAGTTAGCCGCACTGGGGGGGGACAGTGACAACCTTGTGGAGAGTGGGACTCGAACCCCCAACCTTTGGATCAGCGATCCAGCGCCCTATACCACTAGACCACCACTGCCCCTATATACAAGTGTATACAAGTGTGTGTGTGTGTATATATATATATATATATAATATATATATATAGAACCATTCATTCTTGTAGTCGTCAAGATGGTGAACTCTAGAGATGCCGAGAAAATGGCATTAAATCAACAAAGTGTCTTTCTTGCAGGTGCTGCTGCATTACTACTAATCGAAGACCATGACATTGACCTATGTAAACAGCCAGAATCCACACCTGATATTACCAGCAAATCAACTAGATCAAAGAAGAGAAAAGCCAGAATAGTGTGGGAATGGTTGACCAGGAGGCAGCAGTTTCGCCATTATTACTGATTGGTGAACCTTTTTTGTGTGGTGTTTGAGGAATACAGTGGTTTGAGTGCTCACCCAAACTTAAAGGTGAGCAGCTTAGAGTAGACTATGATTACCTTTGAGGAAACAGTGAGAAACACAGTTCTGTCCACAACTCACTCTCTGGTCCGCCAACAGTTTTGTTGGACAATGCGTAGTGTATAAGAGGAAACATTGAGCAGTCAATGAATACCATGGAGGACACAAGAGCACCATTGAGGATACAGGTGTAATGTTGCGTGGCATTGATTACCCGTGATGTGGCGGGCATTTACACGTGCCCTCACTGTTTCCTCACAGTTTCCTTATAGTTCGCGGAAAGGTATGCAAAAGAGTGCTTGACAAAATTAATGAACATGTTTCATTTTATGGGTTGGCAATGCCCCTCAATGGCACTCATCTCGCTCATAGTTTCCACATTGTTCCTGTGACTGCACTCAAAATTCCCGCGAAGGTACTCACTTTGGCGTACCGTGGAGTACCATGAATGCGTACTAGTGTGAGGCTGGCATCAGATGTAGTTTTCATCCAGGCCGCAGCACTCTTGACCAATTCTATGCATTCTACATGATCCTGGAGTGGACATGGGAGTTTGCCTAATCTGTCTTCATCTGCCTTGTGGATTTAGAGAAGGTTATTGATCATGTCTCTTGGGCTATCCTGTGGGGTGTGCTCCAGAATTATAGTGTACTGGACCCATTGCTATGGGCCATTGGGTCTCTGTTCGACTGGAGCCAGAGCTCAGTCTGCATTGGTAACAATGGGTTGAATTCCTTTTTGGTGAGGGTTGAAGTCTACCATAGCTGTTTTTTTTTTTTTTGTTCCACCAGTCCTGTTCATACATCTTGTGGACGGATTTTCTAAGTGCAGCCAAGTCATTGGGAGGTTCTGTGTTGGTGGCCATAAAATCTCTTCTCTGCTTTTTGCAGATGACATCATCAACATGGCTTCATCAAGCTAAGACCTCCAGCTCTCATTGAAGCGATTTGTAACTGAGTGCGAAGTGGCTGGGATGAGAATCAGTACCTCCAAGTCCGAGGACATGGTTCTCAGCCAGAAAATGGTGGAATGTATCCTTCAGGTCTGAAATGAGGTCCTGCCCCCAAGTGAAGCAATTGAAGTATCACATGGTCCTGTTCATGAGTGAGAGAAGGATGAAGCGGGAGATCAGCAGGCAGATTGGTGCAACCTCTGCAGTTGCAAAGCTTATACAAGTTTGCTGTGGTGAAGTGGGATCTGAACTGAAAGGCAAAGTCTCAATTTACCAGTCAATCTATGTTCCAACCCTCACCTATGGCCACAATTTTGGGTAGTGACTGAAAGAACAAAATCACAGATACAGGCGGTTGAAATGAACTTGCTTCACAGGATGGAGGGCTCACCCTTAGAGATAGGGTTAGAGGCTCAGCCATCCTTGAGGAGCTCAGAGTAGAACTACTGCTCTTCCACATTCAGAGGAGCCAGTTGAGGATGCTCAGGCATCTGATTAGAATGCCCCCGGAACCAGATGTAATGTCTACTTTTACAAATTTAAGAGATGACCATTTCTATATAATGTACTCTTTCATTCAGTGATATGAGTAAAGGAGAAAATGGGGATTTAGCAACTTACACAACTGATTCAATGTGTGTGATTGTGTATGTGTAGAATGGATTTACTCCACTCTACATGGCTGCTCAGGAGAATCACCTGGATGTAGTGCGTTACCTGCTAGAGAACGGAGGCAACCAGAGTACAGCCACTGAGGTGTGTGTTTGACCGTGTATATGATAATGTGTGATATTATATGTGTGTGATAGTATGTGTGTTTGATGGAGTGTATGTTTTACAGGATGGTTTTACCCCACTAGCGATTGCTCTACAGCAGGGTCATAACCAGATAGTGTCTCTGTTACTGGAGAAAGACACTAAAGGTAAAGTGCGCTTACCTGCACTGCACATCGCCGCTCGCAAAGATGACACCAAGTCTGCTGCACTTCTACTCCAAAATGACCACAACGCTGACGTCCAGGCCAAGGTCATTCACACTCTCTACTGCAATAGTGCTCCAGAATAATCATGCTATATAATGTTAATGTGTCATATACTAGTCCTTCTCAAAAAATGAGCAAATTGTGATAAAGTTCATTATTTTCTGTAATGTACTGATAAAAATGAAACTTTCATATATATTTTAGATTCATTGCACACCAACTGAAATATTTCAGGTCTTTTATTGTTTTAGTTCTGATGATTTTGGCATACAGCTGATGAAAACCCAAAATTCCTATCTCAAAAAATTAGCATATTTCATCCGACCAATAAAAAAAGTGTTTTTAATACAAAAAAATTCAACCTTCAAATAATTATATTCAGTTATGCACTCAATACTTGGTCGGGAATCCTTTTGCAGAAATGACTGCTTCAATGTGGCGTGGCATGGAGGCAATCAGCCTGTGGCACTGCTGAGGTGTTACGGAGGCCCAGGATGCTTTGATAGTGGCCTTAAGCTCATCCACAGTGTTGGGTCTGGTGTCTCTCAACTTTCTCTTCACAATATCCCACAGATTCTCTATGGGGTTCAGGTCAGGAGAGTTGGCAGGCCAATTGAGCCCAGTAATACCATGGTCAGTAAACCATTTAGCAGTGGTTTTGGCACTGTGAGCAGGTGCCAGGTCGTGCTGAAAAATGGAATCTTCATCTCCATAAAGCTTTTCAGCAGATGGAAGCATGAAGAGCTCCAAAATCTCCTGATAGCGAGCTGCATTGACCCTGCCCTTGATAAAACACAGTGGACCAACACCAGCAGCTGACATGGCACCCCAGACCATCACTGACTGTGGGTACTTGACACTGGACTTCAGGCATTTTGGCATTTCCTTCTCACCAGTCTTCCTCCAGACTCTGGCACCTTGATTTCCGAATGACATGCAAAATTTGCTTTCATCCGAAAAAAGTACTTTGGACCACTGAGCAACAGTCCAGTGCTGCTTCTCTGTAGCCCAGGTCAGGCGCTTCTGCCGCTGTTTCTGGTTCAAAAGTGGCTTGATCTGGGGAATGCGGCACCTGTAACTCAGTCCACTGCTTCCACAGGTCCCCCAAGGTCTGGAATCGGGTCTGGTCACCTCTTCTGGCTGTGCAGCGTTTCCTGCCACACTTTTTCCTTCCCACAGACGTCCCACTGAGGTGCCTTGATACAGCACTCTGGGAACAGCCTATTCGCTCAGAGATTTCTTTCTGTGTCTTACCCTCTTGCTTGAGGGTGTCAATGATGGCCTTCTGGACAGCAATCAGGTCGGCAGTCTTACCCATGATTGTGGTTTTGAGTAATGAACCAGGCTGGGAGTTTTTAAAAGCCTCAGGAATCTTTTGCAGGTGTTTAGAGTTAATTGGTTGATTCAGATGATTAGGTTAATAGCTCGTTTAGACTACCTGAACATGATATGCTAATTTTTTGAGATAGGAATTTTGGGTTTTCATGAGCTGTATGCCAAAATCATCAGTATTAAAACAATAAAAGACCTGAAATATTTCAGTTGGGGTGCAATGAATCTAAAATATATGAAAGTTTATTTTTTATCAGTACATTACAGAAAATAATGAACTTTATCACAATATGCTAATTTTTTGAGAAGGACTAGTATATGTACTTTTTGTGGCACGTACATATTGCATGTATACAGTGTTTATGTATGACTCTTGGTATGTCTACAAAGGGGGGGGGGTGCAGATCTTGGGCAGTGCAATTCTTATTTTTTATTTTCTTTATTTTCCAGGGTGCTTCCTTCTCCCCCTTCTTACAATACACACACTGTGAAAGGCACATTATTATCCAGTTATTTTCAGGTCCACAAATATCCCTGGAATGACTTAGTTTTGCTTTTTTCTTTTCTATTCAATGATGGCACTAGACCATACCTTTGCTGCCATATTTACCCAATAATCCAAGAAGCAGAGATGCTGTATTTATACTCACCGAATTGAGATCTGCCTCCCTTAAGACTTTCTATATTGTTTATGTTGGTTGTTTGTACTATTTGTGTTGTGTGTGTGATGGTTATGAAGTATGTGTAGTGTTTATATAGTCTGTGTTTTTGTACTGATTGTTTGTCATGTTTATATAGTGTTTATTTGGGGAGTGTTTATAGTGTGTGTGTGTGTGTGTGTGTGTGTGTGTGTGTGTGTGTGTGTGTGAAGTGTTTACATAGTGTATGTAATGTTCATGTAGGAGTGTATTATCTGTATGTAGGGTGTATGTAGTCTTTATATAGTGTGTGGTGTTTATGTGTGTAATGTTTATGTAGGAAGTGTGTTATGTTTATGTAGTGTGTGTAGTTTTTATGTAGGAAGCGTGTGTAGTGTTCATGTAGTGTGTGTAGTGTGTAGGTTGGAAGTGTGTCTAATGTTTCTATAGCATGTGCAATACTTATGTTGTGTATATTGTTTATGTATAGAGTGTGTAGTGCTCATGTAGGGGGTGTTTAGTGTTCTTATGGAATATGTGTAGTTTTATGAAGTGTGGGTAGATTAATGTAGTGAATGTGTGTAATCTTTAAGTTGGAAGTGTATGTAGTGTTAATGTCAGGAGGATGTATTGTTTATGTAGGGAATATGTAGTGTTTGTTGAGAGTGTGTAGAATTTAAAAAGTGTGTAGTGCTTATGTATAGAGTATGTTTTGTGTGTAGAGTATGTGGGAAGTTTGGAGTGTTGAGGTAGGGAGTGTGTGTAGTGTTAATGAAAAGAGTATGTGTACTGTTTATGTAGTGTGTGTAATGCTTAAGTCAGAAGTGTGTAGTATTTATGTAGTGTGTTTTTATAGGAAGTTTGTTGTGTTCAGGTAGGAGTGTGTAGTGTTTGTGTTTAATGTGTAGTATTTATGCAGTGTGTGTGCTGGTTATGTAAGGAGTGTAGAACGTGTATGCAGTGTTTTGTAGGGAATTTGTAGTGTGTGTACTGGTGATGTACGGAGTGTGTAGTGTATATGTAGAAAGTGTATGCAGTGTTTTGTAGGGAATTTGTAGTGTTCGGCTAGTAAATGTGTCTCGTGTTTATATAGGGAATGTTTATGCCAAGTTTATATATAGAGTGTAGGTAGTTTGTGGGCGGTGGTATTTTTACATTCTCACTGCCGTGGCAGTGGTGGCCTAGTGGTATAGGTGCTGGATAACTGATCCTAAGGTTGGGGGTTCAAGCCCCACTCACCACAGGTTGTCACTGTCCTCTCCATTGCAGCTAACTGGGTTATCAATGGCCAGCCATGTCTCTCACTGTCTATGGTGTGAGGCATGTAAAAGACCCATTGCTGACTTTAGACAGGAGTAGGCTGTAAAGCCATCAGTGTACTTCCACCCTGCGATGGCCTGGCAAGCTGTCCAGGGTGTACTCTGCCCTCGCCTGGAATCGGTTGGGATGGGCGCAAGCCTCCCTGCGACCCGAATTAGGATGAAGCGGTCACAGAAAATGAACTGATGAAATGAATGTATGCAGTGTTAATGTAGAGAGTGTGTATAGTGTTTATGTAGACAATGTGTATTGTTTATATAGGCACTGTATTGTGATAGGTAGGAAGTGTGTAGCGTTTATGTAAGGAGTGCGTGCAGTGTTTTTGTAGGGAGTGTGTGCAGTTTTTAAGAAGTGTGTGCAGTGCCTATTTAGTGAGTGTGTGCATTGTTTATGTAGATGGAGTTTGTAGTGTTTATGGGAGAATTTGAGCAGTGTTCATCTAATGTTTGTAGTGTTTATGGAAAGAGTGTAATGTCCATGTAGGGAATTTATGTAGTGTTTAGTATTTATGTATAGAGTGTGTAGTGTTTATGTAGAAGTGTATGTACTGTCTATATAGGTGGTGTATTGTGTTCATGTAGCTTGTAATGTTTATGTGGGCATGGCCTGGTGTTTATGTTGTGAGTGTGTGTGATGTCTTTGTAAGAAGTATGTAGTGTTTTTGTGGGTAGTGTTTACTGTATATGTGGGGACTGTGTAGTGTTTTTATTTGGAATATATAGTGTTTTTGTCATATAATGCAGCCGTGAAGGGGGGGCACAAGCCAGTGTCTACCCTCACACCGGTCCCAAACCCGGAAAAATGCAGAGAGTTGCGACAGGAAGGGCATCTGGCGTAAAACTTCTGCCAAAATTGTTATGCGAATGATCAAATCAAATTTCATACCAGATCGGTCGAGGCCCGAGTTAACAACGAGCGCCATCAGTGCTGTTAACCAACAGGGTGCTGGTGGAAATTGGACTACTGTTGCTCAAAGGAGAGGTGGTAGGCGTGTCGGTAGGCAGGGAGAGAAGAAGAAAGGCATGAGTCTAGGACTGAAAGTAGGGACTTTGAATGTTGAAACTATGACAGAAAAAGCAAGAGAGCTGGCTGACATGATGCCGAGGAGGAAGGTGGACATACTGTGTGTCCAGGAGACCAGGTGGAAAGGTAGCAAGGCTAGAAACTTGGGATCAGGGTTTAAGCTGTTTTTTCATGGTGTGGATGGGAAGACAAATGGAGTAGGAGTCATCTTGAAGGAGGGGTTAACCAGGAATGTTCTAGAAGTGAAAAGAGTGTCAGACAGAGTGATTAGTCTCAAGTTAGAAATTGAAGGCGTGATGTTTCATGTTGTTAGTGCTTATGCCCCACAGGCAGGATGTGAGCTAGAAGAGAAGGAGAGATTCTGGAGTGAGTTAGATGAAGTGATGCAGAGTCCTCCCAGAGGTGAAAGAGTGGTCATTGATGCAGACTCCAATGGACATGTTGGTGCAGCCAACAGAGGGGACGAGGAAGTGATGGGCAGGTTTGGTATCCAGGACCGGAACACAGAAGGACAGATGTTGATAAATTTTGCAAAAAGAATGTAAATGGCTGTGGTGAATACTTTCTTATGAATGTAGTTTCTTATGGTGAATGTGATGAAATGGCTGTGGTGAATACTTTCTTCCAGAAGAGACAGGAGCATAGGGTGACTTCTAAAAGCGGTGGTAGGAGCACACAGGTAGACTACATCTTGTGTCGGCGATGTAATTTGAAGGAAGTAAGTGACTGCAAAGTAGTAGTGGGGGAGAGTGTTGCCAAACAGCATAGGATGGTGGTGTGCAGGATGACTCTGATGGTAAGGAAGATGAAGGCAGATCAGAAGACAAACTGTGTCATGTTGTCTTCAAGGAGGAGTTGAAACAGGCTTTGGGTGGTCAGGAAGTGCTTCTAGATCACTAAACAACTACAGCTAATGTGATTAGGAAGACAGGTAGGAGAGTACTTGGTGTGTCCTCTGTAAATAGATAAGGAGACTTGGTGGTGGAATGAAAAAGTGCAGGAGTGTGTACAAAGGAAGAGGTTAGCTAAGAAGAAGTGGGACAGTGAGAGGACCAAAGAGAGTAAACAGGAGTACAGGGAGACACAGCGTAAGGTGAAGGTAGCGGTGTCAAAGGCCAAACAGAGGGTGTATGATGACTTGTATGATAGGTTGGACAGTAAGGGGGGAGAAAATGATTTATACAGGTTGGCACAGCAGAGAAATAGAGATGGGAAGGATGTGCAGCAAGTTCATTTTCATTCATTTCATTTATTTATTAATGACCACACAACCAAGTTGGTGGAATTTGCTGTCGGTACAGCACTCAGCTATGACAAAAGTTACAAAGGACATTAACAACACACATCATACAACAAAGACAGCACACATAAAAACAAATGATTACAAACATTTCCATAACAACTACAGTAATAATAGACAACAAAAAGACAGACAAGGCTGTAATGTACATTCAGTGCAAAGAGTTCAGAGTCCTTATGACTGTCGGGAAAAAACTGTTCTTGAAACGGGATGTTCTGGTGGGTAGAGATCGATATCGCCTCCTAGAAGGCAGCGGTTGAAACAAATGATGGGCAGGGTGAGAGGGATCAGAGTTGATTTTTTGTGCTCTTAAGATTGAACGTTTATGATAAATTGATTGGACTGATGGAAGGGGGGTGCCAATGATCCTGGATGATTTATTGACAATGCGCTATAGTTTTTTCTGTGAGTTGCTGTCTAGGCTGCCATACCAAACTGTTATGGATGAAGTGAGAGTGCTCTCAATGATGGTGGAGTAGAAACGGAGGAGGAGATTTGTTTTCACTCTTAATTTCTTGAGCTGTCTCAGGAAAAACAGTCTTTGGTGGACTTTTTTGTGAATGTAGTCCATGTTAGTGTTCCATTTTAGTGTGAGTGCCGAGATATTTGAAAGAGTCAGTTATGGCTATGGGTTCATTAGAGATGTGAATGGGAGTTTTGAGTGAGGCTGTGTGCCTGAAGTCAATTATTAGTTCTTGTATTTTGGATGGGTTGAGCTGGAGATTGTTTTCTTGGCACCAGGAGACAGCTTGGGCTCCTTGTTGGCAGTACTGGTGTTCATTATCCATAGTTATGAGTCCAATGATAGTAGTGTCGTCTGCATACTTAAAAATGGAAACTGAACTGTGATGGGATGTCATATGGTTTGTGTACAGAGAAAAAAGCCATGGTGAGAGGACGCAACCCTGGGGGACACCTGTGCTGAGGGTCAGAGGTCGAGATGAGAGGTTACCCATCTTAACCCTTTGTTGCCTTTTCCATAGGAAGCTCCATAACCAATGGCGTAGACAGGGGTCAATGTTCATGTCCGTCAGTTTATTGAAGAGGTTAACCAGGTTTATTGTGTTAAAAGCAGACCTGAAATCAATGAAAAGGATACGGGCATAGCTGTTAGGAGACTCAAGGTGCTGTAAGATGTGGTAGAGGGCCAGGTTGACGGCATCCTCAACAGACCTGTTGGCACGGTAAGCAAATTGATGAGGATCGAGCAGGGGGGTAGTGGATGCCTTCAGATGATTAAGGATGATGCGTTCAAATGACTTCATGACCACGGATGTTAGGGCGATTGGTCTGTAGTCGTTGAGACATGAGATCTTTGATGATTTTGGGACAGGGATTATGGATGAAACCTTGAAACACAGTGGAACTGTACAGTGGCGGAGGGACGTATTAAAGATGGAGGTGAATATTGGGGCCAGTTGAGCTGTGCAGTACTTAAGAACAGCAGGGGTGATCCCGTCTGGGCCAGATGCTTTCCTCTTGTTATTTTTCTTAAAGATGTTCCTGACCTCTTCCTCCTGGATGTGAAATGAGGGGTGTGGGAGGGGGTGAGGGAGGGGATAGGGGGGGACTGGGGACTGTTCAAACCTCCCATAGAATTCATTGAGTTTGTTTGGAAGGTCCATATCAATGTCAGATGAAATGGAGGGTTTTTTTTTTTGTAATCAGTCATGTCCTTTAGTTTTTTCCATACATATCGGGCATTGTTTGATGTGATCTGATGTTCCAGCTTTATTGCATAGTTTGATTTAGCTTTCCTGATTGCAGACCTCAATTGATATTTGGCAGTGGTGAATGACTCCTTGTCTCCGCTGAGGAAAGCAGAGTTCTTTTTCTTGCCGTATGAGTAAGATATCTTTTGTAAACCAAGGTTTGTTATTACTGTATGCCTCCACAGTTTTTGTTGGGATACACATATCCACGCAGAAGTTGATGTATGACGTCACCACGTCCGTGAGCACGTCGAGGCAGAGTGATTAAGGCCAAAGAGGGAAATGTATTGACTGATGAAAGAAGTGTGCTGGGAAAATGGAAACAGTACTTTGAAGAGCTGATGAATAAGGAAAATGAGAGAGCAAAAAGAGCAGAAGAGTGAACTGTTGAGGACCAGGAAGTAGAAAAGATTAGTAAGGGTGAAGTGAGGAGGGCATTGAAGAGGATGAAGAGTGGCGATGCAATTGGTCCTGATGCCATACCTGTGGAGGTATGGAAGTGTCTAGGAGAGATAGCAGTAGATTTTCTGACAAGAACATACAACAAGGTTTTAGAGAGTGAGAGGATGCCAGAGGAATGGAGGAGAAGTCTGCTTGTGCCCATTTTTAAGAACAATGGAGGCATGCAGAGTTGTGGCAACTACACAGGGATAAAGTTGATGAGCCATATGATGAAGTTATGGGAAAGAATAGTGGAAGCTAGACTAAGGGCAGAGGTCAGCATTTGTGAACAACAGTTTGATTTCATGCCAAGAAAGAGCACCACCGATGCAGTGTTTGCTTTGAGGATGTTAATAGAGAAGTGCAGAGAAGGCCAGAGGGAGCTGCATTGAGCCTTTGTGGATCTGGAAACAGCGTATGACAGGGTGCCAAGAGAGGAACTGTGGTATTGCATGGGGAAGTTGGGAGTGGCAGAGAAGTATGTTAGAGTGGTGCAGGACATGTATGAGAGATGTAAGACAGTGGTGAAGTTTGCTGTCACTGTGACAGAAGAGTTCAAAGTGGAGGTGGAATTGCATCAAGGGTTAGCTAGCTCTGAGCCCTTTCTTGTTTGCTATGGTGATGGACAGGCTAACAGATGAGGCTAGACAAGAATCTCCGTGGACTATGATGTTTGCAGATGACATTGTGATCTGTAGTGAGAGCAGAGAACAAGTGCAGGAAAATCAAGAGTGGTGGAAGTATGCCCTGGAAAGGAGAGAAATGAAGGTTAGCCTCAGTAAGACAGAATACATGTGTGTGAATGAGAAGGACCCAAGAGGAATGGCGAGGTTAAAGGGAGATAAAGAGATAAAGAAGGTGGAGGATTTTAAGTACTCAGGCTCAACAATCCAGAGCAATGGAGAGTGTGGAAAAGCGGTGAAGAAGCGAGTGCAGGCAGGCTGGAATGGTTGGAGAAAAGTGTCCGGTATGATTTGTGATAGGACGGTATCGGCAAGCATGAAAGCAAAAGTGTACAAGACGGTGAGGAGGCCAGCGATGTTGTATGGTTTAGAAACAGTGGCACCGAGGAAAAGACAGGAGGCAGAGCTGGAGGTAGCAGAGATGAAAATGTTGAGGTTCTCTGTGGGAGTAACGAGGATGGATAGGATCAGGAATGAGTACATCAGAGGGACAACATATGTAAGACATTTTGGAGACAAAGCCAGAGAGGCTAGATTGAGACGGTTTGGACGTGTACAAAGGAGGGATAGTGAGTATATTGGTAGTAGGCTGCTGAGGTTGGAAATACCAGGCAGAAGACCTAGAGGAAGACCAAATAGAAGATTTATGGATGTGTTGAAGGAGGACACGAAGGTAGTTGGAGTAAGAGTAGAATATGCAGAGGACAGGGTGAGATGGAGTCAGATCATTTGCTGTGGCGACCCCTGAAGGGAATAGCCGAAAGGAAAAGAAGAAGAGCGTTTACATGGTGTGTGGTGTTTATGTATAGAACATATGACTTTTTATATACAGTGGTATGAAAAAGTATCTGAACCTTTTGGAATTTCTCATATTTCTGCATAAATTCACCATCAAATGTGATCTGATCTTTGTCAAAATCACACAGATGAAAAAACAGTGTCTGCTTTAACTAAAACCACCCAAACATTTATAGGTTTTCATATTTTAATGAGGATAGCATGCAAACAATGACAGAAGGGGGAGGAATAAGTCACTGAACCATCACATTTAATATTTTGTGGCCCCCCCTTTGGCAGCAATAACTTCAACCAGACACTTCCTGTAGCTACAGATCAGTCTGGCACATCGATCAGGACTAATCTTGGCCCATTCTTCTTTACAAAACTGCTGTAGTTCAGTCAGATTCCTGGGATGTCTGGCATGAATCGCTGTCTTGAGGTCATGCCACAGCATCTCAATGGGGTTCAAGTCTGGACTTTGACTTGGCCACTCCAGAACATGTATTTTGTTCTTCTGAAACCAGTTTTTACAGTTTTTACAGAGATTTTTAATTTTTACACTCCAAAGTATTTTTGATCAAAAAAAGTAGTACGGCTTTGTAATATCAAGACCGACTTTCATGCCATAAACTGACAATTTTAGTATAAATAAAATTTAAAAAGAAGTAGCAGCACTTTGTAATACTGTACACTGAAATTGTCTTTACTGTTATATTGACTTAAACCATAAACCATTATTAAGTTTGACATGCAATTGCATGGAAATATTTTTGAAAATTTTGATTTTTAATATTATATGTACAAATGGGTCTAAGGGGCAGTGGTGGTATGGCAATCAGGACCTTCAGATTAGTGCTTCAATCCCACTGTCATCATTGCTGGGCCCTTGAGCAAGGCCCTTAACCCTCAATTGCTCAGTTGTATTTTAAAAAATGGTAATTGTAAGTTGCTCTGGATAAAAGTGTCTATCAAATGCTTTAAATGTAAATTGAAAGATGATAGATTACTGATCCTAAGGATGGGTGTTAAAGTCCCACTATCACCGGGTTGTCACTGCTGCCCCCCGCAGTGCAGCTAACTGGGTTGTTAAAGGCCAGCCATGTATCGCACTCTGTGGTGAGAGTATCATGTAGAAAGAACTATTGCTGACTTCTGTAAAAAAAGAAGTTGCATAGCCCATCAGTATGTTTCTGCCCTGCGATGGCCCAGTGAATTGTCGAAGGTCTACTCTGCCTTCGCCAAGTGTTGGCTGAAATGGGCGCCAGCCTCCACTCGACTCCGAATTAAGATTAACTGGCTCAGTAATTGAATATATTACATATGGGTCTAAGTGCAAATAAATAGCATTATGCAGCGAGTATGTGGTGTTTATGCAAAGCTGAAGTGTGTATTCAGGCTGATAATTAAAGTTAAAGTTAATAGATATGTTCCTTCTCTTGATGCTGCAGATGATGGTTAACAGGACAACAGAGGTACTGAAATTCCTTTATACCAATGTATAGGTGTGTGTGTGTGTGTGTGTGTGTGTATGCGCGAGAGGCTGTCTATTGGTGTGTGTGTGTGTGTCTGTGTTTTTTCTGTGTGCATCTATAGCTGATTGTCTGTGTTTCTGTGTTTGTCTTCGTGCATGTGTGCATCAATTTGTGTGTGTGTGTGTGTGTGTGTGTGTGTGCATGAATTTGAACACATTTCTGCTTTATATTTCTATTCTTAATTTGTTTGCATCAAGATACAGATTGACTTTTTTTTTCATTTAAAGACAGTGACAGAATTTAAGTTTCAGTAACAAACTTTCATATTTATTATAGTGGAATGGAGTTAAGCTATTAAAGTTAGCAGAGCTTATCAGCTAAAAAATACACATTGCATCATGTGACTGAATCTTGTATGCAAGAAATAAGGCTTTATGGGTAAAATAAATGAAATGTGAAGACGGTTATAAAATAAAGAAAAAAATGGAGATGATTTTGTAGTTTTTCAATGCAGTTAATGCAGTGACAGATGGGATTTTTTATGGATTGTGAGATACGTACAAATAAATTTTCAGAAAAGAATGATTGAACAGATGTAGTGTTGCATTCTGGAACACGCGGTCTTCACGCCTCTTACCCATCCACTTTCCAACCTCCTCTTCTTCCATAACACTCTGCAGCCACCAGGATTGTTTATGTTTAGTTTTATATTTCCATTTATATTTATGCATACATATGCATACACATGCCTTTATAAAATGTGCAAGTTCATCCCCTTCGGTAAGCTTGCAGTAATTCTGAATGAAAAACATTTTTTGTTGCCCTGAACATCCTGACAGGGCACATAGTTCAGAAAATAAATCCTGCCCCACTCCTGGTTTGACCCCGATCGCATCGAGTCACACAATGTCCAATTGTACACCTGCCTCTAGTTCAGGCTCGAAGCTGTGCTGTATGTAAACTATGATCATTTTTAAACTTCTACAGTGATTCCTTGCTAATTAGTGCTTCAGTTTCTGCATTTCAAAAATGAGATGAGATTTCATTTCGGCTTTTTTCCCTTTATTTGGGGTCGCCACAGCGAATGATTCGCATATTTGATTTGGCATAGGTTTTTACGTCGGATGCCCTTCCTGACACAACCCTTTAGCAAGGGACAGAAACACGCTTCAACAAAAAAAAAAAAGAAAGAAAGAAATTAAGGAAAAATAGGGAAAAAGTTAAGGAAAATGCTGAAAAACAAGGACAATTATGCAAACCCCCCCCAAACAGACAAAAACAAAACAAAACAAAAAAACAACCCAATCCTCTCAACAAAACTACTTGCATTTTTATGTGATGTGCGCATCTGTGTTTGTGTGCGCGCACACGTCTGATTGTGTGTGTATTTATATTTTAATTACATCTTATGCATTATTTTTGAATGATTAATTGTTATTATAAGCATTTATAGCATTGGATATGTATTTATTGATATTATATAAACATATACATGTACGTATACATCAGTCAGGGTGGGTCGATCCTACTTCGCCGAATGAACTTTGTATGCTTAATTAAACCACCCCATGATGGATACACATTTTCAGTGTAACAGGAAAATTTGGAAGGATTTCCATTCATTTCCCTTTTTAAATATCCAAAACCTACTTTATTTTCTTTTCTTACAAAGAATGATTGATTAGATCATTTTTCTTTTTAAAATTTTCTAGATACAGTACTAGGAAATTTTCCTTAAAATATTTTTGCAGTGTGGTTTGTTTTACCTTTTCTCTGTCCCTGCTAATACACGGCCATGCTCCCACTGCCACAAGTTCATCTAGTGTAGTCTTCTCAAGTAGAGGGGAATGTGATGACGGGGGAGGGAAGGGGGGGGGTGCGGTGAGATGATGGGGGGGAGGGGTGGTATGACCCTGGGGAACATCCTTTCCTGGAATAATGTACGAGAATTAAGTGTAACTGCATCTCCACTCCAGTAGTTGGCAGTGGCGCTCTCATTGTCGTGCTATGGTGTAGCGGATTTTCGAAGGAGCAAACGACATGGAAGCGCAATTAACAACCCGTCAAGAAAGAATACAGAAAATTTTCTCACAGGAACCAAGAGAAAGGTGTAGAGAGATGGAGATAATAACACATAAATAAGTTGACTGAGTTTAAATAAATTAAGTTAGTTTAGGAAGTGGTGGTCTAGTGGTATAGGGCGCTGGATCGCTGATCCAAAGGTTGGGGGTTCGAGTCCCAGTCTCCACAAGGTTTTCACTGTCCCCCCCCCAGTGCGGCTAACTGGGTTATCAAAAGCGGGCCATGTCTGACACTGTCTATGGTGCGAGGCATGTAAAAGAACCATTGCTGACTTTCGTAAAGAGTAGCTGCAAAGTCGTCAGCGTGTTTCTGTCCCTTGCTAAAAAGGGTTGTGACAGGAAGGGCATCCGACGTAAAAACCTCTGCCAAATCAAACGTGCGAATCAGATGATTCGCTGTGGCGACTCCCGAGTAAAAGGGAAAAAGCCGAAAGGAAGACAGACAGAGGGCGCGGGAACGCTGATCCTAAGGTTGGGGGTTCGAGTCCCTACAGGGTTGTCACTGTCCCCCCCAGTGCAGCTAACTGGGTTATCAAAGGCGGGCCATGTCTCTCACTGTCTATGGTGAGAGGTTCATGTAAAAGAACCATTGCTGACTTTCGTAAAGAGTAGCTGCAAAGCCGTCAGCGTGTTTCTGTCCCTTGATAAAGGGGTGTGTCAGGAAGGGCATCCGACTTAAAAAAAACAAAAAAAACAATGCGAATCATTCGCTGTGGCGACCCTTGATAAAGGGAAAAAGCTGAAAGGAAATCTCATCTCAGGCTCTGAATCAAACATAAATCAGATTGTTGTACGTGATTACGTCATCAGCATGTACGTTTTGGATGATGTGAAATATCGCTCCATTCAGTTTAAGGTGAATCAAAGCTTTTTTGTTCTCTGTTTGCTCTTTCTTTTTTTCTGCAGCGCAGTTTTTAGTAGCAGGTACCTAATAAAGTGACCACTCAGAGTGGTGTGTTATTATTTAGGCAAAATTTATTCACAATTTCTGAGTGTTCTTGGACCTGATAGTCAACGTGAAGAGTTTAGAACTTTCACGCTTGAGGTTTTTGGGTGAACTGAATTTATTTTTATTGTGGTTTGTTACACATGTTAATTTTGTCTCTTAAATTGCATCATGTCTGTCAGAGTGGAAAGGTAAGCAACAATCAGTCATGTGATGTGCCCCCTCAACATTCATTTCTTTGTATTCATCTCAGCAGTACTCCTCACCACTTAGTGGCAGTAATGCTAAAATGTTGTCTTTTTTTTTCTTTCTTTGATATCCTTTTTTATTTTGCTAATGTGATTGAATGAAATGTATAAATGTTATTTAAAAAATATTTCCTTT
>CM045731.1:13180000-13197500 GCA_024760905.1 Plotosus lineatus | reverse complement strand
TATAGTACCAGACATGGACCAGAATAACAATTATATATATATATATATAAAATTAAAGGACAGGACAAAGACTTTCTATTGAAACTCCATTTATCACTACAGATCTGTTTCGAGGGGTGGTGAAACCATCCTCTCTCTTCAGGTGATTATAGAAGAATTCTATAATCTTCTATAATATTCTATAATCACCTGAAGAGAGAGGATGGTTTCACCACCCCTCGAAACAGATCTGTAGTGATAAATGGAGTTTCAATAGAAAGTCTTTGTCCTGTCCTTTTATTTTTGTTATTTGCTCTACCAAAAAGTATTGAGCACTCTCCAACGGAAGGATCTACTCAGAAAATCCTATATATATATATATATATATATATATATATATATATATATATATATATATATATATATATATATATATATATATTATAAATATATACATATAAAGATGCCCACGGAAGTGTCTTTCCCTCCTTAAAACCTTTTAACATTTCATGAAACTATTGATGATCTGAGACCAAAAGGAATACGGATAAAATGTTGAAAATTTTATTGTTGAAATTTTATATGTTGAAAAGTTATATATATATATATATATATATATATATATATATATATATATATATATATATATATATATATATATATATGTAGATATGGAATAGAGTTATACCATCAAACATGGGCTAGAGTGAAAATATCAGACATGTACTAGAGTTATAGTTTCAAGCATCAACTACATTCACAGTTTTTGACTGAATTCATAGTATCAGAAATGTAGTATAAGACACAGACTAGACTAATAATATTGGAGATGAAAGATTGTTATGGCATAAGCCATGAATAGTTAGATAATTGACTAGAGTTATAGGATCATATATGGTAGTCATAGTATTAGGCATGAACTACAGTTATAGCATCAGAATTGAATTAGAGTTATTGTATCAGCGATGAATTTGAGTTATAGTTTAATTAGACATAGACTAGAGATAGTATCACACAGACTAATGTTATTGTATCAGACATGAACTAAAGTTGTAAAATTGGACAGGGACTAGTGACATAGTATAAGACATGGACTAGAGTTAAAGTATCATTCATGGCCCAAGTTATAGCATGGGACACGAAATACAGTTATAATATCAAATATGGACTCGAGTTATAATATCAGACATGAATTAGAGTTATATTATGAGACATTAACTAGAGTAGCAAACATTAACAAAAGTTATTGTGTCAGACATGGGCTAGAGTGATAGTATCAGACCTTAACTTGTAATTGATATACAGTACATGAAGTTATTGTTTCAAACATCAACTACATTATTAGGCATCAACTGAATTGTACTAGATATGAACTGCAGTTATAATATCAGGCATAACCCAGATTTATAATATAGGACATGGATTAACTTCATAAAGACATGGACTAGAATTAAAGTACCAGATATGGACTATGGTTATAGTAGAAGACATGAAATAGAGTTATAGTATCAAACATATATGAGAAGTTATAGTATCAGACATAGACAAAATATATATTATAAATCATGGACTCGAGTCATAGTCTCAGACATTGACTAAATTTACAGTATCAGACATGGACTAGAATCATTGTATCACACATGGACTAGAGTTATAGTATCAGACATGGACTGAAGTTATCAAATCAGACAGGCACTAGAGTTATAGTACTAGTATAAGACATGGACTATGGTAATCATATCAGACACATACTAGAATCATTGTATCAGACATGGACTAGAGTCATTGTATCAAACATGGACTAGAGTTTCATATCAGACGTGGACTAGAATCATTGTATCAGACCTGGACGAGAGTTTCGCGTCAGACAAGGACTAGAATCATTGTATCAGACCTGGACTAGAGTTGTCCTATCTGACATGGACTAGAGTTATAGAATCAGACATGGATTACAGTTATCACATCAGAAATGGACTAGAATAATTGTATCATACATGGACTAGAGTTAACGTGCACGGTGGAGTAGTGGTTTGCACGATTCCCGGCCTGGGCGTTTCTGTGCGGAGTTTGCAATGATTCTTCCCGTGCTTGTGTGGGTTTCCTCTGGGTACTCCAGTTTCCACCCACGGTCCAAAAACATGCAAAGTAGGCTAATTGGCTGTTCTAAAATGCCCTTAGGTTCGCATCGTGCAGAAGGCAATGGCAAACCACTGCACTATCCTTGCCAAGAAAACATCCATGACGATGATAATCAAGCCGTTATCCTTCATGGCAGGTCGCCAAGAGTCGTCCTACGACTCGGAAGGTACCAGACCAGACCATATTATATTATATTATATTATCTATTACTCATGCGCATGGAGTCACAGATCAATAGAGACCACGATTAGAAGTCTTTCGGGTCGTGACCTTAACTTCTCTCAGCCGTGCCCCCTTAAAGCGATGGCGCATTCACAGTAACAAACACGGCGGGACTCATTCACAGTGTGAGTTGTTAAGGAGCAAACTTTCAGCCGGACCCAGAAATTGCAGGAGACGGTATACAGTACAGTGTGACAGGAACCGTGTATTGACTTTCTGACGACACCAAAGAAAGTACATAGAAAAGAACTCTGGAGGCATCGCAGTAAACAAACAAAAACAAACACTGGAGATGACGAAGAAAATAACAAATAACAAACAATGGGGACTGAGACTGGGAAAGTTGTCTGAGCACAGAGCAAAAACCAGGGGAGAGGTGAGAACGCAAGCTAGAGACTTAGTAAGGCGAATACAATCTTCTGGCAGTGAGGTGAAGGTGTGACTCATCTTTATAGTGAATTGACTGAGGAGTAGAATGAGGTGTATGCTGCTGCACTCAGCCAAAAGTAGATCAGCCACGCCCCTCAGCCACAGCCTTCACTGCAGGGGAGAAAACATAATTAAAACAGAACAAGCACAACCATAACAGTGAGTATTGTGCTCATTACAGAACAGATGTCATTACTCTTGAGGAGCTGTAGCAGTGTAACTTTAAATTCAAGAAGGCTAATCCAAGGTCTCAGGACGACCCCTGTAGCATTGCTTTAGCCTGGTGATGAACATGAGACTCACATCAAGCCAGCTGAGCATCCTGAGATGCAGAAGCATCCTCGTAACAAGACAGATGGTCTGTAGAGAGTGAGATTAGGTTGAAAAATCATTCACCAATTACTCAGCGAGTCACATGACTATTTGGACATAAAACCTTGATCCCTCTAACTTATGATCTGTTGATACCAATATCTAGAGGTTGGCGTTCTTTGGTTAATCCACCGAAATAACGGTAAGATCTGAATTGGTTTGCTTCATTTGGGTTTTGATGGTATCGGTGTAATGGAGTCACATGGCTTCATCCACACATAAGGCGCACTGGATTATAAGGTTCACTGTCAATTCTAGCATTCAGTTTTGAGACTGTTGCTGTCTCTTTTATCTCTTTCTATTTGTGTCTCTCTCTCTCTCTCTCTCTCTCTCTCTCTCTCTCTCTCTCTCTCTCTCTCTCTCTGTCTCTCTCTCTCTCGCCCTCTCTTATTTTTTCAGGATATTCTCACTCCTCTGCATGTGGCGGTACACTATAATAATCAGCAGGTTGCCCTTCTGCTGTTGAATAAAGGCGCATCACCTAACAGCACAGCCAAGGTAGGATTCAATATGTACTTCTACACATAATCAACTTTCAGAACTGACTGTTCAGTTTCTGCCCAATGCATTCCAGTTTGCTGTAATAAGATAATCAACTGTTCTTCATTTGAATGTTTTTAATGTTATTGCTGATCAGTGGATACTGTATATTTGTACTTACACTATACTAACTCTTCTCACTATACATACAATTATGCTATTATGTAGAAAAATATTGGAATATTATATTGCCATAGTTTAGTATAGCGTAGATCATTAGCGCTATAGTTTAGTGTACCGTAATATAATAGAGCTGAAGGTTAGTGTAGTATAGCTGTGCTGTAATTTACTATAGTATGGAGTAATAGTGTTGTATTTTCGTATAGTGCCAAGTAATAGTTATACAGTTTAGTACTTCTTCTTTTCCTTTCGGCTGCTCCCTTCAAAGGTGGGCACAGCGAATCATCTGCCTCCATCTCACCCTATCCTCTGCAAATTCTTTTTTACACCAACTACCTTCATGTCTGACATCACCACATCCATAATCTTCTCTTTGGTCTTCTTCTAGGCCTTCTGCCTGGTAGTTCCGACCTCAGCATCCTACTACCAATATATTCACTATCCCTCCTCTGTACATGTCCAAACCATCTCAATCTAGCCTCTCTGACTTTGTTTCCAAAGCATCTAACATGTGCTGTCCCTCTGATGAACTCATTCCTGATCCTATTCATCCTCGTTACTCCCAAAGAGAACTTCAAGATTTTCATCTCTGCTACCTCCAGCTCTGCCTCCTGTCTTTTCCTCAGCGCCACTGTTTCTAACCCATACAACATCGCTGGCCTCATCACCATCTTGTACACTTTTCCTTTCATTCTTGCTGATACCTTCCTATCGCACATCACACCAGATACTTTTCTCCAACCATTCCAACCTGCCAGCACACACTTCTTCACCTCTTTTCCACACTCTCCATTGCTCTGGAGTGTTGAGCCTAGGTACTTGAAATCCTCCATATTCTTTATCTCTGCTCCCTTTAACCTCACCATTCCTCTTGGATCCTTCTCGTTCTCACACATATTCTGTCTTACTGAGGCTAACTTTCATTCCTCTCCTTTCCAGGGTATACCTCTACCTCTCTAGATTTACTCCACTTGTTCTCTGCTCTCACTACAGTTCACAATGTCATTTGCAAACATTGTAGTCAATGGAGATTCTTGTCTAACCTCGTCTGTCAGCCTGTCCATCACCATAGCAAACAAGAAGGGGCTCAGAGCTGACCCTTGATGCAGTCCCACCTCCACCTTGAACTCTTCTGTCACAGTGACAGCAAATCTCACCACCGTCTTACATCTCTCATACATGTCCTGCACCAGTCTAACATACTTCTCTTCCTTGTGCAATATCACAGTTCCCCTCTCGGCACCCTGTCATACGCTTTCTCCAGATCCACAAAGGCACAATGCAGCTCCTTCTGACCTTCTCTGTATTTCTCTATTAACATCCTCAAAGCAAACACTGCATCTGTGGTGCTCTTTCTTGGCATGAAACCACCAAACTGTTGTTCACCAATGCTGACCTCTGCCCTTAGTCATACTTCTAGCTATGTCATCAGGACCAACTGCCTTTCCACTCTTCATCCTATTCAATGCCCACCTCACTTCACCCTTACTAAGCTTTACTACTTCCTGATCCTCAACTGTCACCTCTTCTACTCTTTTTTCCTCTCTCATTTCCCTCATTCATCAAGTCTTCAAAATACTCTTTCCATCTTCCCCACACACTTCTCTCATCAGTCAATACATTTCCTTCTCTGTCCTTAATCACTAAAACTTGCTGCATGTCCTTCCCATCTCTATTTCTCTGCTGTGCCAAACTGCATAAATCATTTCTCCCTCCTTACTGTCCAACCTAGCATACAAGTCATCATATGTCCTCTGTTTGGGCTTTGACACCGCTACCTTCACCTTACGCTGTGTCTCCTTGTACTCCTGTTTACTCTCTTTGGTCCTTTCAATGTCTCACTTCTTCTTAGCTAACCTCCTCCTTTGTACAGACTCCTGCACTTCATCATTCCACCACCAAGTCTCCTTATCTACTTTCGTTCCAGAGGACACACCAAGTACTCTCTTACCTGTCTTCCTGATCACATTAATGGTAGTTGTCCAGTCATCTGCAAGCACTCCCTGACCACCCAAAGCCTGATTCAACTCCTCCTTGAAGACAACATGACACTCTTCCTTTTCCAACCTCCACCATTTTGTCTTCTGCTCTGCCTTTGCCTTCTTCACCTTCCTCGCCATCAGCGTCCTCCTGCCCGCCACCATTCTATGCTGTCTGGCGACACCCTCACCCACTACTAATTTGCAGTCACTGACTTCCTTCAAATTACATCGGCAAAACAAGATGTAGTCTACCTGTGTGCCCCTACCTCCGCTTTGAGAAGTCACCCTATGCTCCTCTCTCTTCTGGAAGAAAGTTTTCACCACAGTCTTTTCCATCCTTTTTGTAAAATGTATCAACATAAGTCCTTCTGTTTTGGTCTGACTAAGTGCAGTTTGGAAGACTCCATTGACAAAAAAAAAATACAAGAACATGAATTTTCTTGCCTGGACTTGGATCATCAGGTATCCTTCCCTCTGGAGCCAGGTCTGGGGGAGGGGCTTGAAGGCGAGTGATTGGTGGTCAGGCTTTTGCCTATGGAGTCCAGCCAGGCCCAGCCTGAAAAGGACACATGGGCCCTCCCATGGATCCACCACAGTGGGAGGGGCTATAGGTGTCAGGTGTGCTGTAAGCTGGGTGGCAGCCAGAAAACATGGGTTCTGTAGGACCAATCCTTGGCTCCTGATTCTTGGTCCAGGGACTGCTACCTCTTTGGTGGGAAAGGAGCCTGAATTGGAGGTCCAGAGATACAAACCAGATATTGTCAGACTCACCTCAACACATGGCTTGGGCACTGAAATCACCCATCATTAGTGGGATTGAACCTTATTCCATTCTAGAGTTGCTCATGAGATGAGGCGGTGAGCTCGTGTAGGCACCCTTGTTGACCCCCGTCTCAGTACCCTCATGTTGGGCTTCTCCTTGGTTGATGAAAGGGTAGCTTCCTCCACCTTTGTGTCTGTGTGTGTGTGTGTGTGTGTGTGGGGGGGGGGGGGGGGAGGGGGGGTCCTGACAGTTGTTTATGCTTATGCAAAAATGACAGTTCAGAGTACCTATCCTTTTTGTCCTGGGAGATTTTTATGCCGATGTGAGCAAGAACAGTGTGACCTGGAAGGGAGTGATTACTCAGTATGGCCTCTCCAATCTGAACCCGAATAGTGTTTTGTTGTTTGACTTCTCTGCCCATCACGGTTTGCCCATTATGAACATCATGTTTGAACATAAGGGTGTCCATAAGTGCACTTGTCACTAGGACACCCTTGGCTGCAGTTCAAAGGTCGACTTTGTAGTCGTGTCACTGGACATGCGGCTGCATGTTCTGGACACTCAGGTGAAGTGCAGCACATATTACTATTCACCTAGAATTGGTTCTCTTGCATTTTGTTTTTACTTGAACGGCAAAGTGAACCCACACGATGTATCTATCAAAACGTGCATTTCAGTACTGTGAAATGTGCTATTACTTTTATTGGATCACCTTGGAGACACATTTAGACAAAAACCTTGCCAAAAAATCTTAGTGGGGAGAGGTCGACAACTAACACTTTTGATGCCTTGCCAAGAAACCATACATTGAAACTTGGTTGAACTTTTAAAATGTAGACACTTTTTTTTGCTACCCTTAAGAGTTTTCTCCCAGTTGTTGTTTAAGTTTGACATGTTTTTAAGTTGATTTGTATGTTTATAATGGGTATCTTTTACATGGAATGGTCTGGGCTGCAGCAGGTGATGTCATCAGCAGAATCACAGTGAAGATTATCTTAGAAATTGTTTTTTTTTTTTTTTTTTAATTATTTTTAACTTTCTCTTACTCCCATAATTTTGACTCTATACCAATAGATTTTTTTTTACATCAAAACAGGAAAATTTGTGCTTTTTCTGATCTGCTTCTAGAAGTTAAATGGCGGGACTCTGACTGACAGCAGTATCCTGTATTTTTCCAAAAGTGTCAGTGCAAAAAAGTGTTTACAATGTTCTAAAATCCTTACAAAGGTCATTTTTATATCATGACTCTTTGAATGTTTTTCCCAGTAGAGCAAAATAATTTATTTCACCGTGTTCAGCAAATTATTGGCTCACAAATGCTGTCAACCTCTTTTTGCTATCTTTTTCTTCAATTGTTGTTAAAGTTTGACAAGGTATTGTTTGACACTCCACACAAATAATTTTTACATTAAAACAGAAGGGAATTTGTGATGGTTCTGAGCATTGAGCCAACAGCATTGAGTCAGTAGCACTTGCAGTGTAGTCGAAAAGACATTGGCACCTTGGGGCCTTGCTGCCATCAGAAATGAAAAGCCAATGTATTGTATGCCCATGATGGCCACTGTGGCCAATGTGTTAGAATACAGTGGAATTTTGAATGACAAGCCCTTCTATTTATAATATATATTGCTAATAATATTTGTTAGGATTTCTCTTCCCTGTGTCCACCTGGAACTGCGTTGTTATTTCAGAGCTCTGGGACGATCCCAATCAAAACACCCAGAGACACTGAAAAATGCTCTGGTACTCTTTATTCAGATCATTAGTGTGTGTGTGTGTGTGTGTGTGTGTGTGTGTGTGTGTGTGTGTGTGTGTGTGTGTGTGTGTGTGTGTGTGTGTGTGTGTTCGTGCGTGCATGCGTCCCTGTGTGTAAGACACAGAAGTATTTATAGGGGCACACTACAAGTTGAGTGAAACAGGAGACCAAAAAAGGTCAGGGGTTTGACCCAGCAATGGTTGTTCTTACTCCCTCTCTTTAAATATATTGAGATACCTTTGACCTCCTACAGTCATGCAGTCTTGGGGGGGGTCAGTTCTTTACACAAAGGAGAACAGGCAGTGATAATTAGTTCAGTTCATTTTCTGTAACCACTTAATCCTAATTAATGTCACGGGGAAGCTGGCGCCCATCCCAGTCGACTCTGGACGAGGGCAGAGTACACCCTGGACAGCTCGCCAGGCCATCGCAGGGCGGAAACACGCTGACGGCTTTGCAGTTTACTCTTGTCAAAAGTCAGCAATGGTTCTTTTACATGCCTCACACCATAGACAGTGAGAGACATGGCTGGCGTTTGATAGCCCAGTTCTGCCACCGGGGTGAATGATTGAGCAATTATATGGTCCCATGCAAGTTCTAGCTTTCGTGTATTCATAGTACATTTGTTTGCATAAAGAAGTGCGGATGCTGCTGAGGTAATTAGAGCCATAATTGTAAAAGCAGATGGGGAATTGATAAAGATAAGGTATTTGTGGTTTTAAGGCTAAGTGGGGCATTAAAAGCACATGTGTCATTTACTCAAAGGCGAGACATCATTTGCTTTATGCGACCCTGACCATGCATCCGCAGGTGACTTCTTGCAATATTTGAAATGAACTACTGAGTGTAAAAACTTAATTTGCAATTGCAATTGTGTTAAGACAATAATCATTCATGCATAAGTCAACAGCAGTTTCTAGAATTAGAGTGAGATTATGCGAATTAGGAACCAATGATTGGACCCCCATGGCCATGAGTTTTAAATGACAAACATAACGTGAATCATTGGTATGTCCTCTAGCAGTCAAGTTGTTGAATTATCAGAGGGGGTTGCCATGTGTATGCGCTTGTGCAGTTATCCCTGCCTCAAGCATCCGAATGCAGATGAAGATATAGACAGCCATACCGGCCACTGGCTTTATTCCCTCTCGTGATATCTGACCAGAAGCGGTTCCTCGTTCGGTTGCTGTAGCTCACGTGTGGATGTCCAAATGCTTTTGGAGGATGGTTTATGGGGGAACCGAACAGGTGATACCCAGGTCCTGTGAAAAACTTGTTAATCACTTAAGCCGTGAAACATAAAATAATATGGTAACAGACAAAAGTCAAACACATCATGGGGATAGGGCACCCTGGGGATGTTTCTTCAATCTGGTGGCATGTAGCCACTGTGGTAAAAAGTCAGTTAGTACAGCTGTTTGCGTTTTTGCTCTGGTCTCTGCTGGCCCTTCATACTTACACTCACCCAATTTCCTTGGTTTTAGATATCTTACCAAAACAGTATCACGTACCTGAAAAGGGTGTGTGCTTTGTAGAAACAATTGGGGTCAAATTAGCCATTTGCTCATAATGTTTTGACAGGGTATCAATCAATGCAGTGGGGAACTTGGCAATATGCACATCGAAGTCAGTGGTACCCACGGAGGGCTGGAAATATTTTTCTTTTCCTTTCAGCTGTTCATTTCAGGGTTCGCGACAGCGAACCATCTGCCTCCATCTCACCCTGTCCTTTGCATCATCTACTCTTACTCCAACTACCTTCATGGCCTCTTCACCACATCCATAAATCTTCTCTTTGGTTTTCCTCCAGGCCGTCTGCCTGGTAGTTCCAACCTCAGCATCCTACTACCAATATATTCACAATCCCTCCTCTGTACATGTCCAAACCATCTCAATCTAGCCTCTCTGACTTTGTCTCCAAAACCTCTAACATGTGCTGTCCCTCTGATGTACTCATTCCTGATCCTATCCATCCTTGTTACTCCCAAAGAGAACCTCAACATTTTCATCTGTGCTACCTCCAGCTCTGCCTCCTGTCTTTTCCTCGGTGCCACTGTTTCTGAACCATACAACATCGCTGGCCTCAACACCGTCTTGTACACTTTTCCTTTCATTCTTGCTGATACCTTCCTATCGCACATCACACCAGATACTTTTCTCCAACCATTCCAACCTGCCAGCACACACTTCTTCACCTCTTTTCCACACTCTCCATTGCTCTGGAGTGTTGCGCCTCCACCTTCTTTATCTCTGCTCCCTTTTACCTCACCGTTCCTCTTGGGTCCTTCTCGTTCTCACACATGTATTCTGTCTTACTGAGGCTAACCTTCTTTCCTCCGAATCTGCTCACTCTCTAAGACTTTGTTGAATGCTCTTGTCAGAAAATCGACTGCTACCCTGCCTAGACACTTCCATACCTCCACCGGTATATAATCAGGACCAACTGCCTTTCCACTCTTCATCCTCTTCAATGCCCTCCTCTTTTAACTCTTACTAATCTTTGCTACTTCCTGGTCCTCAACAGTCACCTCTTCTACACTTTTTTTCTCTCTCATTTTCCTCAACAGACAGGGAATGGCCTGCCAAAAATGATCTCATGAGGTGAGAGGGTTGCATCTTTTCTAGGAGTTATTATTAACTCTGCCAGTACAGCGGGTAAAAGATCAACTCAGTTTTTGGTACTTGTTGTCTGCATGGATTTAGTCAACTTATCTTTCAGCATTCTGTTCTGTTCTGAGAAAATCAGACATCAAGACAAAATAGAGTCAGTCATGTAATTCATATTGGCGATGCAGAAAAGTTTGTTCATATCCTTCTTGACCTGCCTTTGTGCACTATGTGTAACATCATGAAACTCACACACGAGAAATGGAAGACAGTGAAAGGGAAGACAGAGGCGACCGTCTAAACTGTACCATATGTTATCTGAGGCAACATACAGCCCTTGAGACTACCAAAGGGAGGTGTCAGAGTCATGCAATGCACCAAAAGCACATTGTAAGTGTCAGTATAGATGGTGACATTCTTGCCCGCTGAGAGAACACAGGCCCTCATTAGTGCAAAACGTTCAGCAGCCTGAGCAGAGTAGAAAGGAAGAGAAAGACATCAAGAATAATATCAGGCAAAATACAGATAGAATAGCCACACACAAATATGCCTAATACAGCTTAGAACAACAATCATAAACAAAGAGTGAGTCTCCTACAGTAAGTGGAGACGAAAGAGAGATCAGGTCTAATGCTAGTGGAATGGACAATTTCGGGTAAACAATCATGATCAGGCTCATCAAGTGTGTCATCCTGAGTGTTGATTAAATGAGCTAGAGCATGACGTATTGTGTCAAAAGAAGAAGTAGAACATATTTCCAGATTACTGGTGTAATACACAATGGTTTCATAAATTGAACGACATTGTGTAGTCATGTGTTGTGTGATAAGATTCTGAAGTACTTGATTGCAGGACCATGTGATGTGATAAATCCAATTTATCAGCGTCTTGAACCATTAATGCACAGGCAGCAACAGTTCTGAGACAGACAAGTAATCTCTGTGTGACAGTGTGTAATGTTTTGGAAAGAAATGCACATGGATGCATTTCCTTCCCTGTGCTTCTGGGCCAGAACAGCAGAGGCCGTGCCTTGATGTTCACTGGCATATAGATGGAAAGTCTTTTTGTAGTCTCCTTTCTCAGGAATGAAGCACAGAGCACATCATAAGGCCTCGTATGTCTCAACCATGGTCAGGTGTCCAAATCAACAGTTGCTGCAAAGGGTCATTGTGTGATATGGCAGAGCGGCGATGTTTGTTGTACAGAAAGCAGTCTGGAATCCACTATCTACAATAATTAACGAGTCCCAGTGAGTGTGTTTGGTGGCTGGCACTTCATATTGAATATGACTTGAATACGGTCTTTTGTAAGGCGCTTGCAAACTTGAGACAGTTCAAAGCCCAGATACTTAACTTTGTCTTTGTAAAACTCCAGCTTAATCTTTGACACCTTGAAATCTTTGTTCAATAGGTGTTATAGAAGCATGAGAGAGGCTTCCCTGCAGTTGTTCTTGTCTGGAGCGGAGACAAGATCATCATCTGCGTATTGAAGGACTAGGCACCCAGGGGAAGAATCAGGTCACATAGTGCAGCTTTGACAACTGCTGAAAAACAGCGAATACAATAAAGCCTTGTGGAAGGCATGTCCAATTGTACTGTATGCCCCTGTGTGTGAATGCGAAAAGAGGCTGTCTTCTCTTCTACAGGAACACTGAAAAAGGCAGAACAGAGGTCAATAACAGAAATAACTGTGGTAGCAGGGAATGGAGGCCATAATGGATAAAACATCAGGTACAATACGTGCAACAGGAATGATAATGTTATTAATCTTATGCAAACCTTGTGTAAACCTTCAGGACCCTTCATGCTTGGGCACTGGGTTTACCAGGGTGTTATATGAGCTTACACAGGGTTTAACCATGCCCTGCTTAAGAAATAAGTCAAGGATATCGTCAATACCCTGAGCTTTAACTTCTGACAGAGGATATTGCTGAACAAAAAAGACATGAATGCTATAACTTAGCTTCATAGGGAACACAGCGTACTAGGCCCACCTTGTCCTTATGTTTGGCCCATAACTTCAAGGGAAGGTCACATAAAGGAGGAGGAAGTGAATGTTTCTGTGCGGCAGAGAGAAAAGAGTGATTAAGGCACGCTTCAGAAATATGGAAAAAAAGGCAGTGTCAGGCATAAAAACCAAACATCGAAGACATGTAGTGGCACCAGTGCCCACCAAAAAGGGGTAAACTGATTCTCCTAGAGACACAGTTTAATAACGGGTAAATCAACGGCCTACGGTGCCTCAAAAGTACAATACAAAATAGCAGGGTTAGGGATTTATGGGCACCCCAATTGTGTATATATATATATATATATATATATATATATATATATATATATATACAATATGTTTACATTCCAGAAGAATGATTAGTCTTTGGAGGGTTAGGGGGTAGAAGTGGAGGAGGGGAAGACATTCTCATTGCAATTTGTTCATCTGCCCTTTTCTTTCTACATTCTTTAGACCAGTGTACTACTGTGGTAAAGAAGCCCCTTCCTAGTCCCCCTTCATCCTGTCCCTTTCCTTTTTGATTATGTGGCTCAATATAATCACCTGCTGCAGAGAGGTATACAATTTGTTTACATTTCAAAAAACCATATCCCTCCATAGTTCTACAGAATACATGTGTGTGATCGAGAAGGACCCAAGAGAAATGGTGAGGTTAAAAGAAGCAGAGATAAAGAAGGTGGAGGACTTTCAGTACTTAGGCTCAACAATCAACAATCCAGAGCAATGGAGAGTGTGGAAAAGAGGTGAAGAAGCTTGTGCAGGCAGGTTGGAATGGTTGCAGAAAAGTGTCCGGTGTGATGTGTGATAGAAAGGTATCGGCAAGAATGAAAGAAAAAGTGTACAAGACGGTGATGAGGCCAGCGATGTTGTATGGTTTAGAAACAGTGGCACTGAGGAAAAGACCGGAGGCAGAGCTAGAGGTAGCAGAGATGAAAATGTTGAGGTTCTCTTTGGGAGTAACGAGGATGGATCGGATCATGAATGAGTTCATCAGACAGACAGCACATGTAAAAGGTTTTGAAGACAAAGTCAGAGAGGCTAGATTGAGACGGTTTGGACATGTACAGGGGAGGAATAATGAATATATTGGTAGTAGGATGCTGAGGTTGAAACTACCAGGCAGAAGGTCTAGAGCAAAATCAAAGAGAAGATTTATGGATGTGGTGACGGAAGACATGAAGGTAGTTGGTGTAAAAGAAGAAGATGCAGAGGATAGGGTGAGATGGAGGCAGATGATTCGCTGTGGCGACCCCTGAAGGGAACAGCCGAAAGAAAAAGAAGAAGATTCTATCAATATTCTTTTATATAAAATTTCATGTCTTGCTACTGGATACTATGTTTTTTGCATCAAGACAGATTAGAATCATTTTTTTCCCCCTGTGCATTACGTTTTCAACAAGCATGTGAGTACGTGTGTGTGTGTGTGTGTGTGTGTGTGTGTGTGTGTGTGTGTGTGTGTGTGTGTGTGTGTGTGTGTGCGTGTGTGTGCATGCGAGTGTGTGTGTAAATCTTTTCAGTTAACTTTAGTCCACATGACTTCTACACAATAAAGTTAAAAGGATGGTGGAAAGGACAAACTAGCCCTATACTACTAGTAGGTGTAATTTTTGGCAGTAAGTAGGATATCTTCTGGAGGTCTTAAAACAGTACACAACGCTTGCTAAAGTCAGCTTGACTCGCTTGATAAAACTTGTTAAATTCAGGTTTCAATGTGTTTTTAGCCATTCCATAAAGTGTGGCTGGAATAAACGCATCAGAAAAACAGTGAAAACAGTTCAGTTCAGTAACCGCTTAATCCTAATTAGGGTCACGGGGAGGGTGGCGCCCATCCCAGCCAACTTCGGGTGAGGGCAGAGTACACCCTGGACAGCTCGCCAAGCCATCGCAGAGCGGAAACACGCCGACGGCTTTGCAGCCTACTCTTGTCGAAAGTCAGCAATGGTTCTTTTACATGCCTGACACCATAGACAGTGAGAGACATGACCTGCCTTTGATAACCCAGTTAGCTGCACTGGGGAGGACAGTGACAACCTTGTGGAGAGTGGGACTCGAACCCCCAACCTTTGGATCAGTGATCCAGTGCCCTATACCACTAGACCACCATTGCCCCAGTGAAAACAGTGCATACTTAATTCTTTGAAAATTTGCTCTTGTGTTGCATAGCCTGAGTTTAACTTGTGTTGAATTAATAAACTCAAAAAAAAAAAAAAAAAATAAAAAAAAAATATATATATATATATATATATATATATATATATATATATATATATATATTTGCACCTATAAAAGTAGCTTTCCATTAGCATGTTGTATGAACAATGTATTCAAATTCTAGTACTTCATAGTTTCATCCCGAATAGAACATCATCTGTGACATCCGTGCCTTTTTTCATCCACATCAACTTAAAATATACTTATATATAATGTGTGTGTGTGTGCGCGTGCGTGCGTGCATGTGTGTGTGTGTGTGTGTGTGTGTGTGTGTGTGTGTGTGTGTGCACGTGCCTGCGTGTGTGAAAATGTCATTTTATTCAACTAAAAATCTGCTTTATACAAAAGCCTGTCTCAATCCCAGGACAGAATAAAAAGTACTCCTGTCTTTTCCCACATCAAATATCTATATGTGCATGACTTGGACTGTGGGAGTAAACCTCACAATATATTACAGTGATTTATCTAAACAAGCCAGTGTACTGTCCTATGTGTTGGTCAATTTCTCCTGATGGATCTCAATACAATGCCTTTTTCTCTGTGTCATTGGTCGGAAATTATACTTTGAAGACAGAGGTTCCTTGCTACTTTTAGTGATTCTCCTGCTACTCAGAAATAATGTGAAAGCCCTGTAAATGCCATAACTGCCAACTTTTCCAAACCAAAAAAACACTCTGCTCTATCTGCCTGTCGAAATGCACCGAATCAATATGAAACACCCCCTTTCCCCCTTTTTTTAGAATTAACATTCTTCAAGCTGTTTTAAGGTGATTCACATGAAATGCAAAAAACAGTAAAGGGAAGTTTCCTAGTACTAAGCATTTTTAGTCATCACAAAGCAATCCTAACTCCATAGTGTAGACATCCCATTGCTTGAAAATAAACTTGCCCCATTGAGAAGTATACAGACAGACAAGGGTATATCAAAGCCAAGCTATTATCATTCTTCTAACTGATCCTTTTTGACTGCTTCCTTTGTAGCAGCCTTTGCTCTCTTCAAGAAGGAGGCAGTGAGTGTCTGTTCATAACAGGTGTTGCTTCTTGAATTTTTGAATAAGTAGGGCTGGCAGCATGTCATCTGATAGTGATCTCCTGAAGTCTGTCTTATTCTTCCTCACCTGACTGAAAATTCTTTCAAATTCAGCATTGCTGATAAAATGCCTAACATGCAGTGGTTCAACTTTTGAAATTTGGACGTCCCATCTCCTTTGACAGTGTGGGAAAGTGAGAACCAGAACTCATCTGCAGGCATTCTCATTTGTTCCTCTTTGAAACTGGTTAAGCAATAATCATTAAACTCAATCTCAAGGTTGTTGATGGCTTCATCTGTGTCTTCAATTCCAGTTTTGCTCAATACTGCAAACTTTGTGTAAAAGAATCTGAGGGAATTGAAGATACAGCTGTCTCTTTTGTTTACATCTGCTACTTTAGCAGTTTGCCCCTGTGGTCCGCAGCAGCTAGAGGAATGTTATGCTCCACATAACAGGCTGCAAACAAACATTCAGTTTTGATAGTATTGGTATTTTTTGTGTTTGAAGTGAAAGAAATCAACTAAGTTTGAACACGTCCTACCCCCGATTCAGATTGTAAAGCCCTTTCATGCACCTTGCTCTTGCAGTGCTGCACGACTGCTTCATAGACAGTGCGGGTTCATGGCCCAACTTCCGGCATAAACAGTGTCCATACCATTGCGCAGTGCCCATACACATGCACAGTGCCCATACACATGAGCAGTCACTAAATTTGGCAAGAGATGGTACTCTGAGCTGATCATACATTTTCTTATTCGCATTCTTTGTAGTAAAAGTTTATGGTTTGTTAATTTTTCGTGAAATAGCCGGCATTATTATTCGTATACGTATTATCCGACAAAAAAACAGATTTCCGTATTCAGACACAAGAAAATGTACTAAGTACGTTTTTTTACATCGTAGTTTGAAGCTATGAAATGCTCTGAAGTATTTAGTGACATTTTGAAGAAAAGAAAAAGTCCATTTCACTTGAAAGATTCCTTGTCAAATCCATAGCAAGGATTGATATCAGGGATGGTACTCTGGTCTGGCCTTACTCCTGCACAGTGTGATGAGGCCATTCATTATTGTTAGTTCAATAGCAGGTTGGACAGAATGAAGCTCAGAAATTGGTACAGGTCATCACCATCTGCTTTTTTTTCATAGTTTAGTATAGTATAGAAAATAGTGCTGTAGTTTCATATAGTGTGCTATAATAGGGCTGTACTGTAGATCCATAATGCGTAGTAATTGTAGTTACATAGTTTAGTAGACTGTAGTATAAAAATAATATTATTGTTTTACTGTTGTTTACGTATGGCATGGCGAGCTGTTCAGGGTGTACCCCCCTCACTTGGAG
>CM045731.1:13155000-13177500 GCA_024760905.1 Plotosus lineatus | reverse complement strand
TAATACTTATAAGGAGCTTCAATATGTGAGGATTTGGCTGAAGCCAGCACTTGGTGATCACTTTTTTGCTTGTTACCATAAATAGCTTAAGCAAGTACCGTATGTGACTATTTTACCGAGACCTTCAGGGACCCTTCCAAGATACATGGAGGCAAAGGAAAAATCTAATGCTAAAGTTAAAAAGTTTTGAAATGAGTTTTTCAGCTTCCTTCCAGAAAGTCTTCAAGTTCGGGTAAGATCAAAACACATTAAAAAGTCTGCAGAGACTCACTCCTCACTCCCTCCAGCAAGAGAAATGGTACAGTATTCACTCAATCTTGATTTCTGATTTGGGGTAATAAAAAATCAACAAAGATCTTGCCATGGAAAAGTATCTGTGGGAAATGATTTGTTTTTGCAAAGTTGTAGCCATACATCTTCTGAAATAAGTGTATTACTCGGTACCGGCAGTGACGCATGATACATTCAGGAATTATGACATCGCTAAGCCTGACGGCTGAAAATAGTCAAACTTCAACCTGCAACCCTTGCAACCAAATAATGTTAAATACATTAACATGAGATAAAAGTTTGTTTCATTCCTGTTCCAGTGGTAGCAAATTCAGCCATGTTCATAGAAAAAAAAAAAAAACATATCAATTTAGAGTTTGTGTTTGTGTTTATTCATTTGATCCATTTCTTTTTCCAGTGAATGAAGAGAACAATATGCTGAAAAAGATTACAATTATTACTCATTAAAATACTCTGAATTTTCCAAAATGATTATGTATTAAACTTTTCCAACATTTTGCCATTTGACATGTTTTGACCTAATTCACAATCAAAACCATGGTAGGTATCCTACAACTGATGCTTCCAATGAATTAAAAAAAGTCATTATAGCGTAGAAACAAATGTTTTAGGCTATTGGCTTGGTTGGTTGAAGTTCAATGGATTTTTAAAATTTGACTATTTTTTGGCATTTTTGTCAAATTTCACTTGTCTGACCCCCTTTAAACACCTTTAAATCTGTTGATAGCCCAAAACAGATGGTTCTAATTATTTACGCAGGTACTCTTCCTTTGGAAACAAAAGTATTAAGGTATCGACTTGGTTGGTTAAATTTGAATGAATTTTCAAATATTGGTAATTTTCGGTCATTTTTTTTTCCACGACGTAAATTGCAGTTTGAGGTATTTTTGAGGAACAATAACTTCAAAAGTGAGAAGAACTGGCCTACATAAAAAAAAAAAATTGTGTAGTTTATTCTAGCTCATTATCTTGGAAAATACCATAATGGGGCTTTCCATGTGTCTAATTTTGAAAATAAGGGTTGTCTAAAAATGCCATCTTTGCCAATTTGGTGCTACCATAATTTGAAAAAAAAAAAAAAATTGAAATGGCTACAAAATCTATTACCTGAGAGATCTGAAACTCCGTAATGTAGAACTAGGTTGTAGAAAAGACTGAGAAATAGCATTAAATGTTTGTAGAAAGTAATAATTCTTGTTTCATAGTCTCCCCAAAAGTGTTCCAAATGATGTCCGAGCCAGGGGCCTGAAGAGGGGATAACAGAACTAGCTCTATCTCAGAATTAGTTAAGTTAATTGCATGAAATTGGGACTGGTGATTTGTAATGGTAAACCCAACAAATAGAACCGAAAACCATCCATTTATGATGACTTTTATTTTTTTGGTGTCAGTACCTAATATTAGCCTCTATTTCCCCATGCTGTATAATACAGTCTGTTGAATTCTTATTCATGGATATAAAATCTTTGTAAGATTTGGCAAAAAAGGCCTTTTGAACCTTTAGAGACATAAACAGATATGAATATTTGTATTATACCTACATTTTCCAATTGGTCAGGAGTCCTTATTTTTTCATAAAGAAGTTACGGATCTGTATGTATTGGAAAAATCTTCTTTGTCTCAACTCATAAATCAGAAATCATAAAAGATTATTAAATCCTCAATCATCCTGAGCTGATAGAGGTGATTCCTCGCTTGGTCCACTGCCTGTACTTATGGTGTTCCCCTGCTGGAAGGAAGCCTGAATGCAACACTCTTACTTCTCTGTGGATCTTAAATTTCCAAACTACTTCCACCAACTTTTTCAAGGACATAATAATACATAGGTCTTAAAACTGGTGTGCTTCAGAAAGCCTGTCTAAACAACTTAGAAATGAATGTATGGGGTGCTCCATGAAAGAAAATCCAATGGCTTTCCATTTGACCTCATAGTCTGGATTACACCAACACACTATAAACCTAATCTGAACTGACTGCTAATAATCAAAGAGGCAAGGCAGAGGCATACCTTTTCTATCCTCAGGCAGCTGCAAAGTCTTACCATTGTTTTTTTATAATACTCTATAAATTTATCATGGACTGTTTTTCATACTTCCTACATTATTTGCAGGGCTTCCACTGGAAGTGCTGTAAATAGGTACAACAGGGAGATGGTTCATTTTCATTATCCAAATTCTGTTACCAAAGTCAAGGGGAAGCAAGCTTCACTTCCCCAAATCTTTATAAAATTTCCATTTGATCTGTTTGTAATTAACATCATATAACCATGAAAGGTCCTTATTCAATAAAACACAGAGATATCTCATGTATAGTTAATACCAGTTGAACTAATGCCTGTCAGTTAATTATTTGAGGGGACAAAATATAAGGTCAACACTTGTTTTTTTTTTTGTGTATTGAGTATGAGAGAAATTTGTTTTCGGCTTTTCCCTTTATCAGGGGTCGCCACAGCGAATGATTTGCACATTTGATTTGGCATAGGTTTTACGTCGGATGCCTTTCCTGATGCAACCCTTTAGCAAGGGACAGAAACACGATGACGGCTTTGTAGCCTGCTCTTTGCGAAAGTCGGCAATGATTCTTTTACATGCCTCTCACCATAGACAGTGAGAGACATGGCCCGCCTTTGAAAACCCAGTAAGCTTCACTGGGGGTGGGGGTGGGGGGCAGTGACAACCTTGTGGAGAGTCTGACTCGAACCCCCAACCTTAGGATCCGCGATCCAGTGCCCTATACCACCACCACTGCCCTTGTTTTTGTGTATTGAGTATATATCCAGAAAATCTTCCAAAATTTTCTAGGATGTTCGTAAGCAGTGGGATTGATTCCACATTCTGGGTTTTTAATTGTCATAAGAACATTGTCCAAAAATAACCAAATTTTGTTTTCCACATTGCCTCTTGTTATTCCCTTCAGACCAGTTTCCTCCCTGAGAATTTAAAGAAAGTGCTCAATAAACAAATAAAAAAGTAGTGGTCTTAAAGAATCCTTTTATTTATATTTATAATAGTTTATATTAGTTTACTAATTATAGTGTACAGTTGATTGATACTCACTTCAGTTATTATCTTGAAATTTGTCCTAGAACTTTACCTTCTTCTTCTTCTTCTTCTTCTTCTTCTCCTTTTGGCTTTTCCCTTCAGGGGTCGCCACAGCGAATCACCTGCCTCCATCTCACCCTATCCTTTGCATCTTCTTCTCTTACACCAACTACCTTCATGTCCTCCTTCACCACATCCGTGAATCGTCTCATTGGTCTTCCTCTAGGCCTTCTGCCTGGTAGTTCCAATCTCACTACTCGCACTACATGCATCCTACTACCAATATACTCACTATCTATCCTCTGTACATGTCCAAACCATCTCAATCTAGCCTTTCTGACTTTGTCTCCAAAACGTCTTACATGTGCTGTCCCTCTGATGAACTCATTCCTGATCCTATCCATCCTCGTTACTCCCAAAGAGAACCTCAACATTTTCATCTCTGCTACCTCCAGCTCTGCCTCCTGTCTTTTCCCCAGGGCCACTGTCTCTAAACCATACAACATCGCTGGCCTCAACTCCGTCTTGTACACTTTTCCTTTCATTCTTGCTGATACCCTCGCATCACACATCACACTGAACACTTTCTCCAACCATTCCAACCTGCCTGCACACACTTCTTCACCTCTTTTCCACACTCTCCACAGCTCTGGATTGTTGAGCCTAAGTACTTAAAATCCTCCACCTTCCTTATCTCTGCTCCCTGTAACCTCACCGTTCCTCTTGGGTCCTTGTCATTCATACACATGTATTCTGTCTTACTGAGGCTAACCTTCATTCCTCTCCTTTCCAGGACATACCTCCACCTCTCTAGATTTTCCTGCACTTGTTCTCTGCTCTCACTTCAGATCACAATGTCATCTGCAAACATCATAGTCCATGGGGAATCTTGTCTAATCTCATCTGTCAGCCTGTCCATCACCATAGCAAACAAGAAGGGGCTGAGAGCTGACCCTTGATGCAGGCCTACCTCCACCTTGAACTCTTCTGTCACACCGACAGCACACTTCACCACTGTCTTACATCTCTTATACATGTCCTGTACCACTCTAACATACTTCTCAAGGCAAACACTGCATCTGTGGTGCTTTTTCTTGGCATGCAACCAAACTTTTGTTCACAACTTTACCATTTATATCAATTCAGTGTCTTCAGTGTTTTTATTTTTAGATAGATAGATACTTAAATAGATAGGTGTCTTCAGTGTTTTTATATATATATATATATATATATATATATATATATATATATATATATATATAGAGAGAGAGAGAGAGAGAGAGAGAGAGAGAGGATAGAGGGCAGCAAAGGTATCAGGTGGCCCATGGTGATAGCCTGGGTTCGCTAAGAGGGGCTCCTCCACCTGCTAATGACCTTCGAACAAGTGTGGTGGCTGGAGACCTGAAGTGCACACTTCTACAGAAATCTGTAAAACATTGTTGTAAGAACACATTCCTTGAATTAATCTATTCTGTCAGTGCCAGTGTGTTAATTTACATTAATACACTTATAATGCCATGCAGATTGTGTTTTTTATAACTTGCATTAATCAAAGCTAATTATATTGATAACTAAACAATTTTATTAAATAACTAATGGCAGAGTATTACTAAAACTTAAAGCAGGCTGTAAAATTAAAACAGAGTATAAAATTCTCCTGACAAAACACAGAGAGAAATCTAAAAAAGAATCTTAAAGGTTAAAATACATCAAGCAGGGGAGAGGCTGAACACATCAAAGCTAACAAGGGAACAAAACACAGAGAAAATGGCTTTAATGCTGCGAATCATGAGAGAGGTAAAATGAACTGGTAGAGGAAAACAGAAAAGAAGAGTAATATATAGAGAAGGAAACAGCTGTGACTAATCACCAACAATTGCTGTAGTACGGAGGATATTAAAGATGCAGTTTTCTTCTTCTTCTTTTCCTTTCGGCTGCTCCCTTCAGGTGTCGCCACAGCAAATCATCCGCCTCCATCGCACCCTGTCCTCTGCATCTTCTTTTCTGACTCCAACTACCTTCATGTCTTCCTTCACCACATCCATAAATCTCTTCTTTGGTCTTCCTCGAGGCCTTCTGCCTGGTAGTTCCAACCTCAGCATCCTACTGCCAATATACTCACTATCCCTCCTCTGTACATGTCCAAACCATCTCAATCTAGCCTCTCTGACTTTGTCTCCAAAACATCTTACATGGGCTGTCCCTCTGATATACTCATTTCTGATCCTATCCATCCTCGTTACTCCCAAAGAGAACCTCAACATTTTCATCTCCGCTACCTCCAGCTCTGCCTCCTGTCTTTTCCTCAGCGCCACTGTTTCCAAGCCATACAACATCGCTGGCCTCACCACCGTCTTGTACACTTTTCCCTTCATTCTTGCTGACACTCTCCTATCGCACAACACACCGGACACTTTTCTCCAACCATTCCAGCCTGCCTGCACATGCTTCTTCACCTCTTTTCCACACTCTCCATTGCTCTGGATTGTTGAGCCTAAGTATTTAAAATCCTCCACCTTCGTTATCTCTGCTCCCTGTAACATCACCGTTCCTCCTGGGTCCTTCTCATTCACACATATGTATTCTGATTTTCTGAGGCGAACCTTCATTCCTCTCCTTTCCAGGGCATACCTCCACCTCTCTAGATTTTCCTGCACTTGTTCTCTGCTCTCGCTACAGATCACAATGTCATCTGCAAACATCATAGTCCATGGAGATTCTTGTCTCACCTCGTCTGTCAGCCATCACCATAGCAAACAAGAAGGGGCTCAGAGCTGACCCTTGATGCAGTCCCACCTCCACCTTGAATTCGTCGGTCACACCGACAGCACACCTCACCACTGTCTTACATCTCTCATACATGTCCTGCACCACTCTAACATACTTCTCTGCCACTCCAGACTTCCTCATGCAATACCACAGTTCTTCTCTTGGCACCCTGTCATATGCTTTTTCCAGATCCACAAAGGCACAATGTAGCTCCCTCTGACCTTCTCTGTATTTCTCTATTAACATCCTCAAAGCAAACACTTCATCTGTGGTGCTCTTTCTTGCCATGAAACCAAACTGTTGTTTACAAATACTGACCTCTGCCCTAAGTCTAGCTTCCACTATTCTTTCCCATAACTTCATCGTATGGCTCATCAACTTTATCCCTCTGTAGTTGCCGCAACTCTGCACGTCTCCCTTGTTCTTAAAAATGGGCACCAGCACACTTCTCCTCCGGCATCTGCTCACTCTCTAGGACCTTGTTGAATGTTCTTGTCAGAAAATCTACTGCTACCTCTCCTAGACACTTCCATACCTCCACAGGTATATCATCAGGACCAACTGCCTTTCCATTCTTCATCCTCTTCAATGCCCTTCTCACTTCACCCTTACTGATCTTTGCAACATCCTGCTCCTCAATGGTCACCTTTTCTACTCTTTTTTCTCTCTCATTTTCCTCATTCATCAGCATTTCAAAGTACTCTTTCCATCTTCCCAGCACACTTCTGTCATCAGTCAATACATTTCCCTCTCTGTCCTTTATCAATCTAACTTGCTGCATGTCCTTCCCATCTCTATTTCTTTGCTGTGCCAACCTGTATAGATCATTTTCTCCCTTTTTACTGTCCAACCTATCATACATCATCATACGCCCTCTGTTTGGCCTTAGCCACTGCTACTTTCGCCTTATGCTGTGTCTCCCTGTACTCCTGTTTACTTAAATTAAAGATGCAGTATGGAATTTAAAGCTAGAGTCTTCTTTTCCGTTCAGCTGTTCCCTTTTCAGGATTCGCCATAGCAAATCAACTGCCTCCATCATGGAAGACATAATAATGACCCTACATTTGATTTGGCATAGGTTTTTATGTAGGATGCCCTTCCTGACACAACCCTTTAGCAAGGAGCAGAAACATGCTGATGGCTATGCAGCCTACTCTTGACGAAAGTCAGCAATGGTGCTTTTACATGCCTCTCACCATAGACAGTGAGAGACATGGCTGGTGTAACCTAGTTAGCTGCACTGGGGGGACAGTGTCAATCTTGAAGAAAGTGGGACTCAAACCCCCAACCTTAGGATCAGCGATCCAGCACCTGTTTACCACCAGTCAAGCACTGTCCCTAATTTAGAGCGAGAGTGGGGATATGTATTGGTAATTGGAAATGTTTCAATTCGTTTATACCTTGTAAGCCCCTACTTTTACTGATTTACTGTGTAAAGCTGTTTGCGACAATGTCGATTGTAAAAACACACGCTCACTTTAGCAAAATGTGACACAGCCATGGAGAGAGGACAAGAAGCTCAGACATCTGGTGGAATCTGTGGTATAGCCACTGCTCCTCCATGTCTAAAGGAGTCAATGGAGTTGGTTTGGGAATGTGATTAAGATGCTTGCCAGTCACCTCCCTTTACTGGTTTTCTGGGCACATCAAAATGCTAGGACGCCCAGAACTCGCCAAAGGGATTTTACATCATGTATGTCCTTGGAACACCTCTGGATCCTCCAGAAGGAGCTGAAGGGCATTGCCTATGAAAGGAATGTCTGGGATTCCCTCCCAGATCTGTTGCCTCCTTTTCCCAACAATGAAAAATGGGTGGAAATGAATGGGAAGATAACAGAGATACATGTGTACTGCTGACTGTACTGATGACTCAAAGCTAATGTTACTAATGTTGCTAGTGTTAATTATCTTAGCGGTTTGAGCGATAATGGCGGTATGTCTATCCTGCAGACGGTGACAGAGAAGCACAAACTCAATGTTCCCGAGACAATGACTGAAGTATTGGATGTCTCTGATGAGGAAGGTGAGTGTGCAGCTCACAGAACAAGAACCTTCTTTGTGTTGAGTTACCTGAGTGTTGTAAGTAATAATATGGTTTTGCAATAGTACAACTCAGTGTCATACTTTAATTACTAACTAGCTATTCATGCTCAGTGTAAGTCTATAATGTTTTTTATTAGTAAGGGACACACTGGATAGTGTAATACTATTGGTCTTCAAAAAGTTCTCAGACTCACCCAGAAAATGTTAAAGAAAAAAGATTGTACTTTTTTATTTTTCAAACATAGTCTTTTTTAATGTCACTCAGTCTATTGATGTTTAAGCGTCATGATTACTTAGGAAAGGTCAGTCAGACACTGAACATTCTTACATTCCTTAAAGTAGGCAACTTTGTCATCAATGAAAATTCAGCAAATAGAATTTCAGTGTGAGAAATTGTTAGACGTCAGATGGTGCGGGTCAGCTGAATAAGTTGCATGGAGCAAGGAGTTCAAAACCACATTTTACTGCTTTTGCCCCACCCTGGGCTGTGTGGGCAGGCACAATAAATGGAAGCAAAAGAAGCAGCAATGCGTCAAACTTTCCTCATTTTTTTTCTTTGATTGCTTAAATAACTAAGCTATACTATACAGCGGTATAAAGATTCATAGTACTCAGGTATGTCCCAAAATGGAAGTTATGCAGCTTGTTGAAGCTAATAACTTTTAATCTATTCTTTTTCCTGAAATGTAGTAAGTGTACTTATTTGCGCAATGATTGTCTGCAGGTGAGGACACAATGACAGGAGATGGAGGTGAGTATCTGAGAGCAGAGGATCTTCGAGAGCTGGGAGATGACTCCCTCTCTGGACAGTACCATGATGGGATGAGCTATGGTCACAACCTGGACAGGTAAAAAAAAAAAAAAACACACAAGCATCCGCACACACAAATGCATTTACACAACCACACTAACATATACAAACTGGATTCCAAAAATGTTGGCACACTATACAAATTGTGAATATAAAACTGAATGCAATGATGTGAAAGTACCAACTTTCAATATTTCATTCTGAAGAGAACATAGATGACAGGGTCAAGAGTTTAAACTGAGAAAATGTATCGTTTTTAAGGGAAAAAAATATGTTGATTTTAAATTTCATGGTGTCAACAAATCTCAAAAGTTGGCACAGGTAGTAATAAGAGGCTGGAAAAGTCAATTGCACTTATAACGAACACCTGGAAGACCAATTACTACTAATGGGATTCATTGGCAACATGGATGAGTACAAAAATGAACTTCTCAGAGTGGCAGTGTCTCTCAGAGGCGAAGATGGGTAGAGGATCACCAATTCCCCAAATGTCTGTCTTCCTTTTGGCTTTTTCCCTTTTACTCAGGAGTCGCCACAGCAAATCATCTGATTCGCACATTTTCATTTGGCAGAGGTTTTTACATCGGCTGCCCTTCCTGTCACAACCCTTTTAGCAAGGGACAGAAACATGCTGACGACTTTGCAGCTACTCTTTACGAAAGTCAGCAATGGTTCTTTAGACAGTCAGAGACATGGCCCGCCTTTGATTACCCAGTTAGCCGCACTGGGGGGGGGCAGTGACAACCTTGTGGAGAGTGGGACTTGAACCCCCAACCTTTGGATCAGCGATCCAGCGCCCTATACCACTAGACCACCACTGCCCCACGATCACCAATTCCCCAAATATTCCACAGAAAGATAGTGAAGCAATATCAGAAAGGTGTTTCCCAGCAAAAAATTGCAAAGAGTTTGAAGTTATCATCATCATCTATACTGCATAACATCATCAACAGAGGATTTAGAAGTCTGGACGATTCTTCTTGAGTTTGGAGTAGTCCATGTTCACGGAGAAGAACTTGTACTGATCAGTTGGCGCCATTTTGTTCCAGGGTTCAGGGTTGTTCGTTTTGTCCCAGTAGACATCGGGGTTACGAAGAGCCAGTCTGGCCAGGTAAGATAATGACATCGTACAGCCCCCGCCGATGAAGATGAAAAGGGGGATCAGAGCAGGGTGGTTTTTCATCTGTTTAGCAACTGTGCCGAACATTTTTGTTGTTGATTCAGTTAATCTGGAGCAATCTCTGTGAGTAAGGGTCAAGGCCAAAAAAACCATACTGGATGCTGGTGATCTTCTGGCCCTTAAACGGCACTGCACCACAAACAGCAATGCTACTGTAAAGAAAATCACTTAATGGGCTCAGCAATACTTCCAGAAACCATTGCCAGTGAACATAATTCATAATCCACCATAATCTGCCGTTGCCAGATGAAACTCTACAGTACAAAGAAGAAGCCTAGTTGTTATCAGCGCTCAGTTCAAAAGCCTGCGTCTGTGATGGTATGGGGTTGCATGAGTGCGTGTGGCATTGGTAGCTTGCACATCTGGAAAGGCACCGCCAATGCAGAAAGGTATATTCAGGTTCTAGAGCAACATATGCTCCCATCCAGATGTTTTCTCTTTCAGAGAAGACCTTGCATTTTTCAACATGATAATGCCAGACCACATGTAGCATTAATTACAACATCATGGCTGCGTAGGAAACGGATCCGGGTATTGAAATGTCCAGCCTGCAGTCCAGATCTTTCACCTATAGAGAACATTTGGCGCATCATAAAGAGGAAGGTGCAACAAAGAAGGCCCAAGACAGTTGAACAGTTCGAGGCCTGTATTAGACAAGGCTGGGACAGCAATTCTATCTTTAAACTTGAGAAACATGTCTCCTCGGTCCCCAAACGTTTGCAGACTGTTGTAAGAAGAAGAGAGGACGCCTCACAGTGGTGAAAATGGCCTTGTCCCAACTTTTTTGATATTTGTTGACGCCATGAAATTTAAAGTCAACATATTTTCCCCTTAAAATGATACATTTTCTCAGTTTAAACTTCTGACCCTGTCATCTATGTTCTATTCGGAATGAAATATTGAAATTTGTAACTTCCACATCATTGCATTCAATTTTTATTCACAATTTGTACAGTGTGCCAACTTTTTTGGAATCCGTTTTGTACATATTCAGAGATATGCCCTTTCAGACCTGCTATCCTTTCCAAATGCGGGTGCATGTCTATGTAAATTACATGGTGTATTGTTTAATATACATGACACACCCACTGTTACATATGAACTTAGAGACACACCCCCCTATTTGTTTTAATTTTGACTGTTAATGTGTTTGGCTACTGTTAAAGGGCTCATTATACTCTACCTCACCTGGGCTATCCAAGAGACGGTGTTCTCATTGAGGACATGATCACTAGCCACCAGGTACACACACACACACACACACACACACACACACACACACACACACACACACACACACACACACACACACACACACACACACAGAGGACTTTACAGTTTATTAAACTGAATGTGTGTGTGTGTCTGTGTGTGTGTGTGTGTGTGTGTGTGTGTGTGTGTGTGTGTGTGTGTGTGTGTGTGTGTGCGAGCCAGGTATCAAATCTATCTAGAGAAAATGATAAAGAATCGTACCGCTTGAGCTGGGGAGCAGAACACTTGGACAATGTAGTACTGACTAGCACATTGCTGCAATCTGGGTGATTAAACACACACACACACACACACACACACACACACACACACACACACACACACACACACACACACACACACACACAGAAATTCATGACTTTGTTGTGATGGCCTGCTGTAAATTTCTGTTTTTTCATCACTCAGCTTCCTGGTCAGTTTCATGGTTGATGCAAGGGGCGGGGCCATGTGTGGTTGCCGTCATAATGGTCTACGTATCATAGTCCCACCCAGAAAGTGTTCTGCACCAACACGTGTGACCTGCAGACTAGTGAAAAGACACCGGGTAGCCACGATGCCTCTGGTGGAGGGTGAAGGAGTCACTGGACGTATCATAGAACTTGGACCCACAGGATCACCTTTCCTTGGGTGAGAGAAAGAGAGAGAGAGACAGACAAAGAGGCAGAAAGAAATGGTTTCACTGTGTTGATCTTAAAATGAACTCTTACACAGATTTACATAGGAAGAAATGAGTGACAGGTGAGCATGCAAAGTCGATTCTGTCTTCCTTTCGGCTTTTCCCTTTTACTCGGGAGTCGCCACAGCAAATCATCTGATTCGCACGTTTGATTTGGCAGAGGTTTTTACGTCGGATGCCCTTCCTGTCACAACCCTTTATCGCAAGGGACAGAAACACGCTGACGACTTTGCAGCCTACGTCAGCAATGTCAGCAATGGTTCTTTTACATGCATCTCACCATAGACAGTATGAGACATGGCCCGCCTTTGATAACCCAGTTAGCTGCACTGGGGGGGGACAGTGACAACCTTGTGGAGAGTTGGACTTGAACCCCCAACCTTTGGCTCAGTGATCCAGCACCCTGTACCACTAGACCACCACTGCCCCCTAGCATGCAAAGTCAATGATCACCAATAAACTGAGCAATGAGGGATTTTTTTTCAAGCAGCATGAAGTGACTGGGTACAGGGTATGTCTACCACTTGCCTACTGGATTCAATCCCTTCCTCAGTGCTTCAGACCATCTTACAAGATCTTCTCCCCTTTGGCACCACTATTATAAATAACTCCATATTATCTGGTCATGTACCAACAATATTCTAAAGAGCTGCAACCTCCAAGACCCTAATCTGTCTTAATCAGCACATTCCACAGAGATTGCCCTTTTGGCTGTCACAGAGCAGCTACATGCAACAAGATTGGCTACAATGTCATTAGTCCTGATCCTCCAAGACTTTTGAGAAGCATGTGACACATGCTCAACAGAGACACACAGAGTCAACCTCAAGACTCTTTTGTCCATTCTCAGGAGACGTGGAATTTGGGGTTCAGCATGACGATGGCTTGCTTCCTACCTGGAAAGTCACACAGGTTACATGAAGGGAATCCACATTTCTTCCACGCAGACTATACACAGGTATTCCTCAGGGTTCAATACATCTTTCATTGCTTTCCACTAAGGCCACTCAGAGACTTATTCAGTCTCTTGTCATCTCAAGGCTAAATTACTGCAACTCAATTTTGGCAGGTCTGCCCTTGAGTGCCTTTTGACCCCTGCAACTGATCAAGAATACAGCAGCATGTCTAGTTTTCAACCTTTCCAAGTTCTCCTACACTACTCTACTATTATGCTCTATCCACTGGCTTCCTGAACCTGTTCACATCAGATTTAAAACACTAATCCTTGCTTACAAAGCCAAAAATGGACCTGCATCCTCCTACCTCAAAGCACTTATTACAGCACGTATTACTCTAGCACTGCTTGAATGATCCCTCCTTCTAACAATGTAAAAAACGACAGATGCATCTATGATATTTTTTGTCTTCTGGAACAAAAGGTTGTTGATTGAACTTCTTCTAGACGTTTTGGGCAGGTGAGTAACTGGATGTCTTCAAACAGAGGCTGAAAACATACCATTCTCAGAAGTAAACTGGACCTGGATGAGCATTTTATTTATATTAATAAAAACCTTAGATACTTTACCAACTGAGTTTTGACTGACGGTATACTTATATAGTGACTTCAACATATTTCTACAAGTTGCTTTCATGTCTGTCAAATGCCATAAGGCTGTTGCCCAAATACTGTGAATGTAAACCAGAAGTACCATGCTTGGTTTCATTTTTCAGAAACGGTCAGCATTTCCTTCTTACCAGTTCGTTATGCATACGAATCTCCGTTCTTTACTTACCACGTGATGATAATAATGTGCTTATAAAAGCTTTTTATTAGGATTATTTAAATTAAAATAAGTCCAAATAATATATGAATATGATAATAAATGCCCTCTCCATGCTACTTACAGTTTCACTCAAAGATTTTTAGGTGGGAAAAATGCAAGAGCCCTGAGAGCTGATACTTCAGCGATGAGGTTCTGCTTCCTGGGTGAATGTGGCTTAAATATTGCTTGAGTGTTTTATCAATCCTGTATTCTGAACCGGACCGAAAGAGCCACTACTGTAATCATAAAAACTGTCCCACGATTATTCCTTACAATCTGCATGTCTGTTTTAACAGAAAGTTACACTTGCCTACAGCTCCACCACCTCTTAATGAAGGAGAGAGTCTGGTGAGCAGAATACTGCAGCTTGGACCACCAGGAACCAAATTCCTTGGGTAGGACAAGCAAGTACTCATCATTCATCAAGAACATTTATTCACTGAATTTGATTTTTATTTTTATTAATAAGTTTCCGTATACATTCTTTGTGTGTGTGTGTGTGTGTGTGTGTGTGTGTGTGTGTGTTTGCAGGCCAGTGATAGTGGAAATCCCGCATTTTGCAGCGCTGCGTGGTTCTGAGCGAGAACTTATTGTCCTACGAAGTGAAACAGGGGAAAGCTGGAGAGAACACCATTGTGAACACACAGAGGAGGAACTCAATCAGATCCTCAATGGCATGGATGAGGGTCAGTCCCGCCTCCAAACACCCTGACCCCACTATCTATGACTAATTAACCACACCGTACCGCTTACATTCTACACTCTATGCACACCACTCTACATTACACACTACTGTCTGTACAATTTACCCGACTTCTTAACTCTATTATTTATACAGCTTATCCATGAGGGTTGCAGGTAAGCTGGAGCCGATCCCTACTTATCTTGGGTGAGATGTGGAGTCATTCGACTCTAAGGGGAAACCAAAGTATCCAGAACAAACCTGCGCCAGCATGGGAGAACCTGCAAACTCCTCACAGAAAGGCCCTTGCTGACCTCTTCTTTTCCTTTCAGCTGTTCCCTTCAGGGGTTTCCTCAGCAAATCATCTTTCTCCATCTCACTCTATTCTCCACATCTTCTTCTCTTATCCCAACTACCTTCAAGTCCTCCTTCACCACATCTATAAATCTCCTCTTTGGTTTTGGTCTTCCTCTGGGCCTTCTGCCTGGTCGTTCCAACCTCAGCATCCTACTATCAATATAGTCACTATCCGTCATCTGTACATGTCCAAACCATCTCAAGCTAGCCTCTCTGACTTTGTCTCCAAAATATCTTACATGAAGCCTTACAGTGCAGCTGTGTGTCTGGGGGGGTGGGGTGGGGGGGTGGGGGTGTGGGGGGGGCTGCACACAAGCCACGGTTCTTTCTCACACTGGTCCCAAGCCCAGATAAATGCAGAAGGTTGTGTCAGGAAGGGCATCCAATGTAAAACCTGTGCCAAATGAGCTATGCAGATTATCACTATGACTTCCAAAGACCCTTGCTGACTGTACAATTGGAATTCAGAACCTTCTCTTTGAGGTGGAAGGACTTCCCTTAACTAAAACAGCATGTTCTATTATCCATTCTTTCATTTTCTGAACCACTTAATCCTAATTAGGGTCGTGGGTAGGCTGACTCTGAGCGAGGGCAGGGTACACCTTGTATAGCTCGCCAGGCCATCTCGGGGCAGAAACCCACTGGCAGCTACACAAATACTCTTGATGAAAATCAGCAATGGTTCTATTACATGAACCCCTCACCACAGACCTTTGATAACCCAGTTCGCTGCACTGGGGGTAATGTTCTTATTCATTTACACAATATAGCATATACACTTCGATGTTGTTGTTGTTGTTGTTGTTGTTGTTGTTGTTGTTGTGCTTTACTCGACCTGTAGCTTTTAGGTTTTTCAGGCCATATTTCTTCACCTCCATCTTTAAGACTGTCTTCATGACCTGGCCCCATTCTAAATTAATTGAATAGCCCTGCTCTTAGCTTTAATAATGACTAAAAATAAAATTTAACTGATCCAGATACTGAACCACCAGTGACCTGAACCATTCGTCTAGACATTGAACTCTTAAGCACTATTTCTGCATGTACTGGCTGCTCTTGGTGAAGCTTACTCGATGTTGTGTTTTGTTGTAATGGTTCAGAGTTGGACTCCCCTGAGGAGCTGGAGAAGAAACGAATCTGTCGCATCATCACTCGAGATTTCCCACAGTTCTTTGCAGTGGTGTCCCGGATACGGCAAGATAGTCACCTCATTGGTCCAGAGGGAGGGGTTCTTAGCAGCTTATTGGTTCCTCAGGTACAAGCAGTCTTTCCTGAAGGAGCGCTGACCAAGAGAATACGTGTTGGACTACAGGTAGGATGCACATTAACACAGACACACACACACACACACACACACACACACACACACACACACACACACACACACACACACACCAACCACCAATAGATACTGCTGTTCTCTGTGCATGTTTATGTCAGGCTCAGCCAATAGGGGTTGAAGTAGTGAAGAGGATTCTTGGTAATAAGGCGACGTTCAGTCCCATCGTTACTCTGGAGCCTCGAAGACGCAAATTCCACAAGCCAATCACCATGACAATCCCCATTCCCACAACCTCGACCAATGAGTGCAGCAACAGCATGCTGGGGGAGACGCCCACTCTGCGCTTACTTTGCAGCATTACAGGTGTGTGTGTGTGTGTGTGTGTGTGTGTGTGTGTGTGTGTGTGTGTGTGTGTGTGCCTTTGTAAACAGAATGTTAAGTGATACATCTATATATAATATCTTGTATAAACTGCATTAATACAGACATTAATATAAGGTCCTCACAAGGACAAATATGAAAAGACATACATTTGTGTGTATGTGTGTGTGTGTGTGTGTGTGTGTGTGTGTGTGTGAAGGAGGTACCACCCCAGCGCAGTGGGAAGACATCACCGGTTCAACTCCTCTTACCTTCATTAATCAGTGTGTGTCTTTCACCACCAACGTCTCGGCTCGGTCAGTGTCTTGTCTCAGCAGGTTCTGCTTCATTGTTCTGTGTTCCTCTGGTTGTCTGTCTCCTTTTGCTTTGTTTAGAACATTAACAATCCAAATATTAACAGCAGAAACAACAAAGACAGTGTCAGGATTAGAATCTATACCCATGTGGTGAGTGCAAAGACCTGATGATTGTTTTCCTGTGGCTGGCTCTCAGGTTCTGGCTGATAGACTGTCGTCAGTCACAGGAGTCAGTGACTTTCTGTGCGCAGTTGTATCGGGAGATTATCTGTGTTCCCTACATGGCCAAGTTTGTTATATTTGCTAAGACTTTGGACCCGATTGAGGCACGGCTGCGCTGTTTCTGCATGACTGATGACAAGATGGACAAGACTTTGGAACAACAAGAGAACTTCACCGAGGTGGCACGCAGCCGAGACGTGGAGGTAAACAGACTGTGTAGAGCACAGAGGCATGATGGGAAATGCAGTTCCGGTATGATTATCAATGAGAGTAAACCATGCAAAGTTTTGTATTCATATACTCATGACTTTGTAGAGCACAGTGTGTGTGTGTGTGTGTGTGTGTGTGTGTGTGTGTGTGTGTGTGTGTGTGTGTGTGTGATTTCATTGTGTTTTAGGTTCTGGAAGGGAAGCCCATTTTTGCAGATTGTTTTGGAAACCTTGTTCCTCTGACTAAAAGTGGGCAGCATCACGTCTTCAGCTTCTATGCCTTCAAGGAGAACCGGCTTGCTCTCTTTATCAAGGTAGACTTCTATTAGCTTACAGTGAGATTATAAGAGATATTGTTATCCAATCTCATTGGTAATTGATAAATACTTAAGGGTAGATTGATTAATTGGTTGATTATCAGATCCGTGACAGTGCACAGGAGCCATGTGGTCGACTATCATTCACCAAAGAACCGAGGACTTACCGCAGCCTGAACCACAATGCCATCTGCAACCTGAACATCATACTTCCGGTTTACTCGAAGGTAAGTCACATGCACAAATACATACACACACACACACACACACACACATGCGCGCGCACACACACTTTCTTTCCAAATTACTTTTAAGTTGACAAGTGCAGCTGTATTCGGTGCAATACGACTCTTGTTTTGAACCTTCCCCAGAAATGAACGAGCTGGGGCAGTTGAAGGTTTGAACTGTTTCTAAGCTTGTGTCACTAGCTCTTATTTCTGTGTCATAAGTTTTGTCTTGTCTGCACTTACTTCCATCCTATATGCTATATAATATGTGTGGTCAAGTCTGTTAATATAGTCCACTAATTCCTCCTCAGTTACAGCGAAGCCGTCAATGTCATCAGAAAACCTTAGGTTAGTTATTGCTCTACCTCCTATGGTCACAGATCCTTCATAATCTTCTAAGGTGTACAACATGATCCTTTTTAGAAAGATGTTGTACAGAGCAAGAGAACGAGTGCAGCAACCCTGTCTTACTCCAGTTGATGTTCTGAACCAATCTGTGATGTTACTGTTCATGTAGATGGGACTCCTTGCGTTGCTGTATACGTTTTAAATGAGATCGATAAGGTTTGTGTTTGTTAAACTTGCTCATGATAGCCCACAATATCATGTGTTCCTAGATTTCTAAAAGTCATTAGATCACATGGCAAAGATATTGCTGGTGTTGAATATATCTTCCACTTAAGATTCTGAGGTTTTTTGAGTATTTATTTATTTATTTGGTTTTGCTCAGTTATACTGTGGTCTTTAGGGAGTCTTGCTTCCTGCTCAGTGCTATTCGTCTCTACTCTAAATTTCCCGGTAGTGACTGTCTGTCTTCCTTTCGGCTTTTTCCCTTTTTACTCAGGAGTCGCCACAGCGAATCATCTGATTCGCACGTTTGATTTGGCAGAGGTTTTTACGTCGGATGCCCTTCCTGTCACAACCCTTTTTAGCAAGGGACAGAAACACGCTGACGACTTTGCAGCTACTCTTTACGAAAGTCAGCAATGGTTCTTTTACATGAACCTCTCACCATAGACAGTGACAGACATGGCCCGCCTTTGATAACTCAGTTAGCTGCACTGGGGGGGACAGTGACAACCTTGTGGAGAGTGGGACTCAAACCCCCAACCTTTGGATCAGCGATCCAGTGCCCTATACCACTAGACCACCACTGCCCCAGGTGGTGGTGACTGATGAGACTTATAATGTGGTAATTCTGACACATATCTAAGTTTCCTCTCTTAGGCGGAATAATAATGAGTGGCTGACTCCATGACTTAAGCAATTCTCCAGTCTTCCATACTTTATTGCAAATAGATAGTCGGGTTATCATGGGTTGTATTGGTTGCTTGGGGGCTATCCAGAATTTGGTTACGTCCATTGATGTTATGGCTATTATACATTTTCAAACAATATTCAGTCCTCCTTTTCCAGAATATGCTTGTCCTCAATTAAGCTTCTCAGCTTTGTATTTTATGGTCGAGGTCCTCTTTTGTTTGTTTTGTTGGTAAGGTCTTTCACCAACTGATATACTTTTTACTGCATCTTTTTTTTTTCATGTTACTCATTATTGTCTTATTTATCCTTTTCCTTAGATGTCTTCTTTTATCACATTGTTTTGGGATATCTGTTGTCACCCATGGTTGTTTCACAGGTTGATCCTTGTTAAATGGTTTGTTGGCAGTTTCAATCAAAATAGAAATGAAGGTGCGAATAAATGAGTCCATGTCAGTGTCTTTGTGAATGTCGATGACTATAAGCAGGGCAAATTATTGTGTTTTTTGTGGCAGTAATGGTCTTTTAATTTGTTGATATCAGATTATATTTTTGTGTGGCTCTTTAACATCTTTTTTAGGTGAAGATGGAATGTCATCGGAACTAAAACATGTCCACTTCCTATAACAACTCCTGGGAAGCTACATGTCTTAGCAATGTTTACGCTCGAAGGGAACCTCCTCTTCACCAAAATGTAGTTAATTTGGTTGTGCTGTTTGCTTGTGTGTAGTCAGAGAGGTGACAGCCTAGGTTGCAGCTGGAAAGTTTCATCAATCGAGCATTAACAAGGTTTATCTGTCACTTGAATGAAATGGGTTGACGGTTTGTCAGGGAGATATCTGTCAAACATGGTTTCCCAACCTAACTTATCTCTGAAAGAGTTTCAGCCTGGGGTTTATGCATGGGTTCACTGTTGCTTACCACCCTCAAACAAACACAACAGTGGTCTGTGAACTAAACCCTCAAAACAGCTCTATATGGCTAATTTGGGGACAGTCACACATCGTGGGATAAAAGACTGTCTTAAATCTGCTTTGCACAGTGTACAGCCCCCATGAAAGAACAGACCTCAACCCTTCCATGATGCTGTACAGTTGGGAGCTAGACACCCCTTTGACCTCATGACACCCTTTCGGTGATGGCATGGATGAACCTGGTGTGTCATACCCAGACACTCTGAGAGCCTACCTGAGGGAAGCTCATGACCACACAAGGGCAGTTCTGGACCACAGTCACAACAGACAAAAAAAGCTATTATGTCTCGAGATACTGTTCAATGTCTTATGTTGTTGGATACCTTGTTAGGATGAAGAACCACGCTAAGTCTTGCACACAGTCCAACTTTACAACTAAACTAGCACCCACGTTCACAGGTTCATTCCTTGTTAGCAAGAAGCTGGAAGATGTCAATGACAGATGACTAGACTGGACACTGGTGTGGACACTGGTGTCTTACGTGTAGTGATTTTGAAATATTTCCACATTTGGAAATCTGCTTCCTCCAGTGGGAATTCTGTTTCTTCTACAGTAGAAGACACTGACCCTGGGACTGTGGATGAAGGTGTGCTCCTTGAACAGACTGACCTTTCTGCTGTAGACATGTGCTTTGGCGTCCTTAATTACTCAGACACTTTCCCACACTGACTTTCAGAAATGCTCAACTATGAATGTCTCTGACCCAAACCCTGATCACACTGACCAATATGAACAGGCTATGCCAGAACACCACCCCAGAGTCACATCTGAATGGTTGGCTAGCAGATGGACAAACCCCTTTCTTTCCTGAAAGACTTAATCTGAAGCAGACATTTAGTTTGTTTCATCGAGTATGTGTTGTAAACTACCATGGTTTAAATTTTCATACAGAGCTGGTAAAGACCTTTGGCTGCTCATGTTTATGTTGTTTAGGTTTCGAAATACAGACACTCCCCAATTTAGGTTAAATCGTGTTTTTTTTTTTTCGATTTTACAGGGTTTAAAAAAAAAAAAAAAGTCAAATTTTGAGTTTAGCATGTTCTCTTTAGTACAAGACGTACCTACGCAGTACGCAGACATAATGATGCAATGACGTAATGATGCTGCGTCCATTATTTACAAACGACAGACTGAACGTGCCCCTGCTTCTTCCCAGTTCACTACGTGTTACCCTTGTGTTAAGACGTCGTCTCTGTGATCTTTGTGTTTACACTGTTTTGCGGACTTTTGTAACCCTAAGCAAATATGGTTGGTCAGAAGCTTAAGCCTACTAGCATGGGTGCAAGTTTTCTTCTTCAGCTTCATGTAAAGTGACCATCCGTCGACCATCGGAACCATTTACAAGCAGAAAGATCGCATCATAGAGAATGTCAAAGGTTATATTTAATACTGTTTTTGATATTTGATGAGTGAATTTGATTAAAATTTATCTATTTGAAATTATTTTGCTTGAATTTAATTTATTTGAAATTAATGTTGATATTATTTGATATATTTGATATTATTTTACAATGTTATGTTTATAATAATTGATTTAGGGGTGTTTTATGAGATACGGTAATGGTATTTGTGCATGTATCGTACGGTATGAATGTCATACGTCACTAAAACATACAGTAACAACTTACATGTTTTTTTTTTTTCAACTTACGTTCGGCCGTCCGGAACCGAACAAAAACGTATGTTGGGGAGCGTCTGTAAAGAGTTAATAGCTGAGAGTGCTATGGTGGTATAGTGGTTAGCATGTCCGCATCACGGCAAGAAGGTATTGAGCTCAATTCCCAGCTCGGGTGTTTCTGTGTCGGGTTTACATATTATCCCCGTGTTTGCTTGTGTTTCCTCTATGTACTGTGCTCCGGATTCCTCCTGCAGTCAAAAAAACATGCACAGGAAGTTAATTAGCTGTTCCAAATCACCTGTGAGTGTGAATATGAATAGTTGCGTGAGTGTTGGTCCTGCAATGGCATGGCATGCTGTCCAGAATGTACCCCACCCTCGCCAGAGTCGACTGAGATGGGTGCCACCCTCCTTGCGACCCTCATTAGGATTAAGCTGTTCAGAAAGTGAATGAATAAATGAAGCATTTTTGCTGTATTTATTTACCTGATGCGCATAATGTACCTCTGAGTTTCATTATGTACTCTGGTCATTGGTATGTCTATCAGTATATGGCAATATACAACATGTAGTTTCTTTTGTGAGGGGGATGGATGTAACAGTCAGAGTACAGTGTAATGCTGGTTTCTTTTTCTGTCATGCTGTAGTGGTGTGTTCCTCTTAATGCTATACATCCAGTCTCCATTTTATGCTACACTTAGCAAGTCCATGCAGGAGGTAAATCACACAGCTGCTATGGCTAAGCCTTTGTTACTATTTTCTATTCTGAATGTTTGTGAGTAAAAAGAAGCTGTACTGTATCTCACTATTTTACTACTGAGCCATAAATAGA
>CM045731.1:13065000-13152500 GCA_024760905.1 Plotosus lineatus | reverse complement strand
TACCACACACTCTGCATTGGTGCCCTCAACATCGGCACTTTGAAAGGCAAAGCCAGTGAAGTTGTAGAGACTGTCAACAGAAGGAGAGTGGACATATGCTGCTTGCAGGAGGTGTGCTGGAGAGGTGGGTCAGCCCACATGATCACTGGGAAAGACTCTCGTGGCAAGCTCTACTGGATTGGCAACCATGCTGGCACCGGAGGTGTTGGCATATTACTAGCTGAGAATTGGGTGGACAAGGTATTTGAAGTCACTCGTGTATCAGACAGAATCCTTATTCTGAAACTCTGCCTGGGCAAGACCATTCTCAACGTCATATCCATCTATGCGCCACAAGTCGGCCTGGACACAAGTGTGAAGGATGAGTTCTATGACCAACTGCAGAGTGTGGTCAGCAGAGTCAACAGCCAGGAGACTCTTGTCTTTTGCAGCAACTTCAACGGCCACATAGGACGTATGTCGGATGGATTCAAAGGAGTGCATGGAGGACATGGCTTTGGGGAACGAAACCAGGAAGGAGAGCGGATCCTAGAATTTGCTACAGCCCATGACCTGGTGATTGGCAACTCTTTCTTCTGCAAGCCTGGCAACACCTGGTGATGTACCAGTCTGGAGGTCACAGGAGTCAGTATGACTACTTCCTGCTACGAAGGACTGAGTTCAAGAGTGCCAAGAACATTAAGGTTATACCAGGAGAGGAGTGTGCAACACAGCACAACTAACTTGTATGTGACCTGAGACTGAAATACCAGCCCCCAAGACCTCACCCCAAGACCTCACCCATACACACCCAAGCTGCGCATCTGGAAGCTGAGAGACCCCGCACACAAAATCCAGTTCACAGTGACCATGGATGCCATACTATCTGACACAACCAGCACAGTATCAGCAGAATAGGCATGGTCCAGGCTGAAGTCTGGCCTGCTGCAGGCAACTGAGCAGGTGTGTGGATGGACAAAGAAAGGTCTGCCCAGGAAGCAGACATGGTGGTGGAACAGTGAAGTGAATGATGTCATCCAGAGAAAGAGGAAGTGTTGGAAGGAGTGGAAGAAATGGGGTAGCAAAGAACCCTACCTACTGGCCAAGAGAGCAGCCAAGCAAGCTGTCTACCTGGCCAAGAAGAGGGCAGAAGAGTGGGATCTGCAGAATATGAAGGAAGGGAAGAACAACATATTCAGAATTGCAAAGCAGATGACGAGAGAAAATCAGGATGTCATGGGAGAGAAGTGTGTCCGAGATGATGATGGCATCATGGCTTTAGATGATGAGGCTAAGAAGAAGGTATGGAAACAGCACTATAAAAGATTGTTGAATGTGGAATTCACTTGGAATCCAGATGACCTGTCAGCAATCTATCCTGTGCATGGTGCCCCCATCTTGATCACAAAGAAGATGGTCAAAGAGGCAGTCCAAAGGATGAAAGTGGGAAAGGCAGCTGGCCCCTCGGGAGTAATTGCTGAGATGCTAAAAGCATCAGGAGAGAGATGCACTAGCCTCCTCACTGAACTCATGAACCACATCATCATGGAGGGTCACATTCCTGCAGACTGAGATGAAAGTTATATTGTGAATTGCTACAAGGGTAAGGGTGACGGACGTGAGAGAGGGAACTACAGAGGACTGAAGATACTTGACCAGACTATGAAAGTGCTGGAAAGAGTCTCAGAGAAGCTGATCAGAGTAATAGTGAACATCAACGAGATGCAGTTTGGGTTCATGCCTGGAAGAGGAATGATTGACGCCATCTTTATTGTACGCCAGCTTCAGGAAAAGTATCTCCATAAGAACCGCCAGCTCTGTTTTGCCTTTGTAGACTTGGAGAAGGCATTTGACAGAGTCCCAAGGCAGGTACTGTGTTGGGATATGAGAAAGTCAAGAGTGGAGGAATGGCTTGTCCGTACGGTGAAAGCTATGTACAGCAATGCTACTAGCAAGATACTTGTCGGCAACACCTACAGCGACCCCAACAGAATCAAAGTAGGTGTACATCAGGGCTCTGTCCTAATCCCACTACTATTTATCATCGTCTTAGAAGCTCTCTCCAGAGAGTTTGGCATGAAGGCCCCCTGGGAGATGCTCTATGCTGATGACCTGGTCATTATTGCAGATAGCATCGAGGAGCTGAAAGCCAGACTGACCATGTGGAAGACACATATGGAAAGCAAAGGACTGAGGGTCAACATTGGAAAGACGAAGATACTGTTCAGTGGCAAGGATATGAACATACTGAAGGACACTGGCAAATTCCTCTGTGGTGTATGCTGAGCAGGGATTGGCAGGAATTCCATCTACTGTGTAGGCTGCTCCCACTGGGTGCATAAGGCTTGAAGCGGCACCCAGGGCAGGCTGAGAGAAGATCCAACCTTTTGCTGTCCCAGATGCAGAGGCCTGGCACGGCCTATTGATGGACGCCCTCTTGACCAGCTTGACATAGACAACAACAGCCTGGAAGTCATCGACGAATTCTGTTACCTTGGTGACACGATCAGCACTGAAGGTGGAAGCCTGTCCAGCATCACAAAACGCTGTATAGCTGCGTGGGGAAAATTCAGAGAGCTGCTGCCTATCCTCACCTGTCGCACCCTAAGTCCGCTCAATAGAGGAAGCATTTATGCCTCATGTGTCTGCAGTGTTATGTTGTATGCCAGCGAGTGCTGGGTGATAAGAAAGAAGGAGCGCTCTATGCTGCTTCAGAATGAGAGGGCTATGATTAGGTGGATATGCAGAGTCAACACCCATGGCACATGTGGATACAACCACACTGTACAGAAAGTTAGACCTAGTCCACCTTGAGTTCATCCTTTGGGCACACATACCACAGCCACACTTGGATAATGAAGTGCCAAACACTATACGTAGAAGGTACCAGAAGTAGAGGGAGACCAGGGAAAACATGGATGGACAATGTTCTGGATGACCTTCATTCCTGCAACCTTACAGTCGACATAGCCAAGGACAGGGATGAATGGCAACAACAAGTTCGGGCTACTACCGGACTGTCCAACTCCCTTGCTAGAGGAAGAAAAGACTCTAAAATGCATGATGATGATGAGAACATATTGTCTCACCTGCTGACCCAGAACTTCCGAAACGTGTTCAATTCATGACATATCAGTTGAATATACTAGCCAAATGAGAACAACAACATCCTCATTAGCAAGAAATTCACAGTAGATCCGGGCAGTGTGTAGCATTCTAATAGTATTCTCCCTCGTAACTCTTGTGTCATCTGTGGCATTGTAAGTAGTCACAAAAGACAACTCAGCATTTTTGGTTGGTCAGTCAGATCACTACAGGCTCTGCTGCACTTTTATTAACTAATTGAAGCAGTAGACAATGCTGCCGGATTAAAGGAACTCTACATCAACAGCAGTAATACGAATGTAATGAGCATTGAGCCAGAGGTTAAAGTTAGCGCCAATGGAGAAAATATTGTATAAATGAACCAATTCAAGTATGTAGGATCAACTGTCATTAGTGATGGGGATTTCATGATCAACAATAAATGGCATGCCTGTGCCGGCATCTAAGTAATATCTGGAAAGATGTGTTGCAATCAAGATAAAGAAAAATTAATAAAGATACTGATTTGGCTATCTATGCCTAACTCTAAATCAAGAAGATGGCAACTGACTGGAAACTAGTGAACAATATAGAATGTGGCGTTATTTATGTGACCTGGAAGGATATGGTTGATAGGTACAGCCTTTCCAATCAGGACCCAAATAGTGTTTCGTTGTTGGATGTCTGTGCTCATCCAGGTTTATTCATAACGAGCACCATGCTCGAACATAAGAGTGCCCATAAGTGCACTTGGCATCAGGACACCCAAGGCTGCAGTTTGATGATCGGCTTTGGAGTTATAATGCTGGACTTGAGGCTGCATGTTCTGGACACTTAGCTGTAGAGAGGAGCTGAGCTGTCAACCAATCACTATCTCGTGGTAAGCTGGCTCTGATGGCACAGGGACCACCTTCTAAACCTGGCAAGCCCAAGCATGTAGTTAAAATCTTGAACTGTTTGGCAGAGTCAGAAGGGTCTTTAACTTTATGCTAAAGAAGGCATGGAGACATGAAATCCAAAATGTTTCATGGCTTCATTATTGAGATGGCAGCCCACAACTGTGTCCAGAAGGTCATCAATGCCTGTCGTAGCAGTAACCTTTGATCCCAATGATGGACACATGGGGTGGTGGTGGTGGGGCTCTCCAGCTGAAGAAGGAGGCAGATGGGGTTTTCTTGGTATGTGGGACGCTCAAGTCAGCAGACATATACTGGAAGGCTCAATGAGCTTCAGCCTGGGCTGTCACCAATGCAAAAACTAGGGTGTGGGAGGAGTTCAGTGAGGGTCTGGAAAGCAACTATCGGTTGGCCTCAAAAGGGTTCTGGAACATCATTTGTCACCTCAGGAGTGGGGAGTAATTCTCAACAAATACTGTTTATAGTGGAAGTGCAGAGCTGCTCACCTCAACTGGGAATGTTGTTAGAAGGTAGAAAGAATGCTTCAAGTGACTGCCTCATGCCACCAACACACCCTCCGTAGAGGAGGAGAACCCTGGGGTTCTTGGCGTGGGCATCCTGGTATCTTGGCATCATGGCATGGGCATGGGGTGGGAGTGGGCATCTTCCCTGAATATCTCAGTGCTCTGGATTTTGTAGAACTGTCTTGGTTGACAAAACAACCAAGGGACCGGAGGGTGTTACATTTTTTATATATATATTTATATATAATATATATATATATATATATATATATATATATATATATATATATATATATATATATATATATATATATATATATATATATATATATATATATATATATATATATATATATATATATATATATATATATATATATAGGTGGCACGGCGTAGTGGTTAACACGTCCGCCTCACAGCAAGAAGGCCTGGGTTCGATTCCCGGCCTGGGCGTTTCTGTGTGGAGTTTGCATGTTCTCCCCGTGCTTGTGCGGGTTTCCTCCGGGTGCTCCGGTTTCCTCCCGCAATCCAAAGACGTGCACTGTAGGTTAATTGGCCGTTCTAAATTGACCGTAGATTCTCTCCTGCAGCGGCACTGGAACCCAGTCTTATCGGCATTTGCCCTTCCATTGGATCCTTCCGGTGGCGCCGAGACAGGGGGGAGACTTGCTGCTTGGGTAACAGCCTGTCCCTCATTACTCCCTACCCAGGCTCTGCGCACTGGGGAGTATCACCAGCTGGGGTATCAGCCAGAGCGCAGCCATAGTCCTTCGGGACTGACGGAGGCCTACCATATATATATATATATATATATATATAGAGAGAGAGAGAGAGAGAGAGAGGATTTTCTGAGTAGATCCTTCCGTGAGGAGAGTGCTCAATACTTTTTGGTAGAGCAAATAACAAAAATAAAAGGACAGGACAAAGACTTTCTATTGAAACTCCATTTATCACTACAAATCTTTTTGATTCTTCTATAATCGCCTGAAGAGAGAGGATGGTTTCACCGCCCCTCGAAACATTTTTGTTTTTGTTATATATATATATATATATATATATATATACACACACACACACAATTATATATAATTGTCTTGATTTCCAAAACCACATTTATATTTTACAAAACACAATATATTTGAACAGAAAAAAAAAAAAAATAAATAATAATAATTGTAATAATAATAGATTCAGTTTGCAGGTGTTACAAAAAATATTAGAACTGTATATACCTTCAAATTATGTTACAAGACACATTATAATTTATTCAATAACCTTGCCCATTTACCATAGAACTTATCAGCTTTGTTATTGCAATGGTTTTTTCTATTTCCATAACATGGTTTAAGTCCACTTTGTCTGCAGCAGCACTTGGTCTCCCGCTACTAAGTTTGCATCTGTATATTACAAATTTAGAGATTAATATAGTATAGTTAAAAGAAACATCTTTGTAAAACCCTATACCCTTATATCTTAAACCCTAACCCTAACCCTAACCATAACTTACCAACTATAATGTCTGAAGGTTGAAGATCAATATTCATATAGCCACAGGAGATCAACCACTGCTGCACATCTGAAGTATAGATTCTGTACCAGTTCCACATAATGAGCATCTATCAGAATCCTTAGTTCATATTTGGGTGAGAAGTTTGTTGGTGGGCAGCATATGGTGTAGTTATATTGAAAATATCTCAAATGTGTGTCAAGCATGACCAAAAAAGGTAGTTTATAATATTTTTTCCAATTGATACTATAACAGTCCTGAAAATTTACGTCCCACCTCCATTTGTTTTGAGCAAATGGGGTTAACTCATTTTTGCGAGGAAAAAAAAAATAGAATAGGCACTACAACCCTTTTTCACAGTGAGAATAGCTTGCAATTGTGGTGGTATAAATAGAAAAATGGGATATACAGTATTTTAGGTATAGATTTTATTGAGCCATGTCTTTGGAATGGCATTCATCAGCCTATACTAGTCAAGAAATGTAATTTATATATTATAGTTTACCTTCAGCTCCTGTAAAGATTTAAAGCTACCATCACTATGTCCTTAACACACTTAACATTCTTTTTATGCCACATTCTAATATAGTCCATTTTTATCATGGGATTTCCCCAAATTGGTTGATTCAGTATATCTAATATAATATATGGTTCAAGACACTCACTGAATTTTGCAAAAGCTGACATAACATCAGCCCATAAAGGGTTTTCAATATTAGGAGTGCATTTATGAAACATGGGACCCATGGCCAGTATAGTATTAATGCCATCGTTTTTGGGGGAAAACACTCCAAGTATGTTGTTTTTAACAAAATCTTCTAATCTACGATAGTTTCAAACTACTAATATAATTTGCCATTTTAACCATTTTTAGTCCATCTTCTTCATACCTTTTAGCCCGAACTAACTTTTTGATTCTGGGAGGTTTTTTATTCCAAATAAATTGAAAAAACATATTATCAACTTCTTTAATTATTTTTTCGCTCGGATTTTGGAGCAACATTAAAAGGTGACTAATTTTTGGGAGGATAAGGGACTTTATCACTGTAATTTTTCCCAGTGGTGTCAAACTGCGATAGGACCAATTTTTAAGAAGATTTTTCATATTTTGGATCCTATGTAGTATATTACTGTCCGCCATTGATGACATATCCGAGACTGAAAAATCCACTCCTAAAGCTGTAAAAGAGTTGGACCAATCCGAATTATTTTCATGACAAAGCCGGCGGTCTGACTGCCGCATAGAGCCCAACCAAACAACTTTTGTTTTTTCCATGTTTACTTTTAGTCCTGAAATTTTTAAAACCATTCCAAAGTAATTAAGGTTTCTCTTAGTGATTCCTCACCGCCATCCAACAACAAAGAAATATTGTCTGCATATTGAGATATTTTAAATGTTGTATCCCACAGTCTAATACCTTTTATACCTTTGTTGTCTCTGATCGCTATTCCCAAGAGCTCAGCACACATGATAAAAATGTAGGGAGAGATTGGGTCCCCTTGTCTGCAACCTCTACCTAATTTTAAAAAAACTAGAAAAGTGACCATTTTGTATAATACACGATTTGGTGCCTTTTTGAAACAAATGAATCCATTTCTGTATGGATGTTCCAAAGTTATTGTTCCAAAAGAATAATGAATATCTCAATAATGAATAAAGTTCCAAAGAAAATGTTAAATGTTTTTTTAAGAAAGTCCCATGAAACCATATCAAAAGCTTTTTCAAAATCAATTAGCAAATGCATTCCCACTTTGTCTTGTTTCTGTATATCTCAAATATGATATCATGTAAAAGTCGAATACTTTCCCCAATAAATCTCCCCGGGATTAAACCTTTTTGATCTCCGTGAATTAAGTTGTGGAGTACAGATTTCATTCTTTCTGCTATGCAAGATGACATGAGCTTATATGAAAATTTTAAAAGAGAAATGGGGTGCCAGTTTTTTAGAAGATTACGTGGTTTGCCAGGTTTGAGTAAACATGCAATAACTCCTTGTTTCTGAGTTACAGGCATAATATTATTTTCATATGCAAAATTGATGGTGCGAAGCAGGAAATGTCCAATGTTGATTCAAAAATTTTTTTTTAATTCTGCCGTGTATCCATCTAATCCAGCTTGGTTCTTAGGGTTTTTTGGTTTGTTTTTATTTGCTCATCTCATTCTTTCTAAAGATTTTTCTAATTCATTGCCAGTCCATTTTTTACAAGCAGCATATGATATAATTTGACCTCGGAGTTGTACCAGAGGAGTTTCCTAAAACAATTGATCCGAGATTTGAAGTTGGTGATTTTTGCATGGACAGGATGCAATAAAATCCGGGTTATATGGGGAGGCTGCATACATAGTTTTTATATTATTTATTTCCTGTTTTATTATTTTACCAAACTCATAATCCTTAAGTAGGGAGTTGTTAAATTTCCAATTATGTCTTCCACGTTCTTCTGAAAATGTATTTATAACAACAGTGACTATAGCGTGATCTGATTTGTATTTTGGCAGAATAAATTAATCTGAAAAAAATTTATAACATATTTTCTGTCGCTAGAAAGAAGTCTAAATGTGCCATTTTGATAGGATTTCTTTTTGATCATGTATAGTGCTGATCATTTTCATGGAATGTTCGCCATATGTCTACCAATTCATTTTCCGCAATGTATGATAAAACTCGATTACGAGCTTTTGGATTGTTGACTGTTTTGTAGTTGTAAAGATCTTTTTCTGTGTCTATAACTAAATTCCAATCTCCAAATAGAACATAGCTGTCATTTCCAAATTCTTCAATAATTTTAAAGATGGGTGTAAAAAATCCGAATTGTCTTCGTTTGGTCCGTAGAGATTCACGAATGTAAATTTTACTGAATTTGATATAATGAGGTCTAAAATGATATAATTTCCATTTCAATATATTCTGCTTTTATGTAGTTCATATTCAAAACCTCTATTAAGTAAAATAGCCACACCCCTTGCATGTGATGAAAAAGATGATATAACAGCATTTAACTCCCATTTTGCCTTGACTCTATTAACAGATTTTAGGTCAATATGTGTATCCTGTAAGCAGCATATATGTATATTTTGCTCCTGGACTCGCTTAAAGATGTCCCTATGTTTAACTGTATCAGCCAGGAATCTGGTATTTAGGGATTGTATATTTATATGTGCCATTCGAATATTGTAGTATTATGTGGTATAAGGTTCCTCATAATAAATTGCATTGATATATTGGGACAGTGATACAGATATAAAAATGGTCTGTGGGATACATATTTGAGTGTGCAGGCAATACATCATATACAGTAAAACCTCCGCTGACGAACGCTTAAGCTCACGAACTTTTCGCCTCAAGAACATTAAATTTGCGAGCATATAGTCTCTGCTGACGAACTAGTTTTCGGCGGACGAATCAAACCATGCGGTCGAACAGCGCCACGGTGGCGGCCACGAGAAGCTGACGCACGCTCACGGCGTCACAGTTAAATCACCCCTTTCTTTGAGTGCGGAAGTGGTTTGTGTTTGATAGACATTTTGGACCATATTGAGTGTACTTTTGCTATTATGGGACCGAAAAAGACCCACCACAGGCGGAGATCATTGAAAAACACGAACGAGGTGTGCGTTTGTGTGACTCAGCGTCCCAGTACCAGTACGCTAAGTCTACCATTGCTCCCATCCTTAAGAACAAGGAAGCTATTAAGGGTGCGTGTGTGGCTAAGGGTGTTTCCAAACAGTAGGCGTTTCCAAACAGTAGGCGTTTCCAAACTCTCCTTCCAAACAGTAAGTCTCTCCCTCCCTCCTCCTCCCACTCCATTCCATCAAGCCATCAACTACCATCACAAAGGTAAATAAAACCACTTTATTATACAGTACAGTTTATTTCTTTAATTACAATACAATAGCACATTTATTATACATAAAATAAGGTATATTTTTGTGTAGTTTTAAGGCTTATTTAGTAGAAAATTATGTTTTATGGGGACCTGGGAACGGATTATTCTCATTTTAATGGTTTCTTATGGGAAATAAATGTTCGGAAGACGAACTTTTCGCCTTACACACACTTTCTGGGAACCAATTATGTTCGTGAGCAGAGGTATCACTGTATATGGTTCTGGAAAACAGGTTGAACACAAACAAACACAGAACACCAAAAAGAAATAAACACAAAACACAACATACACGCATAACATACATATATAATAGCACAAGACTCCACCTCTACGAACAAGAGTTCTACCAGAGGTGTCGTCCTGTGGAAAAGCAGAGCACATGTGCAGTACATCACAAACATATACATACTTCCTGGTTTAACAGCCATCGTTGCATTTACTAAGGGCCTACCTCGAGTTGGTGCGTGTTGGGGTTTGGGCAAAAGCTGACTTTTTTTTTTTTTTTAATCTGCTCACAAACACCTTCATTCTCTCTCTCTCTCTCTCTCTCTCTCTCTCTCTCTCTCTCTCTCCCTCACACACACACACACACACACGCGCGCACACACACACACACACACACACACACTCCCTCTCCCATGTTTTACATAAGTTGCTGACACACTAGTATTCCATATCAAAAACGAAAACAAATGCCTATTGAAATCTCATTACCTCTGATCTGCAAAGTCCACCTCAGCAACATACCAAATAAACGTTATTATAATCTAACAGTATATTCACCAGTCAGTCAAGCTTAGACAGCTCGTTTTTTCCATGGCGCAAACATGTTGCTTCGGACTTCTAGCCACACATCTGGATTCTTCTCTCGGATTCGTGTTTGTAATTATTCTTCTCGCCGAATTCTGTATGCTTCCTTTGCCAGCTTGCCGCGGTGCTGTTAAAGCTCTGGTGGGTAAGTCTGTGTAAACACTCATTCAAGTAGATTTCAAGTTTTTAGCTGCCCAGAGAAAAACTTCTCTTTCACTCCAAAAAACAAAAACTACAATAATCGGTGTTGGGCCTTCCGTCCGTTGTTTCAGTCTGTGTGCGTTTTTTATCATCGTCTGCTTTGCGAATTGTTCACCCAGCAAAAGTTTGGTCTTAGCAAAGTCCCGCACGACTTTAATAGTGTCCTCTGGATTTCTCTCACATCCTTCCACGCCGAACAATAGGAGGTTCATCTTACGACCGTCAACTTGACCTGAGAAAAGCGCGTGCTTGAGATCCGCCATGTTGCTTTTCAGATGTTTGATGTGCTCACAGTCCTTTCTTTGATCTTCCTTTATTTCGGAAACATGAATTTCAAGACTGCTTAATCTTTAAGTCAGTTCCTGAATCGAGTGTTTAATATCCGCAAAGCCGCTCATCATGGTAGTGAGCATTTTAAACAAGTCCTCATTTGTTTAAGGCGCCATCTTGTCTGGAAGTTTTTTCTCTTACTGTCCTGCAGAGTCCAACGTACTTTCACACCCAGCTCTTGCAGCTGAACATGTCAAACACTGTCGAATAGATTCTCGTTCTATCCCTCCAGACTTCTGTGTCATAGTCTGACTCAAAAATTCAAATCTTCATTCACAAAAAACACATAACCGGGATCCTACCCCACGCACATCCAACTACTACGCGGCCATTACCGGAAGTGTCCTGGGGTGTGTTACAATTGGCAAGGAATCACACTCCTCAGCCAACCTGAGGAAAACTATGCAAGAGCACTGGAGAGGAGGATATGGCCGATGGTTAAACCTCAGATTCAGGAGGAACAATGTGGCTTTCATCCTTCCCGCAACAATCTCAGCCAGCTCTATACACTCTACAGGATCCTAGAGAGGGTAAGGGATATTTTGTAGGGCTGTGCTCTGAGAACATGTTGTACCAGACCCATTACAATGGAACATAAGGTCTCTGTACCACTGGAGCCAGAGCTTGGTCTGCATTGGTCACAGTAGGTCATCCTCAAAAAGCAGAGACAAGATCTGATCGCTACCTAACAAAAACCCCTCAACGCCTTGGCTGTGCCTAGAAATTCTGTTCATAAAAATTGTGGGTTGGAACCCCAGTGACCCACGTCCAGGAAAGGCAAACTGTGTCCTATTCTTTTTGTGTAGCATAGAGGTCTTCTGAACCGCATTTTGTCTGGACCTTCAACCAGGACCTGTTTGCCTTGGGTGACCCTACCAGGGGCATTATGCCCCCGAGAACATAGCTCCTAGGATCATTTGGTCACTCAAACTCCTCAACCACGATCATGTGGTGATTCAAGGAGGGGCCAATCTGTTATTAAATATTTTTTTAATTATTATTTTATTTTGGAAACTGGAAGCAGGCAGGTCTGTAGTTAGTAAAGGTGTGTTTATGCTCATGCAGTATGGTTTGCAAAGATGAACTGCATGTGCAAGTTATAGGTTTTGAGATCTCCACAATATTTGTTTTTCTATCAGTGACACATTACTAAATTCAGAAGATTGTTTCTTTTTGCATTTGTTCACAATGCCCAGTTTTTTCCTCACCATGGCACATTGAGCATAAGGAACATTGAGCAGGGATTGATTTCAATCGACTCATTCATGTTTAGTCCAAGTGTTCCAGGATTAGGGATTTTAAGTTAGCTCCAACACTTACAAAGAAAGAATTAAAACTATTAGCTACAGCAAAAAATTAAAACTATTAGCTACAGCAACCATACTATAATATTAAATACAAACCTGATTCCAAAAAAGTTGGCACACTATACAAATTGTCAATAAAAACTGAATGCAATGATGTGGAAGTGCTACATTTCAATATTTTATTCTGAATAGAACATAGATGAGAGGGTCAAAAGTTTAAATTGAGACAATGTATCATTTGAAGGGAAAAATATGTTGATTTTAAATTTCATGGTGTCAACAAATCTCAGAAAAGTTGGGACCAGTAGCAATAAGAGGCTGGAAAAGTCAATTGCAATTATAACAAACATCTGTAAGACCAGTTACCACTAATTAGGTCCATTGGAAACCTGAATGAGTATAAAAAGAGCTTTTCAGAGTGGCAGTGTCTCTCAGAAGCGAAGATGGGTAGAGGATCACCAATTCCCCCAATGTTGCACAGAAAGATAGCGGAACAATATCAAAAAGGTGTTTCCCAGCAAAAAATTGCAAAGAGTTTGAAGTTATCATCATCTACAGTGCATAGCATCATCCAAAAATTAAGAAATCTGGAAAAAGCTCTGTTCGTAAGGGTCAAGGCCAAAAAACCGTACTGGATGCTTGTGATCTTCAGGCCCTTAAATGGCACAGCACCACACACAGGAATGCTAATGTAAGGGAAATCATAGAATGGGCTCAGCAATACTTCCAGAAATAATTGCCGGTGAACATAGTTCACCATGCCATCTACTGTTGCCAGCTGAAACTCTACAGCACAAAGAAGAAGCCATTTCTAAACAGCACCCAGAAGAGCGGGTGTTTTCTCTGGCCCTGGAGTCATTTAAAATGTAGTGTGGCAAAGTGGAAAACTGTTTTGTGGTCAGACGAATCACGATTCGAAGTTCTTTATGGAATACTGGGACACCATATCATCTGGACTAAAGAGGACAAGCACAACCCAAGTTATTATCAGCACTCAGTTCAGAAGCCTGCATCTGTGATGGTATGGGGTTGCCTGAGTGCGTGTAGCATAGGCAGCTTGCACATCTGGAAAGGCATCGTCAACGCAGAAAGGTATATTCATGTTCTAGAACAGAGGTTGGCAAACTACGGCCCGTGGGCCACATCAATGTCAGAGAAAAGAAAAGTCGACAGTGAGTGTTGGGTGGTTCATAAGGAATGGACACTTAAATACTTTTTTTTACTGAAGTCCAGTCAAAGGCTGTATATTTTATTTGCCAAGAAAGCGTTCTGGTTTTAAAAGAAGACCACATCAGTTGCTACTTTTCTACCAAGCATGCTAATTACTCCTTGAGAACACTGACAATGTTCTTGAGCTGAAAGAGATTGACTGTGATTTCGATTCTACTGTGGACAAACTCACCCAAATGAATGAGCTGAATGTGAAGCTACAAGGGAAAACAATTTGTGCATGAAATGCAAGGAAACATCAGAGCCTTCAAAATCAGGCTAATTTTACTTTCAAAGCAAATCTCAGACATGTCATTTGCTCATTTCCTCTGCACTGGCCACATTAAAAGAGACCCTGCAATATGTGGAAAAAATCCAAGAAAGCACTGGATTGTGAAAAGATATGACTCGGGTTTGTGATGGCTCATGTATATTTGGTGACTCGGAGCACAACAACATACCAGCCAGGCTTGCTACTAATCATGTGCCAATCAAGTGCCATGTCATGCAACTTGTCACAGGAGGGCCTGCATCTGCCTGCGGTTTTGTGATTTTTAGAGAAATTGACAGGGCACTTCAGCTGGTGTCATATTCCTTCTTATAAGACTCTGAAATGGTACCACAGGAGTTGCAGTTGGAGCTGATTGATCTCCAATGATGATGATGGCTGTTTCTTTGCATACAAAGATCAGGGAAGGGTTGGTGAGTTGCAAGCCCGCTGGTGGCTTTGAGGCCAATGCGTGATGCACAGACTCTGCTGCAACATTGGCATGTAAAGGCTGCGGATGGTGAAGCCAGGTTTTGAGATAGTGCCCTCTCCTTCTGACGGAGTCTTTTTTTCTCTCACTGCTCCACTCCTCTGGATTTTAAAACTCTTGGCTTGCTCTATGGATTGTGTACTTCCACTTGGGTTGGTCAGTGGCAACAACTTGCCAGGAACTGGGTGAAATTTTTTCCAGAGAAAAGTCCCTTTTGAGCAGGTTTTTGTAACACTTTTTCGAAGCACTGCGGTTTCGCTTTACATACTTGAGTTCCCCGAACAGGACAGCTTTTGGCATGCGAGAGTCCTCCATTCTTGCAACATGCCCTGCCCATCGCAGCTGCTGTTTTCACAGGATGGACTCAATACTGAGAAGTTGAGCTTCTTCCAGGACATCCTCGTGGGACACGTAGTCATGCCACTTGATGGTCAGGATGGAGCGTAGGCACCACTGATGGAAGTGTTCAAGAAGTCGCACTTGTCTTCTGTACAGTGTCCAGGTTTCTGCACCGTATATCAGAGTATGGATGACAACAGCTCTGTAAACTTTGATTTTGGTAGTTAGCCGAAGTGAGTGGTTGTTCCAGACTTGTTTGGAAAGTCTACCAAAGGATCTGTTCGCCTTCAAGAGCTGATTGTCGAGGTCCTTGTCAATGGTTGCATCGTTTAACATCACACTGCTAAGGTAGGTGAAGTGTTCGACTGCATTCAGAGTTGTGCCATCAATAGTGATGTGTGTGTGTGTGGGGGGGGGGGGTGTAGTTTTGCAGAGGTGTGGGTTGAAACAGCACTTTGGTCTTTTTCAGGCTGATTGTAAGCCCGAAGGCCTTTGAGGCTTCAGAGAAGTGGTCAAAAAGCTTTTGATGAGCAGCTTCTGAGTGTGCAAGAAGTGCACAATCATCAGCAAACAGCAGTTCTATGATGAGATGCTTTATTGTCTTGGTGCGGGCGGACAGCCATTTAAGATTGAACAGGCTGCCATTGGAGCGGAAGCGGATATAGATTCCATCTGTGACATCCTCCATTGCTTGGTGTAGCATCATGCTGAAGAAGATGGAGAAGAGTGAGGGCGCAAGCACGCAGCCTTACTTGACACTGTTGGAGATTGGTAAGCTGTCTGAAAGGATGCCATTGTGCTTCACCTGACGTTTCTGGCCCTCAAGGAGCTGGCAGATGATTGTAAGGCACTTTGGTGGGCACCCCAGGTGGGAAAGTATCTTTCATAGACCGTCCCTGCTTGGAAACCACACTGGCTTTCAGGGGTGAAGTCTTCAATGATGGAGGGAATGAGTCTGTTCAGGAGAACGCAGGCAAGCATTTTATCTGCTACTGACAGGAGTGTAATACCATGGTAATTTGAGCAGTCTGATTTCTCCCCTTTGTTTTTGTACAGTGAGACAATGATTGCATCTTTAAGGTCTTGTGGAAGAAATCCCTGTTCCCAGCAGGAGTTGAACAGTTCCTGCAGTCTGGTGACCACAACCTCCACACCATGCTGATAGATCTCAGCTGGGATCCCACTGATCCCGGGGACTTCCCAGGTTTCATTTGACTAATAGCAGTTTTGATTTCTTTCACTGTGGGAGGCTCATTGAGTTCATGCTTTGGCTCGATAATAGGGACATTCCTGATGGAGGATCTGGAGCGAGTCATGACTGACCCTGTATCGATATGATGAGTGGTTCTGTCTGCAGAAAGGAGTGGGGCTTGAGTTTGGTAGGAGGGGCCATAGATAGCTTTCAAAGCTTCAAAGAAGGAGTGAGTGTTGCCAATGTCTGCATACAGTTGTGTCTTTTCTGCCACTACCACTCACCAGTCATTTTACATGGTCCTTAGGCTGGCCTGCAAAGTGCTACAAGCTTTCCTGTATGCTTCCTTGATCAGCAGGCTTGGATAAGAGGTGGATGTAGCAAGAGATCTTGGATGGCTGGGTCAGACTCATCGAACCAGTCTCTATTCGATCTGACCGAGAAGCCGAGTGTTTCTGCTGCGGTTTCTTTGACTAAAAACCCACCATTGAGTATTTGGGTCAGGGTTCGATGGGTGCCTTTCCACTAGCTTGGCCTGGAAGATATTGAACCATCTCTGGTTGCTGGAGTCAGTGCACCTGGAGTTTCTTAGTTTGTGGACCTTTCTTCTTGGGAGGTGGCTTGAAGGTGAATGCAAGCTTTGCACACACAAGTCTGTAATCTGTGTAACAATCTGCACTGGGCATGATTCTGGTGTGCAGAGCATGTCTGGTGTCACTCTGGTGAACTAGGATGTAGTCCAGTAGGTGCCAGTGCTGTGAGAAATGGTGACACCATGTGGTTTTTGAAGCGATCTTGCTGTTGGAACAGTGTGCTAGTGATAGTTAACTGGTGTTGGGTGCAAAACTGCAGGATCAAGCACCCATTGTCATTGCAGTTCCCAAGTCCGTGTTTTTCAAGGACTCCTTTCCACAGTTGCGAGTCACTGCCCATCCTTGCATTGAAGTCACCAAGGATGATCAGCTTGTCCTTGGGGTCTACACGTGTGACGACTGTGTGCAGATCATTATAGGCCTCCTTAATAGCCGTGTCCACTTGAAGCGTTGGGCTGTAGACACTGACGAGAGTGACAAACTTGTCACCTTGGAGTGGTAGTCAAAGGGATATGATTCGGTTAGAATGACCTGTTGGTAGTGCATGAAGCTTGTTAGCAATGACATTCTTTATCATGAAACCGACAGCTGACTGGCGATGTTCCTCCTTTCCTCTCCTGCTTCAGAAAAGGGTGTAGCCAGCTCCATGGTCAACGAGTGATCTTTCCTCAGCAAAGCGAACCTCACTGAGGGCTGCAATGTCAGTATCAAGCCTAGATAGTTCTTTTGCCACGAGAGCAGAGAGTCTTTGTGGATGATCGTTGTTGTCCGAATCCAACAAAGTATGTACATTCCAGAACGCAATGTTCATGTAATAGTTTCTTTGTTTTGCACTGCGTAGGGAGATGACCCATTGGCAGCAGTGAGCCAACCGGGTAAGTTGAAACAAGCAATTTTTGGGTCACCTTTTTTAGACCCATCTCCGTGTGGAGCAAGCAGCGCTGTCCCTAAAAATGGCTGCTTGGTCGTCCTGTGTGAAACCGATTGATGTCGTTGCCTCATTCAACAATCAAACGACCTATTACAACAGGAACGCCTCCATGCAGGCGTGAGACTGCAGCTTCCAGTGCCATCTTGCACCTGCTGCTTTTGCCCCTCCCCCATCACTGTAGGACTTTACTGCTCCCCTTCCCACCTGCGCTGGTTTCTTAAAGTGACAGTCAGCCCGCGCCAACTGATTGTCACTCTTTAGGTCCAATGAGATTCTGCAGTAGCTCAGTAGGCTGAGACAGCTGTGGTGACCTCAGGACCGCAGGCTTTATATCAGAGTTTCCTTCTCGTAGATGCACTGTCCACCAAGACTAATGAGCTGCATCTGCCTCTGATCTCCAATGTGACATGATGTTAAAGGAGAAGTTCAACTCTCTTAAACTGGATGAGTTTTATGCTTCTTTCAGTACAGCCAAATTTTCAAACATCCAGAAGATGGCACAAAGGATGCTGGTGTTGTTTGGCTCAACATATATGTGTGAACAGACTTTTAGTTTGATGAACACCAACAAAGCACCACCACAGATCCCAACTGAGTGATGAATACGTCAAATCTGTTCTGAGAATCACAACATAATTACCACCAAAACTTCGATGCACTGACAAAAATGGATGATCAACATTGTTCCCACTAAATGGTATGATTGTTTGATATGTACTGTTAAAAATGCATTTTTTTATAGTATCTTGCTGACCCGTCCCATTAGTCAAATTTCAAAAATCAATGTGGCCCCTGAGCCAAAACGTTTTCCCACCCATTCTAGAACAATATGCTCCTATCCAGACATCAGCTCTTTCAGAGAAGACCTTGAATTTTTCAACATGATAATGCCAGACCCAGTGCAGCATTAATTACAAGATCATGGCTGCATAGGAAAAGGATCTGGGTATTGAAATGGCCAGCATGCAGTCCACCTCTTTCACCTTTAGAGAACATTTGGCACATCATAAAGATGAAGGTGCAACAAAGAAGGCCCAAGACAGTTGAACAGTTTGAGGCCTGTATTAGACAAGAATGGGACAGCATTCCTATTTCTAAACTTGAGAAACTTGTCTCCTCGGTCCCCAGACTTTTGCAGACTGTTGTAAGAAGAAGAGGAGATGCCGCACAGTGATGAAAATGGCCTTGTCCCAACGTTTTTGATATTTGTTGACACCAAGAAATTTAAAATCAACATATTTTTCCCTTCAAATGATAAATTGTCTCAGTTTAAACTTTTGACCTGTCATCTATGTTCTATTCGGAATAAAATACTTCCACATCATTGCATTCAGTATTAATTCACAATTCGTATAGTGTGCCAAATTTTGGAATCTGCTTGTATCATTATCAATAAAAACACGGGAAAAGTTATTTTTCTAGAATTATTTCTTACAATACAGTTTAGTATTCTCCATATTTCTTTAATAATTTAATGCTTTTTGTATCTTCTAATATTACCTTAGTTTCCTCTTCTTACATATCCTTATAATATGAGTTAAGATATTTTTATAATGTTGTAGATATTCATTTATTTACAATAATAATAATACTGTTATTATTATTATTATTATTATTATTATTATTATTATATATTAATAATAATAATAATAATAATAATAATACAATACTAAGGGCACACTGCTATCATTGGGAATTTTGTGTGTGTGTGTGTGTGTGTGTGTGTGTGTGTGTGTGTGTGTGTTCCTGAACAATCTTGAGATTTAGTATAACCACATCATGCATTGCTGGGGGTTTTTCTTCTCTCTTTTGTGTGGATGTATGAAAACTTGAAGTAAACATGTTTATGAAGTTAGTACCTGTGAATTGTGTGCTGGCATGATTTTTTTATTTCCTATTGCTTAGCCATGAATCCCTAGATTCATCTGTGTGTCGAAAAACTTTTTTGTTTAAATATGAATGGATTTTACAACATGTCTCATCTGTGGTGACCAGTTCTCAAATGTCTATTGTTCTCTTCAATTCCATTTTCTGTGTGTGTGTTGTGTGTGTGTGTGTGTGTGTGTGTGTGTGTATGTGTGTGTATATATATATATATATATATGTATATATATATATATATATATATATATATATATATATATATATATATATATATATATATATATATATATATATATATATAATTTTTGTTGTTGTTCTTGTTTTTAACTGAAGATGAGGATGAAACTGAATCAACAGAATTTTCTTCAGTGCACACACACATGGTTCAGGATCCAGCAACACTTGCGAGTCCTGATCTCCTTTCAGATGTCTCAGATATGAAGCAAGACCTCATTAAAATATCTGGTTTCCTCAACCACGAGGTTTCAGAGTCATCTCTGGCAGATGAATCAAAATATTTTGTAGATAATGAAGATGATCAAGAGCCACTTAAGATAGTGGAAAAGTTCAAAGACAACTTGGAGAAGGTGGAACAGATTCTAAGTGTTGAAAACTTTGGAAAAGAATCTAAAATATATAAATTTACTGATAAAGAGGCAGCAGAAGAGGAAAGCAAAATGATTGAGCCTTTAATTAAAGAAGTGAGACTCACAAGATCCACTGACTGCAGTTCTGATCCCCTAAAGGATGCATCTCAAATGATTTCACATCTTAGTACAGATTTGGAGAGCTATCTCCAACACCTGCCTGTGACTGTTCATCCTGATCAAGATGAGAATATTGTCAGAGAGGTTTTTACAGAAGTTGTACTCCTTCGGAAGCATCATCCTCCTCAAATAAAAAAACCAGCAAGAAAGAAGCTAAAAGAGAGAGAGTTTGTAAGTTGTAACTCTGATGATGAGTTGGAGAGGATAAGCTCTGAGGAATCGCTTGATGGAGACACAATTCTCGGAGACACTGAGCTTCAACCTATGTCTCCTAAAGTTGTTGAAACTCCTATTGGGTCCATTAAAGAAAGAGTGAGAGCACTTCAGAAGAAAGTGGAAGAAGAGGAAAAGGAGGAAAGTGTTAGAATCAGAGAGGTGAGACGGGTGACTCGTGTCCCAAGCAAAGCTTTCCTTGTCATGAGAGAAAGCGAGGAAATTAATGCTCCTCTTCCTGAATCTCCAAAATCCCCTCTGTCTCAGATGGAAAGAACAAAGCACTCGTTGTCAGTGAAAGACTTGATGAAAGCATTTCAAACAGGAGAGGATATGTCAAAGAGCAAATCTGGATTGTTTGAACACAAAACAATTACTAAGACAAAAAATGTTAAAATATCTGACCTTAAAACATCAGCCATAAATCCAGCAGAAAAGGTAAATTCTCAGAGTATCATAGGAGAATCATTACAAATTGTTCATGACCAAAGTCAGCAAAATAAGATAACAGATGAAGTTATACATGAACGGACACAAAAACTACTGGAGGACACCTGTGTTAGTAAAACTATTGTGGACTTTTCACTGAACAACAATGACTCCAGGAGACCTGGAGGCACTGTCCAGGAGACTGTCCAGGAGACACTGATTAGTGCAAGTGAAAAGCAACGCAAAGCACCAGAAGAACATAGAATTGAACATAGTGAGCAAGGGGAAACTTCAAATACATTATTTGGTTATAAAAAAGAGGATAATAAAGAGAGAAACTTCACTGAGGAAAAGATCCTGAAAAATAAGGAATGCACTGAGGAACTATGTCTAAAGACTATACTGACTAAAGACTCAGTAGTAGCTGTGGAATCATGGCACCGTGATGAAGAACAGGATAGTCTTGATACACTACCCTACAGAAAACTAAGCACAAGCCATGAGCGGAGAACATCTGAAGAACCACAAATTAGCCCAAATCGGAAACCTTCTGAAGACTTCAGTGCCCTTATCAAGGAGGAGCTGGAGGAGAATCCAAAGTATCAGCTGTTTATCCAGGCAGAAGATCCAATACCAGTTAGTTACAAAGCATACAGCGAGACTGGTATTATAAAAGATGGCGATAGGACACACCCTGCTGTGGAACACCAATCATGCAAACCAAAGCTTGCTGTCAGATTTGCTCCTGCAGTGAGTAATAATGAGAAAATAAATGAAACACTCATGAGGGGCATGCATGTGGATGGAAATTTAAATGACATGTTCAGGGGGATAAGACCTAGAACAAATGGAGGAGAGTATGACGCATATGAAGAATTCAAAGAAACTTCGGAAACAAGTTTAGAAACACTAGGTGAAAGCAACCAAAAGGTAAAACCATCCACAGAGCCAGAAGAACAACATGAGGAGAAGCATCCACATGAGCCTATGCTTCAAGGAAGACTTGAGGACACACAAGAGAAAGAACAAGAAGGCCAGCAAGATCAAGACATGGTGCCAGAGATGTGCTATACAGAGATCATAAGTCCAGTCCATGCTGAACTGGAATTCATGCAAAGGTCACCCACAGGTATCAAAATCCAAGTGGAAACAGATCAAGTTGTCTGTTCTGAAAGAGATGATACTCCTTCTGAAGAAACTGGGGAGTTTGAAAATGTTCTGATCTTTCAGGAAATGTCATCTATGACACAGGACCAAGAAGATCCACAACTGATAAATAGTCCTCAGATAAACTCACCTGAGCTCGTACCTGATAAGATGGATATCCCTCCTCTCACATATTCTGACTTGGTGCAGGTGTCATTTGGAAAAAACAGAAGTGAAGTCCAAACACAGAGAACAAGTCTACATGAAAGACAGAAAGAGGGACAGCAAGAGTGTACAGCAGAAATAAAGAAAACAGAACAAGCAGAGCTTGAGGGGGCAGATTTACATGAGACAGAGGGTCATATAAGTATGATGGAAAAGACTTTCATACAAACCACAATAAAACTGCATTCAGAGGAACAAAATGGTTTTACTAATGAACCTGGCATTTCAGTTCAAAAGCTGAAAAACAGGTATGAGGCTTCTGTACCTGAAGAATCAAAACAAAGGACAGGAATTGAGACATTTTGTTCATCTAAAATTCAGCAAGCTCCTTATTCCACATCCTCTTTATCAAGCTCTGACATCCATGATGACCAGCAGCTCCTAACGAGTGATCTTGAAAGTGGATTCAAGATAGAATCACCTGAGAAAATACCTGATACAAAGGATCTTTCTCTTGACACATGTCCTGACACAGTGCACATATCATCCAGAGAAATCAGAGGTCCCGTGCAAACAGAAAGGGCAAGTTCAAATGAAACAGAAGACCTTGACGAGGTGTACACGCCTGCAGTAGAAACATTGGTAATGTCTGAGATCCAAACTCAAATCAAGGCAGAGGAGGAAAGAATATGTGCTAATGTGAAGGTGGACAGTCCAGTCCAGGAGCTACATGACTCCTATCAGGATGATATACTTGAAACTAAACAAACCATAGATATCACCGAGGTTTCTTCTGAGGACCATGCAGAGTGTGAAGAAATTCAGGAAACCCAAAAAATGTTGTATAGAGTGGATAACCTTTGTGACAAACAGGCGGTAATGATGAATGATCCTGAAATTACTTTCCAGGTAGATTACCCGGAGATGACATCTGATAAAAAGCATCTATTGTCATCTGACTCTCTACACGTCTCATTAACAGACATCAAAATTCCAGACCAAAGAGAGCTTGAGGAGACACATTTACATGAGACAGAGAATGAAGTCCAGCATGATTTCATACCTACAGTGGAAAAGATAACAGTTACAGAAACACAAGCAGAAGCTAATTCAGTGGATGGAGAAGGTTTTACTGTTGAATCTGATATTTCAATTCAGAATCTGGAAAGCAGATATGAGGCTCCTGTACCTGATGATTCAAAACAAATTGCAGGAATTTATGAAGCTGTTTCATCAGAAGTACAGCAAGTTCATTGTTCTACATCCTCTTCATCAATCCATGACATCCTCGATGACCTGCAGCTCCAATTGAGTGATCCTGAAAGTGGATGCAAGATGGAATCACCTGAGAAAATACCTGATACAGAGGATCTTTCTTCTTGCACTTCTCCCGACACGGTGATGATATCATCCAGAGAAATCAGAGGTCCTGTTCAAACAGAAAGAACAAGTTCAAATGAAACAGAAGACCATGACCATGTGTACATGACTGCAGGAGAAACATTGGTAATATCTGAGATCCAAACTGAAATCAAGGCAGAGGACGAAAGAATAAGTGCTAATGTGAAGGTGGACAGTTCAGTGCAGAAGCTACATGACTCCTATCAAAATGATGAAGTTATCCATTATGATTTACAGCCGTTAATGATGACTGATTCTGAAAGGGAATCCCAGGAAGATTCCGAGGAGACTATGGCTGTTGAAAAGGATCTCTCTCCTGACTCAGTGCAGATATCATCCAGGGAAATCAGACTTACTAATCAAACAGAGACAGGCATAGATGAAACAGAGGAAGACGAACAGCAAGGGTATACACCTACAGTGAAAATGTTTTCACCTACAGAAATCCATACTGAAATCCATACTGAAGTCCAGACAGAAATCCAGACAGAGAAGAAAATAAGTGTTAATGTGAAAGTGGACAGTCCAGTCCAGGATTTGTATGACTCCTATCAGGATGATGTACTTAAAACTAAACAAACCAAAGATATTACTGAGGTTTCTTCTGAGGATCTTGCAGAGTGTGAAGAATTTCAGGAAATTAAAAATAAATTGCATAGTGATGATAACCTTTGTGACCTACAGCCAGTAATAATAAATGATCCTGAAAGTTTCTCCCCAGTAAACTCCCAGGAGACTAGATTTAATAAAAATGATCACTCATTTCCTGACTCTCTACAGGAATCCTCAACAGACCCCAAAAGTCCAGACCAAATACAGCTTGAGGAGACATATTTAGATGAACCAGAGGATGAAGTCCAACATGGTATAGAGGAAAAGGTCTCACTTTCAGGAAGTCCATACAAAACAGAGCAGGAAATAAAAGTTAAAAATGATTGTTTGGTTCAAGATCTGGCTGATGACATTTGTGACCTCCATCCTGCAATAAAACATAACCATGAAAGTACTTCCCAGATAGATTCTCAGGAGACTGTATCTGAAAAAAATGAGTTGTTGTCACCTGATTCTTTACAGTTATCATTTGCAGACATCAAATATCCAGATCAAACAAAGCTTGAGAAGACATATTTACATGAGACAGAGGACGAAGTCCAGCATGACTTCATACCTACAGTTGAAAAGATAACAGTTACAGAAACACCAACACAATCGAATGCAGAGGCTGGAGAAGACCTTACTTTTGAATCTGATATTTTAGTTCAGAATCAGGAAAGCAGATATGAGGCTCCTGTACCTGAGGATTTAAAACAAGTTACAGGAATTTCTGAAGTTATTTCATCTGAAGTTCAGCAGGTTCCTTATTCTACATGCTCTACATCAAGCCCTGACATGCTCGATGACCTGCAGCTACTAACAAGTGATCCTGAAAGTGGATGCAAGACAGAGTCACCTGAGAAAACACCTGATAAAGAAGATCTTTCTCTTTGCACGTCTCCTGACATGGTGCAGATATCATCTAGAGAAATCAGAGGTCCTGTTCAAACACATGGAACAAGTTCAAATGAAATAGAAGACCTTGACCATGTGTACACTCCTGCAGTAGAAACATTGGTAATGTCTGAGACCCATGCCGAGATCCAGGCACAGGAGTCAAAAATAAGTGTGAATGTGAAAGTGGACAGTCCAATTCGGGATATACATGACTTCTATCAGGATGACATACATGAAACTAAAGAAGCCATAGAAATTACTGAGGTTTTTTCTGAGGATCTTGCAGAGTGTGAAGAATTTCAGGAAATTCAAAAAAAGTTACATAGTGTTGATAACCTTCGTGACCTACAGCCAGTAATGATAAATTATCCTGAACGTTCTTACCAGGTAGATTACCCGGAGTCTACATCCGTCAAAAAGGATGTGTTGTCACCTGACTCTCCACAGGTATCATTAACAGACATCAAAAATACAGACCAAACAGAGTTTGAAGAGACACATTTACATGAGACAGAGAATGAAGTCCAGCATGATTTCATACCTACGGTGGAAAAGATAACAGTTACAGAAACACAAGCACAAGCTAATTCAGAGGATGGAGAAGGTTTTACTGTTGAATCTGATATTTCAATTCAGAATCTGGAAAGCAGATATGAGGCTCCTGTACCTGATGATTCAAAACAAATTGCAGAAATTTATGAAGCTGTTTCATCTGAAGTACGGCAAGTTCATTGTTCTACATCCTCTTCATCAATCCCTGACATTCTCGATGACCTGCAGCTCCTAACGAGTGATCCTGAAAGTGGATCCAAGATGGAATCACCTGAGAAAATACCTGATACAGAGGATCTTTCTTCTTACACTTCTCCCGACACGGTGGTGATATCATCCAGAGAAATCAGAGGTCCTATTCAAACAGAAAGAACAAGTTCAAATGAAACAGAAGACCATGACCATGTGTACATGACTGCAGGAGAAACATTGGTAATGTCTGAGATCCAAGCTGAAATCAAGGCAGAGGACGAAAGAATAAGTACTAATGTGAAGGTGGACAGTTCAGTGCAGAAGCTACATGACTCCTATGAAAATGATGAAGTTGTCCATTGTGACTTACAGCCGGTAATGATGACTGATTCTGAAAGGGAATCCCAGGAAGATTCCCAGGAGACTATGGCTGTTGAAAAGGATCTCTCTCCTGACTCAGTGCAGATATCATCCAGGGAAATCAGACTTACTAATCAAACAGAGACAGGTATAGATGAAACAGAGGAAGAGGAACAGCAAGGGTATACACCTACAGTGAAAATGTTTTCACCTACAGAAATTCATACAGAAATTCACACTGAAGCCCAGACAGAAATCCAGACAGAGAAGAAAATAAGTGTTAATGTGAAAGTGGACAGTCCAGTCCAGGATTTACACAACTCCTATCAGGATGATGTACTTGAATCTAAACAAAGCAGATATATCACTGAGGTTTCTTCTGAGGATCTTGCAGAGTGTGACGAATTTCAGGAAACTCAAAAAAACTTGTATAGTGATGATAACCTTTGTGACCTACAGCCAGTAATGAACGAACCAGAAAATGCTTCCCAGCTAAACTCCCAGGAGACTAGATTTAATAAAAATGATCACTCAATTCCTGACTCTCTACAGGAATCATCAACAGACATCAAAAGTCCAGACCAAACAGAGCTTGAGGTGGCACATTTAGATAAACCAGCAGATGAAGTCCAACATGATATAGTCGAAAAGGTGTCACCTTCTGGAAGTCCAAACAAAACAGAGCAGGAAATAAATGTTAAAGTTAAAAATGATTGTTTGGTTCAAGATCTGCCGGATGGCTGCAATGTTTCTCTCGATAAGGAAACTAATTTAATGGGAGGAATTGATAATAATTTCCCTGTAGAAACTGCCAACTCTTACAGCTTCCAGGAAATTCAGCAAACATTGTCTCGACCAGATAATTGGGGAGATTTACAACCTGTAATGATGAATTATTCTGAATGTGAATGCCAAGGAGACTCTCTGGAGTCTACACCTTTTAAAGAGGATTTGTCTTCTAACAAGTCTCCTGACTCCATCGAGCCAAGTCCAACCAAGGAATTTCAATGTCCCGACTCTTTAGAGACAAGTCCCACAGAAAAGACCCCAGACTCCAAAAGCCCTAAGCTTTTATATCAACCCAGCAATGACTCACAGGACAGTCATTCTGCAGAATCAAAGAGTATAGGCTTACAGTCTCTTCCAACCCTTTTAAAAACACATCCATCTGAACTAGATAAAGAAAACATACACAGCAATGGTCTGGTACAAGGACAGGACATACCAAAGGAAGAACTTTTATATATGAGTATGAAAATTGGACCATTAGATGAAATGAAGTATGAAGATAGTGCTTCCTTATATTCAGAAATCCCTGCTATGCTGGGGGCATCAGTGCCTTTAAAACTATCTGTAAAGGAAGAGGATGATGAGGATGAGGATATTGGTGAACTTAAAAAGCAGTATACACCTGAGGAAAAGATGTTCAAGATGGCAGCAAAGATTGAGGTCTTTGACAATATTGAAAAGGAAATCAGTACGAGAATAGTCCAGTCTGATCGCTCTTCTTTATCTCATGATGGAGATATTGAGCTTCAGGGAAATGAAGAAAAGCTTCAGCCCTGTGATGACAGTAAAATAAATGATGAAGATGAAGACATAAAAAAGAAGTGTTTATTTGAGTCCAGTATGATGTTAACTTCATATCAGTCAGAACAATGTGGTGACACACTACAAATTGAACTACTGCAAGGAGAACCTGAACAAGTCCTGAGTGAACATCAGTTATTAGAGTATACTTGTAGCCATGAAGATGAAGCTTTAGAGATTGGTAAGAAGAAGGAAACATTACCTATGCAAATTCATATTGACAAAAAGGAACAAAACCAAGACATTTCTCCTGACTGTCTCATGAAAAAAGTCAAAGATTGCCCAACCAGTTCATTGGTTGAGGATTCAGATGCAATGTTGGCAGACAACAAAATTAATCATACCCCAACTGATGTTGAGTCTCAAATTATTGATGAGAAAAATACAGAAATGTCTCAGTGTTTTACTGTGGCGTCTAATGGGAATGTTGAGTTAGAACATCAACCACATCCATATGGTTATAAAAAGGATGAATTGAAATCAGAAAGAATTTTCGATCAGACTCAGGGGTATCTGGCTCCTTACAGTGCAGATCTGGAGGACAATGAAAGCTTTCACTCACAGGTTAAGACTGAAGAGCAGAAAATTGATTCCAATATGTCAAACACTAGGCCTCAAGAGTCTGTACCTGAAATGCCTCCTTCTCAGACTCCAACAGAGAATGGGCAGCTGAGCCCTTTTCAGTTCCAGGAGGGGAAACTGTTTGAAATGACAAGGGGTGGCGCTATTGATATGAGCAGGACAAGTGTGGAAGAAGAGCAAGGTACATTTGTTTTTTTCCCCATAAGTGAGGATCCTTCTGGGGACAGCCCCTGTGAGCAAGTCAGAGAAAGTGCTATGGAATTTAGCAGGTCGGTGGAAATGGTTTCCGATTCAAACAGGGAAGATTCACCTCAGGTGGAATCTGATTCTGCAGATGAGCCCAGAGATACAGAAGGTCACGGGGACTTAGAAAGTCCAAAAGCAAGAGATCTTGGATTTGATTCATCAGTAGCAGACATGGATACTCCCACATCTACCATGATCCAGGACTACTCTGAGCAGGATGTGGACTCATCTGATTCATCAGCAGAGGATGATCATCACTCGGTTATAGAAATACCGACAGCTACCCATAACTATATTATACTCCCTGATGAAGAGATCTTACAGATGTCTCCACACTGGTCTCCCAGTTCACCCAAAGATCATGGTGTGCAACCTCAGAGTAGAATATCAAAATCAAAGATTCCAGTGAGAGCCACCAGCTTTAACCATGGTTTGTTGGAAAGTGGTACTGCTGAGCAAAATCAAAGACCCAAATCAGAGGCAGACAGCTACCTCACAGACATTATAAGTGATCTTCATTCTTCAACTCTGAAACCAAAAATATCTGTGTCTGCTGAACATCCATTATCAGGTGATCTTTATTCAGGTCTAGCGCAACAGAGTTATGAAAGTGGAGGTTCTGAAACATCTTCATCTCAAAGGGACAGTCTCCAAACTTTTCTTAATGGGGATAGCAGGTCAACACAGTTCCAAACCTCCTCTGTTGGAGAAGACATATTTGAAACCAGACCAAACTGGGAGGATTGTGTAGAGACACAGATGCAGCGACTTTCAGACAGCACTAGTACAGATCAAAGTGAAGGTACCTTCATGGTTCATGGTCCCTTTTTTCCTACCCTTAAATATAAGCCTTATTTGTCTACCTCACTTTCTGTATGGACTTTTCTTGTCCTGTCCTGTCCTGTCATGTCCCATACTGTCCTGTCCCATTCTGCCCCATCCCTGCCTTGCCCCATCTGTCATGTTCTGCCCTGTTCTGTCCCTCCCCACCCCGTCCCCTACTGCCTTTTCCTGTCCTGCCCTGCCCTGCCTTTTCTGTTCTGCCCTGTCCTGTCCTCTTCTGCAATGCCCTTCCTTGTCTAGTCCTGCTCTGATCTGTTCCGTCAGGCCTGTTTGGCATTTTCCTGTTCTGTGGTATTTGGATTATACTTTGTGCTCCTTTATTTCTTTGTGAGTGATGTGTACTGTATTCAGTTTGCTGCATTCAATTTTCTGTTTTTTTTTCTTCTTTTTATGCACATATTCATATTAATGTTCAAATCTCAAGATTCCCAGGGTTCTTAAACTGAGCATTTTTATATTTTTTGTAATTACAAAAGAATCAGACTGCCTTGGCATGGATTTGAAATTATCAGGACCCCCCCCCCCCCAAAAAAAAAAAAAAAAAAATAAATAAATAAAATATGTTAAAAATAAAATAAATAAATAAATAAATAAAAAATGTAATTAATAAATTAAAAAAATAATAATTACTTTAAAATAATAATAAAAAAAATCTATATTAAAAGAGAGACATTTTTGCTTATATCTAATAATAAAACATTTCATGCTTGATGTTCTCAGTGGACTGGAATGATGATGCCGATCGTAAAGAGGAAATTTTGTCCATCGTTGCTGATCTACTTGGGTTTAGCTGGACAGGTAAATTTTGATTATATCAATGCGGTGTACTTCTCTTCTATTAGTACTCTTTCATTATTGGCCTTTAATTAGTACTCTTCTATTCTCTTTCATTCGTATACACCTATAAGTACTCTTTTATTAATACACTTATATTATTCCTCTTCAGTCTTCTGTTGGTACTCTTTCATCAGTTCACTTCTATCAGTTCTCTTCTGTTAGTCCTTTTCCAAGTACTCTATCAGCACACTTTTAACAGTACACCTTAATTGGTACTCTTTCCTTAATGCATTTTGTTGGTACCTTTCTATTAGTACACTTCCATATAACACTCTTTCAATAGTACTCTTCCTTCAGTACTATTTTATTGGTACTCTTTCACTAGTATACTTCTAATAATACTCTTCTCATGGTATTCTTTCTTCAGTGCTTTTTTATTCCTAGTTTTCCATTAGTTATCTTCTTTTTTAAGATGTTTTGAATCATCCTGATCTGAAAATATTTTTACTTTTCATGTGGTAGGGAATTACTTATACTTTTTCTGCTTTGTCTGATCTTTTGTTGTAAAAAAAATGTTAATCTTTAATGCTTTAAAACTGATTTTAAGGTCATGTTATTGTTTTTTAGAGTTAGCTAAAGAGCTGGAGTTCACAGATAATGAAGTTCAGCAGGTTCGAACAGAGAACCCAAATTCACTGCAGGAGCAGAGTACCGCACTTCTACAACGATGGACTGAACGTGAAGGCAAACATGCCACTGGTTAGTTCCTCATCTGCTCATCTTAATGACTCCCTTCCAGCGTGCTTCCGCTAATACTGACTGTGTGTGTGTGTGTGTGTGTGTGTGTGTGTGTGTGTGTGTGTGTGTGCGTGCATGTGTGTGTGCGTGTTCAGAAGACTGTCTGTTAAAAAAGCTGACTCTAATACATCGCATGGACATTGTCCACCTCATCAAGACTCAACTAAGCAAATCAGTGCAAACGTCCAGAAACTACGCTGAGATTGAGAAGACGCTGGACAACAGTGAAGGTTGACTAAAAATACTCACACCTGAACACGCACACACACACACACACACACACACACACACACACACACACACACACAATACACACAGTCATGCACACTTACAGTCAAAGCCAAAATTATTCATATTCCTGGAAAATTTTGACTCAAAGTTACTTTTATTCAACCATTAAGTTATTCTTTTCTTTTTTATCAGAAATGGCAGACTTCTCTGAAGAGATAATAAGATGATGTGAATCATTGTGGGAAATAAATTATTCCGTCATCATTTTCTGAACCGCCTAATCCTAATTAGAGTCAAGGGAGACTGGCTCCCATCTCAGCCAACTCTGGGTTAGGGCAGAGTACATGCTGGACAGCTTGTCAGGCCATTGCAGGGCAGAAACACATTGACAGCTATGCATCTCCTCTTTATGAAAGTCAGCAATGTTTTTTTTTTTTTACATGAACCTCTCAGCACAGACAGTGAGAGACATGGCCAGACTTTGATATCCCAGTTAGCTGCATTGGGGGGATAGCAGTGACGATCCAGTGAGAGTGGGGCTTGAACCCCTGACCTTGAGATTGGTAGTCTAGTACATTACCACTAGGCCACAATGAACAAAAAGTGGCATGTCCAAAAATGTTCAGACCCTATGCTAACTGTAACCGCATCATAACTATGTTGATTTATTTGGAACAGCTGTTTCAATCAGTTGAAATGGTAAAATAAACAGCAGCTTTCTGGAGTTGGTTTGTGGACAGCCATGGCTAAGACAATGAAGCTCACTGAGGACCCGTGGCTGGGCATTGTGGCTGCTCACAAGTCAAGAAAGGGTTATAAGGCCATATCTACATTTTTTCAAATTTCAGTGGTGACAGTGCAATGTAATATTTAAAAGATACTTTGGAGAATCTCAGAGGGATGTAATTGGAAGCCATAAATGACACATGTGCTGGCTTGGAGGATAGTGAAAGGTAAAAAACAAAAATCCAAGGATCACCTCCAAGGCTATCCTCATGAATTTGGGTGCCACTGGTGGCAACATCTCAAGGCAAACAATCCATATTGCCAATGCACACTGCTGGGTTTCATAGACATAGACCAAGAATACGCCACTTCTCCTTATGAGGCACACAAAAGCCAGGCTAGCCTTTGCAAATGCTCATCTGGACAAAAAGACGACTTCTGGTCTTCTGTTTTATGGTCCGATGAAACAAAAATTGAATTGTTTCGACACAATGATATATCTTTCACTTCACATAAAAAAGGAGAAGTAGCCTTCAACCCTAAGAACATCATCCCCATTGTCAAACATGGTGGTGAAAACCTAATTCTTTGAAGGTGTTTTTCAGCCAGGGAACTTAATCAAAGTAAACAACACCATGAAAAAAGAGCACTACATCAAGATTCTCAACAACAACATCAGGCAGTCTGCCAAGAAACTTGGCCTAGGGCACCAGTGGACATTTCATCACAACATTGACCCAAAGTATCCAGCAAAGTTTTGAAGAAATTGATAAAGGATAAAACATGAATGTTTTCCAGCCGTTCGGCCAGAGTTCTGACTTGAATCCAATTGAGAATCTGTGGAGGGAGCTAAAGATCAGGGTGATGGCAAAGAGACCCTCCAACCTGAAGAAGTTGGAGTTTATCACTAAATTGATTGCTGCAAAGGCTTTTCTACTCAATATTGAAAAGGGAATGGATCATTTTGGACATGCCACTTTTTGTTGTAATGTAAATAAAATCTGATCAAATACACACACACACACACACACACACACACACACACACACGCACACGCACACCTAGATACATACTCACATATAAACACATGCAAACAACAACAACACACATACACACACACACACACACACGCACACATAGATAGACAGACAAACAGACACTCACATGCATATGCAAACACCTTCAAATACACACAAAAACACACAGAAACATAGATACATACACATATACACGCACACCTACACATAAACACACGCATGTACATACACACACACACACACACAGACACACACACAGACACACACACACACACACACACACACACACACACACACACACACACACACACACACACACACACACATCTACAGATATGCACACACACACAATTTAAAACATAAGCATGGATGCAAATACACATGCACCCATACACACACAAAAACACACTGACACAACTATATACACACACACACACACACACACACACACATATATATACTAACTTCATATCCTCCTTCTCCACATCCATAAATCTTTTCTTTGGTCTTCCTCTAGGCCTTCTCCCTGGTCGTTCCAACCTCAGCATACTATTACCAATGTACTCACTATCCCTCCTCTGTACATGTCCAAGCCATCTCAATCTAGCCTCTCTGACTTTGTCTCCAAAACCTCTATGTGCTGTCCCTCTGATGTACTCATTTATTATCCTATCCATCCTTGGTACTCCCAAAGAGAACCTCAACATTTTCATCTCTGCTCCTTCCAGCTCTGCCTCCTGCCTTTTCCTCAGGGCCACTGTTTCTAAACCATACAATATCGCTGGCCTCATCACCATCTTGTACACTTTTCCTTTCATTCTTGCTGATACCCTCCTATCACAAATCACACCGGACACTTTTCTCCAACCATTCCAACTTGCCTGCACACGCTTCTTCACCTTTTTCCAGACTCTCCATTGCTCTGGATTGTTGAGCCTAAGTACTTAAAATCCTCCACCTTCCTTATCTCTGCTCCCTGTAACCTCACCATTCTTCTTGGGTCCTTGTCGTTCACACACATGTAGTCTGTCTTACTGAGGCTAACCTTCATTCCTCTCCTTTCCAGGGCATACCTCCACCTCTCTGGGATTTTCCTGCACTTGTTCTCTGCTTTCTCTACAGATCAAAATGTTATCTGCCAACATCACAGTCCATGGAGATTCTTGTCTAACTTCATATGTCAACCTGTCCATCACTATAGCAAACAAGAATCCTATGCTGTTTGGCAACACTCTCACCCACTACTACTTTGTAGTCACTGACTTTCTTCAAATTACATTGCCTATACAAGATGTAGTCTACCTGTGTTCTCCTACCTCCACTTTTATAAGTCACCCTATGCTCCTGTCTCTGCTGGAAGAAAGTATTCACCACAGCCATTTCCATCCTTTTTGCAAAATCTATCAACATCTGTCCTTCTGCGTTCCTGTCCTGGATAACAAACCTGCCCATCACGTCCTCCTCCTCTCTGTTGCCTGCACCAACATATCCATTGAAGTCTGCACCAATGACCACTCTTTCACCTCTGGGGGTACTCTGCATCACTTCATCTAACTCACTTCCGAATTTTTCCTTCTCTTCTCACTCACATCCTGCCTGTTGGACATAAGCACTAACAGCATTGAACATCACACCTTCAATTTGGAACTTGAGACTTATCACTCTGTCTGACACTCTTTTCACTTCTAGAACATTCCTGACAAACCCCTCCTTCAAGATGACTCCTACTCCATTTCTCTTCCCATCCACACCATGTAAAAACAGCTTAAACCCTGCTCCTAAGCTTCTTGCCTTGCTACCTTTCCACCTGGTCTCATGAACACACAGTATGCAGAGCAACATTCAAAGTCCCTACTCTCAGTTTTAGACTCATGCCTTTCCTCTTCTCTCTCTGCCTACGGACCCGCCTCCCGCCTCTCCTTCTTCGACCTCTCCTTGCTCGACAAACAGTAGTTAACGGCACTGATGGCGGTTGTTGTTAACCCGGGCCTTGATCAATCTGGTATGAAATTTGTATTGACGGTTCACATTCTGTATTTTGGCAAAAGTTTTATGCCAAATGCCCTTTCTGTCAAAAACCCCTCTCTCTCTCTCTCTCTCTCTCTCTCTCTCTCTCTCTCTATATATATATATATATATATATATATATATATATATATATATATATATATATATATATATATATATATATATATATATATATATATATATATATATATATATAAGATGGGGCAGTAGTGGTCTAGTGGTATAGGGCGCTGGATCGCTGATCCAAAGGTTGGGGGTTCGAGTTCCACTCTCCACAAGGTTGCCACTGTCCTCCCCAGTGCGGCTAACTGGGTTATCAAAGGCGGGCCATGTCTCTCACTGTCTATGGTGAGAGGCATGTAAAAGAACCATTGCTGACTTTCGTAAAGAGTAGCTGCAAAGCCGTCAGCGTGTTTCTGTCCCTTGCTAAAAAGGGTTGTGACAGGAAGGGCATCCGACGTAAAAAAAAACCTCTGCCAAATCAAAACGTGCGAATCAGATGATTCGCTGTGGCGACTCCCGAGTAAAAGGGAAAAAGCCGAAAGGAAGACAGACATATATATATAAGGTTTGTGTCAGGAAGGGCATCTGACAAAAAAAAACCTATGCCAAATGAAACATGCGAATCATTTGCTGTGGTGACCGCTGATAAAGGGGTAAAGCCGAAAGAAAATCTCTCATATACATATACCGTGTGTTCCTCCGTACTCCAAGAACGCCTTGTGCACTGCTTCACAATTATTTTCTGTGATGCCCCGTATTGGAAGAAAAAATAGACACACACACACACACACACACACACCAGCACCCCAAGTGTGACTATAAATAGTGTTTACTGCATTTCATATAGTCTGTTCAGTGTTTTTTCTCGATACCATAGGAAACACAATGAGAGCGCCATTGCCACCTAGTGTAATTGTGCATCGTCTACAGTAGGTGGCAGTGGCGCTGTGTAATATATTATTATTATTATTATTATGAAATATCTATTGTTTTTACATATTTATCTTTAATATCAAGTTGGCTTTGTCAATCTCGACAGATAATCGGGGGGGGTTGTACCATGGGTCTTCGGTCAGGGAGCTGCAGTGTCAGGCATGGCTGTAGAGGCCGATACGGGATCTGCAGGTCCTGCCGCAGCCGCTGCAGATGAATTCCTCACAGTGTGGTGGGGTGGGGCCAGTCTCCGCTATCTGCGGAGTCTCTTCTCCCCCCAGCAGGTGTCTCTTCTCTGCTTTGCTGTCCTGATGACATCCTGAGTGGTGGTCCGCCAGTCATAGCGGTCGGAGGCAACTGATTCCAGGTCGGAGGGGTTGAAGCCTCCAGCCTTGAGGTCGCACTTGCAGACATCCTTGAACCTGAGAGCTGGGCATTCCTTTGACCTGGCACCAGTAGCCAGTTGCCCGTACAGTAAGTCTTTGGGAATGTGGCCATCATCCATTCGGTGACATAACCAAGCCATTGCAAGCCTCTCTGGGTCAGGATGGCAAACATACTGTGCACATCTGCTCTGGCCCGGACATCGTTGTTGAAGACATGGGCCTGCCAAGTGATGCCCATTAGTCTGCAAAGGCAGCAATGGTGGTAAGCGTTCAGCCGGCATTCCTGGCAGGAGTAAAGGGTCCATGCTGCACTGCTGTAAAGGAGAGTACTCAGTACGCAGGCCTTATAGACTCTAATCTTGGTGTTGGTGGTTAGCATAGAGTTGTCCTAGACTCGCTTCGCCAAACAGGCCATCACTGTCGATGCCTTGTCGATACAGGCATTCAGTTTGGAATCTAGAGAGAGGTTGCTGGAGATCTGAGGTAGGTGAACCTTTCCACCACTTCAAGGGTGTGGTCACTAATGTTGATACTGGGAGCACTGCTGACATCCTGGATAATGAGCTTGGTCTTATTAAGACTGATGGTGAGGCCAAACTCAGAGCAGGCACCAGCAAAGCAGTTGATGAGATGCTGGAGCAATTCCTCAGTGTGGGCAACAAGACCAGCATCATCAGCAAAGAGCAGCTCCCTGATGAGAACGCTTTGCACCTTGGTCTTTGCTCTGAGGCATGCCAGGTTAAAGAGGCCTCCGTCAGTCCTGGCATGGAGGAAGATGCCGCCTTCTGAGTCCCGGAAGGCATAGCACAGGAGCAGGGAGAAAAAGATGCCAAAAAGGGTTGGAGCAAGGACACAACCCTGTTTCACACCATTCTTGATCAGGAAAGGGTCTGAGGATAATCCATCAAACTCGACGATGCCTTTCATGTCCTGGTGGAATGACTTGATCAGACTCAAAAGCTTGTGGGGGACAGCCAAGTCGCTGGAGGAGGGCAAACAGTCCATCCCTGCTGACCGAGTCAAAAGCCTTGGTCAGGTCGATGAAGGCCAAATAGAGGGGCTGTCTCTGCTTCCGGAAAACAACTTCTACTGCAGCTGCCTCACTGACAAGACCATGTCTGTGGTTGACCTGGCTGCTCTGAATCCACACTGCGCCTCTGGATACACACGTTTGGCAAGTAGTTGCAGCCTGTTGAGGACGACACGTGCAAAGGTTTTGCCAACTATGCTTAGTAGTGAGATGCCACAATAGTTGTTGCAATCGCTTTGTTCCCCCTTGTTCTTGTAGAGGGTGATGATTTAGACATCATGCATGTCTTGGGGAACAGTCCATTCCTCCCAGCACTGCAGCAGGAGCTAATGGAAGTGTTTCAAGAGCGAGCTCTCGTTTGTGGTTTTGATGATTTCAGGCAGGATGTTATCACTGCCAGGAGCTTTGCCACTTGAGATGGAGTCTACCACCTTGCTGAGCTCCTATATGGTGGGTGGAGCATCAAGCTCATCCATAACAGACAGTGGAGGGATGTTTTCAAGGGCGGTGTTCGAGATGGTGGTTTCTCTTGAGTAGAGCTCTTGGTAGGGTTCAGCCCATTTCTCCATTTGTTTGCCATGATCCTTGATGACCTCACCTGCATGTGATTTGAGTGGGGCGGTCTTGATGACCCTGGGACCAAAAGCCTTCTTCATGCCTTTGTATATTTTTCGCATGTTTCCAAGATCTGCAGAAAGCTGTATGTCCTGGCAGAGGTTAAGCCAGTAGTTGGTGGCACAACACCTTGCAATATTTTGTGCATTATTCCTTGCAGCATGCAGTGCAGCAAGCATTCACACAGAGGGCTTCTTCTTGTGAGCAATTAGGGCTGCACACTTGGCGGCAATGGCAGGTTCCTTCTCAGCGACTCCTGCTTCAAACCAATTCACACTGTTCCCCACCTTCTTCCCAAAGGTGCCTATAGCAGTCTCAAACACAACCTCGTGGATGTGGTTCCACCTTGTAGTAGCACAGTCAGTGGGGCAGTCTGCCAGGGTTACATTTATGGCTTCAGCATAGCATTCCCGCAGTTCAGGCACCTCAATCATAGCTATGTTGATTCAGGGCCGGTGTTTCTGCTTGGAGCGGTTAACACATCTGAGGCAGAGACAGACCAGGGAATGGTCAGTGTCACAGTCAGCGCTGTGGAAACTGTACATGACCAGCACTTAGTTCAGCAGGGATCTCCTGGTGATGACGAAGTCCAGCTGATGCCATTGGTGAGACCTTGGATGTCTCCTGGACACTCAGTAGCAAGGCTTGGTGGAGAAGAATATGTTGGTCAGACAGATGTCATGAAAGGAGCAGAACTCAAGAAGGCGTTAGCTGAAGAGCAGAGTGTCAGAGCATAGGCACTAAGGATGGTGGCTGGTCCAGAGGAGGTTGTGAGACAGAGACAGAGGACTCACGGGGTGCATGAGGATGGTTGTTCAACAGAGGACAGAAAAGAGTTGTGCACAGTGAATCCAGCACCGTACAGGCGATGCTCGTCAGATTCCTGTCCCTGTCAGAAGAACGTATAGTCCTTCTCCTTCAGGCTGCCGCTGCCAGGGAGTCGTGTCTCTTACAGTGCAGCAATGTCAATATTGAGCCTCCTCAGCTTGAGGTCCATGATGGCAGTTTTCCTGATGTCGTTCATTTGCTGGAGATCATCAGAGAGGCCAGGACACATTGTTGTTCCAGGTTGCCAGACTCAGAGCTGGCTGCTTTGTTTTTTTGTTGTTGCCTGGTGCAGTGTTTACAGTTCATGCTTCAGCTTTTCACCTACACTTCAAGCACCTATTGAAGTAAGCGGACTGTGGCCAGCACCTTACTGGCTGGGGATACCCAGTTAAAGGCAGATGGTAGCTGGCCGGTGGGACACAATGATTCTACCTACCATCGGGAGATAACCCTAGGTGCCCGAGCTTACGCCAATTAGCCCTGGGCTTTGACCAGTATCTGCACCTCCCCGTGTTGAGCTGCCACAGAAGGCGGCACTGGAGTGACCTCTCCAGGCCACAGGCCAGGGCTAAGTTGTGTAGAATCTGAGATGCTCAGTCAACAGATCCCCCTTCTCAGCCTAGCTGGTAGTGTCCAACGGAAGGGGCTAGCTGATACAGTTGGTACCAACTTGGCTACAGGAGTTGCCGGGAGGTGCCGCTATGCCATCTTCGGGGCTCCACTCTGGATTTTCTGTATGGGGTGTCTCTCTCTTAGCCTTTGTCGCTCCTGTGATGACCACAAGGCAGTGCTGCTATTTGCCCATAGTTGGGGGTGTGGATCAGAGTTGTCCTTCTCTTTGCCTTTACCTCAAGGACTTTATCAGCAAGGCAGCAGATGGTTGACTAGTGAGTACCAGGGCATGTCCACACACCGATGGGCCTGCATACTACACCTCTGGGGCTCAACCTGCTCTGAGATCCCTCAGATATTTAGCCTGGGGCTGTCAGGTGCCCAGTTACTAGGGTGTGCCACGCAGAGGCAATGTGAGAGTCTTGACTTAGCAGAAGCTTTGTATCATCAGGAAGGACTTACGCACTTGGCCTTCTTTTCATCCAATGAGCTAGATAGCGGCTGCAGATGAAGCTGGAAGTGAGAAGTCTAAGCAACTACACTACAGCACTAGGCGCTATACTAAGTCCTACGTAATGCACCTAACCCCATCTTTAATATATTAGGTCAAATATATGTGTTTGTGTCAGGTTACATGAGTTTGGGGGGAGGGGGGGTTGGAATGGATTAATTGGATATGCGCACACACACACACACACACACACACACACACACACACACACACACATCATAGACATCTGCATGCACCCACTCACTAATACACACCTACACATACACATATACACACATTCGCATACACACAAAGACACACACACACACACACACACACACACATCAATGCACATTTTCACAGACACAAACACACATATGAATTTTTGTGATTTATTTGATCCAACTGAAGGATCCTTTTCTTCTAGGGATTTTTTTAGAACAAAACTGCAAGTGTGTGTGTGTGTGTGTGTGTGTGTGTGTGTGTGTGTGTGTGTGTGTGTGTGTGTGTGTGTGTACAGCACTGTCTTCTGTACAGGAAGTCAGTCCCCAGATAGTGGGAAAAGAGGATGTTTTCCAGAAGCCTCCAGCTGCAGTGTCAGAGGAAGACCTTTCAGTGGCATCGCTACTGGAAATTCCTTCTTGGGCAGAACCTGTAGAACACACTCATTCTGAGAGTATCTATGGAGACATGATAGATGAGTTGGAAGTTACTCAGTAAGTTTCTTTTATCTGTCATATTATTATTATTATTATTATTATTATTATTACATTTTGCATCCTGAAATGAAGGATTACTACAGAACAGTGTAAATCACACTTTATCTCAGTATTCACATGCCTCTTACATGTGTGTTAGTGTAGTTAGCTGTAGCATGCTTCTGGTGTCTATTACAGCAAAACATGGATATGCCAGGAGGGTGAAAAAGACTCGACGCACTTGTCACCAGAAACAGCAGTAAGTCAGTGTGTTTTTATTTATTATTAATTTGTATGATAATGCGAGTAGTGGTGGCCCAGTGGTAAGGTGCTGAATTACCAATCCCAAGGTTGGGGGACAACTGTTGTCACTGCGACCCCCCAGTTATCTTATTTAAGGGCAGCTATGTCTCTTACTGACTATGGTGAGAAGTTCATGTATTAGCCTAACGAGCTCTCCAGGGTGTACTCTGCCCTGGGCCAGAGTCAGCTGAGATGGGCGCCAGCCTCTCCATGAGTATAATTAGGATTAAGCGGTTCAGAAAATGAATGAATGAATGTATGATAGTGTGTTTCCTCAGTGAATCAATTAGCACTTCAATACAGTACTGTGATTTGACACACACACACACACACACACACACACACACACACACACACACACACACACACACACACAAATCATCATTGTCACACTGCATCTTTCTTTAATTTACCATATAATCTAAAAAGTATAGAGTGGAATGTATTGATTTACATTTGTTTATGTATGAAACATTTATTGTGTGTGGTATGAGGGCGCCAGTCTCCTTGCAACCCTAATTAGGATTAAGCGGTTCAGAAAATAAATGAATGTAGGGTAAGGAGCAAAGTGGTTAGCATGTCCCGCTCACAGCACAAAAGACTTGAGTGTGAGTATAAATAGTTGAGTGGTGAGTATAAATATTTGAGTGTTACATGGGCTTGCAGTGGACTGGTGAGCTAGCTATTAATGGTATACGCTGTATTCTACCAGAGTCACCTGAGACTCCACCCTCTTTCTGAATGCAATAAATCAGGGGTCGGGAACCTTTTTGACTAAGAGAGTATATATATATATATATATATATATTGAATATAAATAAATTGAAAAGAAGACCAAGAATTTGAGAGTATAATAAGACTGAATTTATTTTAAACGACATTGTTTTAACGAATAAGAAAAGTACTTATTACTATTAATGCGACTTCTGGTGCTGCATGGTTTTCCTGATGACTTTGTAATCTGGTTGATACGTGGTGATGTTCAGCTTCATGCAGGCGTTTAAGCTTCCATCTGTTAAACGTGATTGCAGGTTGGTCTTGATGTTTTTCAGGTGAGAAGGACTGCTCACGTGCACATGTGGAGCCAAACATGATAAATACGACATGACTCCCGCGCTGCAGTGTTTATGTGACAGGAAGCGCATGCCAAGTTTTGGCAATCAGCTGGTCTGCGGCTTGAAGTTTTTCCATGTCTGTCCATTTGTATTTTGCTTGCAAGCTGTGCTTGGCTTCGTGCAAATGAGCTGATCAAGATGAGGGAAATTTATCTCTTTACTCAAAAACAACACACGCAGTCTGTGATGATCATTATAATCCAATAAAATTAGAGTTTCAAGGTATCGGACCCGCCCACATACTGGCGTACAGAAAGGATTGGCCCTCCGCTGCGCACCACAGTGACGTGGCATTGAAAATAAATTTATAGATTTAAATGCACGAGATTTATTCATCTGTTTTTGTTTTATTTAATGGCTTTTTTTGTATTTTTATTTAAATGACAGTGAAATTATGTATTCGTTATTCTGTTAAGAAAGGCCACCTGATTTATCTGAGACCCAGATACAATCATCAAAAGAGCCACATCTGGCTTGCGCCCCATAGGTTCCCGATCCCTGCAATAAAGGATAAAGCCATTAAGAAAATGAACTGGGAAAAAAACTTATGTGAATTCAATGGGTAGGACCTGGATATGTGATTAGTGGTGGGTCTGAGATGTGTGTTTAGAACGCAGGACTCATAATTGTGTTTAGTAAACAGGTTTGAGACTTTCGACAAGAGTAGCTGCAAAGCCTTCAGCGTGTTTCCGCCCTGCGATGGCCTGGCAAAACTATCCAAGGTGTACTCTGCTCTTGCCCGGAGTCGGCTGGGATGGGCGTCAGCCTTTACATGACCCTAATTAGGATTAAGCGGTTACAGAAAATGATGATTATGAAATGAGTTTGAGATGTGTGTTTCATGGGCAGTGCTGAGATGTGTCTTTAGGAGGCAGGGCTGAGATATGTTTAGTGATCTGGGCTGAGACATGTGTTTCATCAGTGGAGATGAGAAATGTTTAGTTAGTGAGCAGGATTGAGATGTGTGTTTAGTGGGCAGTACTGAGACATATTTTTAGTGGGTGGGGCTGAGATGTGTTTAGTAGGCAGGGCTAAGACATATTTAGTAATCAGAGCTGAAACGTGTGTTAAGTGGGTGGAGCTGAGACGTGTTTTGTGGGCAGGGTGAGAAGTCGGTTTAGTGGGTAGGGCTGAGATGTGTGTTTAGTAGGTGGGGCTGAGATATATGTTTAGTGTATGGAGATGGGATCCTTCAGATAAATAAATTAGCTGTCAATTTGTAGCATCTTCTCATTTAGCAAGGCTAGTTAAAGTTAATGTTTTACTATGGTTACCTACAGCTTGCAATGTGAGGGTGCAATCATTTATTTCAGTTTTAGATTTGTTATTCTGGAGTAATTCACCGCATTTAACATCAGACTCTTTAACACTGCTTTTCATTTTCTGTCCTTCACTTTTCAATTTCACTTGAAAATTTCATGAGAAGGTTCCTCTGAACACCATTTTTGCAATTTTATAAGATTTTCTTGTGTTTATATTCTACAGTGACCTCCAGCTGACTTCCCATCTCTTTTTCATCATCTGATTTTTAATTAAAAAAAAATTGTATTGCCTTTTATCATCCAGCTCTCAGCTGCAGGTCAGAGTCCAGAAGATCACAATGTCCTGAGCTTCTCACCTGTAGCAGGTGCTTACAAGACATCCTTCTTCAACTTCAGTCAATCCTCTATTGATGGGTTTTCTTATGAGCTTTCAACAGATCGTCACTCTGACGAGGGTGAAATTCTGACATTTATGTCACAAGGGCCCGCTGAAGAACCTTTGGGATCTCCACCTGATAACCTTTCCCCTGTATATGAGAAAAGTGACATGGAAGAAAGTGAGAAGTCCTCCTCAGAGTTTCAACAGACTTATCTTTGTGGTTCTGAGACTTACAAAGCCCCAAAGCTCCCTGACAGTGATCAGGGACCTGGAGAAGAATGCATTCATTCAGTAGACCAAATGATGAATAGATCTAATACAGAGGACTGTACACAGCAAACCCCAGACCTCACCAGGACACTGTATGAGTCTGATCACATTTTTATAAATTCTAAATCTGAACAGGTCTCAGCTGGAGAACATGCTGAGTTTGATTCACCATCTCATTGTGAAAGTAACACAGAAAAACAGGAAGCAGAAGGTGCTGTTACTCCAGATGAATTCCTCCAAATGATTAGACCAAGTGTCTATAATTCTGGATCTCCTGAAGAAGGTCTAGAACAGAAACATATTTCAGAAGAAATGCATGATGGTGAACATTTTTCTCTCCCAGAACAAACAAATGACCTTGAAGAAATGCACAATATCTCCACTAAAGATTCAGAAATACTGCAAGAAGTCCAGGTTGAAGAGATGATCATGTCAGACTGTTGCAGCCTGAAAGAAAACAATCTTCACCAAGATATGTCACCCTTTTCTGATTCAAATTTATCTCCACAAGCCCCAGACACAGACCAAGCTCTACAGCAAGTTCAGTTTGGGGAAACTCCTTGGGCACCAGAGAGAAGGTTTCATAAGGAAGCAGACCAGCTTCTCACCAAGGTTCCCGAGGCAGCAATGTTACAAAGAAAAAAACGTCCACAGTCAGAATCCTTAATGTCTGATTTACCTTCTTCGTTTTCAGAGAACAATCCACTTATCCGTAGTTTCTCAGAGTCTGATCAAACTATTGTAGGTTCCTTAAGCACTGGTGAAACTTTGATGTTACTTCAAAAACGTGTTCCTGTGGAACCTCCACTAAAGGGTGAAGCTGTTGTTTTGGAGATCGCCGATTCAAAAAGATCTAAAAGTGAGGATGAAACACTCACAAAAGCACTTTCCAAAGCTGAGGAGCCTAAAGTACTAGAGTTACAAAGAGAAGATGCCTATGTTTTCCAGAGTGCTCTTGACCTGCCTGAAGAGCAGATGTTCTTTAGAATTTCAAATGACTCTAAACTGGGAGAAGAGCCAGATGTACATTGTGTTAACTTAAAGCCACAAGAAGATGGTGCTGAAGGTCTGAGTACATATGAAACCATAGAAGAGGAGACCCAGGATTATATCCAGGACTGCATGGAACCACCAGCCTTCCAGGACATTTTTGACGACCAAGAGGAACAAGAAGAGCCACTTAGACTTCAGAAGAATTTAAAGTCTTTCATTATTTCTTCTGAGAAAGTGCCTCATCAAGGGGATGTTATGGATGATGATGCTCTTAGGAGGGTAAGATCAGAACATGATCCTTCACTCAGTTTTTATCCCCAGCTTCACCTTTACCTCCTCCTACTTTCTAGCAGACATCATAATTTCTAAACATCATGCGAGAACCTGCTTCATAAAAATCTGTATTGGAAATTTATTGTTGACGTAGATTTCTGACCTTCAAAACCTCATACTGCTGCATGATCAGATTGATTTCCTTTTTTGGATTATCTACCAAAGTTTGGTTGTGGAGCCAGGTGGACTGTTCAATCCTCCACTGAGGCTGATGATTATATTCTGTGCATGAATGACCTGTTTGATTTTGCTGCATGTTTTCCTGAGAGCTGGGGTTTTGCTGTACTCATATTCTTTAGTCATATCTATCCAGTTAAACATTCTTCCACTAATCCACTTCAATATAGAATATACAAACAGTAAGTGAAGTAACAGAGAGCTTTCCTGTAGTTTGACTCTTCTGTTTTGTTTGTTTTTATCTTTATTTTTTTTGGAAAACTTTGCTATGGAATGTGTTTCATTAGCTCAATGAGTTCACCTTCTCCTTCCTTGATTGCTGATGATGGTATCTGAAGAGGCTGTTATCATTTTTTTTTATCTTTATAGTGCGTTTAGTTTAAATTGGTCTAAAGAGAGGATTCTCCAAGTGCAGTACTTTTTACTGATTTACTTTTATCACAAACCTGAACCCTGCGTTTGTGTGTGTATTCCTTATTTGTGTGTATATTATCAGGCTAATGGAGACGCTGATGTTACTCCAGAGACTGAGATGGAGGAACTGCGCATCGAGGAACAGGGAAAACGGAAAATTATGCAGGTACTTAACCACTAGACCTACTTTTACAGTGCGTTGTAGAAGTATACAGTAAATTAAATTGAATTTGCAAACAAAAATGACCATATTATGATGTCGGTTCATGGACGAGTTATGATCCATATAACATTATATATTTATACCTATCGTATCTGATAGGAAAATATACACTTTTTTACTTGATGGAAAGTGCAAGATTTAGTAGAACTCCAACTGTATTCATCACCATGAGAAAATGTGAAGTTGTAGCAACACATTGGGAATAACTACTGACCTTAATCTTTGATTAAATCTCTTATGCTGACTAATAACCAAACACCACATCACCTTCTTCTAGCTGTAACTGGTAGAGATGAGCTTTACCTTTGCAAGTGTGTGTGAGGTGTGATGTGTTATCTGTATAGGTGAGTAATAGGGACGTGGTCAGGCGCTGTGCATCGGAAGAGGAGGACAGAACCGAAGGCCATGATCACTCTAGACTGGTGAAGAGAACAGTTGTGAAGAGTGATGGGGATGAGACAGAGGTGCACAGGCCTTTTTTTTTTTAGGTCTTTTTTCATTCCTTTGTGGATTATACTTTTTTTTAAATTAATCATTCAAAATATTTTCTCATTTTTGGTTGGTGGAAAGTCATCAAATAATTCATGATTTTTCTATGACGTGAATTATATATTACTGATACCGGACAAGTTGAATAAGTCGGAAATATTAGAAATGCATTCTTAAACAATTAAAGTATGTGGCTCTTGTACGATGTGGAGAATTATCTCGATCTTGAAGGGTGTTATCCACCTTCGTGTCATCAAAGGGGATAAAACCACCTTGATCTGAATAATTTTCTTTATCATACTTCATTTATTCAGTAATTGTGTCTTATTCTGATCAGATAACTAATTAATCTCTAACTCTTTATTCTGACTTTGGTTAACTTGCTCAGGTGATGTTTACTGAGCAGGGTGAGGCTGCTGTACTTCAAGTGGTCAGCAAGGCTGAGAAGCTCAATGAGACTGGAAAACATTTTGAAAAAACTAGCCTGGACACACACCTGGTCATCGGCCAAGATGACAACTTGCAGGTGAGTTGTCAGTGCGATTTTTATTTTTAAAGGTGCAATCATCAATTCTAATCCAATACACTTTTTGAGAACGTCGATGGAATATCAACTCATGTTCCACTCGGTCTTCATATTGTATGATCTGAAAAACTCCCCTGTTCACACACAGCATTGACTCTGTAGACGGGGGCCAATCAAAGTGGTTCAAACCAAGCCACCCTATGCCATATCAGTCACGCAGAAACAAGGGGCAAGTTTGCTTATTGACAGCATAAACTCTCTGTGTTGCTGACTGTCTGGAGTGGAGATGAGGGTGTAACTGCTGTTACCTTGAAAATGCATGACGAATTTTGAAGGCAGAGCTTTTATAGAAGGACTGTATATTTGTTTGTCTTTTAAGTTCATATATCAACCATTCTTCAAACCAACTTTTTCTTTCCCATCTAAAGGATGAAGAACTTGATTTTTCAAGTGAACTTCACTGAAGGACAAAAGATGGAGAAGAAGGTGTATAGGTCATAAATATGGCTGCTATCCTGTCGATGACATTCAGTATCATATATATTTTTTTTAATTATTTAGCAGAGTAGTGATGACCTTTCCTCTTTTTCCCTCACTTATCTGTTTAAAAAGGATGCTCAAACAAACGCAGAATACATCTCTCTCTCTCTCTCTCTCTCTCTCTCTCTCTCTCTCTCTCTCTATTTATCTCTATTTAGTTCACCTTAACAGGTCTTCCTGCTTTGATGTTTGTTTACATCAAGCATCATTGTTCATTTCTTTTTCTTATGTGAGTACACTCTGTTCATTTGTTTAGCTGTCTGCTTATTTATCTATCTCAAATGTATTCGGTGAAATGAAAGAAAAAGTCAATGTTAAAGTTTTAATGCTAGCACTCCATGATAATGTTAGCATTATGGAAGGAACTGAAAAAAATATCTACTGTCAGCTCAGCAACCCTTCATGATTATATACCACTCACTATAACAACACTCAGCTGGTTTATTTATTATTTCATTGAGATATTATATAGCTAGCTATTTGGGATCAACTAATACCGCTGATTAGTTTATTTAAACACACACAGGAACAGTTTAATCAACGGGTTGCCTGTGTATCACTGGTTCAGTTAGCTTGATTGCCATGATGTAGTGACACATTATCTTCAAACAGAAACCTTCAAGATTTTTAACCAGTTTCATCACTCATCCTGGGAAATACGTATCTATTAGCTTTATATCATCACAAAGCTTCATTCTTTATAACCAGCTTATCATTTTCCTTCTGTGACATCATCACCCAAAAACATCATAATCCTAATCTGTGTATAATCACATTTACCACTGCAAGTGAAATTAGGATTAGCATGATTAGCACCAGTCATCTAATAATAACTTATAAAAGTGCATATCGTTTAAAATCACCTGTCTACCAGTCTGTATGTCTGCTGCTGTGTCTGTCTCACACTGTGTCTGTGTTTATTGTAGTGTTACATAATTGCCTTTATGTACTTCACATCCTGTTTTAATGCTAGTTTATACATGCCTTCATCCACTTTCTCTTCACTACACAGCAGTGTGCATCAATACCCAATATGCGAACTGCGAATAAAAATCTGCCTTGAAAAATGAAATGGACATTGTTAGGTGGGTGGCAAGGAATAGGGAAAGTGGACAGTCTAAGGAGAGTGGATCAGCCTACAGATGTGCACTGGATAGGAGAGTGAATATGACTAGAAGTGGACAGGATTGCAAAAAGAATATCGGACTACGGGAGGTGGACAGAACTGGACGGATTGTGAGAATATTGTAACAGGGCATTAAGTGTTCGTTGTCTTAAGAATGTAGCAAATATTAAACTGTGTTTATGACATCTTAATCACTTATTTGTTCCCTTCATCCCTAAGCGAGATATCTCTCTCTCTCTCTCTCTCTCGCTCGCTCTCTTTCTCTCTCTCTCTCTCTCTCTCTCTCTCTGTTTGAGACTTAAAACTGCTGCTGTGTTTCACTGTGATTCTCATTAACTCTTCATTATTATATAAAATTCTATTGTTCATTCCATAAATGGCATGTGTTCTAGGTTATTATAGAGCATGATCCACTATACAGTGTGTGTGTGTGTGTGTGTGTGTGTGTGTGTGTGTGTGTGTGTGTGTGTGTGTGTGTGTGTGCGCAAATAAAGTGTTATCAAAGCATTTAATGACTCTCTTCACTTCAAAAAAAAGTACAGAAAAATACAACAGTTGGAGACAGACAGTTTTTCTTCTCACAGACAGACAGACATTCTTCTTAAAGATAAACAGTTTTCTATGCACAAACAGTTGACAGGTTTTTATCATAAACAGACAGGCACCGTTTTCTTCTCCCACACACACACAGCCTGGAAATTTTCTTGTCACACATAGACATTTTTTTCTAACAGACAGACAAACATACATATTTTTCTGGCAGAGTTTTCCTCTCACAGACAGACAGGCAGGTAGTTTCCTTGTCACGAACAGTTTTCTTCTCAAAGACAGACAGTTCCCTTGTTGAAAAGACGGACAGTTGTATTATCACAGACAGAAAGAGCTTTCGTTTTACAGACACAAGTTTTCATCTTATAGTCACACAGACAGTTTCCTTCACACAGACAGACAGCTTCTTTTCACAGGCAGTTTTCTTCTCACAGACATTTTCTTAAGCTCATATGTAAATAGACAGGTTCTTTTCACAGACAAGGGGGCAGTGGTGGTCCAAAGGTTGGGGGTTCGAGTCCCATTCTCCACAAGGTTGTCACCGTCCCCCCCAGTGCAGCAAACTGGGTTATCAAAGGCGGGCCATGTCTCTCACTGTCTATGGTGAGAGGTTCATGTAAAAGAACCATTTCTGACTTTCGTAAAGAGTAGCTGCAAAGTGGTCAGCATGTTTCTGTCCCTTGCTAAAAAGGGTTGTGACAGGAAGGGCATCCGACGTAAAAAAATCCTCTGCCAAATCAAATGTGCGAATCAGATGATTCGCTGTGGCAACTCCCGAGTAAAAGGGAAAAAGCCGAAAGGAAGACAGACAGATTTTTCACAGACAAACGGTTCTCACCGACAGACAGTTTTCCTCTTACAGACAAACAGACAATTTTTTTCTCAGTTTTCTTTCACAGGCAGACATACAGAATTTCTTCTCACAGACAGACAGTTTCCTTCTTATAGAGTAATAGACAGAGTTTTTTCTCACAGGCAGACAATAGACAGACAGTTCATCAACCAGGAATTAACAAGGTCTATCTGCGATTTCATTCAAATGGCAGCTTTACCTTGTTAATTTTCCTTTGACGAGTGGTCTTTTCACAGACAAAGCGCTTCCATCTCACAGACAGACAATTTTTATCTCACATAGTTTGAACAAGACAAGTTTAGACAAGGTTTTTTTTTGCACTTGGGGCCTCGTGACCCATATTTCTAACACAAAAATGCATACAGTGCGCTTTTAATACAATTTTTCAGATCATATTGGCAGATTTCTTTTCAAGTATGATAAGTTTTACATTTGTAGATGATAATAACTGATTCGTTTTAAAAATGGAAGGTTCATTATAATAATATTCTGGTAAAAACTGCTGTCTGCTGGCCTTAAAATAAGGACAAACAAATAAGAAATGATACTCATCTTCCTTACAGTCTAAACTACACTTTGTGCACAGCACATTGGAATTTTCATTACATTTAAATCGAGATAACTGGATTTTCAACTTGTGTGAAGCACAACAGAATTTACAATATAATCTTAGTAAATCCTTTTCTGTAAACAATTCCACTACATACTTCTCTATACCTAAATTGGATTTCAAACCACTATAATATTTTAGAAAAGATAATTCAAAAATGTTAGAGTGCCAATTTTGATATCCTTACATCTTTGTGAAAATACTTCCATAAATAAGTTTGTCCTACCACAATCTTGATCAATCCACACATGTGCAAACCCAGTTTCAAACAATAATACCCGAATACGAGAAACCCAACAAATTTTATTTTGCTCATCAAAACGCTTCAACATTTTGTAACAAGCCCTTGGGTAACGCGAACTATCCATATGAATAAGTCTCCACCAGTAACTAATACAACGACTGTAATATCTAACACACATATAACTCCTCCCCGTATCACCAAGGATAATGTTACTAGATGTATGTTTAGAAACCCCAAGACACCTTCTGAAGAAATCAGACTGGACTTTTTCAATTGGTTCCCTGAAACTATAACCCCAAATTTCTGCACCATACAATAATATTGGAGAAATCTTATAATCAAAAAATTTAGCAATAGTGTGAAATGGCAGTGAATGAAAAGAATTGATTAATCTATATACTGGAACAACTGCTTTTCTTGCCTGGATAGAAATAGTATCACACACTCTCGACCAAATTAATCTTGAAGAAAATGTAAGTCCTAAATACTTATAATACGAAACGCACTTGAGTTCCCTACCAGCATAAGACCAACACTCCTTCCGTTTTAATGGACCCCCATTTCTGAAAACGACAACATTTGACTTGTCAAGATTTACATCAAAACCCCATTTAATGCAGACCTTTTCAAGAAAATCTAGGTTTTTTGTAAGCCTATCACTTTGTCATCAACCAAAGCAAGATCATCTGCAAATAAAAGTAATAGTATTTCCTTAATATTCCCTTAAAAAAATATGCCTCTATGATCACTTTGATTAAATTCATACACAATTTCATGAATAAAAATGATGAAGAGAACTGGGCTTAACATACAGCCCTGATGAGCACTGGCAGAAGTGGTGAAGTTACCTGAGAACCCTTCTCTTGCCTTAACATACCCCTTAACTTTTGCATACATATCGCAAAGAACATTAAATAATTTACCACATATACCCTTTTGATGAAGAACATACAAATGTTTTTGGCGATTAACTAAATCGAAAGCCTTATGAAAGTCGATAAAAGCTACATAAAAATGATGCCTTGGTTTTCTTAAATATTTTTCACCTAATGACTGGAGAGTAAATATATTATCAATAGTTGAATAATTACTCCGAAAGCCTGCTTATGATTCATAAATAATTTCATTTAATTCTACCCATTTCCTGACCCTATCCTCAGTTATAGAAGTAAAGACTTTACCTAAAATATGTTATAAAGATATGCCACGATAATTATTGGGATCCATAACATCACCCTTCTTAAATAAAGTAGCCACCATTCCAATATTCCAATTGTAAGGAAAACACCACTGTCCAAAACCGAATTAAACAGAATCACAAAAAAAGGAACTAAAACTGTAGCCTTCTTTATGAACTCTGGGGGAATACCATCCACACCACCTGATTTACCATTCTTAAGTGAATTCACTGCTTTCCTTATCTCCATTTGAGAAATAGCTTCAGACAATAAAAAGGAATTATTACAAATATCACAACTTTCACTATCATGGTTTTTCATAAAATTTCCAACTACTTCATCTAAAGGAGAAAAATGCTCAGAATAAATGGGGTTCAAAAGAGTCTTAAAATAACCAAACCATGTATCAATAGTTATTGGAGACGCTTTCCCCTTAACTAGCAACAAAGATTTCAACTTATGCCAAAACGTTTTGCAATCTTTTTCAACAATAGCCAAAGTTATACATTTATACATATATATCATTTACTAAACTATCCTTATGTAAACGTTTCTTACTGCTACAGAGAACTCGAAATTCCTTTCTACAATTCAAGAAATTCTTTAAATTAACATTACATTTATATCTATGGAATAGATTCAAAAAGGCTTTACACTTTAAAGCTACACAATCTTTATCAAACCAAACAGATTGTTTACAAAATCTGCTTCTCATAGGAGATGATACAACTCTAAACTGTTCACCAGCCAAATAAAAGATATCCATTAACTTATCTACAGCTGAGTTTACATTAATATTGACAACATTTAAAAAAAATCATCCAACATTTCACGCACTGTCGGGGACTCCATGTGTTGTAAATATGAATGCTCTCCACTTCTCGCCATCTGTATCTAATCACAGGCTTTACATCGGTCTGTGAAAAGTTTACAGCATCATAATACACAAAAGATAAATCAAGTTGACATGTCACTGAAAGGTGATCGGATTCTGTCCTTGATATGACAACAAGGTCACTAATTTTTTCAAATAAGCTTGAAGAGGCTAACACATGGGGCAGTGGTGGTCTAGTGGTATAAGGCGCTGGATCACTGATCCAAAGGTTGGAGGTTCGAGTCCCACTCTCCACAAGGTTGTCACTGTCCCCCCAGTGCAGCTAACTGGGTTATCAAAGGCGGGCCATGTCTGTCACTGTCTATGGTGAGAGGCATGTAAAAAAACCATTGCTGACTTTCGTAAAGAGTAGCTGCAAAGTCGTCAGCGTGTTTCTGTCCCTTGCTAAAAGGGTTGTGACAGGAAGGGCATCCGACGTAAAACCCTCTGCCAAATCAAACGTGCGGATCAGATGATTCGCTGTGGCGACTCCCGACTAAAAGGGAAAAAGCCGAAAGGAAGACAGACAGGCTAACACATAATCGACTAGGCTCGTTCCACTATGAGTTATACATGTGAAATCCCCTTTGGGTTCTCCTGACTTGCGTCCATTTACAATATGAATACCCCAGACGCGACACAAGTCTAATAGTTCCAATCCGAAACGATTCGTAACTGTATCTTGAGTTGCATGAGGGGCACGAAAGTTGTCAATTTCAGACAGGTCACCCAGGTGCACAATATCAACATCCTCCTCATCATCCATGATAAAATCATCATTAGTCCGGTACGAGCATTAAAATCGCCGAATAGCATGAATTCAGTATCATCGCCATTTTCACGTTTGAGAGTTGATAAATATTGATCTAAACTGTCCAACCCATTGTTTTTGTATACATATATTAATGAATTCTCAGGTAGAATGTAAACAAATCCCATTATGAATGGATTAACTCTTCTTGGTCTAACAATAAAAAATACGGAATTAACCCAGTTTTCATAAATCCTTTTAAACATTTTAGACAAGGAATTAATAATATATACTGCAACACCTCCAGAAAAACAACCAGAGTCCTTTATACGTCTTGCTACAGATCCGAAACATACATAATCCTGCAAAAGATCCTGTACAAACAAATCGTCACTATGCATAGTTTCGATTAACCCTACTTTATTAAAAGAATGTAAATATTGCAGAAAATCAAAATCTCTGCGAAGTGAATGGATACCATGAATGTTCCAGCTGCACACATGTACATACCCTGATAAAGTGTTAAATCTGTTAATATCCTCTGTATGCTGAGTAGCTTGTGGGTCATTGCCACGCCCCTAACTAATACTAACATTGTCACTCGTCTCTGGTCCACGAGAAAACCGCAGATCACAACGGTTATATTTCCGGTTTCTTCCAATCTCTGAAAGCTGGTCGTCCTTAAGAGTGAACACTTTATCCTCGATCACTAACTTGTCATAGGATAAGTATGCATCCTTTCTGCTTTCCCTGGCTTCGATCAAATGCGGTATCAGTCCACTTCTGATGTGCCGAACTCGTCGTGTAAAGTCATTGACCACGTGTTGTTCCGTATCCTTCAGTGTAGCTCTTGATGCCTCCATTCCTCTTATCTTATCCCTATTAGAACTAAACTTCCCCACAATTGGTTTCATTTGGTTCTTTGATTTAAGTCTCTTTACCTGTTCAAGTTGTCAAATTTCACACTCTCTTTCAGAAAATTTCGCACAGTCTGTTCTGTCTCTTCCCACTTTTCTCCCGCTGTTCCTTGAAAACCGTGAATGATTATGTTATTTCGTCATATTTGAGCATCTTGGTTATCCAGAATGAATTAAAATGTCTCCAAGCGTGTCTTCAACATTAAGTTTTCCTCTCTCAGAGCATTGCAATCCTCCCTGATTTCCTCAAACATCCGGTCAAACTTCTTGTTTAAAACGTTCAATTCAAATCTGATCAACTTCAACATTTGAGTCTGAGACACATTTTCTTCACTCCCCTCCAGACTATAATCATCTCTGTCCTCACCAAATTGCAATCTGGTTTGTCTTGTTGGCCGACCTTGCACTTTAGCCTGCTTCGGAGGTCCCGGGTTTGACTCAACGTCTCCACACAACTCTAACTGCCGTGGAATAAACACCAACTGCAACACACCTTCATAATCGTCGAGAGTTTGGCAGACATCATTTCTGGCCATGTAATACACGTTCCCAATCTCATAACAATTCAAGCCAAGGTGTAATATTACGGACAACACCAACATCATTTTCAGATATTTCACACACATAGAGCCTGAAGGGCGTATTATCTTTAATTTACTCGAAATTCGTGGCTTTGTTGGTCCAAAACAGCCAATACGAGCCCTCCATGTCAGCAGTGTGTCTCCCATGGCTCCCCTTTAAAATTCTTTTGGTTTCTCGCACTGTCTCCGTCTCTCTCCGCCTTTGCGCTTTTGTCATACAGACACAATTTTTCATCTTACAGTCACACAGACAGTTTCCTTCACACAGACAGACAACTTCTTTTCACAGGCAAAAATACAGTTTTTTTTTCTCATTGACAGAAAGACTGACAAACAGTTTCATTCTTAAAGAGAAATAGATAGATTTCTTCTCAAAATCAGACAATAGACAGTTTTCATCTCACAGATAGACAGACAGTTCTTTCCCCCCAGGCAAACAGACAGTTTTCTTCTCACAGACATTTTTTTTTAGCTCATATGCAAGTAGACAGGTTCTTTTCACAGACAAAGGCAGGCCATGTCTCTCACTGTCTATGGTAAGAGGCATGTAAAAGAACCATTTCTGACTTTCATAAAGAGTAGGCTGCAAAGTCGTCAGCGTGTTTCTGTCCCGCGCTAAAAGGGTTGTGACAGGAAGGGCATCCGACGTAAAAAAATCCTCTGCCAAATCAAACGTGTGAATCAGATGGTTCGCTGTGGCGACTCCCAAGTAAAAGGGAAAAAGCCGAAAGGAAGACAAACAGACTTTTCACAGACAAACGGTTCTCACCGACAGACAGTTTTCCTCTTACAGACAAACAGACAATTTTTTTCTCACAGTTTTCTTTCACAGGCAGACATACAGAATTTCTTCTCACAGACAGACAGTTTCCTTCTTATAGAGTAATAGATAGACAGTTTTTTCTCACAGGCAGACAATAGACAGACAGTTCATCAACCAGGAATTAACAAGGTCTATCTGCGATTTCATTCAAATGGCAGCTTTACCTTGTTAAATTTCCTTTGGCGAGTGGTCTTTTCACGGACGGAGCACTTCCATCTCACAGACAGACAATTTTCATGTCACGTAGTTTCCTTTACACAGACAATTTTTTCTGTTTTCTTTCACAGACAGATAGACAGGCCGACAGACGGTTTCTTCTTACAGACGGTAATCTTCCAACAGACAGACAGACAGACAGACATTCCTCTTCTCACCGATAGTTCTTTTCTCACAGACAGACACACCGGGTTTTTTTTTTTTTTTTCTATCAGGCAGTCAGTTTCTTATCATAGACAGACAAAATTGTTTCTTCACACAGACAGAAGAAAAAGTTTCCGTTTACAGAGAGACAGATAGTTTCTTCTCAAAGAGCCAGTTTTCTTTTCACATACAAACAGCTTGCTTCTCAGACAGTTTCTTTCCACAGGCAGACAAACAGAAAAAGAGGCATACAGTTTTCTTTTTAAAACGTAACAGACAGATAGTTTTTCACATGCAGACAATAGACAGACAATTGTCTTCTCACAGACAGTTTCTTACACGGTTTTATTTTCACAAGCAGTCCGACAGTTTTCTTCCCACAGAGACAGGCTTTTTTTTTTTTCACAGACGGACAGCTTCCTCTCATAGTTTTCCTATTACAGACAGAGACAGTTCTCTTTTGCAATTTTTTTTTTTCACAGACAATTTCCTTCTAGCAGATGGACAGATTTTTTTTTAAATCACATACAGAGTTGTGTTCTCATGAACAGATAGACAAGCAGTTTTGTGCTCAGTCAGACAGTTTCCTTCTCATAGGCAGACAGGTTTTTTTTTTCTCACAGGAAGATAGACAGTTTTCTTCTTATAGACAGACAACTTTTTCTTTTTCTTTTTCTTTTTACAATTTCCTTCTAACAGGACAGATAAGCAGAGTTTTGTTCTCAGAGACGGAAAGAGAGCCAGTTCTCTCACAGGCGGTTTTCTTTCTACAGACAATTTACTTCCTACAGATGGACAGATTTTACAATTTTTTTTTTCTCACAGACATCCAGAGTTCTGTTCGCACAGACAGACAAACATATTGTTTTCTTTTCACAGACCATTTCCCTCTCACAAATAGGCAAAGCTTTCCTTTCACAAGCAAACAGACAGGCAGTTTTCTCCTCACGAAGACAGAGACAGACAGTTTTTTTTCTCACAGACAATTACCTCAACAGATGGACAGCCAGTTGTCTTTCCACAGACAGACAATTTACTTCTTACAGTTGGACAGAGTTTTCTCATTACAGACAGTCAAATACCTTAGTTTCTTTTCTCACAATTTCCTTCTCACAAATAGACAGACAGTTCCCTCACACAGAGAAACATTTATTTCCATAGGCAGGTAGTTTTCTTCACCCACTCAAAGAGAGTTTTCTTCTCACAGAAAGATGGATAGTTTCTTTTCACAGGTAGACAGACAGACAGTTTCCTTCCCACAGACAGTTTTTTCTTCAGACAGACAGACAATTTCCTTCTTTTTTTCCCAAATATTTTATTGAAACAAAAAAGAAATAGTAATCATGTAGTAGTGAAATACTATTCACTTTAAAAAAAAAAGTATATTTATACATACATCTGCCCAAATACAAATAGACATACACGTGCATATAAATATAAACACACACACACACACACACACACACACACACACACACACACACACACACACACACACACACACACACACACACACATAAAACGAAACTCAAACTGTCAGTATGCAGAATACAAAGAACATAAAAATAAATTCAGAGACATGACAACATATAAAAGCACCATCGGTTGTTCATGCTTTACAATGCACAACATACAGACACACAATCAGTTGGGTAGTAGCTCAAGGTTAATGAAGTAAGAAATAAAGTGTTGCCATTTGTGGTAGAACTTATCAGTGCTTCTTTTCAAAGTGCATTTAATCTTCATCAGTTTTAGAAAAAAAAACCATAGTGTCTTTAAGCCATCGGGAGCTGGAAAGATACTTACCAGACTCAAAGGGCAGCAGAAAGGAACCCCCTGCAAGTAAGAATATGAAAACTATGATGTTCTTTTGTGTGGAGTTTAGAGTAAGTAAACCCTCAGGAATCCCAAATATAGCAATCAGCGGGGGAAGGTTGCAGATTTACCCAGATAACAGTGGACATAATGCTAAAGTACCCAAAATCCATGCAAATCAGGGAAAAATAAATAAATAAAATACACATGATATGGTCACGAGCTTGGGGAAGTGACAAAGAATATGATCGCGGATACAAGCTGCTGAAATGAGCTATCTGTGTCGGTTGGTGGGGCTCTCCCTTAGAGATTAGAGATAAAATGAGAAACTCGGTCATCTGGGAAGAGCTCAGAGGAGAACCACTGCTGGTTGAAGGGTACGATGGGAGTGGTCAAAAGTGGGTCCTTTTCCAGACCAAATGCTTTCTTTAGCAAGGCCGCTATAGCAGCCATAGTGCAAGAGCCAAGGCACTCTGGAACCCCCACCATCCTAATGTTGTTTTGCCATTATCTTCAATCTGTCTTCACATGTAATTTTGAGATTTGCTACGTTAGCAATAAGACACACAGTAGTAATATTTTCATCTGAGTGATATCATCAGTACATCCAGAGAGTACATGCTCTACTTCCTCCACAGTACCTTTCAGTGCAGCCATAGTAGCAGTTTTATAATTTGTCAGCTGTGTTTTCACGGTTTTCAGGTTAAGTTTAATAGTTGACAGAGCATCTCCAATACTCCCCTAAAGTTCCTTTTTAAAAATATCAGCAAGATCCTTCCTCAGAGCAGCCAGCAACTTGAACTTGGGGGTCGGCTGTATCAGAATTGGGCTGCGTCAATGTGGAGACAGGTGATGCACCTGGAGACGAGGCCACAGTTTGCACCTCAATTGTGTCTGAACAGCATTGTGGATTTTCATGTTCTTTCCAGCCATTCTAATTTACTCCAAAGGTAGATTATCCTTCAGAAAGTAGAATGATCATCATTCTCTTCTTTCGATTAATCTAGGGTCAGGTCATGGGGTCAGAAGCCTAAGCAGTGAGGTCCATACATACCTCTCCCTGCCACTTCCTCCAGCTCTTCTAGGGGGACACCAAGGCATTCCCAGACCAACCAAGAGGTATAGTCCTTCCAGTGTGTTCTTGGTCAACCTTGGGGTCTCTTCCTCGTTGGACATGCCCAGAACACCACAACAGCACTAACACATTCTAACTAGATTCCCGAGTCACCTCAACTGGATCTTCTCAATGTGGAGGAGCAGGAGTTCTTCTCCGACCGCCTCCTGGATGGCTGAGCTTCTCGCCATCTTTAGGGAGAGCTCCATGACCCTGCAAAGGAAGCTGATTTCAGCCGCTTGTATCTGCAATCTTGTTCTTTTGGTCTCTACCCAAAGCTCGTGACCATAGATGATGGTTGAAACGTAGATCGACTGGTAAATTGAGAGCTTTGCCTGGCAGCTCAGCTCCCTCTTCACCAAAATTGACTGGTAGAACCTCTGCTTTAAAGCAGACGATGCACCGACCCACCTATCGATCTCCCGTGCTATCCTTCCCTCACTCGTGACCAAGACCCTGAGATAATTGAAGTCGTACACTTGGGGCAGGACCTCATTTCTGACTGGGAAAATGTGTGGGGGAGGTCCATTTCACCCATTGTTTCAGACTTGGAGGTGGAAAGCATTTTCCAAATGCGGTAAATGTAAATGTTAACAGTATTTGTAGAGAACTGTATAAATCTACATATAAGAATGAATATATAGAGCAGATAAAATGCAATTTATTTGAAATTGGCAGGAGCTTCCAAAATCACGTCTTACTCCATTGTATGCTCAGTAACGCCCAGCAGACAATTTTCTTCTAACAGACAGACTTCTTCAGGCAGACTTCTTCAGACAGATTTCTTCTCACTGACAAAGAGACGGGCAATTTTCTTCTCAGAGACAGGCAGAGAGACAGTTTTCTTCTCATGGACAGACAGATAGTTTACTAACACAATCACCAGAGAGACGGACATTTTTTTTCTCACAGACAGATAGTTTTCTTGTCACAGACAGACAGTTTCTTTCAGAAAGACAGCCACAGTCTTTCTCTTACAGACACTTTTTCCTCACAGACAGACCATTTCCTTTGAACAGACAGAAATAGATTTTGTCTCACTGACAGAGACAGGCAGACGGTTTTCTTTTCAAACACAGGCAGACAGTTTCCTTCTCACAAACAGATGCACATATTGCTTTTAGACAGACAGTTTTCTTTCTAGCGACAGACAGACACTCTTCCTCACAGGCATACAATTTACTTCTCACAGATAGACCGTTTTTCCACAAAAAGTTTTCTTCTCACAGAGACATGCAGACAGTTTCTTTCTCACAAACGGACATTTACAGCATTTAGCAGACACTCTTATCCAGAGCAACTTACAATCATCATTTTTATATAAGTGAGCAATTGAGGGTTAAGGGGCCTTGATCAAGGGCCCAGTAGTGGTGATAATGGGGATTGAACCGCTGACCTTCGGATCAGTAACCCATTGCATTAACCACTTTGCCACAACTGCACTTCCAGAGGTTTTTCTTCCAGCAGATAGACAATTTACATTTTACAGATAAACAGATAATTTTCTCATTACAGACAGACAGACAGACAGACAGACAGAGCGTTTTCTTCACACAGGCACCTGGACAGACAATTCATTCTCACACAGACACAGAGAAATGCTTTTTTTTTCACCACAGACAAACAGTTTCCTTCTCAGAAATGGACAGACAGACACAGATTCCTTCTTGCAAGCAGACAGGCAGACAAACAGATGGACAGCTTTTGTCCAAAGGCAGGTATTTTCCTCTCATAGACAGTTTTCTTCATACAGTTGTTTTTTTTCTCACAGATAAAAGTTTTCAAACAGACAGACAGGTTTTTCCCCTCAGGAAGACATACAGATTTGTGGAACAGGCACACAGCTTCCTTCCCATGGACAGACAGGCCAGCAGTGTTTTGTTCAAAGACAGACAGTTTTTTTTCCTTCTACAGACAGATATTTTTGTGCAGGCAGTGGTAGCCGAGTGGTATAGGGCGCTGGATCACTGATCCAAAGGTTGAGGGTTCGAGTAGGCTGCAAAGCTGTCAGCGTGTTTACGCCCTGTGATGGCCTGGAGACCTGTACAGGGTGTATTGTACTCTCCCCTCACCCTGAGTTGGCTGGGATGGGGGCCCGCCTCTCTGCGACCCTGATTAGGATTAAGTGGTTACAGAAAATGAAGTGATGAACAGATTTTTTTTTTCAGGTCAGTGGTGGCCTGGTGTTAAGGTACTGGATCACTGATCCCAAGGGTGGGGGTTCAAGCCCCACTCTCAACGACTTGTCATTGTCCTCCCAGTGCAGCTAACTGGGTTATCCATGTCTCTCACTGTCTGTGGTGAGAGGAATATAAAAGAACCATTGCTGACTTTCATCAAGAGTAGGCTCCATCGCCGTCGTTGCGTTTCTACCCTGTGATGTACTCTGCCCTTGCCCAGAGCTGGCTGAGATGGGCACCAGCCTCCCTGCAACTCTAATTAGGATTAAGTGGTTCAGAGAATGAATCAATTTTTTTTTTCTCTACAGACAGACAATTTCCTTCTCACAAATAAAGACAGACAAAGAGTTTTTTCTCACAGGCACACAGACAGTTTTCTTTTCACAAACAGACAGACAGGTTCCTTCCCACAGACAGAATATTTTCTTCTTACAGACTGACAGACAGTAAACTTCTTACAGACAGATAGATGACAGTTTCCTTCTCAAAGAGATAGGAAGACAGTTTCCTTATCACAGAGACAGAAATACAGAGTTTTCTTCTCACTGAGAGAGGCGATTGGATTCACATTTTTCACTTTATTATTGTAGTTTTATTTAAATAGTAAATATTTAAATGTAATGGTGATAAATTAACTTTTTATATTTTCTCTATACTGTATGAGCAAACCAAATAATAACAACATTAACAACAACAACAACAACAACAACAACAACAACAACAGCAACCTCAAGGTCAGCAGCAACAACAACAACAACAACAACAACAACAATAATAATAATAATAATAACAACAAGAAGATCAATAACAGTAATGATTATATAAACTAAACTAATTCTTTATTGTCAAAGTACTTTTACATACATTGAAATTTGGTTTGTGCTCTGGGCACCTGTCACCACTGTGCAGCGCCAGTTATTGTGTTGTTCTATCCTTTGATGCTGAGCGCCAAGCAGGAAGCAACAACTGCCAAATTTTAACGTCTTATGGTATGACGCGGCCAGGTTCGAACTCCGACCTTCCGGAGGATAAAGTGGACGCTCTACCAACTGAGCTAAATCCCCGGTTATTGGCATAGTTGAGCAGTGATAAGATTTCTTCATGGGCCATGTGCCAGTATAGCAGAATAACCAATCAGCTTTCATCACACTTTATACAGCTTTATTAACGGAAAAAGCCGAAAGGAAATCTCAATCTCATTAACAAATACACAGTGATGTCATAATAACCTAAAAGAAGAATAATAATAATAAGAAGAAATTACCCTAAACACAGTTTGAAGGCAAAAGAAGATTGAACAGACCTACTACTGAAAAATTCCAACAGTTTCCACCAGTATCAACCCGTTTTATTTTTTTTTTTGTTTGTTTGTTTTTTTATTTGTTTGTTTTTTCAGTGCTGCTGATATAAACTATTTTACTAAATAATTAATTAAATATAATTACCAACTCAGGCAGCATGGTGGTGTAGAGATTAGCACGTCCACCTCACAGCAAGAAGGTCTTGGGTTCGATTCCCAGCTCGGGTGTTTCTGTGTGGAGTTTGCATGTTATCCCTGTGCTGGTGTGGGTTTTCTCTGGATACTTCGGTTTCCTCCCACAGTCCAAAAACATGAACAGTAGGTTAATTAGCTGTTCCAAATCACCTGTGAGTGTGAGTATGAATGATTGTGTGGATTTTTGGCCCTGTGATGGCCTGGCAAGCTGCCCAGGGTATACTATGCCCTCGCCCAGAGTCGGTCGAGATGAGTGCCTGCCTTCCCTCGGGCCTAATTAGGATTAAGCGGTTCAGAAAATGAATGAATAATTACCAACTCAACTTGATGGTAAACTATAGTGAAGTTTTTGCTTCATGGTTTGTATTTTTATTTGGCTAGTTAATCAGACTATTATTAATAATTAAATAGTATTTAAAAATAAATGTTTAAAAGTTTTGTGTTTGTTGAAAAGAGAGAGAGAGAAAGAGAGAGAGAGCAAGAGAGAGAGAGAGAGAGAGGGAGATAATGACATAGGACAGTCTGCAATCACCAAATAAATAAAGTGTCGATGCTTCGTAAATTCATCTAAAGGTATATATAATCAAATTGAAGCTGTTACCAATAATGTGGAGAAATATAAATTATAATTATGGTCATGGGCAGCAATCACTGGAATTATTTCTGATGAAGTGATCCTTTTGGATTATGATATTATTATTATTATTATTATTATTATTATTATTATTATTATTATTGTTGTTGTTGTTGTTGTTGTTGTTGTTGTTTATTTATTTATTATAACTTTAAAGATGGCTAAAGAGTCACAGCCCCAAAATCACTGCCACAGATGTACAGGACAACCAATCAAATTTCTCTTCATTATTTTTGTCTACATCATCTGTATATGTTATAAGCCTAATACATTATAGATCATACCTCAAAAGGAAAGTGGGTGGAGACTAATGGCTGAAATCCTACTCTGTAGCACCATCAAGACGATGTGTGTATCAGGCTAGACACATCGCCGTCCTGCTACATTTCTACACTTTACAGTTTTACTCATTACTGTGGAAAACATTGTACTGAGGAAAAAATACAAGTATACTATTACTAACAACAACAGCAGCTAAAAGATTCTAACAGAAACAATGTGCTTGGGTCCATAAACATTAAGAGAAGACATTAATTAATATGAATATTAATGAGGTCTTTTATAATCTGCATGCACAGCATATGTGATCTTTGTGCTACATTCTCACAGCATATACACTTTTAATAAAGTATACAATGCATTAACATACACTGTGTGTGTGTGTGTGTGTGTGTGTGTGTGTGTGTGTGTGTGTGTGTGTGTGTGTGTGTGTGTGTGTAAACAAAGATTTAACTGTATTTCTGAAAGACAATTTTTCCTATGTTTGTTTTTCTAATTTATATAACAATTACATAATATATATTTACAATCCCGTAATGTATGCCACACACACACACACACACACACACACACACACACACACACACATAGTCATGTCATTATAAGCCAAACATGAACTGGTTGATGCTTGTTGATGTGTGGTTTTGGGGATTTGTCTCACAGACATATGTTGTCTCCCCAATCAGTGATATATTTTTGGGGAGTGGCTTGCTGTGGGTGTGGCTTCAGATGATTACACAGGAAGGCTTACTTTAACTGCAATACACACACACACACACACACACACACACATACACACACACACACACACACACACACACACACACACACACACACACACCGTTGTATTGTTCTATAGCAGTTGAAGTGCCACAGAGTTGATTGTTGGTTATTAATGATTAATTATTGATTATTAATGCTGTATTAATGGTGATTAATTATTGGTACTTGTCGTTGGGTGCTCCAGATCGGTGGTAGTGAATGTTCTGCCACTTTCCCTCATGGCGATGCCACACCCGTGTCTCCTCAGACTGAGCGGTTCGTGGACGGCCAGAGTCTAAGTACTGTGTGAGACGAATGTATGCAATGCATGCAGCATCCTCACCGATCAGGTGAACATGAGGGTTTAACAGGATAGTGTGGACTGGTTTGGTCCCCTTTGATAAAGCTAACAGAGAGAGAAAGAGAGGAAGAAAGGGGGAAAAAATCATTATTATTATTATTATTATTATTATTATTATTATTATTACAGTTTAAAGTTATATGCAGCAGAGTAGGGTCGGGTGGTCCTTTTACAGTTAGGCCTGAAAAGGCTCATCATTAATGCAGGTATCCTCAGCCCTACTACACACTATCTAGGCAATGAATGGGAATGTTTACAGAAAGCACTGCCTTATGACACCCTTCATGGACATGCTAGAGTGTATGCAGAGTTCTTATTACCACAGCCTTCAGGATCACCAACACCACAAAAAGCCCTGTTTTCTGAGCAACAAATTCTGGCACCCTCTTGACCTCCCGGGTCAAGCTGCAGAGACAAGGCCTGGAGACGAATGTTGGGGATCCTGATGACAGGCCTTTCATTTTGAAAGTTAGGTCCGCATACTTTCTCTATTTTTCCCTGATCTTTTCAATCACATGGGTGTCAAACGGGGCAAAATTCAGGTTTGTTTGTTTCTATGCATCACATGCTGTAAATTGGTTTGTATCACAAGAGTTTAAAATTTGAATTTTCTGCAACCCCTTCTACAATTTCTTGGTCATACCAAGCTTGGACCTTTTGGTCAAAACCACAAGCACAGCAGAGTCAGTAATAAAAAAAAATGCTATGCCATCATGTCTCTTCAAGTAATGTGTTTGAGACAACACAGGGCATCCACTGACAAGATACCAGACAGTCTTGGTAAACTGATTGCAAAGTTTACATTCATTCATTAATTTTGTGACTCGCTTAATCCTCATTAGGGTCGTCGGGAAGCTGGCGCCCATCTCGGCCAACTCTGGGCGAGATCACAGTCTACCCTAAACAGGTCACCTCACCATTGTAAGGCAGAAACACGCTGATGGCTATGCAGCCTACTCTTGTAGAAAATCAGCAATAGTTCTTTTACATGCCTCACACCATAGACAGTTAGAAACATGGCCAGCCTTTGATAACCCAAACAGGTGCACTGGGGGGGACATTAACTACCCGTTGAGAGTGGGGCTTGAACCCCCAACCTTTGGATCAGTGATCCAGCACCTTTTACCACCAGGCCACCACGACTCGCATCACAGCTCCATCAGCAATATCAACAATAAAATTCAGAGGCTGTCCAACAGCTTTTGCTTGTTTGACAAAACTGAGGAATGACCTGTGATCATGCAGAGACTGCAAATTAATCAAACCCTGTCCCCCTGAGTTGATTAGGAGATATAAACCATGCAGAGGGGAAGGTGGGTGGTGAGCTCAGTGGTCAGACATGATACTTCTGGTGAGCCTGTTAATATCCAGAAGTTCACTTTTCATCCAGTCATTAATTCCAAATGAACATGACAGGATTAGCACAGCAAATGTGTTTGAGGCTTTGACTTTAAAACAAAATTGCATCACTATTTGTAGGACTGGCCTTCCCCAAGATGTTCAATGACTCTTCCTGAAACTGTGACTGCTTCTCCTTCCATGACCATACCACATTTGTTATGTAATATGCTACATTTGTCAAGACCAAAAATCATGTCAATATAATTTGAAAAGGACATGGCAATGACGGTTTTATTTATTTTATTTATTTACTTTTTTCCAGATTTGATTCGTCAATGGAAAGGAATTCAAGATCATCCATATAAAAAAGGTGAGTATGGATCTGAGAGTTAGAGATCTGTGCTGCATTAGCCTCTGGATGGTACCCATCTTTACACTTTAGCAAAAAACTCAAAGGGTTGATTGCAAGGCATAAAAGCAATTGACTCAAGGAGTTCCCTTGAAATATTCCCCTCTGCAGGGAATGGACTCAAAAGTCATCACTTGGCCCTGTGAATATGTTTCGATGGTCCGTTGACCAAGAAGTCCTCACTGACTTGTGCAATCCACTGATGGGTAAGTCAATGCACCGCAATGACTCCAGAAAAAAATCATGTGGGAGAGAATCATATGTTTTCTTCTAATCAGTCCAGCACACCTAGAGGTTACAACGAGAAGATCATGCCTCTTTAAGGACCATTTTCTGAACTAGCAGGTGGTCCTTGCATCCTCAATATTCCTTTCTGGCTCCTTTCTGCTCATTGTAGACTGTAATTTGTGGAGCATTAGGATGACACTATTTCCATTAAACACCCTGTGAAAAACTTGTACTGGGAGTTCAGGCAAGTTAATGGATGGAAATTCTGAAGATCAGTTAGGTCATCCTTCTTTTGGAGATTTATGTTTCATCCTTTGCAGAACCATTCTGGTACTTCCCCCTCATCCAACAAGGAGTTGAAAAGAATTTAAAAGAAAATGTTGGAAAAGAAACAGTTATCAGTGGCGCTTCCAAATGCCATCAGGACCTGGAGCTATGTTTGATTAGAACCTCTAAGTAACTTTCTTCAATCAGTCTTCAGTGATGTGATATAACCCAGATGATGTAATTTTTCCATGCATTTCTTCACTGTATTCTTTCACCGATGTTTCCTCAAGTTTACAGTCTATAGGCATAGACCAAAACTGTTTTCAAAACCTCTCATTGGACTCCATAGGTGATCGTACCAAGTCAGCACTTTGGGAATTCACCTGCCTGTGAAAAAGTTTCTTGTTGACCCAAAACAGTTTGTTTTGCTTGAAAGTTATTCACTTTCTGTAATTCTTTAAGTACTTTTGGTCCAAATCTTGTACTTGGACTTCATGAAATCTATAATCTGGAGAAGTATCTTCTCATATGTATTTTTGCATTGGGCCTTTAGCCTTCTTGGGATTGTTTTATGGTGTTTTGACATGTGATCCCCTGATTTGTGTATTGTTGGCAAAGCTCAATTCAGGAAATGCCCCTTCTGATATTTCTCATCTGGACACTGAAGTAGTTTTCTTTTGGCTTCTTGCTTTTTGTTTGTAACTATTTGGGCCAACAGTGGTGTCAATACCCATTATCACCACTGTTGGGCCCCTGAGCAAGGTCCTTAAACCTCAGCTGCTCAGTTGTATAAAAATCATGATTGTAAGTCGCTCTGGATAAGAGCATCTGCTAAATGCTGTAAATGAAAATGGAAACTGAAAGTAGTTCTTCTAATGTTTAGGTAACAGCATGAACACAATTATTGTACTGCCATGAGCTGTCTGTTGAGAGAAAAGAACATAAAATCAAACTGAGTTTGTTCACCTCATCCTTTAAAAATTATTCTTTTGAATGACTGATTGGTTGCCTTTCATTGATTGGTAAATTGGCAACTTACACCAAACTAAAACTAAAACTTCGAACTAAAAGCAATATATAGAGAATATGAGAGAATCTTTTAGCTGGACAGGGGTTCAGAAATGAGCAAAAGTATCAAGTAATTTCAAAAGAAGAAGATGAACAGCCACACTGAAAAAAGTGGAGTGGCATTTACTTAAAAGAAACCTTGGTAACAATTTCCAAACAGAAAATCATTGTCAACTTAACCGAGGATATCTTTCAAGTGAAATCTATTATCAATAAGTATTAAGTTTATTCAAGATATACATAAGTAAAGTCTACTTTACAAATTCTTAAGTCGTTTACTTAACAGTCTTCTTCTTCTTCTTCTTTTACTTTCGGCTGCTCCCTTCAGGGGTCGCCACAGCAAATCATCCGCCTCCACCTCACCCTGTCCTCCGCATCTTCTTTTCTGACTCCAACGACCTTCATGTCTTCCTTCACCACATCCATAAATCTCTCCTTCGGTCTTCCTCGAGGCCTTCTGCCTGAAGTAGTTCCAACCTCAGCATCCTACCACCTTAATATACTCACTATCCCTCCTCTGTACATGTCCAAACCATCTCAATCTAGCCTCTCTGACTTTGTCTCCAAAACATCTTCGTGGGCTGTCCCTCTGAGTATACTCATTTCTGATCCTATCCATCCTCGTTACTCCCAGGAGAACCTCCAACATTTTCATCTCCGCTACCTCCAGCTCTGCCTCCTGCCCCTTTTCCTCAAGCGCCACTGTTTCTAAGCCATACAACATCGCTGGCCTCACCACCATCTTGTACACTTTTCCCTTCATTCTTGCTGACACTCTCCTATCGCACATCACACGGATACTTTTCTCCAACCATTTCCAGCCTGCCTGCACACGCTTCTTCACCTCTTTTCCACACTCTCCATTGCTCTGGATTGTTGAGCCTAAGTACTTAAAATCCTCCACCTTACGTTATCTCTGCTCCCTGTAACATCACCCCGTTCCTCCTGGGTCCTTCTCATTCACACACATGTATTCTGATTTTCTGAGGCTAACCTTCATTCCTCTCCCTTTCCAGGGCATACCTCCACCTCTCTAGATTTTCCTGCACTTGTTCTCTGCTCTCACTACAGATCCACGATGTCATCTGCAAACATCATAGTCCATGGAGATTCTTGTCTCACCTCGTCTGTCAGCCTGTCCATCACCATAGCAAACAAGAAGGGGCTCAGAGCTGACCCTTGATGCAGTCCCACCTCCACCTTGAATTAAATCGGTCACACCGACAGCACACCTCACCACTGTCTTACATCTCTCATACATGTCCTGCACCACTCTAACATACTTCTCTGCCACTCCAGACTTCCTCATGCAATACCACAGTTCTTCTCTTGGCACCCTGTCATATGCTTTTCCAGATCCACAAAGGCACAATGTAGCTCCCTCTGACCTTCTCTGTACTTCTCTATTAACATCCTCAAGGCAAACATTGCATCTGTGGTGCTCTTTCTTGGCATGAAACCAAACTGTTGTTCACAAATGCTCACCTCTGCCCTTAGTCTAGCTTCCACTATTCTTTCCCTTAACTTCATCGTATGGCTCATCAACTTTATCCCTCTGTAGTTGCTGCAACTCTGCACGTCTCCCTTGTTCTTAAAAATGGGCACCAGCACACTTCTCCTCCACTCCTCCGGCATCTGCTCACTCTCTAGTACCTTGTTGAATGTTCTTGTCAGAAAATCTACTGCTACCTCTCCTAGACACTTCCATACCTCCACAGGTATATCATCAGGACCAACTGCCTTTCCATTCTTCATCCTCTTCAATGCCCTTCTCACTTCACCCTTACTGATCTTTGCTACATCCTGCTCCTCAATGGTTACCTCTTCTACTCTTTTTCTCTCTCATTTTCCTCATTCATCAGCTCTTCAAAGTACTCTTTCCATCTGCCCAGCACACTTCTGTCATTAGTCAATACAGTTCCCTCTCTGTCGCTTTATCAATCTAACTTGCTGCGTCCTTCCCATCTCTATTTCTCTGCTGTGCCAACCTGTATAGATCATTTTCTCCTCTTTACTATCAACCTATCATACAAGTCATCATCGCCCTCTGTTTGGCCTTAGCCACTGCTACTTTAAGCCTACGCTGTGTCTCCCTGTACTCCTGTTTACTCTCTTCGGTCCTCTCAATGTCCCACTTCTTCTTGGCTAACCTTTTCCTTTGTACACACTCCTGCACTTCCTCATTCCACCACCAAGTCTCCTTATCTACTTTCCTTCCAGAGGACACACCAAGTACTCTCCTACCTGTGTCCCTGATCACATTTGCTGTGGTTGTCAGTCATTTGGAAGCACTTCCTCGCCACCCAAAGCCTGTTTCAACTCCTCCTTGAAGACAACACGACACTCTTCCTTTTTCAGCTTCCACCACTTTGTCTTCTGCTCTGCCTTTGCCTTCTTCACCTTTCTCACCATCAGAGTCATCCTGCACACCACCATCCTATGCTGTTTGGCAACACTCTCACCCACGATGACTTTGCAGTCACTGACTTCCTTCAAATTACATCGCCTACACAAGATGTAGTCTACCTGTGTGCGCCTACCTCCGCTTTCATAAGTCACCCTATGCTCCTGTTTCTTCTCAAAGAAAGTATTCACCACAGCCATTTCCATCCTTTTTGCAAAATCTATCAACATCTGTCCTTCTGCGTTCCTGTCCTGGATACCAAACCTGCCCATCACTTCCTCGTCCCTCTGTTGCCTGCCCCAACATGTCCATTGAAGTCTGCACCTATGACCACTCTTTCACCTCTGGGGGTACTCTGCATCACTTCATCTAAGTCACTCCAGAATCTCTCCTTCTCTTCTAGCTCACATCCTGCCTGTGGGGCATAAGCACTAACAACATTGAGCATTACACCTTCAATTTCTAACTTGAGATTCATCACTCTGTCTGACACTCTTTTCACTTTTAGAACATTCCTGACAAACTCCTCCTTCAAGATGACTCCGACTCCATTTCTCTTCCCATCCACACCGTGATAAAATAGCTTAAACCCTGCTCCTAAGCTTTTAGCTTTGCTACCTTTCCACCTGGTCTCCTGAACACACAGTATGTCCACCTTCCTCCTCTGCATCATGTCAACCAGCTCTCTACCTTTTCTGTGCATAGTTCCAACATTCAAAGTCCCCACTCTCAGTCCTAGACTCATGCCTTTCCTTTTCTCTCTCTGCCTACGGACACACCTCCCACCTCTCCTTCTTGGCGTCTTGACCAACAGTAGTCAATTTCCATCAGCACCCTGTTGATTGACAGCACTGATGGCGGTCGTTGTTAACCCGGGCCTCGACCGATCCGGTATGGAGGTAATACTTTTGATTTGCATAATCAATAATTGGCATTGGTTTTACGTCGGATGCCCTTCCTGACACAACCCTCTGCATTTCTCCGGGCTTGGGACCGGCATGAGGGGGAGAGACACTGGTTAGTGCCCCCCCACCTCATGGCTGCATTAAGTCGTTTACTTAACAGTAAGAAAGACAAAACATGAAATAACTTGAAACAGCACTTTTATTTTTCAACACTGACATGGTCATTGCTTTCAGTATTCCAACACCTTAACTGGCTGGTTGTTACCAGATACATTTCAAAACAACACTGCTAGAATTATAGCCTTCCAGTGTAGCATTTCCATGGATGGAAAAAAAAAAAAAAATCTTCAGGACATGATGAACATGGTCATCCCTGATGGCGTCTTTGCTGGCATCCTGTCAAAAACATGTGAATCAGTGCTCAGAAGACCATTTGTCAAATTTGTGGAATTTAAAGCTCCATATTTTATACATCCATCTCATGTTGTGCACCAGAAATATGAACATAAGCAACCATCTCAACACTAAATTTCGAATCTAAAACAGAACTAATTTGATTTCACCTTGAGGAACCTGTCAGACCAAATTTTTGATAGTGAACATATTTTGATATTCTCTGAAATATACAGACAAATAAAATTAATATACAGCATATGCACAAACGTATTGGGACATCTTTGCAATCTAATACGCACATAAGAGCTCAGTCATACATTCTAAGCTTTTACATGTTCAATTTTTGTTAATATAATGTTTTATTTGTTTGGGGTTTTTTTCATAATTGCATTTACAGATTCAAATCACATACTGAATATAACAATACCAATACTCTGTGTTACCTGAATGGTCAGATGTCCTGCTTTGTTGGGACTTGCTGCTTTTGTAAACTGTCAGACTACAGCAACTTACTGATGGTGAAGAAAACATACATATGTTACACACAAATACAATACATATATTGTAGTGATACATCATTTAAAAAGCAAACTTAAACAAAACTACATGGTTTTTTTGGGGGTGTGGGGTGCTGGCACGGGGCAGAAAGTAACTGATGGCAGGGACATATAGGCATATACCTGTAGATATCAGTACTTTTAATATATTTCCCATTCAAACATTTAAATTAACTGCAGTACCATTCCAGTTTTAACTCAACATGTGTGTTTTAATAACTAAAATTAAATAAATCAAACTGTGTTCATTCATTCATTACTTTTCTGAACCTATTAATCCTAATTAGGGTTGCAAGGAGGTCTCAGCCGACTTTGGGCGAGGGCACAGTACAGCCTGGACAGGTCACCACAACATCACAGGGCAGAAACACACTGATGGCTGTGCAGCTTCCTCTTTATGAAAGCCAGCAAGCTTCTTTTAAATGAACCTCTCACCGCAGACAGTGAGAAACATGGTCGGCCTTTGATAACCCAGTTATCTGCACCGGGGAGACAGCAGTGACAACCTGATGATATGGGGCTTGGACCCCCGACCTTGAAATCAGTAATCTAGTACCCTACCACCAGCTCACCACTGCCCCCCAAACTGTATTCGTATCAATAATTAATAAGTGCCTACTTTTACAACAAATGGACTCCCAAAGATCAAGGTTCATCATTAGTGATACAGTATTTTAAACATAATCACAGTGGTACTGGCTGTAAAACAAAACCGTTAAATTCTCCGTAACTCCAACTGGTTTGAAGCAAAATATCTGAACGAAGGAGGTTTCATGCTGTCAGTTCAGCAAAAAGTTAATATCAAAAGACTATTGACACTGACTGTGAAGTTAAAATATAAAAGTAAAAAAGTTAATGATGCATATAACGTACCCCCAAGGCTCTATATCCATGAACTGTTCTTCAAATGAACACCCAGACCATCCTCCAGTCGAAGCGGGCCTGCCACAGGTCCTGTTGTTGCTGCATCAGATGTGCTGTCTGAACATTCGGTGTAGCGGTGTAGCGACTGATGGAGTAGGATGCATTTCTTTGAGATCCTGAAACAACCTTTATAAAATTCTATTTTACGAACACGTTTTGTGTCTTTTTTTGGTGTGTGTTCCCACCACCATAATCTGTTAACACCCAATTTTTGCTGACCAAAACGCCTGAAAAAGCTAGACCATCACTACAACCCAGGTTTTTCTTTTTTTTTTCCTCTTCATTTTGTCAATCTTTACATTCCATGGTTTTCAATTTAGCTTGGACTTGATTAGTTGTCCCTAACTGTCTGATGTTGTAAAGTTTGCAGGGGCTAAAGCCGAAGCCTGACTATTAATATTAGGCTAAAAACTATAAGTCTTTGTTTTAGGCATCTGACTCCTTGTGGATCATTTGGGGACGGGGTCATTGTAAGTGCTATGATGGGGGGGCATTATGGGTGGGTTTGTGAGAGGTGGGGATCGAGACATGTGGGTTTTTGTATGTGTGGGGTGGGGGGGGGGGGTCGGGTCTTGGCTCCTGTTGTTCAGTCTCTACAAGTGCTTTTGTTTTTCCCCCTCCTCTCTTCTTTTTTCTCCACTTGGAGGTTCACATTCACTCTATTGCAATGACATAGAGAAAAAATAGATTGCGCACAGGCCCTTTTCACGGGGTAATTTGGTTTCAACTTCCGGTTAGGGCAAAACATTGCTTTGGGTACTGTTTCACTTGAAAGTTGATATCCTTTGGCATCCTTACAATTGTACGTTATGACACATAACAACATAGAATTTAATTGGAATATGTTAGTTTTAGCTTTTTTGGTGTCAATTTGGTTAATTTATGTTGCATTGTTGGCTGTCAAAACTGTGCAGGTGGTCACAAAGAAGTAACTTTTCACCGGTAAGTGTGTTTCAGTTTAACCTTCATTATGCCATAGGCTTGAAGCTTAAGTAACATTACTTACCCTGAAATTTATGAATGACTACTTTTTATTATTAGCCCCAGTGTAACAAGCATGTATGTAACTGGTCTGTTATTGTGTATATCTGTAATCAATACAAAATGTATCATGTTGCTACTGCTCATTTATATGATGTAATATTACACGTGTAGCTTAACTGTAAGTGTTTATGGTTATAAATGTGTAGTGCTGTTTTGTATATTTTCATCTCTCAAGTTCTGGGGACAGGCTGCAGGTTCTGATTCCCCTTGGGAGCTCTTTGTTCTAACATTAAGCGAATTAAACTAAAGTACATGCCTCAGATGATTGATTTCTGAACCTGAGAGCGATACTTGTGTGGAATATATTGATAACATTTCCAAGATTGTTCATCCTCTTGTACAAAAAGTGTCCGAAAAATTCCTTGTAATTTGTGAGAGGAGCCAACTGAAGTGGCTCTGGCATCTGGTCAGAATGCCCCTGAATGCCTCTTTGGCGTGGTGTTTCAAGCATGTCCAACTGGGAAGGGATGCTGAGGTCGACCTAGAATACGCTGGAGGGATTATAACCTTTCGTTATGTCCTATTATGTCTTTTGTCCCTTGGTGTCTCCACAGAAGAGCTGGAGGAAGTGGCTGGGGAGAGGGATGTCAGGCCCTCTTTTCTTAGGCTGCTGCCCCGCAACCCGACCTCGGATTAAGCGGATGATGATAATGATGATGATGATGATGATGATGATGATGATGATGATGATGATGATGCATTTATCGCAGCTTTACGGCCATCTCAGAAGAAGTTCATCCCCATCCTTCTCATCTTTTTTGATGATTTCCAATTAGACACTGCAATGAAGCTTTGTTTCCAGTTTATGCGAATGATTAAAATTAATTTCATTCCAGATAGGTGGAGGCCCGGGTTAACAACGACTGCCATCAGTGCTGTTAACCAACAGGGTGCTGGTGGAAATTGGACTACTGTTGAGGAGAGCCTGGAGGCATGTCCATAGGCGGAAAGAGAAGAGGAAAGGCATGAGTCTAGGACTGAGAGTAGGGATTTTGAATGTTGGAACTATGACAGGAAAAGGTAGAGAGCTGGCTGACATGATGCAGAGGAGGAAGGTGGACATACTGTGTGTTCAGGAGACCAGGTGGAAAGGTAGCAAGGCTCGAAGCTTAGGAGCAGGGATTAAGCTGTTTTATCATGGTGTGGATGGGAAGAGAAATAGAGTAGGAGTCATCTTGAAGGAGGGGTTTGTCAGGAATGTTCTAGAAGTGAAAAGAGTGTCAGACAGTGTGATGAGTCTCAAATTAGAAATTGAAAGTGTGATGTCCAATGTTGTTTGTGCTTATGCCCCATAGGCAAGATGTGAGCTAGAAGACAAGGAGAGATTCTGAAGTGAGTTAAATGAAGTGATGCAGAATACCCCCAGAGGTGAAAGAGGGGTCATTGGAGCAGACTTCAATGGACATGTTGGTGCAGGCAACAGAGGGGACGAGGAAGTGATGGAGAGGTTTGGTATCCAGGACAGGAACACAGAAAGACAGATGTTGATCGATTTTGTAAAAATGATGGAAATGGCTGTGGTGAATACTTTCTTCCAGAAGATACAGGAGCATAGGGTGACTTATGAAAATGGAGGTAGGAGCACACAGGTAGACTACATCTTGTGTAGGCGATGTCATTTGAAAGAAGTCAGTGACTGCAAAGTAGTAGTGGGTGAGAGTGTTGCCAAACAGCATAGGATGGTGGTGTGCAGGATGACACTGATGGTGAGGAAGGTGAAGAAGGCAAAGGCAGACCTGAAGACAAAGTGGTGGAAGCTGAAAAGGGAAGAGTGTCATGTTGTCTTCAAGGGGGAGTTGAAACAGGCTTTGGGTGGACAGGAAGTGCTTCCAGATTTGATTAAAATTTGATTAAAACATATTTTATTCAAACATGAAATGGATTGGGCACAAGTTATCCAACTTAATAAAGCCCTCTCCAGGTAGTTACAGTAATTATATTACAAAATATACAGCAAGATACGGACAAGGGAAGGATATATACAAACGAATTAAAGGAATCGTTTAGTGTTACAAATGAATATTTGTACACATTTGAAAACATTCTGGTTTTCTCTAAGAGAGTAATCTGCATTGCCATTTAAAATTAAATTAATGTTGATTGGTGCTCTTTGATGGACAACGTGCTGTAAAGTTTTTAACATTTGTTCAAGTTGAAAATTATATAAGGGACATTCTAGAAAATAGAATCTACCCCAGAAGTTATCCATATTGCTTTCTGGTCTGTAAACTGTACATAAGATGAGTGGTTTTTGAGGAAAACAATATCTTAACCCATATTGACTCATCACATATCTTTTCTAGGTCAGGAAGTCTCTTAAAGCTTAGGTTTTTAGAAATATACATCATCACCCCACCCCCGAATGCATTTCTGTCTCGACGTATCGGAACATGAAAGTTTTCCCGAACTAAGATTTCATGATCTATACTTGCATCTAAATGGGTTTTTGTAAAACATACTATGTTATATTCAGATAAAAACTCTGATAGATAAGACTGCTTATTACGAATGCTTTGTGCATTCAGGTGAAAGATAGACAACAAGCTGTCATTCTGAACAATAGGACCTGGGTTAGATTCTACATCACCAGCAAGCTGAAGTAACAATAAGATAACCAGGGTAATATTGATATTTATAACTTGTCATTGAAGCAGACATAGAAACATGAATACACAGCAAGCTTTCAATTCTAGTGATAGTAAATTACACATACTTCCTGCTTCATAGCTTAGAAAACTAAAAAATACAGTTTTATTACTGAAAAGAATACTGAAGTTGAAACATTTCTTAAGATTACGAGAGCACTTGAGATGCCTAAATAACCCGATCACCGCATGGTGTTTCATTACATCATTACTCGTAATGCTTATTTACTTGATGTTGATAGATAGTATTTGTGCAGGCACTAGATTGGGCTATTAGCAGACAACAATGAATGAAAATTGTCCATAATAGGATGGGAATGCAGGATCTCTCACATGTTCTAAAGAAGATGAATAAACATAGGATATATATACAATGATTCCATAATGTATATATATATATATATATATATATATATATATATATATATATATATATATATATATATATATATATATATTGTATTACAATTTGAAGAATATAAAAAGTAAAGGTGAGAAAAAGTATAATATAAGCAAAGAAAAGTGCAAATATAGCAAATAGTAAGATAGGTTATTATGTGTTAATATATTATTTACAATGAACAATCAATGACATCTTAGATACTTACATATTTAAGAAGTCCGATGCACATACAATACAATTGTAAGAACACATACAATCCAAGCATACTTGTGAGAACATATGAAATACACTACTGGTCCTTAGACTTGATCAAGTCTGACTCACGTATAATCAAATGAATCGCACCTTCCCACTGTTCACACACATATACTCTGCCGTCATAAGTCCAAGTGAAGTAAATCGTACCACTCTTCTTCAGATCGCTTGCTAACTTGAACAAGTGGTTCCTGTATTTCGTTAGGTCCTCGTTGATGTAGATACCCTCTCTCTTCTCTTGAAGTTTGGACTTGTTCTTCATCACTTTGTTTTCAGTCCCAATAACTGACAAACTTCACAACCACACTCCTATTCTGGCCTCGCTGTCTCTTCCCGACTCGGTGGCACCTGTCGATGTCTGACGGGGATATGTCCGGGTGTATGTCCTTCAGAACATCTAGGACAACATCGTCAAGGTTTTCGTCCTCCTCTCCCCACTTAGGCTCCTTCAATCCCATGACTCTTACTGAATTCCGCCGGCTGTATTGCTCTAGCTCATCGGTCTTGAAGTTCAGTTCTTCTCTAAGCTCCTGTATCTCCTTCTTAAAGGGGGCCATGACTTCATCAATTATACCCTGCAATGCCTCTTTCGCTACACTCATAAATGTCTCCATGAACTCCTCCCGTAAAGCTGGCAACATCAGGGCACTACTCAGCTTCGTTATTATCACATCCATAGAAGCCTGATTGATGAATTCGAAGAGCATAGGTAGAAGGGTAGGAGTGATCCATATCCTGGGCACCTTGATTTGACCTGCTTTGTTGTGGTGTGGAGGTCGCCATCTTGGTCTGTGTTGAGGATACAGGTGTGCTACACAATCCAAATGTAAACAATTCTGGCAAATCCATCTGTAGTGTGGACTGTACGTGGGGCTTGGATGTCTTCTGTGGTGGAGGATCCACTGGAGAGCTTGAGGGTTTTGTTTTCTCACTGCTACTCTTCTGTGGTGTGCTCTGTGGCACGCGCTGTGGCACGCTCTGGTTCTTCTATGGAGAACTGGTTAAAGGAAACAGCAACCAAGGTCAACCAAGGAAGAGATACAAGGACAACCTCAAGGCAAACCTCAAATGGGCAGATATCAAGCCTGACCAACTTGAGCTGACAGCTAATGACAGACAGCTCTGGCACTCCTTGACCTAACGCACAGCTGTAGCCATTGGGGATGATCGCCACTCGTGCCTTGAAGCAGCCAGCCAACAGAGACACCAAATGTCGTTGGCGGGCTTTTTTCCTCTCTTCCCCCCTGAGGACATATTTCTATGAATACTCCTTCCAACACGTCACTCAATACACTCACAAATGCTTCTGTGATCTTGCTGGTAGTCTCAAATCACTTGCAGACTATGTCAGACTTACAGTCCTAAATTACAAACACACAATCCGGGAGCGTTCTTACACATGTCCTACCCCTATCGCCATCTTGTGCTTCCAGATGACTGGACAACTACAGCTAATGTGATCAGGGAGACAGGTAGGAGAGTACTTGGTGTGTCATCTGGAAAGAAAGTAGATAAAGAGACTTGGTGGTGGAATGAGGAAGTGCAGGAGTGTGTACAAAGGAAGAGGTTAGCTAAGAAGAAGTGGGACATAGAGAGGACCGAAGAGAGTAAACAAGAGTACAGAGAAACACAACTTAAGGCGAAGGTAGCGGTGTCAAAGGCCAAACTGAGGGCGTATAATGACTTGAATGCTAAGTTGGACAGTGAGGAGGGAGAAAATGATTTATACAGGTTGGCACAGCAGAGAAATAGAGATGGGAAAGACGTGCAAAAAGTTAGAGAGATTAAAGACAGAGAGGGAAATGTATTGACTGATGACAGAAGTGTGCTGGGAAGATGGAAAGAGTACTTTGAAGAGCCGATGAATAAGGAAAATGAGAGAGAAAAAAAGAGTAGAAGAGGTGACTGTTGAGGACCAGAAAGTAGCAAAGATTAGTAAGGGTGAAGTGAGGAGGGCATTGAAGAGGATGAAGAGTGGAAAGGCAGTTGGTCCTGATGACATACCTGTGGAGGTATGAGAATGTCTAGGCGAGGTAGCAGTAGACTTTTTGACAGGAACATTCAACAAGGTCTTAGAGAGTAAGAGGATGCCGGAGGAATGGAGGAGAAGTGTGCTGGTGCCCATTTGTAAGAACAAGGGACACATGCAGAGTTGTGGCAATTACAGAAGGATAAAGTTGATGAGCCATACGATGAAATTATGGGAAAGAATAGTGGAAGCTAGACTAAGGGCAGAGGTCAGCATTTGTGAACAACAATTTGGTTTCATGCCAAGAAAAAGCACCACAGATGCAGTGTTTGCTTTGAGGATGTTAAGATAGAAGAACAGAGAAGTTCAGAGGGAGCTATATTGTGCCTTTGTGGATCTGGAGAAAACATATGACAGGGTGCGAGAGAGGAACTGTGCATGAAGAAGTTTGGACATACAAGGTTTCTTATTTATTTATTTATTATTCATTTTTTAAACGTGTACTGTTTCGCCTAATTACATTTTTGTGGGACACAAACGTAAGAATACATCCCAGGAAGTTGACTGTATGCTTTGCTTTATATATTAAAATTTTTAATTTATAAATTATTATTATTAATATGTTTAAAACTTGAGGTAATTTGATAAGGCTCAACATGATCCTATAATCCACTAGCAGTCAGGACAAACACTGGAAGGTGAGGTGTGAAATGTGTCTGTAATGTTTTATTTATCTGTAATTTAAATTTAATATTTATTTATTTAATTATTTAATTTAATGTAATATTTATCAAGATGCAGTTTTCTGTTGTATGATTATTTTCTTTGAGTATCACCTCTGTATCACGATTAAAGTGAATATGACATTGGTTCCTGTTCTAATGTACCTTAATTCCTAATAAAAATATTAACCCCAAAAAAGTGTGATGTCTGAATTCAAAAGTACGTCACTCACGCCAACGTCATGCGTTGTATCTGCACAGAAGTGCGAGCTTAACTCCTATTATTCAAGTAAATGTTACTTGCTTGTCAGGTTGTACAGTCAATACAGTTGCTAAATTAATATTACTTTATGTGACATAAAATAAAATGCATCATTTTTAAGTAGGAACACTGAAATTATATTTCCTTGTAAATTTTGAACAAACTATCAAGATTATGCTTGCAGAATGAAAAAAAAAATATTTTAAAAATGCATTTGTAGTTTAGGGTTTACTGCTACTTGAACTACAGGTTCTACTACAGGTACCTTACACGTGCTAGTATCCTGAAAAGAGCTTCGGCTCATGGTCATTTTCAGCTGCCACACTTGCTCACGAGATTTTGTTCTGTCAGGTAAGCAAGCATTGGCATTGCTTGCTTCCAATGCTGTTTTAAAAGTTTCCCATTCCCATTGCTTATTCATTTGTTTATTTATTTATTTACATATTCAAAGAAATCAGTACCATGTTCAAAGTAGAATCGGTGGAAATCATGTCCTTCGACCAGATTCCCCAAAGCTTCAGGCTCAAACGATGTCAGACCAGGATCACACATCTTACTACACACACAACACCAATACACACACACACACACACAGACACACATACAAAATTAATCACAGTCTCCAGGTACACTAAAAGGAGATAATAATATTGATTTAAATACAATGTGAATGTATTCGTGTCCGCCCACGCATGTGAGCACATGTAAATGTGTCTGGAGATGTGTGCATGTTTGTGTTCATGTTTGTGTGTGTGTGTGTGTGTGTGTGTGTGTGTGTGTGTGTGTGTGTGTGTGTGAAGCATGTGTATTAGCACTCACGAAAAAGTTTCAAAATCTCCATTATTGATGGATTCAATCAGCTGTTCAGTGACTTTAATGATCTCTTGCTTTCGAGCTGACACACAGATACACACAGACACACACACACAAACTAGAATATAACTGTAATGCAATCATACATTACAATATAAAGAAAATAATTCATAAATCTTTATTTGTAGCTTTTAACAATATTTTTACCTTACCTTTACTGGCCACCTGACACACTGAGGTGCAGTAAGAGAAAAACAAAATCATTTATATATATATATATAATATTATATGTATAGATAGATAGAGAGATACACCGTGTATATGTACTGTATACTCAAACACACACACACGCACACTCACCTTTTATTTCTTCTTCCTCTGTAGTGGTGCTGTTGCTCTCTGTTGACTCCTGAATGAAAATTAATCAGTTTTCAGGTGTGTGTGTGTGTGTGTGTGTGTGTGTATGCACGTGTGTGTCTAAATATTGACACAAAACATAAGTTGAAATTTTGGACCTTGTTTCTCTCCACTGGATTGTGAATGACTGTTGTCTGAGGTTCCTGAAAACACACACACACACACACACACACACACACACACACACACACACACAAACACAAACACACACACACACACACACACACACACACAGGGATTAAATTATTAAAAAATATTACTACTGAATGTTGAAAGTAATATTTGGCATATGTATTTAGGGGTTGGTGTATGTGTGTATCAGTGTGTGAATGTTTTTGTGTGTACATGTGTAGAACTGTGCGTGTGTTTGTGTGTGTACGTTTGTAGAACAGTGCGTGTGTGTCAATGTATATGTGTCTGAAAGTGTGTGTGTGAGTGTGTGTGTGTGTGTGTGTGTGTATGTGTGTGTGTGTCTGTGTGTGTGTGTGGGGGGGTGTCAGTGCATGTGTATACATGTGTATTAGTTTATGTGTCTGCATGTGGTATCCAGTGACCTTCTCTAATCATTAGTCTGAGGCAGAGTACACCTGGACAACTTGCCAGGCCATTACAGGGCAGTAAGACGCTGACAGCTAGCCAGCTCCTTTTTACGGAAGTCAGCAATGAACCTCTCACCATAGATAGTGAAAGACATGTCCGGCCTTTGAAAACACAGTTAGCTGCACTGAGGGACATCAGTGACAACCCGGTGATAGTAGAACTTGAACCACAACCTTGAAGATTGGTAATCTATCTTTTAGAGGAAATTATTACCTCTGCATTTAACCCATGTGAGTACACACCACACTCAGAGCAGTGGGCTGCAACACACTTTGGGGAGGCTGGAGAAAAACTGGGAGTTAGGTGCCTTGCTTAAAGGCACTTCAGCTGTAGCTGTAAAGCTGTAGCTCACTCCTCCATCACCTACATCCATATTTTCCTGCTAGTTCAAGAATTAAGCCATGGACCTGTTGATCTGAAAGCAGCTTCTCGAACCATTAGTCCATGGCTGCTCCAGTGTGTATGTGCGTCTGGGTGTGTTTGTGTGCATGTGTGTTTGAGTATGACCAAGTTTGTGTGTGTGTGTGTGTGTGTGTGTGTGTCTGTGTGCTACTGTCAGTGTGTGCATGCGTGTTTTTATGAGTCAGTGCATACAGTTGTGTGTTTGTGTCTCTGTGTTTGCCTGTATGTCTATGCTTGTGCGTTCATGTATATGTGTGCCAATGTTTGTGTGGGTGTGTGACAGTATGTCATTATTTGTACGTGTGTGTGTGTGTGTGTGAGTCTGTTGGGTTTTTACACCCAAGCCTCGTGGCCAGTACTTATTCCCGGTTTCCGTAGCGTGAAGCGACCAGAAGTTCAACTCCCCCGGATGGCACACTAGTCCATCGCAAGTTACCTTCCCAGTATATTTTACTGGTATCCATTTATACTGCTGGGTGAACAGAGGCACACTTGTGGTTGAGACCTTGCCCAGGGGTCTTAGCACATTGAGAGTCTCAGTGGGATTCGAACTCACAACCTCCCGATCATGAGCGCAGCACCCTAACCACTATGCCACCGGTCCCATGTGTGTGCGTGTGTGTGTGTGTCCAACTAATCAAATTCACACCAAGGCATCCTACTCTGTTTCCTCTACTAATTCATTCTAAAGTCCTATGACAACGGGAAAGGAATGACTGGGGTAGGCTAGGTATAACTGGAAGCTATTAGTCCTGAACCCGCATGTATGAGGGTGACCAGGTGATGGTCACTTTCTCAGTAAATTAGGGAAGATACTGGTGTTCAGCAACTCTAGTCACAACTGGGCAGACCTTTTAAGATCACCACTGTCCACTCCAAACATGGAAGGCCCTAGAAATGGTGGGCTAAACATCGAATAGCTGCCCTTGTATGGCTAGGAAATCACAGCCAGCGGGCTCACCCATCTTGGAGATCGAAATTCAAGAAAATTGAAATTTACTTCTACACCCTTTAACCTAGCTGCCGGGATTGTGTGGATGCATCTTGACATTACGGACAGCAACCAACCAGAAAGAAGAATCTTGTTGCCCAGGAGATTGCCAGATACATCAATATGGCTGCCTTGAGTGAAATTCATCTCTGAGAAAGGTACCGGTTACACTTGATTCTAGAGTGGGAAGTCAGGGCAGAAGATGGCCATACTCGTGCAGTTGACTTCACCATCAAATCCAGTCTCATTAGGGTCCACACCCTTTTTTCTGAGTGCTATTAATGACACTCCAAGTTCCCTTCACTCAAGACTCTTTCCTGACCATCATTTTCACTTAAGTTCCTACTCTCAACTCTGAAGATAACATCAAAAAGGAATTTTGCAACATCTTCAGCCTCACGCTATGAAATGTGCCACCCATGCACAAGCTTCTTCTTCTTGGAAACATTAATGCTTGAATGGGTAAGAAAGCCTCCTCTGGACTAACGTCATTTGGAATCAAGGTAAGGTAAGGTAAGTCTGTTGGGTTTTTTACACCCGAGCCTAGTGGCTCATCAGGCCGGTGCTTATCCCCGGTTTCCGTAGCGTGAAGCGACCAGGAGTTCAACTCCTCCTGGATGGGATGCTAGTCCATCACAATTTACCTTCCCAGTATATTTTTACAGGTATCCATTTATACTGCTGGGTGAACAGAGGCACACTTGTGGTTGAGACCTTGCCCAGGGGTCGTAGCACAGTGAGGGTCTCAGTGGGATTTGAACTCACAACCTCCCGATCATGAGCCCAGCACTCTAACCACTACACCACCAGCCCCACATTCGGAATCAAAATGTCAGCAATTGCAATGGAAATTGTTTCCTGCTTCTCAGTTTGTGTGCATAATCTTACCATTGAAAACATCATGTGCTGCCTCTTGTAACCACTTGAAAACCACATGGATGCACCTGCGATCAAGGCATTTTCACATCCTCCACTCTGTCTTCACTCAAGTACATGGTTACCATGATGTCCAAATCACTAGGTCGCTTCCAGGTATGGATGATTGTTTGACAGACCACCATCTCCTCATCTGCTTGAATCTTAATATCAGGAGGAAACCAAAATCTCATACTACACCGACCACCAAATTGGCAAGGAGACATCCAGAAACTCAAAGATCCGAACATGATTGAATCCTTCCAGACCGCTGCCCAGAAAAAAATGCAGACTGCAACAAGGATGAGAGGCATTGATCTGGAATGTGGTACACTAAAATCTATCATTCAAGAAGCTACAACAGAAACCATCAACTTCTGCAAGAGCAAAAGAAGGCCTGATTGGTTCACCGAGAACAAGCCAGAAATCTCTGAATCCATTGAGGAGAAATAATGTGCATACATTGCATGGGAAAATGGTCCATGTTCTCCAGCAATGAGGGCCATGTACAAGCCAATAAAAGAAAACTGTCAGAAGAAAATCAGGCAGTTTCAAAGTCATTGGTGGCAAGAAGAGACAGCAGAACTCCAGTCTCTTGCTGATGTAAGAGACATGCAAGGATTCTATGCTGAGCCAAAGGATCTGTATGGCCCCACATGCCTTTTCACTGGAGACAATAAAGCAATGCTCACCATGAGCAGTTGTATCTTGTACAGATGACTGTTCACCCCTCAACTGATCCTCAATGGCTGCAGATGACTTTCCAAAGAACATGCCTCAGTTTTCTGAATGCCCCTGGCTCTCAGTAAAACCAACATTAGAAAAGTTCCAACCTGTCATTGCTCACCTTGGACAAGTGACAGTACACCCTTAGCCCTCCTTACCAAGGTCACGGTGGATATGTATGACAAACGTGGTGAATATCCTCTAGGTAGTGCTTCCTACCCTATTATCTTGTTAGAGGAAGAAGCTACTGATGCTGCTTGTGTCATAAAATGGGGCAAAGGAAGGATCTTTTCCAGTTTGGTCGACAGTATTCACTTGTGGTGTGGCATCCTATGTGAATTACATTAGCTTTGTTAGACAAACACTATGGAATTATCCAATATAGCAAGGATTTGGAAATCCGTGGTGGTTGCCCACTCTAGGGCAACCAAGTAGTAGTAGTAGCAACCTGTCATAAAACAAATGAAACCCCTTAAATCCCCAGGTCCAGACAACATCCTTCTGGAACACCTTAAGCACAGCGGTCTACCCCTTAGAACAAGACTGTTCTCTGTTATTCTTTGTATTTGGGAAGCAGCCACCCTCCAGGTGATGTGAAGGATGCCATCATAATCACTATCTTTACAAAGAGAGACTGAACTGTTTGTGGTAACTATCACAGGATGATCCATGAGACTCCGCCTGATAATCCAAGAATTTGCCTTTGTCATGAGCTAGATGGGAGCATTTTCAACCTTGCATGGCTAAAAGCAAAATATCATGTAAAAATAATCAAAGTGACGGCTATACAGTAAGCCGATGACAACGGTTCCTACATTCCCAGTCTCGAAGGACTTCAGGGATCCGTAGATAACTTTTCAGCTGCCTACTCTTACTTTGGGCTCACCATCAACACAAAGATGACACAAATTCTTGTCCAGCCTGCTCCTGGTTTACCAGTTTCTTTTTTTTGAAATCCAGATCTGCAGACGATCCTAAATACAGTAGATATCTTTCCCTACCTTGGCAGCATTGCTTCAACTGCAGTTACCAGCAATAAGAATGTGAAGAACAGGATTCAGGTGGCCCATGTCACCTATGGGACTCTAGCCAATCGAACCATGCTCTCAGGACCGATGCAAAGGTGATGGTGTGCCAAGCCATTATTGTTTCGACTGTTTTGTATGGCTTCGAAGCTTCAAACCTGTCCAACAAAAGTTTGAACAATTCCACCACAGCAAGCTTTGAGTCATCCTGTGAATCGAATGGGAGGAGTGAATCATGAATAATGAAGTGCTCAAGAGAATTTGGTTGAAGAGCATGGAAGCCACCATCACTAAACATCGGCGTCAATGTGTGGCCATGTCACCGAATACCTCCAGACCACCTCCCAAGGCAAATCATGTACTTGCGGATGGACAACCTCCAAAGAAGCACCCCTCAAGAGACACAAAAGCATACTGAAGAAACCCAAACAAGCAGGAATCGATCCATCAACTCTGGAATCTGCCATCTCAGACAGGCACTCCTGGAGATCAGCCATCCATTCTGCAATGGAACACCTTCAAGCTGAGCGTATACAGCATGAAGAAGAACAGTGCCAAAAAAGAAATGTCAGACAGCTGCTACCCTGAACGCCTCCATCAATTCCCTACCTGAAATGTGGAAAACCCTTCCATGCTAGAATTGGTCTGGTGAGCCATATGAAATATCACCACAAAGAACAG
>CM045731.1:13015000-13057500 GCA_024760905.1 Plotosus lineatus | reverse complement strand
TATATATATATGAGAGAAGGGGGGGGGTCTTACCAAACCAGGCTTGCTGTTCACCCTGTACTTCAATAGCCAGTCCAAAATCAGCCAGCTTCACTGCAGCTCCCTTTAGTTTGCTTGCTAACAACAGATTTTCTGGCTAAAACACACACACACACACACACACACACACACACTCACACACACACACACACACACACACACACACACACACACACACTCAGAGCGAGAGAGAGAGAGAGAGAGAGAGAGAGAGAGAAATGCACATGATATGCTTGTGTATTGTTTAACTACAGAACTTTGTATTAAGATATAAAACATCTGACTGAGATGAATGTGTGATGAAAGATCAAATTGCTCTATATCACACTGAGATAATCTGGAAGAGTGTGTGTGTGTGTGTGTGTGTGTGTGTGTGTGTGTGTGTGTGTGTGTGTGTGTGTGTGTGTTCTGGTGACCTTCAAATCTCGGTGCACAATGCCGTTAATATGGCAGTGATTAACACTCTCCAGAATCTGTTGAATACAGTGACTGACACACACGCGCACACACACACACACACACACACACACACACACACACACACACTATTCTTACTAAATATTATTACAAAAAAAACAACAATAAGAAAAACAATATGAAAAAATTGATGATGATTCTTCTCATGCATGAATGTGTAAGTCATTTACTTCTACTTCTGTAGAATTCTGTAGAAGTTAACACATGTCTGTCTCATCATCACAAACTCCGAAACCAACACGAACACACACACACACACACACACACACACACACACACACACACACACACACACACACACACAATGAGATATATGCTATGTGAGGTAGCAGGGAAAAAAACTTTCTTTTGTTAATGTAGACATGTGCTTTAAAATTAAATCTTCTTCCTGGTAATAAAATCGTCATTTCGAATTGTCTCAGGTTTTTTCTCAATACTTTACCATGATTCCATGCAGTGCGCCACCCATGTTCTCCAATTGAGCAATCTTATTCACATCATCTAACAGACTTCTCTAAAAAGGCTTGAGTTGTGAGGTTGGTCATCCTACAGCATCTTTTCAATGCATGTCAATGCTGAAAGTACAATGACACAGCATTTCACCTGTGGTGGTGCTGAAAGGACAGCAACACAGTATTCTCTCACTGATGGTGCTTAAAAGGGACAACATTCTACCCATGGTCGTGTTGAATGGACAGTGACAGCATTTCATCTGCTGTGGTGCTGTAAAGACAGTAACATGGCTTTTTGCGGGTGGCACCAAAAGGATAGGGACACAGTATTACACCCACAGTGGTCCTAAAAGTGTAGCGACATAACTCTTTATCAGTGATGGTGCTGAAAGCACAGAAACACAGCATTCTAACTGCCGTGATGCTGAAATGACAGTAACACAGCTTTCCTCCTGCTCTGGCCCTGAAAGGACAGGGACACAGTTCTTCATTGGTGGTGGTGCTGAAAGGACAGCAATTCAGCATTCCATCGGCCAGGGTGCTGAAAGGACACAGCGACACAGCTCTTCACCAGTGATGGTCCTGGAAGGACAGCGACACAGAATTCCACCTGCAGTTGTGCTGAAGCAGTGAGATATAGCTGTTTAACAATAGGGCAGTGGTGGCCCGGTTGCTGGATTACCAATCCTTCGGTCCCAAAGTCCCACTGTCACTTCTGTCCCCCCTAGTGCAGGCAATTTGGTAATTGGGCCATGTCTCTGACTGTCTATTGTGTATTGCTGGCTTTCATTGAGAGTAGCTGCATAGCAATCAGTGTGTTTCTGCCATGCAATGGCCTGGCGAGCTGTGCATGGTGTACTCTGCCCTTGATCAGCATTGGCTAAGATTGGCATCAGCTTCTCCATGACCCTAATTAGGATTTAGACTGAAAGTTTAACAATGATGGTGCTAAAAGGACATAAACACAGTCCTTCAACAATGGTGGTGCGAAAAAGAAGGTTAAAACTCGCCTCAAGAACGTGTGCATCTCCAAAAAGTCTCCCCAACAGCATAGAGAGAAGGTGAAGAAATCCAGAGACAAAGAAAGAAAGTAAGGAACTACCCATAGAGACAGGAAGCCAAGATCACAGTGGAATGATAAGGATGGTGGTGGTGAAGATCTCTGCTGAAGTCCAAACTTCATCACCTCCAAGGTGTCCACCCTCTGCCATTAATATTATCCTAACATTCATCCAACATACACCTGCCCTTGTGTGTGTGTGTGTGTGTGTGTATGTGTGTATGTGTGTGTGTGTGTGTGTGTGTGTGTGTGTGTGTGTGTGTGTGTGTGTGTGTGTGTGTGTGTGTTTTACCTGGCATCAGCCTCGCTGTAGTATTCCCTTGCTACAATGTCTTCAAAAAGCTCTCCTCCTGTGACTCTAGGGTCAGAGGTGAAATAGCACATCACATGCAATGCACATTACTCAAAATTCTGTGTAACACATAATTATATAAAAAAGAGATCTCTCTCTCTCTCTCTCTCTCTCTCTCTCTCTCTCTCACACACACACCCACACACACACACACACACACACACACACACACACACACACACAGTATGTCAGTGATACTCACAAATCAAACACAAGGTAATGGAAGCCCTCCTCAGATATACTGTCATGAAGACGAACTGCAGAGCAAAGAACACAGACAGCTTATAAAGATATTGAGATAGCTCATAGATAGGCAAAAAGCTCAGTGAGTAGCCGAGAGATTACAGATGCAGACAAGAGAAAGGCAGACAGCAAAGTGAGAGAGGCAGCTCAGAGAAAAAGACAGCTGAGACAGAGGGAGAGACAGAGAGAGAGAAAGCAAGAGTGAGAGCGAGAGAGAGAGAACACAAGAGTGAGAGAGAGAGAGAGAGAGAGAGAGAGAGAGAGAGAGAGAGAGAGAGAGAGAGAGAATGACAGCTCTGAAAAAGAGACAGGCATCTTTTTTTCCCATTTTAGTCATTATCCAATTCCCACCCATCAGGTATTACCTTAACTATTTCACAACAACCACTGATCAGACGGTTGCGAAAGCATGTACACACCCCTCCATGGCATGCAATGCTAGCTACCTGCTTCTTTTTGAATTGCGGAGCATGCATATTTGGGGGTGGTCTAACACACTCACAGGGAAAGTCCTATCCGCCCCCTCATATGAATGAGCTCACAGACAACCATGATTGGCTGGCCATCACTGTGAGTGACACGGACGTAATTGTATGTTGTTCTTCCCTCCCGTGAGAGCTTGGCCAATTAGCACCCATGGATTCCAGGCCACGGACGGCTGTGGCATTAACCCGGATTCAAACTTGCAATCTCTGGGTTAATAGTCTCGCACCTTGTCGGTGTGCCACTCGGGAGCCCTGAGACAGGCCAGAGAAAAACATAAACCTTAAACAAAGAGAGACAGGTACCTATATTGTGGTGTTTTAACAGTCTACAAATTCGAGCTTCTCGCTCCAGTTTCTGATGATCTAAAGGAGAATGAGAGAAAAAAACAAAACAATAAAATATCAATGATTGCCAGACACTCTTCAACTTCATTACTATGCAAGGGTGTGTGTGTGTGTGTGTGTGTGTGTGTGCATGTGAGAGTGTGTTTGTGTGTGTGTGTGTGTGAGAGAGAGAGAGAGAGAGAGAGAGAGAGAGAGAGAGAGAGAGGTAGACAGAGAGAGAGAGAGAGAGAGACAGAGAGACAGAGACATAGAGAACGAGCTGTAGGCTCTAATTAAAAGTGCCCTGGTTAGTTAAAGTTTAGTTTATGGGACGAGATAAGCTTTTTTACACACACACACACACACACACACACACACACACACACACACACACACACACACACACACACCTTGAGATAATAATATTAGGTTGTGTGCATTTTTGTTTTCTCTTTTTTTATCCATTTTCTTCTGTCTATTTGTCTCCTTCTCTACATCTGTCTGCTTCTCTTTATCTGTCTTGGTGTCTGCATTTCTTTCTCCAACTCTGTAGGTCAGTTAAAGCAAACTGTTTTGAGTTATTAATTGAAAAAGGTGATTAGTTCGAAGATGATGACGGAAGAAGCTGGCTGGTCATTCTAATAATTAATGGGGCCTCTGGTGAAGAGACACCCCCCCTTACACACACACACACACACACACACACACACACACACACACACACACTCAGTAGCACTCACACACATGCGCACATGCACACACACACACACACACACACACACACACACACACACACACACACACACACACACACACACACACACACAGGTACACTCAGTAGCACTCACACATATGCGCACATGCACACACACACACACACACACACACACACACACACACACACACACACACACACACACAGGTACACTCAGTAGCACTCACACATATGCACATGCACACACACACACACACACACGCACAGGTACACTCAGTAGCACTCACACATATGCGCACATGCACACACACACACACACACACACACACACACACACATGCACACTTACCTCTGGCAGAGAGTTTTTTAGTGTTGATAATTTTTGCTGCATATTCCTGGCCTGATGAAATCTTCACACACCGTCTTACCACAGAGAATGCTCCCCTGAGAGAAGAGAGATGGAGAGAGATAGAGAGATAGAGAGTTGGAAAAAAGCCAACATTTTTTTCTAACTTTGTATCAGTTTGAGATTTATTGATACTTAGCCTAATAATAACAATCATATATAGGGAGAATGGTTTAGAAATAAGCAAGGTATTAAACACAAGTGCTAATGCTCACATATAATTTCCATAATGACCACATTTCATTTTAAGCTTGCTTTCTGAAGGATATAATCACACTGAGACTATAAGTAAGAGAAGAAAGTTATATTAAATGAATTAGAAATTACATATCAGTCAGCCTGTCTGGGATGGAGATAGAAGGAGTTTCAAACTTGACGGGTAAGGTCACTGAATAATCGGTGGGAGAATCATGCCAATAAAAAAAATCAAATAAGTAACAAGTGGCTGTGGTGAAGGCGCTGGAGAAGAGTAGTCAGGCAAACCAAAGGAATATAAGGGGAGAGGAAAAGATGAAGCAGTGAAGTAGTCATCAGGAGTAAGACTGTCAGTCTGGGTGGACTGATCACAGGTCTCTGGTTGAAAACTTAATGCATAGCTGCCAACTAGTACGTAAAAATGTTTTCTTGGGTCTGAGCAGGGAAATCTGTTTTTGGGTCAGATAATACATATTTGAATAATAATGCCCGCTGTTTCACGAAAAATAAACAAACCATAAACTTTCGCTACGAGGAATGCGAATAAGAAAATGTATGGGCCACTCAGAGTACCCTTGCCAAATTTAGTGACTGCGCATGTGCATGGACACTGTTTATGTCGGAAGTTGGGCTATGAACTAGTATGCATCTGTGAAGCAGTTCTGAGTGAATCTGCAATGATGGAGGAGTTTCTTTCTTCGTCTGGTTCTTCAAAACCTAAAGCTCATGAACAGACTTTCTCGTCCAAATATTCAGAGGAATTTCCTTTCGTTTGTTCGTCAAAAGTTTCAGCAAAACATGCCTTTTCAAACCTTGCCGGCGTGATTTTGTGATTTCTCATGGAGGCCGTTGGGATATCGTGCAGCACTGTAAGAGCAAGGTGCATGAAAGGGCTTTACAATCTGAATTGGAGGTAGGATGTACTCAAACTTCATTGCTTTATTTCACTTCAAAGATAGAAAATACCAATGCTATCAAAGCTGAATGTTTGTTTGCAGCCTTTTATGTCAAGCATAACATTCCTCTAGCTGTTGCGGCCCCCATGGGCAAACTACTACAGGCAGCATTTCCAAATCCAGAAGAAGTGAAACAGTTTCATGCTGGACATACAAAAATTTTACGTATTGTGAAAAAAATGGCTGCGCATTCCACTGCCACTTTAGTTCAAGGCCTCAAGTGTGTTCTGTATTCTATTGCTACTGATGGAAGCCACACCAGCAATGCAAAACTATATCCGCTAGTCATAACTTATCCTGATAGTTCAAAAAAGTTAATACAATCCTGTTTGTTGTCCATGCCAACTCTCAGTGGTGCTTCCAGTGGTGTAAAGATTGTGGAACTTGTTTTATCAGAATTGAGAAACCTAGTAGTGCCAATTCAAAACTGCCTTTCGGTGAGTTCAGAGAAATACTCCAGTTATGCTAGGAACAAAGAGTGGAGTGATGGCAAAGCTAAGAGAATGACAGCCTGATCTCCTCGCAATTGGATGCACTTGCCATTTGATTAATCTTGCTGCTCAGCATGCTGCACATGACCTTCCTGTGTCAATAGACAGCCTATTGATTGATGTCTTTTACTACTTGGAATGAAGTGGTAATCAAAAGTAGCACCTTCACGAGTTCCAAACATTGATGGGTTCAGAAACTCAAAAAATCCTTTGTCATGTTTGCACAAGAGGGCTTTCATTAGGACTGTGCCTTCCAAGATTCAATTCACAATGGGATGCACTACACAGGTTTTTTGAATCAGAAGTTAGATCTAGTGACAGTAAGTCTGAGAAAAAGAAAGACATGATGCCTTTGTTTAAGTCCTTCACTATCCCCAAAAAGTCTCAAAAGTCAGTTGATAAAAAAGCAAAGGAAGGAGGAAATCTGAAAAGTGTAGAGGAAAAGAAATAAGTCAACAATGGTCCCACATCTACAGGGGAAGAGAAAAGCACCACCATTAGTATCAACCTATTTTGATTCTAAGAAGCAGCAGCTGGGATTAAATTCAGGGAAAGAAAAGTCACTAAAAGACACTGCTCAGCAACAGGCAGATACAAAGTCAGTCTCAGAAACAAGACCAGAGAAAATTGTACACACACTAAGTTCTAATTTGAGAAGAGCCTTCAGTTATTTTTTGCAGCTTTGAATCTCCAATTTCCAAAGAACAGATGCTAAGTTGCAAACAAACAAACCTCTCAACCACTTATTGAAAGATATCTTGGAAACTTTCTTGAAAAACCAAATGGTGGCCTTTTTGAAACCCTCTTCATCAATTACAAGGACCACAATTAGATGGCATGCTGTCAGCCCTACTTATTCAAAAATCAAGAAGCAACACCTGTTATGAACAGACACTCTCTGCCTCCTTCTTGAAGAGAGCAAAGGCTGCTACAAAGAAAGCAGTCAAAAAGGATCAGTTAGAAGAATGATAATAGTTTGGCTTTGACATCCCCTTGTCTGTCTATATACTTCTCAATGGGGAAGTTTATTTTCAAATGATGGGATGTCTACACTATGGAGTTTGGATTGCTTTGTGGTGAGTAAAAATGCTTAGTACTAGGAAACTAGCCTTTACTGTTTGTTACATTTCATGTGACTCACTTTAAAACATGTTGAAGAATGTTAATTCTAAAAAAAAATTGGGGGAAATGGGGTGTTTCGTATCGATTCGGTGCACTTTGACAGGCGGCTAGAGCAGAGTCTGTTTATTGATTTGGAAAAGTTGGCAGCTATGTTAATGGCATTTCCATGGGTAACAGGAGGTATAGAGCTGATGTTGGGTAGCAGCTGGAAATCTAAAGAATTCAAGGCGGTCAGCAAATGTTATAGATAGGTGAGGTGTATGGTGACGGTGTATGACACTTCTAAAAATGGTACAGCAGTCTGGCTGAGCTAAAACAAAGAGACAATAAGAAAATGAATGGAGAATGTGCATGTCCTGTGACTATATAATCAACTATAATCCTTTGCACAAACAAAACAGAATATAATGGAATGCTTAAGAGGCTTAAAGCTCAGAATGTGCACCAAACTAGGAAGAAGGGTCACCACAAAAGCAGCTAGGACACAGCTGTGGACCATCAGAATATTGTGGCCAAAGTCTGGGGCAATCAATAATAATGGCACATGAACAAAATGCAAAGAGCACACAGCAGTATAACCATAGAAAGTCCTACTTTTTCAAGAAGGAAAATAGAAGAATAAAACATGTCCTAAAACAGACAAGAGAGTACGATACGCATAGTTGCAAGCTGCACGACCAACAAGAAGGTTGCAGAGCCGAATGAACTATCCGTGTACGCAGCACGAGACGTTATAGCCAAGTAAGGGTGATGAGGAAATTGGTACTGGTAAATGAAGCACTAATTTTACTAAACCTCCTTGAAAATAACCGGAAAAAATTATGAAGGGAAATGATGTCACCAGGGGGTAGATGACGTCAAATTAGGAGCAGTGCAAGAAGCAACCATAAACATAATAGGAAATCAGGAGAGATGAGATTTCCTTTCAGCTTTTTCCCTTTATCAGGAGTTGCCACAGCGAATGAATCGCACGTTTGATTTGGCGTAGGTTTTTTCGCCGGATGCCCTTCCTGACACAACCCTTTAGCAAGGGACAGAAACACGCTGACGGCTTTGCAGCCTACTCTTTTTACGAAAGTCAGCAATGGTTCTTTTACATGAACCTCTCACCATAGACAGTGAGAGACATGGCCCACCTTTGATAACCCAGTTAGCTGCACTGGGGGGGACAGTGACAACCTTGTGGAGAGTGAGACTCAAACCCCCAACCTTAGAATCAGCGATCCAGCACCCTATACCACTAGACCACCACTGCGCCACATAATAGGAAATTGGGAAAAGTATGCAAATTAAGGTAGGAGGGACCAAAATAGTAAAACTCCAAATCTAAAAGGAAAGTGATTTGGAATAAAGAAGTTGACTCAACACAATTAAGAGAATAAGTCCATAGAGTTTTTCTGGGGAGTTTTTTTTTTAAATACCTGATTAATGGTGGGAAAGAAATAAAGAGTATCTACTTCTTCTCAAGGGCAGTGGTGACCTGGTGGTAAGGTGATGGATCACTGATTCCAAGGTTGGGGGTTAAAGCCCCACTCTCAACAGGTTGTCACAGTCGTCTCCCAAACCCCACATGCAGCTAACTGGGTTATCAAAGGCCGGTCATGTCTCTCACTGTTGATGGTGACAGGCATATAAAAGAACTATGGCTGACTTTCGTCAAGAGAAGACTGCAAAGCTGTCAGTATGTTTCTGCCCTGCCATGGCCTGGTGGGATGTCCAGGGTGTACTCTGCCCTTGCCCAGAGTCAGCTGAGATAGGCACCAGCCTCCCTGTGACCCAAGGATTAAGCCATTCAAAAGTGAATGAATGAATACTTGTGTTGTAGTTAGTGTACTTCTTCTTTTTCTTTTGGCTTTTTCCCTTTTCGGGGGGTTGCCACAGTGAATCATCTGATTTGCATGTTTGATTTGGCATAGGTTTTTGTGTCAGATGCCATTTTTAACACAACCCTTTAGGAAGGGGCAGAAACACGGTGACGGCTATGCAGTCTGCTATTTACAAAAATCAGCAATGGTTCTTTATTCTTACAAAATGTAAAATATGATTTGAGCTAATTGATTAATTCCCCCATTTCACTGGAGCACGGAATACAAGGATCATGGCGGAAAGGCGCGGAACGCACTCTACGGAGGAGCTTCGGCATTTTTACACAGAAAATGGGTCAAAAAGCTACAGAAAAATGCACCTTCGGAACACCTTCGGAACGATCACGGAGTGTTCAGAAAAGACACAGAAAGACTGCGGTACAATGTCGGAATACATGCATAAAAATGCTCGGATCACCTTCCGAACCAGTGCGGACAGCAAACGAAGACCTTCGGATAATTCACAGAACGTTCACGGAAAGGACGGCACGTTTGCGGACGACCTCGGTACTACTCCTTTTTCGAAGGAAGACCCACGGAATGATCTCTGAACAGGCAGAATGAAGGCGGAACGTTCACATTCAACACGGAATGACTGAGGAATGACTGAGGAATACCCGGCGTAACCATGTTTCAACAAGGAAAAATCAGCAAAAATCAAAGGATTTGCTCCTGACTCCGCCTATAAATATGTGGAATGATCAAGGAAGCTCATTCACTCATTTATACTATATGTTTATAATGTATAATATGTTTATAATGTACAATAAATTTAAAATTTTACATACGTTTATAATTTACCATATGTTTTTAATGTGCAATATGTTCATAATTTAGAATTCATTTAAAATTTAAAATATGTTAATGTTAATATCAATAATGTCAATGCATTCCTTTTATTTGCACTTCAATAAATCATTCTAGACTAAAAACCATGCACACAACTCCAAACCACACTGATTATAACTTTAAAACTTTATTCCAGCACAGGAAAACAGAAAAAATGAACTGGAGTAATTTAATATTTATAGTGGAAGTGACTTCCTTGAGTGTTCCACAAGTCTTCTGTGTTATCCGCAACCATTTCGCAAACAATGTATGTTGCATGTATTCTGCAAACCTTCCGCGAGTGTTCCATGGGGATTCTGTGGCCGCTTTTGACTACCCAGAAGAAGGAGGAATGTTCGCGGAATGTTCACGGAAGACTTGCGGAATAAAAGGAACGAACACAGAAAGGACAGAACGTTTGCGCAAGGACTGCGGAACGTGAGGGAGCACTGTGGGAAAATTTTTTCCGTGAACGTGCTTTTGAACATCTTCATAAACCTAAGTTGAACCTCCATCTTTGAAAATTTTGGCCCGACGGATGAGGAGGAGTACCTTCAGAATCGCACGGAATGACACTTAAGATGACGGAATGACTGAGGAACGTTGGAGGATGACTACGGTTTTGCTTCCGCGAGTCTGCCGCGCTCCAGTGAAATGGGGGTATAAGGTAGCAAGAACTTCAAGAAGACGACATCGTTCCACCGGCATATGTCCAGCCTGGGCCTGAGGGTTTTTTTTCGACAAGAGATGATGTTTCATGCATTTGTTGCACAGTTACAGTGTGGCCAGTCTCACAGTCACCTCACACCACTACTGTGTGTGTGTGTGTGTGTGTGTGAGAGAGAGAGAGAGAGAGAGAGAGAGAGAGATTAATCAGTGCTGACTGGAGAACTGCTCTCATTAAAAATCTTGTCACATGCATTTACCAACATGCTTTTCCACTCTGGAAGGTCAGAAAGATGTGCAGCTCCATGCGCTTTTCCACTGGTGTGGTTGCCTGTGAATGCGTCTGGTGTCGCATTGCCAGCGTTTCTGCATTTCCCTAGTCCAACCTCCATCTTTGCAGCAAACACACACACACACACACACACACACTCTCTCTCACTTACTTCCCGAGCTCCTCGTAGAGTTGGTACTCATCAGTGAAGCGTGTGCAGACGATTAGCGCCATGGTGCAGCGCGAGATGAGAAGATAAGATGGAGGCGCACGCACAGTTAGTGGAGTTCGAGAGCGAGCAAAAAGGCGCGCGCTGATGCTGCGGCCGTGAACGCGCAGTTAATAAAAAAAGGCTGATGGGTCGTCCGCGAACCAGAGCATCAGCTGAGGACCAAAAAGCGACCAACGAAAAAAAGTGAAAAGAACCGTTCGGTTGCTCATCAGATCATCAGTGTGCGCAAGGACCTTACGGAGGACAGATAAGAGATGCTTCAGCAGGATGCCACGCCTCTTTAACCACGCCCCCCCCCTCCCTCCCTTCACTGCCGTACACTTTCTTTTATGAACCTTTGAAAGGGAACACAGTGCGCTGTTGAAGCTATGCGTCACCGGAAATAACCACAGAGGTGTGTACCCTTAGAGGGGGGGGGGGGGGGGGGTGTGGTCAGTGAAGATAAGTCCAAAATCGGAGTCGAGTACAAAAACTTCTAGAGGATTCTCAGTTACAGATGGCATGACCTTCTGAATCTTGGATTCAGTCAGAAAGTGTAAAGCTTTAGGTTTATGGTAAGGAGGGCATGGTGCCGTCGTGGTTAGCACGGCCACCTCACAGCAAGAAGGCCTGGGTTCGATTCCCGGCCTGGGCGTTTCTGTGTGGAGTTTGCATGTTCTCCCCGTGCTTGTGTGGGTTTCATCCGGGTGCTCCGGTTTCCTCCCACAATCCAAAGACATGCACAGTAGGTTAATTGGCCGTTCTAAATGGCCTGTAGGTTCGCATCGTGCAGAAGGCAATGGCAAACCACTGCACTAATCCTGCCAAGAAAAGTCCATGAAGATCATAACCAGGGCGTTATCCTTCATGGCGGGTCGCCAATGGTCGTCCTACGGCTCAGGCACTAGATAGATAGATAGATAGCTAGATAGATAGATAGATAGATAGATAGATAGATGGTAAGGAGTCTCCAGCTACAGTCCATTGTAAGAGTCAGAGATCTTCTATTCCTTTCAGCTGTTCCCTTCAGGGGTCGCCACAGCGAATCATCTGCCTCCATCTCACTCTATCCTCTGCATCTTCTGCTCTTATGACAACTACCTTCATGTCCTCCTTCACCGCATCCATAAATCTTCTCTTTGGTCTTCCTCTAGGCCTTCTGCCTGGTGGTTCCAACCTCAGCATCCTACTACCAATATGTTAGCGTCAGAGATAAATTGGAATTTTAAGTTTTACCACAACTTCAGTACAGAGGGTTTTTTTTTTTCCAATAACGTGACAAGCAGTGATTTTGTACTACCACAATCCAAACACTAACTCCTACCCTAATCCTCATCCTAGCCATAATCCCTACCCTTACTCTCATCGGAATCCTAACCCTCACCCTAACTCTAATCCCAACCATAACCCAACCTTAACACTAACTCTCACCATCACCCAACCCTTTTCCTAAGTTTAAGCCAAACCTGCACTCTCACCCTAACCTTAACATAAACCCTAACACTAATCCTAACAATCCGTTCAGTTCAGTTCATTTTCTGTAACTGCTTAATCCTAATTAGAGTCGCTGGGAGGCTGGTGCCCATCCCAGCCGACTCCAGGCAGGGGCAGAGTACACTCTGGACAGTTCGCCAGGCCATCGCAGGGCGGAAACACGCCGACAGCTATGCAGCCTACTCTTGATGAAAGTCAGCAATGGTTCTTTTCCATGCCTCACACCATAGACAGTGAGAGACATGGCCGGCCTATGATAAACCAGTTAGCTGCACTGGGGGGACAATGACAACCTTTTGGAGAGTGGGACTTGAACCCCCAACCTTTGGATCAGTGATCCAGTGCCCTGTGCGCTATACCACTAGGCCACTACTGCCCACTCCGAACAATCAACATAACCCTAACCCTAAAACAAACCCTAACCCCAGAAACTATAAACCCAGTTTCCTCCAGGTACACCATTTATCTCCCACAATTCAAAGACATTCACCTGGGGTAACTGGCTGTTTCAACTTGCTCCTAGGTGTGAGAGTGAATGGTTGTGTGTGTTGCTCTGCAGTGGACTGAGAAGCTATTCAGGGTGAACCCCACCTTTGGCAAATGTTGACTGAGATAGACTGCAGTCTCCTCCCGAACCTAATAGGATTAAAGAGTTTGGCAAATGAGTGGGGCAGTGGTGATCTAGTGGATAGGGCGCAGGATTAAGGTTGGGGGTTCGAGTCCCCACGGGACAACCTTGTGGAAAGTGGGACTCAAACCCCCAAACTTTGAATCAGCAATCCAGTGCCCTATTCCATTAGGCCACCACTGTCCACTATTTATTTATTTATTTATTGTATTTTATTTATTGTATTTGTTTTTCTACTTTTGTATAACCACAGTAGTTGTTCCCAAATTTTTATTTTATATATTATCTATAATTGTTCTTATCTAGTCTTGTTATTTTATTTTTGTATACGGCACTTTATATTTTATTTGGTTTTTTATACTTGAATACATCATTTTATATCAGTAATGCAAATAATTTATCAGTTTACTTTATTTATTAGTAATATATTGGTGTGAGCATTGTGCAAATAATTTTTGCTTTTTATGCCATCTAAGAAACCTAAAATTATAAATTATTGTATGGTATAAATTATTATTGACTGATATATTGCACTATATTTATGAGTATTATTTGCGAATGTTGAAATCAAATAAAAATCAATAAAATCAATGATGATGTGTATCTGTCAGACACTAGATGGCGGGGAGGTACAGAAGAACCAAAGATTTGCGCATGCGCAATGTTCCATCGACGAAAGACGCGGAGACCTTTGACGTTTATAGGTACGCATGCGCAGTAAACATTCGCGTATTTTTCGATAGGTTAGTGGATTTTAGCTATACGGCGAATAAGCTAAAAGATAGTAAAAGCTACAAAGCTTTAGAAGCACGCGTTAATCAAAATAAACATTTATCAAGACTACATCGACTGTGTAGTCAGTACGCTGGACTGAAGGTAATGTTGACTGTTACTACAATCATCCGCTCTCTGTTTGTTTATGAAAACTGTTGCTAACGGAGGTTAGCATCACTATACGCGTTTTGCCTCAGACAGAGGGTTCGTTTTAACATTATTCGTCCTTTCATCGGGTTGAGTAGATAATTAAATGAGTTGTGACATGTTTGCAGTAGTTAAAGTACTGAATGTACAGAATATTTACAGCTATATATACAGAAACGTCTCCACTTATAAATCATTTTTAATTTGCATCGCAGTGATCAGCTACTAATGTGTTGCTGTTTGTGAATTTAAATGAAACTGGAAGTGTTCGTTATTTACAGCATGGTAGGATTGACTGCAGGTTATGAATAAATTACACTGTAAGTAGTGCTGCGTGTATTGTTGTATGGTGTTCATTTGCTCATTTACACTGGACACACATCTGTTATGATCTTGCAGTGGGCTGTGTAAAACAGCCTAAAAATAACACAAAATGACAAATTATTTAACATCTTTCCTTTCCCCTATCTCCCTCTCTCCTCTCTTCTGCGCCCTTTGCTTCTCTCTTTTTGCCACTTATTTATGACACCAATCCGTTGTTATTAGGGGATGACCCATCCCAGAGCAGTTCATGTTTCTTCATTCAGGCTCCAGGCTTGGTGTGTTAATTTGACTGTTCTGCCATTGTGTCACATGACCTACACATTCTGTTGGGATGTTTTTATTTATGTGTATGTCTTTGCGAATGGAACCACAAATTGGGACACAAATATCCAGGTTAAATAAAACAAGATGTAAATCATAACATTAATGTCAAAACCATCCCTCAAAATTGTACACAGGTTTTATGGCCAACTTTGTGGACCTTAAAATTGGCAGAATTGAGAGTTAATTACTGCTCATGATGTCCAACTGTACAAAGGTTTTTGGAAAGCACATATTTTGGGGCATATCAATGTGTTTCGCAATGCTAATAGTAGGTACCAGGAATGATGCATGATACATTCAAGAATTGTGACACAGCTACCTACGGGCTGAAAATTTCAAACTTCAATTTGCAGAGGCAGCCCTTGCAACCAAATAATATCGAATAAATTTCAAAGTTCATTTCATTACTGTTCCAGTAGTTCCAAATTCAGTTATGTTCATAGAAAAACAACATTTCAATTTTAGACTGAGTTTGTGTTGATTTTTTTCACCAACCTTGATTAGAACACCTTTTTTTGATGAGATCTCAAGTGTACTGTGATGCGGTTGCATGGTATTGTCCATGAAATCAGCTCACACGTCACTGATATGAAAAACGTGGTCTAAACCATTACATTCAGCAGTGAATCTCGTGATTTCCGTCCATAACGGTTTGTCAGGGGTATATTTCACAGCTTTTTTGAAAACTTGTTTATAAATATCCCCAAGAAGATTTCTGGTTCTTTAAAAATTGATAGAATATAACCCCCACAAATTGGTAACAAAATTTCGATATTTTTATCTAGTTGAAAATGAAATTCGAATCAAAGCTCAAGAATAAACAAGCGCAACGGGCCAGGCAATTCCATTGCGAGTCCCCCTAAAAAAGTGGCATTGACCATCATACACCAAAATGGCTGCAACCGTGGTGGATGCATCTGAGCAGGATATCGTCATTTCTGATCTATTTATTCCATATCTGGGAGAGTAATATATATTTCTATGATCGGAATATAACCTTTATTGTTCGTAGAATTTTCTAGTGCAGCTGTTTTGTTAATCTAGTGAATACTGACTCTGAATTGATCGGGTCACTCAGCTGACTGGTTAAACATGAACGGAATTGTCATTTCCGAGTTCGAGTAGATTTTTATTTAATTTATGGGTTTGAATTTCGAAATCAACAGATAGGACATGTTCTTCATACGTACCATAAGACTATAAGTTGCACTTTTTCCATACTTTGGCTGAAGGTGCGACTTATACCCCAGAGCGACTTATATTTGAAATTATTACATATTCTGTTCATCATCAGAACAAACAAAATTTCATACGTTTGTTATTTTTACACTCACAACCACAAGAGGGCACTCTAGGCTTGGGTACCAGTATCTGCTCATCCGCCATTGATGAAATGTCCCCAAAAACAAAATCCTATTCTGAGATTGCAAGTAGTGAAATATGCAGCAGAAAATGGTAATCGAGCAGCAAAAAGAAAGTTTGTAGTGAACAAGAATCTTGTCAGGAACTGGAAAAAATTGGAGATTATTATTACTGCAATGAAGAAAACAGCAAAAAAAAAAGCTCATTGTGGGCTAAAAGCTAGATGGCCACAGCTAGAGGAATGAGCTTGAATGATGGGTGCTTGAGCAACGTGCTGCAGGGAGAGGCTTGTCAACAGTGCAGTTGCATCTCCACATCCAGGTAGTGAAATTATGACATATTCTGTTCGGCATAATAATAAGAAACATAATATCACATTAATTTTTACACTCACAACTGGAAGAAAGTAACAAGAGGGCAGAAAAGCAGAGATTATTTTTATTATTATTATAACGATGAAAAAAAGCGAATCGCTAAAGAGCTAAAAGCTAATTGTGGGCTAAAAGCGAGACGACCACAGCTACAAGAACGAGCTCGCACATGGGGCTTTGAGCAACATGTTGCACGGAGTCAACAGTGCAGTTGTCTCCACGTCCAGGTAGTTGTCAAGGAGATGAATAGAAATGACTTTGCGTGAGGACTTTCTTGGTGTTACCGCTTCATGCAACACAACCACCTGTATATCAGAGTGAAGACCACAACCATCACATAAACTGCCAGCAGCTTTCCAAGCCACGGTAGACAGTTTCCATGAGTTTGCGACTTATAGTCCAGTGGCACTTATATGGTTATTTTTTCTGTATTGTGCTTTTTTTGGCCAAAGCGACTCCATAACATGCGCCAAATTTGATATGCGGATCATCAATACGGCTGTCATACTGGATCAGTCGAGGCCCGGGTTAACAACGACTGCCATCAGTGCTGGTAACCTAACAGGGTGCTGGTGGAAACTGGGCTAATGTTGGTCGAAGAAGGTAAGGCAAGAGGCGTGTCCGTAGGTGGAGAGAGAAGAGGAAAGACATGAGTCTAGGATTGAGAGTAAGGACTTTGAATGTTGGAACTATGACAGGAAAAGGTAGAGAGCTGGCTGACATTATGCAGAGGAGGAAAGTGGACATACTGTGTGTTAAGGAGACCAGGTGGAAAGGTAGCAAGGCCAGAAGCTGAGGAGCAGGGTTTAAGCTGTTTGATCATGGTGTGGATGGGAAGAGAAATGGAGTAGGAGTCATCTTGAAGGAGGGGTTTGTCAGGAATGTTCTAGAAGTGAAGAGTGTCAGACAGCGTGATGATTCTCAAGTTAGAAATTGAAGGTGTGATGTTCAATGTTGTTAGTGCTTATGCCCCACAGGCAGGATAGGATGTGAGCTAGAAGAGAAGGAGAGATTCTGTAGTGAGTTAGATGAAGTGATGCCGAGTACCCCAGAGGTAAAAGAGTGGTAATGGTGCAGACTTCAATGGACATGTTGGTGCAGGCAACAGAGGGGACGAGGAAGTGATGGGCAGGTTTGGTATCCAGGACAGGAACACAGAAGGATATATGTTGATAGATTTTGCAAAAAGAATGGAAATGGCTGTGATTAATACTTTCTTCCAGAAGAGACAGGAGCATAGGGTGACTTATAAAAGTGGAGGTAGGAGCACACAGGTAGAATTCATCTTGTGTAGATGATGTAATTTGAAGGAAGTCAGTGACTGCAAAGTAGTGGGTGAGAGTGTTGCCAAACAGCATAGGATGGTGGTGTGCAGTATGACGCTGATGGTGAGGAAGGTGAAGAAGGCAAAGGCAGAGCAGAAGACAACATGGTGGAAGCTGCAAAAGGATGAGTGCTGTGTTATCTTCAAGGAGAAGTTGAAACAGGCTTTGGGTGGTCAGGAAGTGCTTCCAGATGACTGGACAACTACAATTAATATCAGGAAGACCGGTAGGAGAGTACTTGGTGTGTCCTCTGGAAGGAAAGTAGATAAGGAGACTTGGTGGTGGAATGAGGAAGTGCAGGAGTGTGTACAAAGGAAGAGGTTAGCTAAGAAGAAGTGGGACATTGAGAGGACTGAAGAAAGTAAATAGGAGTACAGGGATACACAGTATAAGGTGAAGGTAGCGGTGTCAAAGGTCAAACAGAGAGTGTTTGATGACTTGTATGCTAGGTTGGATAGTGAGGATGGAGAAAATTATCTATTCAGGTTGGCACAGCATAGAAATAGAGATGGGAAAGACGTGCAGCAAGTTTGAGTGAATAAGGACAGGGAGGGAATGTATTGATTGATAGAAGTGTGCTGGGAAGATGGAACAAGTACTTTGAAGAGCTGATGAATGAGGAAAATGAGAGAGAGAAAAAAGAGTAGAAGAGGTGACTGTTGAGGACCAGGAAGTAGTAAAGACTAGTAAGGGTGAAGTGAGGAGGGCATTGAAGAGGATGAAGAGCGGAAAGGCAGACGGTTTTGATGACATACCTGTGGAGGTATGGAAGTGTCAAGGAGAGGTAGCAGTAGATTTCCTGAATAGAACATTCGCAAGGTCTTAGAGAGTGAGAGGATGTCGGAAGAGAAGTGTGCTTGTGCCCATTTTTAAGAACAAGGGAGATGTATAGAGTTGTGGCAACTACAGAGGGATTAAGTTGATGAACCATACGATGAAGTTGTGGGAAAGAATAGTGGAAACTAGACTAAGGGCAGAGGTCAGCATTTGTGAACAACAGTTTGGTTTCATGCCAATAAAGAGCACCACTGGTGCAGTGTTTGCTTTGAGGATGTTAATGGAGAAGTACAGAGCAGGTCAGAGAGAGCTGCATTGTGCCTTTATGGATCTGGAGAAAGCATATGACAGGGTGCCGAGAGAGGATCTGTTGTATTGCATGAGGAAGTCTGGCGTGGCAGAGAATTATGTTAGAGTGGTGCAGGACATGCATGAGAGATGTAAGACAGTGGTGAGGTGTGCTGTCTGTGTGACAGAAGACTTCAAGGGAGAGGTGGGACTGCATCAAGGATCAGCTCTGAGACCCTTCTTGCTTGCTATGGTGATGGACAGGCTGAGAGACGAGGTTAAACAAGAATCTCCATGGTCTATGATGTTTGCAGATGACAATGTGATCTGTAATGAGAGCAGAGCACAAGTGCAGGGAAATCTAGAGAGGTGGATGTATGCCCTGGAAATGAGAGGAATGAAGGTTAGCCTCAGTAAGTCAGAATACATGTGTGTGAATTAGAAAGACCCAGGAGGAACGGATGGATAGTGTGGAAAAGAGGTGAAGAAGCGTGTGCAGGCAGGTTGGAATGATTGGAGAAAAGTTTCCGGTGTGATGTGTGATGTGTGATAGGAGGGTATTGGCAAGAATGAAAGGAAAAGTGTACAAGACTGTGATGAGGCCAGCGGTGTTGTATGGTTTAGAAACAGTGGCACTCAGGAAAAGACAGCAGGCAGAGCTGGAGGTAGCAGAGATGAGAATGTTGAGGTTCTCTTTGGGAGTAACGAGGATCAGGAATGAGTACATCAGAGGGACAGCACATGTAAGAGGTTTTGGAGACAAAGTCAGAGAGGCTAGATTGAGATGGTTTGGGCATGTACGAAGAAGGGATAGTAAATATATTGGTAGTAGTATGCTGAGGTTGGAACAACCAGGCAGAAGGCCTAGAGGAAGACCAAAGAAGAGATTTATGGATTTGGTGATGGAGGACATGAAGGTCGTTGGCGTAGCACAAGACGATGCAGAGGACAGGGTGAGATGGAGGCAGATGATTTGCTCTGGCGACCTCTGAAGGGAACTGCTGAAAGGAAAAGACGACTAAGTAAATTGATTGGATTTTACATATTTACCCTCTAATATCGGCATCAGTGTACTGACTGTTTAAGCTGTTTTTCACAGCAGACAGAGCAACTTACATTTCAGATACGTTCACTCCCTTTAGTGAGAACAACATGCATCTCAGATCTGTTACACTCGCTTTAGAAAGAGCAACACATCTCAGATCTGTTGCACAGGCTTTAGAAAGGACAATACACATTTCAAAAACATACATCTCAGATTTTTTTACACTGTCTTTAGGCCTAAAACTGCTGTGGTTTCTCTCATGGGCTCTAAAAATAGTATCAGTAGGGTGGTAAATCCTTTTGTTGGAAATTTACACATTGCCATTAATCAATTTGCTGAAGAATCTTTGCAACAAAACATTTGGCCATCTCCTTCAGTCTTTTTTGTTTTGATATTTTTACATATGTGAGGCGCTCCACCGAATGTAGGCGCTTGTTGCACAGACTACTTTCGAGAAAATGGCCATCAAAGTCAAAATGGTCATTTTTTTTATCGAAATTAGGATTTTTGCATAAACTATTCAAACAAGTATTCAACTATCACTTGCTCAAGCAGTGTTCTCATTTGCGTGCCACCTTGCGTCCCTGATGCATGAAAATCCGTGGGGACGCATAGTAGCAAACTAATGTGCGTCCGCCGGACTCATTAATAATGTTCATCAATTTATGTAATATTGCCCCAAAACAAATATGCCAAAAACTTTCCGAAATCGATCGATGCTTTGACAAGGCTGTCATTTTGTTTAATTCAGTAAATGGTCAAGCAGAGAATGCACTTTGAATTCATGTCTTGTGGGCGTGGCCCACAGCGCGCATGAGAGAGACAGAGAGAGAGGGAATAACATTAATTTTTAGTTTTTTAAGTTGTTTTAATTCAGTAAATGTTTAATAAACGTGGGTGCATTTGAGCTCATCTGGAATTCCAATCCTTGAAGGAATCAAGTTCAAGTGGAGTTTGTCAAGCAGGGAATGCGCTTTGAATTCACGTCTTGTGGGCGTGGCCCACCTGTATTTGTTTACCTCTCGTAGCGCGAGATTTTGCCTCTCGTGCTCACGAGATTTCGTATCGTCTGCTCGGGGGGACTTCGTTCATTTCCGATCAGCTGCCGAGAGTAAACAACGTTAAAAGTCTTAGAGCTCTTGCAACATGCCTCCGAAAAAAGTCTTCAAAGTCGACGCAAATCAGTGTACACTTAGTAATTTCTTCTCACTGAACAAGATGATTCACTGAAGATGATGATTCACATCACAAAACTACATCTGCTCCCAAGATTATTCCTTCTGTGACAAAGAAAGAATGGTCCCTGCTGAAGAAAGTGGTAAATGCTCACCAATATCCTCGAAACAGCATGACCTCTCTTTGGCAGATGATCGCCACATACCACAAGGAGGACTTCCCCAACCTGCTTTACCTTGTCCAGTTGGCAATGACATCTGCCATCCATACAGCAGTATGCGAGCGGGAATTTTTCAGTGCAAAACAAAATCCTGACCAAGAAGCGGAATAGGCTCAATGTCAGCATGCAGGACAAGCTCATGAAGGTTCAGCTTGCAGGAAAGGTGGACCTGCACAAAGCACTCAAGGTGTGGAAAAATGCCAAGCACAGAAGAATATATCATAACATAAATATTAGACCAAGAATTCATCAGTGACTGTCAGCATTGATTTCTTTCTTTTTTTTTTTCATGAGTATGAATGTGATTATAAAAACAGTATTTTATTTTTGTTAATGTAATTATTTTTTCATTTTATATATCATGTATGACCTCAGTGTTTTTAAGTTTGTTTTATCCGTGAACTTAATGAACTTAATCTTATAAAATATACTTTGTGTTGGTAATGATTTATTTGAAGTTTATGCATTTTGGGGCAAATCTTTTATGTTATTTGGCAGGACTCATTACTGTTACATTTAGACCCATACTTTCCCAATCTGCAAGTCCCTGGGACTCCTTACTTTCTTGAGCAAAAATGAACACTACTCAAGTGAAATTGACTAAAACTCACTAAAATGTGTTTTATTTCCATTTTTCTGACAAGTACCCTCATTAAACTAGATAAAAACATTAGCAAACTTACTGGTTTTCGTTGCAATTATTCACCGAGTTCGGAACAAGACACACTAATCCATACACCAGAAGAACGGTCGTGAAGTCATCTCTCCATTTTGGATACTGTTTTGATATTAAAATGCCGTTTCAGAGAATAAAATAAAGGTTATAAAGCTGATATGCATGCAAACAATGCAGGCTAATTGCTCAGTAAGATCTGAAACGAGCACACTAATTCGTCAGCTCGGGCTTGCACATGCTCAGTACCCGTCACACGTTAACTTCTGGTTTATTTGCTGACTCTAGTACACCGCATGCGGAAGTTATCTCCGACTTTCTCTTCAATAACAGCAAGTAAGTTTATTTATAAAATCGTGAATAGACAAGATTACTGGAAAACGAGAGTGACATGTCATTTGTGATGTCTAGCAGCATCAGCAGGGTATTCGATAAGTTTTAGAGTAGAAGCAGGATATTGATAAGTAGGGGGTGGAAATTGTGCAAGCATGGGGAGGGTGCGGGAGGGGTGACTTGGGGGGGCATCCCCAGAAAAAAATTTAAAATTCATGTGCTTTGTGGTGCATTCTGGGCCCATATTTATGAGAAAATCAGACAAGCTAGAAGCAAATAAAACTAAGTTTATATTATAAAAAACAGTATTTGTTACAAGAATAGTAGACTTACTTCTTAAAGGAAAGTACATAAAACTTCTTATTTGAAAAATCTAACCGTTACCTTACTAATATAGAACATCTGTGAATCAAACTGCTCGTCTAATCTGTCAAAACTGTTTATGTAATATCATTTCAGGATGAATAAGATTAGGCTATTAGTATAAGATTAGGGTAGTTTAGTTGGGGGCTGGTTTTCACTATTATCACTCGGTGCAATGAATAAATAATTTGCGTTCGGACATGACCTAAAACTTTTTTACCTATTTCATGAGATACGGATGTTTTCCCGAAACAGTGGCATCATCAGTCTTGATTCGCTTCCACAACGTATTTAATGTTGGTTGTTTAGATCTACTTCGCTTGGGCGCCATGCTTGTCGGTACGACTCGCATCAATTTGGACTATATTTTACCTAGGTTTGTACGACCCGTCACTAAATGAGGCCAGCGATGTTATATGGTTTAGAAACAGCGGCACTGAGGAAAAGACAGGAGGCAGAGCTGGAGGTAGCAGAGATGAAAATGTTGAGGTTCTCTTTGGGAGTAATGAGGATCAGGAATGAGTACATCAGAGGGACAGCACATGTAAGATGTTTTGGAGACAAAGTCAGAGGGGCTAGATTGAAATGGTTTGGACATGTACAGAGGTGGGATAGTGAATATATTGGTCGTAGGATGCTGAAGTTGGAACTACCAGGCAGAATGCCTAGAGGAAGACCAAAGAAATGATTTATGGATGTAGTGAAGGAGGACATGAAGGTAATTGGTGTAAGAGGAGAAGATGCAGAGGATAGGGTGAGATGGAAGCAGATGATTCGCTGTGGCGACCCCTGAAGGGAACAGCCGAAAGGAAAAGAAGACTATGTGCACTTCACTGTTACTTCACTGTCTCTGGGACTGGTAATGTTTTTCAAACCTTATTTCTTACACTCCTCATTTGGGCTTCTTTTCATGATCCTGGCCCCATTGCAAATGAATTGAATAGCCCTGATTTATGGTTTACTTTGTATAACACTAAGTCGTTTTGCCTACAAATGAGTGTGTGATTATTTTGGGGATTTGGAATGCATTAATGGGTTCATTATTTCTAATGGTAAAATTTATCTCGCTACACTAGCATGTCGCGCTACGTATAAATAATATTTTTTTAGTTGATGTTGAGCAATCAGACCAATCTAATGCATTAAATTGTGCGGTTCTCACAATAGATTGGAATATCCAAGACATTTTTGGTGTCTGATGCTGTAACAAAATATTCTGCTGGCTTTTATTAAAAAAAACAAAAAAAACCCTTAGCACTCTGAAAATTAAAACATATACCCATCACATTATTAAAGCCTCTCAGCAATTAGAAACAAAGACATTTATGACTGCAATTGCATTTTTGTTCAGCAAAACAAGGAAGTTGACTTAGATTCATCAAGCATTTTTGTATGTATGAATCTGGCATTGCTAAGGAACCAGCATCATACTGACTTGTGGTAAAATTGAGTGTACAGAATTCCCTGCTACTTGTTAGTATTTGGGAATATTCAGTGGAGGATCAGACTGTTTCATGGACATTAAGGTACAAGAAAAGCCCATTTGATGGGCAGAAGATGACAGGCTGGCAGACGAGGTTCGACAAGAATCTCCATGGACTATGATGTTTGCAGATGACAATGTGATCTGTAATTAGAGCAGAGAACAAATGCAGGAAAATCTAGAGAGGTGGAGTTATACCTCAGGAAGGAGAGGAATGAAGGTTAGCCTCAGTAAGTCAGAATACATGTATGTGAATCAGAAGGACCCAAGAGGAATGGTGAGGTTAAAGGGAGTAGAGATGAGGAAGGTGGATTTTAAGTACAGTCGCCCCCAATTTACGAAGACCCCTTTGTACGAAATTCCCGAATTACGCAAAACATTTTCTTGAGTTTCCGTCCCCGAAATAAGAAACAACCCCCTCTTACGAAAAGAAATTCAAAATTCAAACGCGCCAATCAAAATTTCACACGACGTGCGAGTTGCTCTCTCATTGGATGTTTCTCAACATCCCGCCCTGCTGGCCTCCCAGATAGAGACAGAAGGAAGCTTCGCTCTTTAGTTTTTGTTTATTTTTTAAAGTTGTTTTAATTCAGTAAATGTTTAATAAATGTAGGCGCATTTGAGCTCATCTGGTGTCCCGATCCCTCAAGGAATCAAATTAAAGTTGAGTTTGTCAAGCAAGGAATGCGCTTTGAATTCACATCTTGTGGGCGTGGCCCACAGTGCGCACACGAGAGAGACAGACAGAGAGAGACAGACAGAGAGAGACAGACAGAGAGAGAGAGACAGAGACACAGAGAGACAAGGAATAACGCCTTAAACTAAAAACTAAGTTGTTTTAATTCAGTAAATGGTCAAGCACGGAATGCGCTTTGAATTCATGTCTTGTGGGCGTGGCCTGCAGACGCGCTCGCACGGGACAGAGAAAGTGAGAAGGAATAACGCTTTAGTTTTTAGTTTTTTTATTTAAATTGTTTAATTCAGTAAATGTTTGATAAATGTGGGCGCATTTGAGCTTATCTGGCATCCCGATCCCTCAAGGAATCAAATTAAAGTTGAGTTTGTCAAACAGGGAATGTGCTTTGAATTTCGCGTCTTGTGGGCATGGCCCGCAGTGCGTGCGCGAGAGAAGGAGATAGAAAGAGAGAGAGAGATGAGAGAGGTGTGTGTGTGTGTGTGTGTGTGTGTGTGTGTGTGTGTTAATAAAAATGTTTAATAATGGTTTAATTAATAAATGTTAATAAAATGGTTTAATATGTTAATAAAATGGTTTAATGGTTTATTAAATAATTTTGTTTTACTATTAACACATATTTCATACAAAATTGGTGTACTTTTATCATTTTTAAAGGGTTTATGGGGTTTATCCAGTCCAAAGACTGGAGACTTGGAACGAATTAGGCGTTTAACATGTAAGATACGACCCCTACTTATGAAATCCCCGTAATACGAAAATGGCTCTGGAATGGATTAATTTCGTAAATTGGGGGCTGACTGTACCTCAGCTCAACAATCCAGAGCAATGGAGAGTATGGAAAAGAGGTGACACATGTGCATCCAGGTTGGAATGTTTGGAGAAAATTGTCCGGTGTGACGTGTGATAGGAGGGTCTCGGCAAGAATGAAAAGTGTACAAGATGGTAATGAAGCCAGCGATGTTGTATGGGTTAGAAACAGTGGCACTGAGGAAAAAACATGAGGCAGAGCTGGAGGTAGCAAAGATGAAAATGTTGAGGTTCTCTTTGGGAGTAACGAGGATGGATAGGATCAGGAATGAGTACATCAGAGGGACAGCACATATTAGAGGTTTTGGAGACAAAGTCAGAGAGGCTAGATTGAGATGGTTTGGACATGTACAAAGAAGGGACCGTGAATATATTGGCAGTAGGATGCTGAGGTTGGAACTACCAGGCAGAGGGCCTATAGGAAGACCAAAGAAGAGATTTATGGATGTGGTGAAGGAGGACATGAAGGTTGTTGGCATAAGACAAGAAGATGCAGAGGACAGGGTGAGATGGAGGCAGATGATTTGCTGTGGCGACCCCTGAAGGGAACAGCCGAAAGGAAAATAATAATAATAATAATAAGAAACATTTCAGATCTGGTTCACTGGTTTAAGAGAGATTCATGCACATCTCTCATGTTGTACTAACTTCCGAGAGCAACACACATTTTAAATCTTTTACACTGGCCTTAGAGTTCAAAGGGCATCTCAGATTTGTTTACTGGCTTTAGAAATGATCATGTATTACAGATCTGTTCACTGGTGAAGTGGAGGAAGATCAGGTATCATGCACCACTGGGGGTGCTGTGTGTTTTGGACACTTGAACTGTGGAAGGGCTATGAATTTTCATGTATTTGGTCCTCTATAAATTGTATGCAAATGGTTGGATGTGTCATATACTGTAAACCAGGGTCTCTGAACACCGAGGTGACTTTTGAATGTTCATTTCTAATTTCTAAACTCATTTCTTCACACATTTTTCTGAGTTTCCATTCCATTGTTGATGTTACATTTTATCGTCTGTTGGATATCAGATGGTAAAATCTTGAGTATGGCACAGGAAAAGAATGTTCTTTCCATAGCTGTGACATGCTTAAAATGTGACATCATAATTTTCGAACATTTTTTCTGTTGTCAAAAAATTTGTGCCACCAGCATATATACGGAAGGGTAATGACAATTATATTCGTCATGGTTGTCAAGCAGAACGTTGTGAACATTACATGTATGATGATTATCAACAATTTCTTCTGATATTTTTCAGGTGAGTAAATCTTTTCAATGGGGTGACAATGAACACCTTGACAGTTATTTGTTTGTGACTTCACAGGTGACACAGAATATCACTTCAGACAGAAGCAGGGCTTGACAAGACCACCTTCAAGGCATATGGCATGGTTCTGTTAGAGCGCAGTATTATCCTGCAGCATGTCCCTGAGAAAATGTGAAGAGAAATTTTAGACCAGGTTTTAAATGACTGTTATCCAATTTCTACATTACAAAACATCTCCACTTCAGACTAAACACATGAAGTGGAGCAAAGGGGATTTTAAACCAGGAAAGTCCATCAGCACTAATGACTGAAACCGACGATGATCATGGTAGTATGAGTGGTAGTGAAGAAGAGTCCTGACAGTCATATGACCTCATAAGCGAACAGGACCCAATCATGGTCAAACTGAAGCAGAAACTGTTGATAGTTATAGGTTCGCGGCGGTAAAGCCTGTTGGCCATCCAACAGAAATTAAGGTTGGAGAGAGGGTTCTTGTCACCTTTTCAGATCAGTAGAAATCTCGTAAACTTTATCTGGGACAAGTTGAGAAACAACTTGATACTACAGTCTTTCTCTGACAATTCGTAAGGAGTAAGAACTGAAGTGCTATCTTGAAAAAAGTGATATTTGTACTTTTGAATTTAGAACCTCAAAAGATGTTACTGGGTTATGTAATTTGCAGTGGATAGCACAGAATAGTGGACATTCTAACATCATTTCCATATATGTACACTTTTTTATTTTTATAATTATCATCCAGTCGTGGTTCACTCTTCTGGATGTCAAAATAGAAAAATGTTATTTTTATGGATTTCAAATTGTATTGTGATCCGTTTTGTTCAAATGCTTTCAAAGTTTAATAATTTCTGCTGCAATTTCCAAAAACACTGGCCTTGAAACTTAGTGTTGTAGAAGTTCAAAAAGTCCTTAATAAATGTTATATTGAATCTAAAGAATAAAACATTTTATTAAAAAACGTTCAAAGTGACCCTTTTTATAGAAATTGTAATAGCTTTGGAATGAGTGATCATCTTTTCTTCATTTAAAGACATGTGTAATCTTAAATGGAGATCTGTCCAATGGTAATATGTAATGAAATATACAGTAGGCCCTTGACTATTCGCGGTTTTGTATTCATGGTTTGAGTATTTGCGGACTGTCAAGCAACTGACACGTCATTCAAATTCAGCCAATGGCTGCCCTCCTTCCTGCTGATTAGTTGAGATGATGTAACACCCCTTTTTCATCATTTGCACACAAGTTTTCAATGAGCCTCTTTTTTTTAGTGTACTTTAAGTACCAGTTAAGCTCTATGATGCCACTCAAATGCTGTGCGTCTTCTCTGGCTAAGCAATAGAAAACGCTGGATGTCTCTTCTGAAGAAATAAGACTTTCTCCTGAAGAAACAACAGTTTCCTCTGAACTGTTGTATTAAAGTCATTTTCAATTATTATTCCAGTACAGTACCTAAGTTAATGTTTAGAATGTTTGTGCGTGAGATTTTATGTACTGTAGCATGTTTAACAAACGATACCAAAAGGATAAACTTTATTATGCGTCATGTCCTTTTGCATTGAACGTGACGTTTCCAAGATGGCACTGCCTAGAGGGCAGCGTCGCAGAGGTCTCTGGGATCAAATTGTTTCTTTGTTCGTTCTTTTATTTGTTCATGTTTTGCACTATGACCGGTCGACCCTACTACAGCTATGAGATCGGAGCCTTTGGAGCTAGGAGATTGGAATATCTCTGATACTAGTGCTTTACAACAGTATATGCTGTATAATGTTTATATTTTGTCATCAATAAATATAACGGTGCAAATTGAAAAGTTTTTCTTAATCATTACTACATTTTACTACATTAATACTGTATTAATGAGTAAGACTGTCAATAGAATGTGTTTAAGAAGCATATTTTAGCGCATGTAGTAGATACACAGTATTTTACTTCCGGGTGCTCATTCGCGCATGTAATATGATACATGGGGTTTTACTTCCGGGTACAGAACTCGCGGATTATCTTCATTCGCGGGAGGGGCCGGAACCGAACCTCCGCGAATATCGAGGGCCTACTGTATACTTAAATTATTCATAATTATACCTATAAAAGAGCAGTTGTATGATTTACTGCACCATTTAATTGTATGACTCACTGCATCATTTAATTATAGGATGATTTATGTGAATTTTGTATGGGGAGTTGACTCACTGAAATGAGTGCAAGATATTTTATTTCAGGCATTTCACATTGTACACGCATTGCTTGACTGTTCTCGGGAAAAAAAAAAAAAAATGCCCCTCCTAGGCAATGGGGGAACCCTCAAGGTCAACTCGAGGCATGTTAAGACTTGTTGAGTAAAGGCGAGACGTAATGTTATGAGGGACCAAAATAGAACAAGGTCAAGCTGACACATGATTTCATGACAGACCAGTGAGTGGAATGGGCACTTGATAAGCCACTGTAGACGGGGTCTGAGATTTTTCTCACAGAACAACTTCTTTTGTGGAATGACTGTATGCTTTTTTTTTTCCTGAAGGCTAAACATCTGAAAAATGAGTTTTCCTCTCATGTGCCGTGAACTTGACACGTTTCAGCACAACACTGGCTTTAGAGAGCAACAAACATTTCAAATCGTTTAACTGGCTTCAGAAAGTCCCTTTAGTTTCTTTAGTCCCTCCTACCTTAATTTTCATACTCTTCTTCGTTTCTTTCAAACTATGTTCACTTTTTTATTGATACCGCCCCTAATTTTATGTCATCTACACCTTTGTGACATTTCATGCTGATTCCCTTGAATTCCAAACATAATTGGGAGGTTTAAAAAAATGGCACCTATTTTATTTATGAGCATCTTTTTCCTCATGAACCTTATTTGGCTGCAATTTCTTAAGTTGTGTACATGGATCATCTTTGATGCTGCACACTTCCTTAATTTTACGAACTGCATTTTATAACTATCTGGAGGTACAGTAGGCCCTTGACTATTCACGGCTTTGCATATTCGTGGACTGCTGAGCAACGGTCACATGATTCAAATTCAGCCAATGGCTGCCCTCCTTCCTGGTGGTTGGTTGAGATGATGTAACGCCTCTTTTTCCTCATTCGTGCACAAGTTGTCAATGAGCCTTTTTTTAGTGTGTTTTACTTACCAGTTAAGTTCTATGATGCCACTCTTACGTGAGCGAAGCACCAGAAAAAAGTAATGATGTTGGATGTCTCTTCTGAAGAAATAATACTTTCTCTGGAAGAAAGGACAGTTTCCTTTGAAGTGCCTGAATAATCATCTGAACTGTTGTAAAACTCTCCACTATTAAAGTCTTTTTCAATTATTATTCCAGTACAGCACCCAAGTTAATGTTTAGAATGTTTGTGTGTGTGATTTTATTTACTGTGGTGTAGCATGCTTCTCATTTTGTTTTATTTATCCAATTTGTTACATTTCTTGTTCTTTTATGTCCTTTTTGTTATGATCTGTGTTTTTGGGTGACTTTGATTTTGGCAGCTGTGCCTCTAACTGTTTTCTCTCCGCTTCGGCTGAGGGGCCCCCACTGTGCTAAGACCCCTGTGCAAGGTCTCAACCACAAGTGTACCTCAGTTCACGCAGCAGTATAAATGGGTACCAGTAAAATATACTGGGAAGGTAACCTACGATGGACTAGCGTCCCATCCAGGAGGAGTTGAACTCCTAGTTGCTTCACGCTATAGAAACCGGGGATAAGCACCGGCCTGATGAGCCACTATGGGTCGGGTGTAAAAAGCCCAACAGACTTTACCTTTCACCTTTTTATGATTACTGTGCTGCACACTTTTGCATTACATGATTATTAGCATGCTAATGTTGATTATTAATACCGACTTGGCCACTACTCTGACAGTCAACAGCTGCGTCTTAACAGATGTGTCTTCTTGCTATTTTGGTGCATATCCTAAGCCTTAAACCTTTAAGCGTTTCATTGCCTTCTCTTTCTACTTGCCTTTTGCACAAGATTATAGTTGATTATATAGATACACGCTATGCACTATATTCATTTATTTTCTTGTTTCTTTATTTAGCTCAGTCAGCCTGCCGTGCTATATTTAGGAGAAGTGTCATACAATTGAACCAGAGTTTACCAATCTAATACAAATTAAAATAATCTGTCAGGCATTTCTGTACTCCTGTACTACACAGCATAGATTCCACCTCCCCTTGCATAGTTTTACAATCTCCCAATTGAAGACATTGGGTAAATCATATAATCTTGCAATCCTACCATCTGTTCACTGGATCCAATCTCTTCCACAATACTTCAGACTATCTCTCAAGAACCTCTTCATTTTACTTCTACTATCATCAATAACTCCATGTCCTCTGGATATGTACCAACAGCGTTCCATTGAAAGAAACCCTCTGCATCCACCAGACATCAGCAACTACAGTCCAGTGTCACTTCTTTCTAACATTTCTAAAATTCTTGAACACACCATAATTCGCTTCAAAGCAACACATTCCACAGAGATTGCACTCTTGGCTTTTTCAGAGAAGCTTCATGCTGCAAGATCAGCCCGTGTCATCAGCCCTCATTCTCCTCATCCTTTCAGCAGCATTTGACATGGTCATCCAAAAGACCCTCTTGTCCATCCTCAGGAGTCCAGGAACTTGTGGTTCAGTTTGGCAATGGTTTGCTTCCTATCTGAAAGGTTGCTCATATCAGGTTCCATGGAGGGGGATCCACATCTTCTCCATGCCAACTTTCCACTGGCTTTTCCCAGGACTCAGTTCTTGGCCCACTTCTGTTTTCTCTTTGTACTAGGTCCCCCAGTGATGTCATATGGGCAATTTCATGGTATTGAAGCGCATCTATTTTAATTAATTTAGGCCTGTATAACTATGATTGAAAGTACGTGTACTGTCTGCTACTGTCACATAGATGTAGCCAGATGTCGGGAAGCTTTATTGGAAGTTTGGTAACTGTAGCTCAAAAACTCTTGTAGATGTGCAGATATGTGTACCAATATTGGACGGATTTCATTGTCTCAATTAAGATTCATGCATATGTGTATGGATGCTATTCAGATAATGCATGTAATGCTAGATGATTTAGTATAAATACAGCAAGTTCCATGTGTTCTGCTGATAATTTAGTATTATCTGTACTTTGACGTCACTTGATATTCCTGCATGGTATTTTCTGTCCACTTTGACACATGGACCTCAAATCATACTGTGCAATCCACAGAAATTCTGTATTTTCTTTCTACTAAAGAGTTAATATTTAATACTAAATAAATAATATTCATTAGGTTGGTATGTGTTATGATACACCAAACAACTTTATGTCCAACGATGTCCACTCTGACAGTCGTTCCTTTTGTCTTTTTATGCAAATACAATTATGAAACATACAATACAGGGATCCCTTCCTACTTCGTGCTTCAATTTGGGTGACTTCAGTGCATCATGTTTTTTTATTTTTTATTTTCATTGAAATAAAAAATAAGGAAGATGCCATGAAAACAAGGCCAATTACGAAAAACCCCTAAACAAACAAAAAACAACCCAACATCTCCCATCAAAACTATGTTTTTGTGAGGTGCGCATCTGCGTGCATGTATCTTTGTGTGTGTATAGTAAAACCTCTGCTGACGAACGCTTAAGCTCACGAACTTTTCGCCTCAAGAACATTAAATTTGTGAGCATATAGTCTCTGCTGACGAACTAGTTTTCGGCGGACGAATCAAACCACGCGGTCGAACAGCGCCACGGTGGCGGCCACGAGAAGCTGACGCACGCTCATGGCGTCACAGTTCGTCACCCCCTTTCTTTGAATGCGGAAGTGGTTTGATAGACATTTTGGACCATATTGAGTGTACTTTTGCTATTATGGGACCGAAAAAGACCCCACCACAGGCGGAGATCATTGAAAAACACGAACGAGGTGTGCGTTTGTGTGACTTAGCGTCCCAGTACCAGTACGCTAAGTCTACCATTGCTCCCATCCTTAAGAACAAAGAAGCTATTAAGGGTGCGTGTGTGGCTAAGGGTGTTTCCAAACAGTAGGCGTTTCCAAACACTCCTTCCAAACAGTAAGTCCCTCCCTCCCTCCTCCTCCCACTCCATTCCATCAAGCCATCAACTACCATCACAAAGGTAAATAAAACGACTTTATTATACAGTACAGTTTATTTCTTTAATTACAATACAATAGCACATTTATTATACATAAAATAAGGTATATTTTTGTGTAGTTTTAAGGCTTATTTAATAGAAAATTATGTTTTATGGGGACCTGGGAACGGATTATTCTCATTTTAATGGTTTCTTATGGGAAATAAGTGTTCGGAAGACGAACTTTTCGCCTTACACACACTTTCTGGGAACCAATTATGTTCGTGAGCAGAGGTATCACTGTATTTATATTTACATCTTATGCATTATTTTTTAATGATTCATTGTTATTGTAAGCATTTATGCCATTGAATATGTATTTATTGGTATTATATACACATACACATGTACGTATACATCGGTTGTGTGTGTGTGTGTGTGTGTGTGTGGGGGGGTGATCCGACTTCGCGGATTTCAGTTATCGCGGTCCAAATTAACAGCGGAAAGCGAGGGATCCCAGTATTTGGTTTATTATTAATAATGGTTGTTTGGCGATGACGTGTACTGTATAGAAAGTTTTATAAATTGCCTATTTGTGATGATTGTACACAGAATATAGTTGTTTATAGAATGCCCACTTCATCACTTGCTATGAACAATGAGGGAATCTTATCTCATCACACAGAGCTGTCGTTTATGTGTTGACAATGAAACAACTATTCTATGTGTAGTGCTATTTAGTAACTCGGATATAGAATCTAGTACCATAGTGACTGAAAAAAAGGTTGGCAAATTGAAACGTTCACAAATTAAACTTATGTAATATTATGTATTTTACAAACAGTAATAAAATAATTTTTTCTTGAAAGATTTGCTGCAGTTGAAAGTATTTTACAGTAGTTTGTAGAAATCACTGTTCCGTAATACAGTGGTACTTCACCTCACAAAATTAATCCGTTCCAGCGCCTTTTTCGTAACCTGGATTTTTCGGAAGTAGAATCGGATTTTACATGTAAAACGCGTGATTCATTCCAAGGCCCTCAATACTACCCTTTAAAAATGATAAAAGCACATCTTTTAAGGTACTTACTTCGTGTTGACCCTGGTGGCCCGTGTCCGGGCAAAGGAAACTGTCCTTGATTTTCGATTGTTCACCAGAGATCTTTTGAACCACACTTCGTCTGGACCTTCACCTCGGACTTGTTTGCCTTCGGTGACCCTACCAGGGGTATAATGCCCCCAACAATATAACTCCTATGATCATTAGGACATGCAAACCCCTCCACCATGATAAGCTTTCGATTTTAGAAGAGGGGAGATATATAAATAAATTGTCAAATTATCAAAAGTATACTTTGACTGTTAACTAGTCACAGTAGAAACAAAGCAGCTGAGTTGTGAGTGTGTGCGTATGTTCACACGTACCCAGTGTTGGCAGCATCTCCCATCTCGTCTCCCTACTCACACATGCACGTTTTTCTTTTGCACACGTCATCAACATTGCTTGAATTGTGAATTCACCTGTTTTAGTGTGTTTTTAATGATTGTTTAAGCCCTATGATGCCACTCAAACGCTGTGCATCTTCTCTAGGTTCTGGTAAGGAGCCAAAGTGCTTTATTTATTTAATACATAATGTAGTGTACGTGTAGATCTAGTTGAAAACCAAGCCTAAAATATTTTAATGAACACCTCCAACCTTCACTATGTATGTTTGCTTCTGGTGTCAATGACCGGAACCAGGAATAGCAGTTGTAGTGTGCATACACCCACAAACTTTACATGCTCGGACAGGAACTCAGGATTTAATGTTTTTTAAGCAGTAAAATTTTCACTTTTCATCCACTTTTCATACAAGTCCATAATGTGCATTAAAACTAATACCGTATTCGACATAATAAGTGACGTGCTCCAATAAGCCCCCCCCCCCCTTTTTTTAAATCTTATGTCTAATAATCGCCCATGTGTACTGGGCGCAAAATCATAGTTCAAATTCTCCAATTTTTTTTTTTTTATGATGAACCGTAAAATGCCGTAAAATGTTCACTGCCTGTAAAAGTGAGTTTACACGGTATTTCATGACCCCCTACCACTGGGGAATGTCTATAATGTTCATCAGTAACAACACATTTGATTGTTCCACCGTGCTTTTTAAACACAGGAAAATATTTTACTGTTTTCTTTTGGTAAATGTCCAACAATCAATGAACCATTAGAAACTGCTACATCAAAACTATCGGATGCTCTGAATGAATGGAGCGATGGTCCATATGTGGCTCAATCAGAAAGTGATGACAAGTATTTTTCACCCGATTATCCTGCTCACTAACTTCATAAATTTAAAGACGTTTCTGGCCATGTGCTTTTGTTTATGTTAATGTTGATTGGTTCAACGTGCCATGTGCTAAAGTTGACATTCCGGTTGATTGGCCCGATTTTACTTTCGGGAAAATGTTTAAAGGAACAGCACCTGGAGGGAAAAGTAAGGGGTCTTTTTTTTTTTTTTTTTATGCTGCTGTTTTCTGTTTGTTTTCAGCTTTTGTGTAAGTAGTTTGATTGATACCACACAATGAATAACACAAATACCAGTAAAACTCTTATTGTTCTGTTATTATTCGTTTTCCACCTCGATGGTAATAAGCACTTACCGTTCCACTCCACTGGTAACATTTTAATACACGCCCACCCACTCCAATTTTTTTAGGTGCTCTGGGCGTTCATCACGTCGAATATGGTAAGTAGAATGTATAGAACAGTTGTTGAAGATTTAACTTGACAGTTTTGATGAAGCATATCCTGGAGCTAACACTGATTTCAAAGTCAAAGATAGGCTCATGACATCACATTATCTTTATTATGATCTTGCTGCAAAACAATTTAACTTGTAAAAAGTGAAAAAACAAAACATGCAGTGTCTGATATTAAAATGTTTTTGAAGTCCACGTAAATGATCCCTATAATGAACACTTCACAGACATTAGGCAAAAAAAAAACAGTTGCTATTTCCCCCACAAAGCTCATGCTTACTTCAGGAATACTGTAGCAAAGGAACAAAATAAACAGCTCAACTGTCTGAAATTTCCATATTACTTAACTGAAATGGTGGGAAATGCTTTTTCAAGCATCTGTGTATTTTTCTGCAATATTCAAATTGTATTTATTCAATAGTGTGTGTGTGTGTGTAAGTGTGTGAGAGAGAGGGGGGGATCATCTGGTTTTGACACAAAAATTACCTTGTGCTTGGCCATGTCATGCTGTTGTCATATGAATAAAACACACACTTGAGGGAAAGAGAAAATGGAAGATTTGATCCTACAACAGATATAGTCAAAGTCTCAGTACTGGTAAAAATGACTGGAGAATTAACCAGTGTGTGTATGTGTGTAGGGAATGAGGGATGACGTCTGTGGTGTTGGTAGACAGTGGAGGAACTGTGCTGGAGTACGTCACTGCCGTGGAAGATTTACATCAGGTACAGACAAATTCATGAGCACACATACTAATGTGATGAACACATCTATACACTGACGTGCGCACATGTGTGTCTGTGTGAACAAAGGGAGAGGGTGTGTGTGAGTTTGAGGGAGTGTGTGAGGTGGAGGATATGTGTGAGGATGTGTGTGAGGTAGAGGGAGTGTGTGATCAGGAGGAAGAGGAAGAGGGCTCACCTACACAGGTGTTTGTGTATGATGAGAATACAGAGCTCATGCAGGGTGTTGCTGAGGAACAGGAAGTGGAGACAGAAGTGGTGGAAGCAGGTAACATGTACACACACTCTCTCTCATCTCTTTATGTCTTTGCTGTTAAGGTACCTATATGTATAATGCAGTGGTTCTTAACCTTGTTGGCGGTACTGAACCCCACCAGTTTCATATGCTTATTCACCGAACCCTTCTTTAGTGAAAAAAAAAAAAGATTTTTTTTTTCAAGTTCAAGACATAGGTATATGTTTTTATAGTATTGAATATGTATTTATTGATATTATATGTACATGTACATAAATGTCAGTCAGCACAGGGTTGATCCTACTTTGCAAATCATGCAGATAGGACGCCGACTAATATCACATCCCGTTATATATGTGAATCCATGTTGTACATATTCGTCTGGCCGCTTTCTTTTTTGACTCAACATAGTATGGACTAAAACATTAAGAAAGAAATCACACGACGTACCATCACAACAGTCACAATTCGACTACTGAGCACACTAAATTTCCTGCAGCACAGATTGGCCAAGCAATGTAGTGTGATCACCTGCAGCCAGTGATGGCCAAGCAGGACGTGTCGTCATGAATATAAGTCAGGTGTGTGTCTTGACCTCCGCCGAACCCCTGAGACTGACTCACCGAACCCCTAGGGTTCGATCGAACCCAGGTTAGGAACCACTGGTATAATGTAAAGGGTACTATGTTCACCTTGACACTCAGCATGAAGTGACCCTGCATGCCAATTCTGCTCTCTGTTGAACTACACTACTTATAGTCCTGCTTTTAATTTACCCTGGAGTGGCAACATTTATGGGCACTATTTCTAACCCATTGTGTATGGTGACACAGAAAATTGTGGTCAGAACATAAACAAATAATCAGCGGTAGGTAAAGTCGCATTACTCCTGGGAACACTCTTGGTATGAGAGAGATCTGATCTTCTGTCTGTAGGAGCTTCATTGAACTTCATGCCAAATTTATTATGGTGATCATCTTTAACATGTACATTAATGAACGTCAGCTTTAATAGTCAGTAGATAATGAAAAGGCAGGGCTGTGGTCTCTCACCTAGAACATTACAGTCAAATATATTATGTGTCAGTGTTTAATCCTTTATTAGCCATACATTCACTTCTTCCCTCGGATAGTTATTCCCTCCTCATTTATTCAGTTGATCAGTGATTTATTCAGTCACGTCTTCATTTACATTTCTTCTACAGTTACAGCATTCCAGAGTGACTTATCATTTTTAGACATCTTGAGCAATTGAGGGCTGAGGACCCTGCTCAAGGGTCCAACAGTGGTGACAGTGGGGATCGAACCGCTGACCTTTTGGATTAGTAACCCATCACATTAACCACTTAGCGACCACTGTCATTTATGGACTCAGTCAAGGATTTTACTTGAACATTACATTTCTCGATCACTAATTCTTTTGGGCAGTTATCTGGCCGGTCAATTATTTACTTTTTTTAATGATTCACTTGTTCACTTGGTATTTATTCACCTGGGGCCGGTTGTTCAAAACGCGGTTATTTTTTAACCACTGGTTAAGTAGAGTTAACCCACCGTTAAATTTAACGCTGCCGTTATCTTGTTGTTCAAAACTCGGTTAACTTTAACCGAGTGTTAACTTGACGTTGAAGTTAACACACCTAAGGACCACCGTTAAATTTTTAACAGTGTGGTTAACTTGCAACATGGCGTTCATGGCTAACGCTGCATTCATGATGCCGCATCAACGGGGGTGGATTCTTATAAATATTATTAATATTATAGTTCAACCAAAAACATTCTCAAATATATTTCAAACAACAAGTCTGTCTGTCTTCCTTTCGGCTTTTTCCCTTTTACTCGGGAGTCGCCACAGCGAATCATCTGATTCGCACGTTTTGATTTGGCAGAGGTTTTTACGTCGGATGCCCTTCCTGTCACAACCCTTTTTAGCAAGGGACAGAAACACACTGACGACTTTGCAGCTACTCTTTACGAAAGTCAGCAATGGTTCTTTTACATGCCTCTCACCATAGACAGTGAGAGACATGGCCCGCCTTTGATAACCCAGTTAGCTGCACTGGGGGGACAGTGACAACCTTGTGGAGAGTGGGACTCGAACCCCCAACCTTTGGATCAGCGATCCAGCGCCCTATACCACTAGACCACCACTGCCCCACCAAACTACATCTGCAAGTACATGTGCTAAATAAATTTACAAATTGAGCTAAAGTTATTTATCTATTCAAAGGTGCAAACAAATATTAATCCATATTTACAGCACAAAAACATACAATACTATTAATTTTATAAAAGTACTGAGCATTTAGGCTGCAGATCCAGGCTGGATGGCTTATGATTATTTTATCCATTCATTCTCTGTGCGTCAATGTTTGTGTTCTAACACATGTGCAGGAACCGGAGGCGGGACTAACAAACTGTGCTTTATTCTCACACTTTGTTTGATTGACAGTGTTCAGTTATTATTGCTTACTGATATTATATTTGTTGATTGGTCAGCTCGGGTGTGCACATGCGCAGTGCCCGTTGCACGTTAACTTTCGGTTTACTTCCTGACTCCAGTCATGTGGAACTTATCTCCGAATTTCTCTTCAATAACAGTCATTAAGTTTATTTATAAGATTGTGAATACACATCATTTCTTGTGCAGCGGAACTCAACTCCTGCTGTGGGAGGGGGGGGTGCATGTGCAAAAAAGTAAGCACTTTGCAGATATGCAACACCGCAGGTGGTTGGCGAATTGCGCATTGAGAGTTTCAAACGTGCACGCAAAAAAAAAAAAAAAAAATCATGAGCGCATGTCTTATTGTTGATTGACATTTTTATAATATTAAAAAGTGTACACAGAAATCTTACCCCCTCCCACCTAGCGTATGTTTTGTACGCTTAGGAAAATGTTGAATGACCCCTTAGGGCTAACACGTAACATTAACCACACTGTTAACTTTGACGGCAACGTTAACCAACGACGTGACTAACCATGCTTTGAACAACGCATATTTAACGGTCGGTTATCTAATGGCGGGTTAAAAATTTAACCAGCCGTTAGGGGTTAACCGGTAGTTAAAATAACCGTGCTTTGAACAACTGGCCCCCGTTCCGTTATTTTCTTGGTCAGTTATTTATTCTAACAGTGATTCACTCAGTCGCCTACTTGGACAGTAATTCAGTAGTTCCTGATTGGCTGACTGGTGGCGGATGTGTCTTATTGTTCCAATAATGAGTATTGTTGAAACAGACTAATTCTTAAACCTCCTGTTGCTGACTTTTTAAATATTCTTAATATCAGGCATGTGATTCTTCCGCGAAATATCGGAATTCCGAATTTTTCATTGGCCCAGTTTAAAAAAAAAAAAAAATAGCCAAATACAGTATGTCAAAATAACCCTTTTCCGCTTTTATTTCGTTCCGAGTTTTGCATAAAATGACCTCTCTTGAGACCATGACGTTGTGACCTCTCTTGAAACGTTACTGCTGATTGGCTGATGTTGATTGGCTGATGTTGATTGGCTGATGTTGAAACGTGTACGTAGACATACGCGTTGTGTACGTGCTGTAAGGACACTATCGACTACGGTGGAAGGGCATTTCAGGCTGCACAAAAGGAAACAAGAAAGTGCCATGCCATGCTAAAGCACTAAAGACAAAGAAACATTAATTAAAAAACTTATGTCATGTATAGCATGTCATGTGTATAGTTTGTTTCCAGATTGTGTTTAAAGCTAATGAGTGTTGATAATAGTGTGAGGCGGGACATAGCTATGAGTGACTGTTTGATTTGTGACTGTGACACTTTGATTAGTGTTGGAATCCCACATGATAAACCTACAAGTGGAGGTACCGTATGCATATGGAGATTAGAAATTAAACTTTCTAGAGCTCTTTCAGTGTCATGAAATCGCCTTTTCTGAAATGTTTAAAACCGAGGAGCTTCGGGGTGGGGGCCACGCCGCCCAGACCCTGGCTGATTTTCAGATATTTTGATGATGGATCACATACCTGTGATATACTCTGGATTTTTACCATTGGCTACTTAAAAAGGTCATATAAAGTTTTTCAATATTTTACCTGTCATATTCAGTCATTCATTTTCTGTAACCGCTTAATCCTAATTAGGGTCACGGGGAGGCTGGCACCCATCCCAGCCAACTCTGGGCGAGGGCAGAGCACACCCTGGACAGCTCACCAGTTTGTCAGTCATTCACTTGGTCAGTATTGCACACTGTCATTCATTTATTTTGTCAATTACTCACTCTTTCAGTAATTCACTCAATCAATAATTTTCTTTGTCATTTATTTACTCAATTACTAATTCACTTTGTGAGTTATTTACTCTATTTATTTGCTTTTTTAGTGATTTGCCCAGTAATTTATTCACTGGGTAATAAATTCATTTTGTCAATTAATAACTCGGTCTCTGATTCACTTGGTAACTCAACGGGTTGTTTATGCATTTGGTCAGTTATTGTTTTGTCACTTACTTACTTCGTCACTAATACTTATGGAAATTTATTTACAATGTCAATTGTTAACCCTGTCAGTAATTCACTGGGTCACTAATTCACTCAGTGGCTTATTCAGTCTGTCAGTACTTTTCTTGTTCAGTTATTTTTATGGTCACTAATTCACTCATGCATTAACTCATTTGCCAAACCGCTGAATTCTGCTAGGGTTTCTGGGAGGCTAGTGTCTATATCAGCCGGCACTGTGTAAAGGTGAGGAATACCCTAAACAGCTCGACAGGCCACACAATCACAGTCCCACCCAGGGTCAAGTTGGAACAGCCGAATGTACAGTTGTTTGGATTGTAGGAGAACACTGGCGTGCCCTTGAGGAAACCCATGCAAGCACATGGAAAATATGCAAACTCCACACAGAAACACCTCAACCCAGGAACCTAACCTCAGAACTTTGTTTTGCGAGGCGGATGTGCCACGCTAATTCACTCTGTTATTTACTTGATCACTAATTGTCTTGGCCAGTAATTCATTTGGTCATCTTTTATTCGATTTTACTGATCATTTCTAACCTTTTTCGAATCATGAAGTCTAAATTGTCAAATTTAGCAAATCAAAGAAATGGGGTGGGTGGGTGTTTGAAATCGATTATCGCCCCCTGGTGGATGGACGATAGAATTATAATTCATGGATGATCAGATTGTTTATAAGCTTTGCAGGCCATGTGAAAGGAGTTGGGAGGTCAGATTTGACTTGCATTACAGTGACACCTGTGTTAAACAAATTACTGATCAGTTTATTAAAGTAATTAGAAAGCCTGAAAATAACCTGCTCGGGCTATTTTTGGAAGCTGGTTAACTTCAACCCCACTATTCAGGATGTTTATTTTTCTAATTGCCTCATTATTGTGTGATGTTTCACAATATAATTGACATGATTATCAGTAATTCAAATATTCTTTCCACATTAGCATGTAGCTGTGTTTTGTACAGGTGTAGTTTCCAGCAGGTCTATGACACAAACCCTTATTCTATATTCCAACATGAAACTGGACACTGGCTTTCCTCGAAAACATACAAGCAAAAATAGCAGACGCTCCAAAGTATTTATCACACTATATTGTTCATACCTTAGTTTTTATATTTATTTATTAATAAGTGTTGTCAATTATTAAATAAATATGTAAATTAG